>OW387028.1:7169759-8369759 GCA_936439885.1 Nowickia ferox
TTATATTATATTATATTATATTATATTATATATATTATATTATATTATATTATATTATATTATATTATATTATATTATATTATATTATATTATATTATATTATATTATATTATATTATATTATATTATATTATATTATATATATTATTATATTATATTATATTATATTATATTATATTATATTATATTATTATATTATATATATATTATATATATTATATTATATTATATTATATTATATTATATTATATTATATTATATTATATTATATTATATTATATTATATTATATTATATTATATTATATTATATTATATTATATTATATTATATTATATTATATTATATTATATTATATTATATTATATTATATTATATTATATTATATTATATTATATATTATATTATATTATATTATATTATATTTAATTATGTTATATTATATTATATTATATTATATTATATTATATTATATTATATTATATTATATTATATTATATTATATTATATTATATTATATTATATTATATTATATTATATTATATTATATTATATTATATTATATTATATTATATTATATTATATTATATTATATTATATTATATTATATTATATTATATTATATTATATTATATTATATTATATTATATTATATTATATTATATTATATTATATTATATTATATTATATTATATTATATTATATTATATTATATTATATTATATTATATTATATTATATTATATTATATTATATTATATTATAATATATTATATTATATGTATATATATATATGTATGAATATTTGCAGGAGTTTAAAGCTGATCATGATTTGAGGTGGGTGAGGGTGTTCATGTATATGTATCCGTGGCAATTTGTGTGTATGTATGCCTGTTGGGCAAGGCTGTCCTTGATTTGGGGTACGTGAGGGTGTTGTTGTAATATGTATTTGTAGGAATCTGTGTGCATGTATGTATGTATGTATGTCTGTAGGAGTTTAAGGCTGTCTGTGATTTATGAAAAGCGAGGTGAGAGAGTTCATGTAATACGTATCCGTGGGAATCTGTGCCTTTGTATGTTTGTAGGAGTTTAAGGCTGATCGTGATTTAAGGTCGGTGAGGGTGTGGCAATTTGTGTGTATGTATGCCTGTAGGGCAAGGCTGTCCTTGATTTGTGGTAGGTGAGGGTGTTTTTGTAATATGTATTCTGTAGGAATTTGTGTGTTTGTATGTCTGTAGGAGTTTAAGGCTGATCGTGATTTCGGTTGTTGAGATTGATAGATTGTATATTACCTTCTTATATCTGTAAAAACTTTAGGGTGACTGTGATTTGTGAAGGGAGGGGCGTTTTTGAAATAGGTTTAATTTTTCGTAGATGAATTCTAGTATGTGTGTGTATGTGATTTTCTCACGCTAGTATTTAAATATACGTAGAAATAAATTGTTTCTCATATGAACATTTTTTGCTATAAAATATTATCATATATCTGAACTTCCCTAATCCTAGTATTTATATGTACATAGAAATAACTTGTTTCTCATATGAACATTTTTTGTTATAAATATTATCATACATCTGAACTTTCCTAATCCTAGTATGTGTTTTTATATTGGAGGATAAGATTGCTTTATATTTTATCAAGCTTAAATTTGTCCAGTGTTAAAGTCTGTGGGTCAGAAATTTGTTTATATTTGTATAAATATTATTTCCAGATTTTGCAAAATTCTTGTGCACGATCGTGGCGATTTTGTGTGTGAATGTGTATTTGAGCGATAGAGTTTGGCTGTCTGTGATAAGTTTGTTTATTTAAGTATATTTGTCTTCTTCGACTTTCGTCTTCAAGCGTCAATAGCTTGGAGAACGCTTTGTATGTTTTCATGATGTAGATATGTAAGTGTGATTGTTAAAATCCAATAAATACTTGAGTATGGGTAAGAAATTTGATAATATGTGTACATATGTACATATGGATCTACAAATTGATTTTATGTATGTATGTATGTACATACAAATAAGTCTGTGGCTCCCTGTTTAAATAAATTTTTCGGTGTACAATTTTTTCCAAGCATTGTCTTTTTTCTTCACCTTTAAAATATATTTTAGAACATCTTACATTGGCTTTTAAAAAATGACAAACGTTTTGAAATGAAATTGATCCAGAACTCCAGCTTAGGTGATGATAGTTTTTTGTTAACCACTTTGCTTCTCTTTGCTTTTTTATTGATAAGCATTTAAAATCAAATGGTGGTTTTATAATGAAATTGTTATACTCATTATTGTTGAAAACATCCGCTATTTCTTTTTGTAATGAAAATCATTCGAATTAGTTTTGAAAACTTACACGTCTACTAAAATCATTTTTTTCATTCATATTACTTAATTTATAAGACTTTCCGGACTTTCTATTATTCGATCATCAGTAAAAATGCAGTAGCTGAGATGCTTGCTTGCTGTTTCAAATTAAATTTCTATATCAATTGGTGCACTATTGAATAAAAGGAGCTTTTATCTTAAACTCTGATGCAGTTACAAGCGCTTGAAATTCTTTCATATACGAGTAGTAGCTTTGTTGGAATCTTAGATACATATCATATAGAACTGCATAACGTTCAAGTTTAAATTTTATGTTAAGATCATCATATGGATATGAGACTGAATTTAAATGTACTTTTAAATTAGTCAAATCACAATGAACAAACTTATTTTATTCTTGAAAAGCGATCAACAGAACACGAAGTCGTTTTCTGTGAATTTAGGTCTAGCCTCTCGATGGTTCCTTTAGTATACAAGATGACTTTGCATATCGGAATTTCTGGCTGTCCTTTGTCGGCGTTATGGGTAATTAAATTTTAAAATTTTAATTGCCCAAATTGTGTTACTTGATAATGTTACTATGCTTACATTAATAGGCTATATGTTTATTTTATGAAGGGTGATCGCCTATGCCTTTTATTTGATGCTCTAGATGATATTTTTTTCTCATGGTATTAAAGTTTAGCGTATTGTATACATATTTCTCCTATGTTTAAGTATGCTTTGTGTTCATGTCAGACAGGCTGTATATATTAGTTGGTCAGTCAGTCTTATGTTTTATTTATTTTTTTTTCTGATGTATCACTACTTTTTTTGAAATAGAGAACAATAATATAATTTTTTTATTTTTTATTTATTTATTAAATGTTACAAATACAATTGCAAATTATATCGTAACTTAATTTAAAGAGAATAGTAACAAAGACCTTCACTCGTTGTAGTGAAACAGACCAGAGTCTACGGTGGGAATCGAACCCACAACCTCCACACAGATAGGCTAGCACACTACTCACTAGCCTACCGAGGCACCCAATAATATAATTTTTAAATCCATTATTTTGAATGAAAATATATACATATGTGAGTGTGTACATATGCAAATGTATTCATATCTACATACAGATGTGCGAATATATGTATGTATGTAGAAATTAGTTTACATACAAAGAAATACATGGTTAATAAACAAATATTACAAACTCAAAAACTCAGTCACATCCACCATGAATTCAGTGTAGGTGTTTTCATATAGTGTCAGAAACATTAGAATATATACGTTTGAAGGAATTTTTCCTTCAAATATTTCTACATCAGATTTGCTGGTTGACCCCTTGAAGTTATTGTTGATGATGTAGTTTGAGTTGTATCGGATTCAGATATTATGATTACTCACTTAAAAAAGGTCCTCATCACCTTCTATCAGGTTTTCATATTTTTCTAACATGCATGTCTTAGCATACTTTTTTCGATAGTGACGCAAGCGTCTGAGATGTAGTGGTGTTCCAGTTAAAAATCTATGCTATTAGAATTTACGATTTCGCTCTTTGTATTCATTTACAAAGTAGATACATATTTATGTATTTCATTTAACATAGAATCATAATATTTCTTTGCTTATAAAATTATGTGACGTAAGGAATTCTTTTAAATTTGCATGCTTCGGCATGCTTTCAATATTTTTTCTGTAAATTTATTTAATACTCATACAGATACAGATATAAAGTAAGATCTGCTAAGAAATGCAATGTAGCATTTTACAATTTATGTATGCTTCAGCATGATTCCAATTGAAGTACATATTTATTCAGTAAGTTTGATACTAATTCATACACATGTACATTCTTAAAGATTGGAAATCTAAGTCCAATTTCTGTAGTTTATTTATATTTTCTAAAGATTTGATAGCTATATAAATGAATAGAGTGAAGATCTATTATAATAGCCCATTGGCATGTTTTAAAATTTCGCTTGCTACAGCTTTCGAAATGGAAAATGTACAACTTTCACTATAAAAAGTGATAATATTATGTGTTACTGAAAATTACACTGTGTTGTAATTTATTTTTAACGCTTAAGTTTTCACAATATTTCATACAGGCCAACAAGTTTAGAGAATTTCCAGTATATTAAGTTAATTATCATTCTTACGACTTATCATTCCTAATCATTCCTTCAAAGAAACAAAACAAACTAGATTTTTCCTTTTTAATTTTATTTTTACTTTCATTAAATTTCAACATTTTGTTCATCTTCAAATTTATTTAGCAGCTTTTTCTCATTTGTTGATTTAACTTTAATCGGAAACATTTTAATAGTTTTTTGTATATTTCAATACACTTATATGAACCATCATCACATCATTCCTTTTATTGATCTATTAAATCGTTCTATTATATTCTTCTATTTAGACATGAAATTAAGTGCTTATTAAAAAATTTTCTAAGATCACCTGTTTGTAGGTTTTTTGGTACTCGTCCCAATTCAAAAGTATTACTATTGCCTTGGTATCTTCGAGTGCACCATTTATTTTCAGCGGTACTAACCATATAAACTTCGAGAATGTATCAATTACAGTCTACAAAAATCAATAATTTATATTTTCTTTAGAATAGCTCCCCATTTTTACTAACTCAGCTTCCCAAATACCATATATTTCTTTTATTATATTTCTACAATACAAAAACAATTTTCGATATTGCTTATGGAGTTCGTTTCCTAAATGTCTTTTTAAAGATGTTGAGTTGTTTTACAGATTTTTTGGAGAGTGTTATGATTTACTTGATGCACTTTCAGCTATTTATACTAACATGTAGTTAATTTTCTAATCTATAAATGTTATCGTTCAGCTGTTCAATTTGTTTTTCAAAAGATGATTTAATTTTTAGAATATCTTTCTCAATTTTGTAATTATCTTCTATCTCTAATTTTATTTCATGTTGTAGTCAATCAATTTACATTGAAATATATTCTTGAATTATATTCTGAGACTTTAAACATTGATTATTTTCATCTTCTATCATCATTTTACTTTCTTTGAAATTGTTTCAATACATTTATAACCATTTATCAATACTTTGAGAGGCTCTGCTATAGCTTCAAATGTATCTCTTAATTGTTCACTTATTTATTTCACCAGTTTCACCGAATAATTTCTTGTTGTCCTCAACTGCTTTAATAGCAGTTCAGATCAGCTTATCAGGTATCAGATTAGCTTATTAGGTAGGTGGTCTGGTTTTCAGATCACCTTATCAGGTATCAGATCAGCTTATTAGGTAGCTGGTCTGTTTTTCAGATCAGCTATCAGGTTATCAGGCAGCTGCTCTGATTTTCAGATCAGCTTATCAGGTATCAGATCAGGTTATCAGCCAGCTGATCTGGTTTTCATATCAGCTTATCATATTAGTTTATTAGGCAGCTGGTCTGGTTTTCAGATCAGCTTATCAGGTAGCTGGTCTGTTTTTCAGGTCAGCTTATCAGGTATCAGGTCAGGTTATTAGACAGCTGGTATAGTTTTCAAATCAGCTTATCAGGTATCAGATCAGCTTATCAGGTATCTGGTCTGGTTTTCAGAACAGGTATCAAATTAGCTTATGAGGTAGCTGGATTTGTTTTCAGATCAACTTATCAGGTATTAGATCAGGTTATCAGGAGTTGTTCTAATTTTTCGTATCAGGTTATCTGCTTCAGATTGGGTTAGCGTAACTGATCAGGTTACAAGTAGCTGGTCATTTATAATATTTAGATGAATGAAGTTTAAGGTCATATAAATACGAAAAAGTAAACTTTTTGTACTGAAACTGATTTCTATAACGATCATCGTTTAATTCAATATTTTGGCTTATAAACAAAAATTCGTGTTTCCAACATGCTTTTAAGTTATAATTACATTAGCATTCTCTGGTATCAAATATTTAGAGATTCTGGTATAAGTCTGGCATTAGTGGAATGAATCAATATTCTTATATCACCCCGTACAAACCTATGCTTCTCACACGCAACATCGTTAAATTTCATATTTGAATTACTTTTAGCTTCGTTAGGAGAAATAACAGATTCATTATCTGTAAATGCATAATATCTCATTTCTTTAATTGATGAAATTAAATTAATGAATAAATAGATGTTTCAAACTTTCGTCCATTAGGACTATCTAGGAAGCCAATTATAACATTATTTTTTTCACAATTTGACAGAGCAACTATTGTGGCATGAATAGCATTTGCTAGGAGGGAACTTCATTTTTGAATTAACGTTCGATGATTCATCGATATTTCGTACCAAGTTATTTTTAGGGTGTTTTGACTGTGAGTATGTACTAATATTTATGAAATACATTTCAAAAACGTTTTCTGTTATCGTATAGATATACTATTTTATATTTCCTATAATAAGAAATAATACTTATGAATTAGATTTCATAAATATTGGTACATACTCACAGTCAAAACAAAGAACATTTTAAGAGTTTAAAACCAGTATTACCATACTAAGTACTGATTTTAAACTCTTAAAATATACTTTCTTTTACTAACCGCATACTCATATTCAAAACAAAGGATATTTTGATGTTGTTTTGATTATGAGTATGGATCATTATCTCTTATTATAGAAAAAATAAAACAATACAATTATACGATATCAGAAAATATTTTCTTTTTTATTTATAAAATGCATTTAGTTACACAAATGCGGTAGTAAAGCAACTTAAAAATAGCTTGATACGAAATATCGATGAATCATCATCATCAAACGTTGATTAAATGATTGATCATCTTTATATATGAGGTAAGTCACTTCTTAGTGGTCTGCAAATTGTAACGATAGTGGGGGAGTGATCTAGGGAAGCTTCAAAATGAATTAAATTCCTAGAGATATTTTTCATGACGCCAAAATCTATAACATCTGAAATTTTTGTATGTCCGTCTGCCAGTAAGTGGGCTCTCCACTCGAAATGATATTTAAGCCAATTTGTGAAATTGTGTTGAACAATGCTCTTCCTCTAGGTATAGTAAGGCGTGAACCCCAGAACGTATGTTTTGCATTGTAGTCTCCAGCTGCTACGAAACAAGGCCCAAGAGATTTGTAGAAATTCTCGTATTGATCCACAAAATTTGTACAAAAGTTTTCAATATAGATATTTGTTGCTTGTAGGTGTTCTTCACAAATGTTGTCAAGAATACAGTACTTGAGTGTCGACTTTATTAGAATTGCTGATCCACCGCATGCTCTTCCTTTCAGGTCCTTTGAATCATATAGGGTGTAGCTATTAATTTTTAAAAGACTTCTCGAAGTCAAATGGGTCTCAGGGACCAACATTATATCATTATTTTTTTCCATGAGGAAGTGCTCGAGTTCATTTTTATGTTGGCGAACGCCGTTTGCGTTCCAGAAACATATTTTTAACATGTTCATGGCTTATTAACTAATGCTTGAAGCAGTGTATTCTGCATTTGCAGCATTTCTTACATCATGCTAGTCATATTTGCTGAAAAGTTGTTTATAGTTTGCACCAGATTATCTAAAGTGGCTTAAAGGCGACTGAGATTAAAGCTTGTGTTAGCATTTGACATTTTGGGGACACTTTATGAGTGGGAACAGAATTTGTCTTAACAGTATCGGCATACGATACACGTGATGTAATTGGGTGGCTCATTTGAGGAAAAGTGGCGGAGTAAGCGTTGGCTGATTGAGCTGGAGGTAATTTAAGTTTTTGACCCATAGCTTGTTTAACGAAAGAAAATACTGGGCATTCTCTGTAGTTAGCAATGTGAGGTATTTACAAATACTAAATGTTTTCTGCTCGATCTTTTGGCTTAGTACAGCTAGCAGTACCATGCAATTTACCGCAGATAGCAAAAACTGTAGGTAAATTGCAGTTCGTTTTTGTATGGCCATATTCTTTGCAATTATGGCCCTGTATGGGATCTGAACGTTTACATGGCTCTTCAACTGTGATTTTTCGATGTAAGAGAAACTTTACGGTATAAATTGGATGGGTTTCATTTTTTTCAATTGTATGTCATTTGGCTTTAATTCAACTCGAAATAGGGGTTGGGGGACCTTTTCTCTGTTAATTATATTAGTAAAATTTTTTACTTTAAATCCTTGGTCGATAAGAGCACATTTTACTTCTTCGGGGTCAACATATGAATCTATGCCCTTTAATACTATCTGTAGGCATTTAGCACTTTTAAGTTGGTATGTGTAAAAATTTGATTTAATGAAGAAGACACTTAAAGGCGTGTCGAAATATTGTAAAATAAACATTTTTATTTCAATTTAAAAAGACCTCAAGCTTAATAAAATAGTTACTATTATTAAAATTTGTTTTATTTTTTTTTTAAATAAAATGAACATAAAATCTTTTTTGCAATCAAAAAATCTTGATTTTTATTAACTCTTTTTTTATAACTAGTGAATTGGAAATGTTTTATGCATAATACATACTAGTACACTTTGCAAAGTTTCTATACGTATAGCCTCAAAGTTTAAAAAAAACTTGTAATTAAAAAAAATATTCTCATTGTACGGTTTTATACATAGTGGTCCTATTACATAAATGAAATAATCAAAAGGATAATTCTGTCATTAATTTTATAGAAAATAACGGTATTCCCTATATATTTTTAAGAAACAAATATCATATTACTGCCAAAAACTATATTGAAAACTAGTGTTAGTATAAAAACGGACTATTTTTTATTTTATAATTAATTGCAATAGTTCAATATATATTTATTCCTTTTACTCCTGCAAGGAGCATAGGGACGTAAGTTTTAATCTGATTAAATTTTGTGTAGGAATATGAGTTGTGTTTTTTAAATAATCGACCTTTTTCTCTTAAAATGTCGAATGAAATGTGAAAAAACACTAATTATTAACTAGACAGCACCCGGGCAAAAAAATACTTGTGTGGCAACACTCTATTCTTGCATACCTGTTGTTGTTATTTACATTTATTTTCTTTACATACTCTTACAACTATAATTTGAAGCTGAAAAAAAGTCAGCCAATGTAGCAATGATAAAGTAAGAAAATAAAAAACATGTTGATTATTGAGTTCTTGTTTCAACTTTGTTATTTGTTGAGCATCTCATTTGCTTAAATGAAAGTTTAACATATTAACTCTAGTTGTTCTAAGAAATTTTTGGGTAAAGGTTCCCTGATGATCTGCATTAGCAACAGTGAAATGCGCATAGGATCCAGCTAAACCCCTCAGTAATCTATTTCAATGTATCTTTAATAAAAAATATTTTACTTAATAAGTAAAATAATAATGTTTTGCTTGTTTTGACTGTGAGTATGTACCAATATTTATGAAATCCATTTCATAAATATTATCTCTTATTATAGGAAAAATAAAATAATATAGCTATACGATATCAAAACGGTTTTTTGGTACTCGTCCCAATTCAAAAGTATTACTATTGCCTTGGTATCTTCGAGTGCACCATTTATTTTCAGCGGTACTAACCATATAAACTTCGAGAATGTATCAATTACAGTCTACAAAAATCAATAATTTATATTTTCTTTAGAATAGCTCCCCATTTTTACTAACTCAGCTTCCCAAATACCATATATTTCTTTTATTATATTTCTACAATACAAAAACAATTGTCGATATTGCTTATGGAGTTCGTTTCCTAAATGTCTTTTTAAAGATGTTGAGTTGTTTTACAGATTTTTTGGAGAGTGTTATGATTTACTTGATGCACTTTCAGCTATTTATACTAACATGTAGTTAATTTTCTAATCTATAAATGTTATCGTTCAGCTGTTCAATTTGTTTTTCAAAAGATGATTTAATTTTTAGAATATCTTTCTCAATTTTGTAATTATCTTCTATCTCTAATTTTATTTCATGTTGTAGTCAATCAATTTACATTGAAATATATTCTTGAATTATATTCTGAGACTTTAAACATTGATTATTTTCATCTTCTATCATCATTTTACTTTCTTTGAAATTGTTTCAATACATTTATAACCATTTATCAATACTTTGAGAGGCTCTGCTATAGCTTCAAATGTATCTCTTAATTGTTCACTTATTTATTTCACCAGTTTCACCAAATAATTTCTTGTTGTCCTCAACTGCTTTAATAGCAGTTCAGATCAGCTTATCAGGTATCAGATTAGCTTATTAGGTAGGTGGTCTGGTTTTCAGATCACCTTATCAGGTATCAGATCAGCTTATTAGGTAGCTGGTCTGTTTTTCAGATCAGCTATCAGGTTATCAGGCAGCTGCTCTGATTTTCAGATCAGCTTATCAGGTATCAGATCAGGTTATCAGCCAGCTGATCTGGTTTTCATATCAGCTTATCAGGTATCATATTAGTTTATTAGGCAGCTGGTCTGGTTTTCAGATCAGCTTATCAGGTAGCTGGTCTGTTTTTCAGGTCAGCTTATCAGGTATCAGGTCAGGTTATTAGACAGCTGGTATAGTTTTCAAATCAGCTTATCAGGTATCAGATCAGCTTATCAGGTATCTGGTCTGGTTTTCAGAACAGGTATCAAATTAGCTTATTAGGTAGCTGGATTTGTTTTCAGATCAACTTATCAGGTATTAGATCAGGTTATCAGGAGTTGTTCTAATTTTTCATATCAGGTTATCTGCTTCAAATTGGGTTAGCGTAACTGATCAGGTTACAAGTAGCTGGTCATTTATAATATTTAGATGAATGAAGTTTAAGGTCATATAAATACGAAAAAGTAAACTTTTATGTACTGAAACTGATTTCTATAACGATCATCGTTTAATTCAATATTTTGGCTTATAAACAAAAATTCGTGTTTCCAACATGCTTTTAAGTTATAATTACATTAGCATTCTCTGGTATCAAATATTTAGAGATTCTGGTATAAGTCTGGCATTAGTGGAATGAATCAATATTCTTATATCACCCCGTACAAACCTATGCTTATCACACGCAACATCGTTAAATTTCATATTTGAATTACTTTTAGCTTCGTTAGGAGAAATAACAGATTCATTATCTGTAAATGCATAATATCTCATTTCTTTAATTGATGAAATTATTTTCTGCAGATATTATAGAGATTTTGAGAATAAATAGATGTTTCAAACTTTCGTCCATTAGGACTATCTAGGAAGCCAATTATAACATTATTTTTTTCACAATTTGACAGAGCAACTATTGTGGCATGAATAGCATTTGCTAGGAGGGAACTTCATTTTTGAATTAACGTTCGATGATTCATCGATATTTCGTACCAAGTTATTTTTAGGTTGTTTTGACTGTGAGTATGTACTAATATTTATGAAATCCATTTCAAAAACGTTTTCTGTTATCGTATAGATATACTATTTTATATTTCCTATAATAAGAAATAATACTTATGAATTAGATTTCATAAATATTGGTACATACTCACAGTCAAAACAAAGAACATTTTAAGAGTTTAAAACCAGTATTACCATACTAAGTACTGATTTTAAACTCTTAAAATATACTTTCTTTTACTAACCGCATACTCATATTCAAAACAAAGGATATTTTGATGTTGTTTTGATTATGAGTATGGATCATTATCTCTTATTATAGAAAAAATAAAACAATACAATTATACGATATCAGAAAATATTTTCTTTTTTTTTATGAAATGCATTTAGTTACACAAATGCGGTAGTAAAGCAACTTAAAAATAGCTTGATACGAAATATCGATGAATCATCATCATCAAACGTTGATTAAATGATTGATCATCTTTATATATGAGGTAAGTCACTTCTTAGTGGTCTGCAAATTGTAACGATAGTGGGAGAGTGATCTAGGGAAGCTTCAAAATGAATTAAATTCCTAGAGATATTTTTCATGACGCCAAAATCTATAACATCTGAAATTTTTGTATGTCCGTATGCCAGTAAGTGGGCTCTCCACTCGAAATGATATTTAAGCCAATTTGTGAAATTGTGTTGAACAATGCTCTTCCTCTAGGTATAGTAAGGCGTGAACCCCAGAACGTATGTTTTGCATTGTAGTCTCCAGCTGCTACGAAACAAGGCCCAAGAGATTTGTAGAAATTCTCGTATTGATCCACAAAATTTGTACAAAAGTTTTCAATATAGATATTTGTTGCTTGTAGGTGTTCTTCACAAATGTTGTCAAGAATACAGTACTTGAGTGTCGACTTTATTAGAATTGCTGATCCACCGCATGCTCTTCCTTTCAGGTCCTTTGAATCATATAGGGTGTAGCTATTAATTTTTAAAAGACTTCTCGAAGTCAAATGGGTCTCAGGGACCAACATTATATCATTATTTTTTTCCATGAGGAAGTGCTCGAGTTCATTTTTATGTTGGCGAATGCCGTTTGCGTTCCAGAAACATATTTTTAACATGTTCATGGCTTATTAACTAATGCTTGAAGCAGTGTATTCTGCATTTGCAGCATTTCTTACATCATGCTAGTCATACTTGCTGAAAAGTTGTTTATAGTTTGCACCAGATTATCTAAAGTGGCTTAAAGGCGACTGAGATTAAAGCTTGTGTTAGCATTTGACATTTTGGGGACACTTTATGCGTGGGAACAGAATTTGTCTTAACAGTATCGGCATACGATACACGTGATGTAATTGGGTGGCTCATTTGAGGAAAAGTGGCGGAGTAAGCGTTGGCTGATTGAGCTGGAGGTAATTTAAGTTTTTGACCCATAGCTTGTTTAACGAAAGAAAATACTGGGCATTCTCTGTAGTTAGCAATGTGAGGTATTTACAAATACTAAATGTTTTCTGCTCGATCTTTTGGCTTAGTACAGCTAGCAGTACCATGCAATTTACCGCAGATAGCAAAAACTGTAGGTAAATTGCAGTTCGTTTTTGTATGGCCATATTCTTTGCAATTATGGCCCTGTATGGGATCTGAACGTTTACATGGCTCTTCAACTGTGATTTTTCGATGTAAGAGAAACTTTACGGTATAAATTGGATGGGTTTCATTTTTTTCAATTGTATGTCATTTGGCTTTAATTCAACTCGAAATAGGGGTTGGGGGACCTTTTCTCTGTTAATTATATTAGTAAAAGTTTTTACTTTAAATCCTTGGTCGATAAGAGCACATTTTACTTCTTCGGGGTCAACATATGAATCTATGCCCTTTAATACTATCTGTAGGCATTTAGCACTTTTAAGTTGGTATGTGTAAAAATTTGATTTAATGAAGAAGACACTTAAAGGCGTGTCGAAATATTGTAAAATAAACATTTTTATTTCAATTTAAAAAGACCTCAAGCTTAATAAAATAGTTACTATTATTAAAATTTGTTTTATTTTTTTTTTAAATAAAATGAACATAAAATCTTTTTTGCAATCAAAAAATCTTGATTTTTATTAACTCTTTTTTTATAACTAGTGAATTGGAAATGTTTTATGCATAATACATACTAGTACACTTTGCAAAGTTTCTATACGTATAGCCTCAAAGTTTAAAAAAAACTTGTAATTAAAAAAAATATTCTCATTGTACGGTTTTATACATAGTGGTCCGATTACATAAATGAAATAATCAAAAGGATAATTCTGTCATTAATTTTATAGAAAATAACGGTATTCCCTATATATTTTTAAGAAACAAATATCATATTACTGCCAAAAACTATATTGAAAACTAGTGTTAGTATAAAAACGGACTATTTTTTATTTTATAATTAATTGCAATAGTTCAATATATATTTATTCCTTTTACTCCTGCAAGGAGCATAGGGACGTAAGTTTTAATCTGATTAAATTTTGTGTAGGAATATGAGTTGTGTTTTTTAAATAATCGACCTTTTTCTCTTAAAATGTCGAATGAAATGTGAAAAAACACTAATTATTAACTAGACAGCACCCGGGCAAAAAAATACTTGTGTGGCAACACTCTATTCTTGCACACCTGTTGTTGTTATTTACATTTATTTTCTTTATATACTCTTACAACTATAATTTGAAGCTGAAAATTATAGTTGTAATGTAATGCAATGATAAAGTAAGAAAATAAAAAACATGTTGATTATTGACTTCTTGTTTCAACTTTGTTATTTGTTGAGCATCTCATTTGCTTAAATGAAAGTTTAACATATTAACTCTAGTTGTTCTAAGAAATTTTTGGGTAAAGGTTCCCTGATGATCTGCATTAGCAACAGTGAAATGCGCATAGGATCCAGCTAAACCCCTCAGTAATCTATTTCAATGTATCTTTAATAAAAAATATTTTACTTAATAAGTAAAATAATAATGTTTTGCTTGTTTTGACTGTGAGTATGTACCAATATTTATGAAATCCATTTCATAAATATTATCTCTTATTATAGGAAAAATAAAATAATATAGCTATACGATATCAAAAAACGTTTTCTGTTATCGTATAGCTATAGTATTTTATTTTTCCTATAATAAGAGATAATGTTCATACTCATAGTCAAAACAAAGTACATTTTAAGAATATAAAACCAGTATTACCATACTAAGTACTGATTTTAAACTCTTAAAATATACTTCGTGTTACTAGCGGCATTTGTGTAACTAAATACATTTCATAAGTATTGATGCAAACTCATACTCAAAACAAAGGATATTTTCATATTGTTTTGATTATGAGTATGGATAAATATCTCGTATTATATCGTATGATATCGTATGGGTGTATTGTTTTATTTTTCTATAATAAGAGATAATATTTATAAAATGCATTTAGTTACACAAATGCGGTCAATAAAACAACCTAAAAATAGCTTGGTACGAAATATCGTTGAATCATCAAACGTTAATTAAAAAATGAAGCATAGTGCCACAATAGTTGCTCTGTCAAATTGTGAAAAAAAAAAATTATAATTGGCTTCCTAGATGGTCCTAATGGACGAAAGTTTGAAACATCTATTTATTCTCAAAATCTCTATAATACCTGAAGAAATTAATTTCATCAATTTAAGAATTCGGATACTATACATTTACAGATAATGAATCTGTTATTTCCCCTAACGAAGCTAAAAGTAATTCAAATGTGAAATTTAACGATGTTGCGTGTGAGAAGCATAATTTTGTATGGGGTGATATAAGAATGTTGATTCATTCTACTTATGCCAAACTTATACCAGAATCTCTAAATATTTGATACTAGCGAATGCTAATGTAATTATAATATTTAAGTAAGATGAGAAAACTAAAAAGCATGTTGGAAGCATGAAGATGGCTTTTTGTTTAGAAGCAAAATATTGAATTAAACGATGATCGTTATAGAAATCAGTTTCAGTACATAAATGTTTACTTTTTCGTATTTTGTCTGACCTTAAACTGCATTCATCTAAATGTTATAAATGACCAGCTACTTGTAACCTGATCAGCTACGCTAACCCAATCTGAAGCAGATAACCTGATTTGAAAAATCATAGCAACTCCTTATAACCTGATCTGATACCTGACAAGTTGATCTGAAAACCAGACCAGCTACCTGATAAGCCGATGTGAAAACTAGACTACCTACCAAGTAAGATTATCTGATACCTGATAAGCTGATCTGAAAACTAGACCAGCTGCCTGATAACCTGCTCTGATACCTGATAAGCTGATCTGAAAATCAGACCAGCTACCTAATAAGCTTATCTTATACCTGATAAACTGAAGTGAAAAACACACCAGCTACCTAATAAGCTAATCTGATACCAGAAAAGCTGATTTGAAAAACAGACCAGCTACCTAATAAGCTAATCTATTACTTGATAAGCTGATCTGTTATTTGAAGAAAGCAAACACTGAAGATAAAGTTTTAAAGCAGTTGATGACGACAAGAAATGATTAAGTGAAACTGGTGAAATAAATACATACAATTAAGAGATACATTTGAAGCTATAGCAGATTCTCTCAAAGAATTGATAAATGGTTATAAATGTATTGAAACAATTTCGAAGAAAGAAGAAAGTACAATGATGACAGAAGATGAAAATAATCAATGTTTAAAGTCTCAGAATATAATTCAAGAATATATTTCAATGTAAATTGATTGACTACAACGTGAAATAAAATTAGAGATAGAAGACAATTACAAAATTGAGAAAGATATTTTAAAAATTAAATCATCTTTTGAAAAAGAAATTGAACAGCTGAACGATAACATTTATAGATTAGAAAATTAACTACATGTTAGTATAAATAGCTGAAAGTGCATCAAGTAAATCATAACACTCTCCAAAAAATCTGTAAAACAACTCAACATCTTTAAAAAGACATTTAGGAAACGAACTCCATAAGCAATATCGACAATTGTTTTTGTATTGTAGAAATATAATAAAAGAAATATATGGTATTTGGGAAGCTGAGTTAGTAAAAATGGGGAGCTATTCTAAAGAAAATATAAATTATTGATTTTTGTAGACTGTAATTGATACATTCTCGAAGTTTATATGGTTAGTACCGCTGAAAATAAATGGTGCACTCGAAGATACCAAGGCAATAGTAATACTTTTGAATTGGGACGAGTACCAAAAAACCTACAAACAGGTGATTTTAGAAAATTTTTTATTAAGCACTTAAACTCATGTCTAAATAGAAGAATATATATTTCTCAATATGAAAGCACCTATAATAGAACGATTTAATAGATCAATAAAAGGAATGATGTGATGATGGTTCATATAAGTGTATTGAAATATACAAAAAATTACTTAACCCATCTTGTACCACTACCAGAAATCGTTTACATATATATATAAATTTTGATATACTGGTTCCCTCTAACCTACTGATCACTTTAAACCAACAAAAACAAAAATCGTGTACCCATTTTGGGCGTGGTGCACTGTTGCGGAAACGCAACGTTGGCTTATAACATGCAAATCACTTTTGAAATTAGCTTGTCAAATATTTTTATTTATTCGAGTGGTATTTTTCAAAACATTTGGGATGTAATGTAACATTACATTTTTTACATTGATAAATAGTCTGCGAATGGCATTCACTGCATCTCTTCCGTTTACCGTCTGGAGTTTTCCAAATAACGTGATCTCGAACATTAGCTCGAGGTAGTTTTTTGGGATTCTCCAATTCGTTAAGCTGTAAATCCTCCATAGGCTCTTCTTCGTTAGGTGTTCGCTGATATAATAACAGCTTGGTAGCTATTTCAACTTTGAAATCTATTTGCGACAGCTGTCTGGTTCCTTCGGCTTTAGCAATTAGACAGTGGGTTTTCCAAGCATTTACAGTGGTACTGTTAATTGCGTTCGTCCATAAGGGCCACCACCACTTTTTACCACGAACTGCAACACGGTAATTAGACACTCCATTATCATGTAAGTCTACGCCCCCCATATGTTTATTGTAGTCATTAATAAGATGGGGCTGTTGAACAGAAACCTGAAATAAATAAATGAAAATTTCAAGCTCATAAAAATTAAAGCGAAACTTACCATCTTTTTATTATCCTTTGAGTAACGGCTGGTAGAAACTTCTGGACTAGCGGCAACAAAATTTGATATAACATTAACTTCTGAGTTGTCTTGCCAACGACAAAGGAATAATTTGTTGTTTTTTTCAAAGCAGTCGTCATGGTCATGTTTTTTGAGAGAACGACTCGTAGCAAGGATATCATTTGCTCCTCTGAGACGGTTTGATCGTACTGTTCCAGTTGCACGAAATTTTTTTTCATTTAACAAACAAAACAAGTAGTACGAAGAAAAGAAATTGTCGAAATACACCGCGTGGTTTTCTGGACTTGAAACTGATTCCAGCAACTTTAAAACTACGGAAGCTCCTAAACCAACGCTTTTTTCATATGGTGAAGCTGCGCCAGCATATGGATTAGCTTCAAACAGATATCCAGTATCGGAACAAAGACACCAGTACTTAAAACCAAAGCGTATTGGTTTACCACGAATAAACATTTTGCAGTTGTGTCGGCCAAAATACGGAATCATTTGTTCGTCTATTGATAAGTGGGTAGAAAATATGCCAAACTGTTTATATTTCTGATTCAATGAGTCAATCAACGGACGTACTTTCGCGAATCTATCAGAAGCATCCATTTTGTTGTTGTCCATCAAGTGAAATACTTTTTTTATTTTTTGAAACATTTGACGGGACATACATTGCTTCACAATCGGTACACCCAATGTAGGTTGGGAGGACCAGTAATGTTGAATGTGGGGAACGGTATGATATCCCGATAAAATAAGTATGCCTATGAAGCGGTACAAGAGCTCTTCAGTGACTTGAACTGATATGTTCTTCTGGTTAGCATAAGTGTTGGTATTTTGCAAAAGCATATCCATGATTTCTCTGTCGAAATATTGTAAGAATAATTCCACAGGCGATTTTCCACCTACATTTGAATTTTTTTAATAATAATGTATACATAAATATATTCTGTATAAGACTTACTCATTAATTCTACGATTTTTTTTTGAAGTGGCACAACAGAAGATTCTTCCGGACGTTCAAAGTTAAAGTCCATTCTATTTGACTTCGTCCATTTTGGAACACCGAATTTTATTTCCTGTGTATATTTTTGTCTTGTATTGGCTAGCTCGTCTTCAGTTTTATTGTCAGTTATTGGGGCAGCAAAATCCTCTATCTTTGAGTCATATTGAACTTTGATTTCACCACAAACTTCCGAATTAGCTGGGATTTCTTCGGCAAGCCCATCATCATCAACATCCTCTTCATCAGTAACTTCACCCACATTAGGTGGCGGAATGTAGACCATATGGGTATTTTGATTTAACGTGATTTCATTCTCTTCACTATCACTGTCAATACACTCGGATAAAAAAACTTCGATTTCTTTCCGAGTTAAAAATTTCTTAACCGACATTATGACTACGATTTAAAAAAAATAAGATTTACTCTTAGCTACAACCTCTCTGTCTGAAATTTGAACTCAAATGACAATTGCTTGATATAAAATACAAAAACATTGATAACCTTGTACATACATATGCAAGCATGTATGTACATACATTGTACATTCTGCTTGTTAAAAAAGTAACGAACAAAAATCAAAGCCAAGCAAAGCAGCAAAAAAACAAATCAAATATAGAAATATATCTATAAAAAATTGTATAGTGACAACACGAATTTACGCTCATCCAAAAGCAGACCATTAAGCCGACTGTAATGCAATGTAACTGTAATGTAGGAAACAGCTGATCGATATTTTTATATGAAAAATAGGTTACGTTACATTACATCTCTATAACCATTTCCATTACTTTTCACATAACAATATCGATCAGCTGTTTCCTACTGTTGCAGTTACATTGCATTACAGTCGGCTAACTGAGCCTTTATTCTATCATAAATAAATAATTAGTTAAAAAAAATTATTTGGTGAGAAGAGATCTGCAGCTTCAGTAGTGTAAGTAGAAGAGAGAGTAAGAGAAAGCGATTTGCATGCAATCAGCCATTGTTGCGTTTTCGCAACAGTGATTTTTAAAAGGTTATGCTGAATAAACGACATTAAATTTTCGATTATAGTCTTTTGACACATAGCTTTTAATGCTTTCTTAATCTACATTTAATGGAAAATTAAAGTTTTTTTTTTTTTAATATATTATATGGCACTTATAGAAAACCTTTTTTTTGGACTTTTTTCAAGGCTTCTAGAATAAAGTGAAATACAGGAAATATTTTATTTTTAAAATAAATGTTCTATAGGTAAGCCCCTAAACTAAAGACAGAAAAACTAATATATTAAAATAAAATAGTTTTAACCAATTGTATATGCATCTAAAGATGATGTTGCGAAAACGCAACGGAGGTACAAAATGGGTTAATGTACTCGTATACAATATAAAAGTTCATCTCACTATTAAAATGTTTCCGATTAAAGTTAAATCAACAAATGAGAAAAAGCTGCTAAATAAATTTGAAGATGAACAAAATGTTGAAATTTAATGAAAGTAAAAATAAAATTAAAAAGGAAAAATCTAGTTTGTTTTGTTTCTTTGAAGGAATGATTAGGAATGATAAGTCGTAAGAATGATAATTAACTTAATATACTGGAAATTCTCTAAACTTGTTGGCCTGTATGAAATATTGTGAAAACTTAAGCGTTAAAAATAAATTACAACACAGTGTAATTTTCAGTAACACATAATATTATCACTTTTTATAGTGAAAGTTGTACATTTTCCATTTCGAAAGCTGTAGCAAGCGAAATTTTAAAACATGCCAATGGGCTATTATAATAGATCTTCACTCTATTCATTTATATAGCTATCAAATCTTTAGAAAATATAAATAAACTACAGAAATTGGACTTAGATTTCCAATCTTTAAGAATGTACATGTGTATGAATTAGTATCAAACTTACTGAATAAATATGTACTTCAATTGGAATCATGCTGAAGCATACATAAATTGTAAAATGCTACATTGCATTTCTTAGCAGATCTTACTTTATATCTGTATCTGTATGAGTATTAAATAAATTTACAGAAAAAATATTGAAAGCATGCCGAAGCATGCAAATTTAAAAGAATTCCTTACGTCACATAATTTTATAAGCAAAGAAATATTATGATTCTATGTTAAATGAAATACATAAATATGTATCTACTTTGTAAATGAATACAAAGAGCGAAATCGTAAATTCTAATAGCATAGATTTTTAACTGGAACACCACTACATCTCAGACGCTTGCGTCACTATCGAAAAAAGTATGCTAAGACATGCATGTTAGAAAAATATGAAAACCTGATAGAAGGTGATGAGGACCTTTTTTAAGTGAGTAATCATAATATCTGAATCCGATACAACTCAAACTACATCATCAACAATAACTTCAAGGGGTCAACCAGCAAATCTGATGTAGAAATATTTGAAGGAAAAATTCCTTCAAACGTATATATTCTAATGTTTCTGACACTATATGAAAACACCTACACTGAATTCATGGTGGATGTGACTGAGTTTTTGAGTTTGTAATATTTGTTTATTAACCATGTATTTCTTTGTATGTAAACTAATTTCTACATACATACATATATTCGCACATCTGTATGTAGATATGAATACATTTGCATATGTACACACTCACATATGTATATATTTTCATTCAAAATAATGGATTTAAAAATTATATTATTGGGTGCCTCGGTAGGCTAGTGAGTAGTGTGCTAGCCTATCAGTGTGGAGGTTGTGGGTTCGATTCCCACTGTAGACTCTAGTCTGTTTCACTACAACGAGTGAAGGTCTTTGTTACTATTCTCTTTAAATTAAGTTACGATATAATTTGCAATTGTATTTGTAACATTTAATAAATAAATAAAAAATAAAAAAATTATATTATTGTTCTCTATTTCAAAAAAAGTAGTGATACATCAGAAAAAAAAATAAATAAAACATAAGACTGACTGACCAACTAATATATACAGCCTGTCTGACATGAACACAAAGCATACTTAAACATAGGAGAAATATGTATACAATACGCTAAACTTTAATACCATGAGAAAAAAAATATCATCTAGAGCATCAAATAAAAGGCATAGGCGATCACCCTTCATAAAATAAACATATAGCCTATTAATGTAAGCATAGTAACATTATCAAGTAACACAATTTGGGAAATTAAAATTTTAAAATTTAATTACCCATAACGCCGACAAAGGACAGCCAGAAATTCCGATATGCAAAGTCATCTTGTATACTAGAGGAACCATCGAGAGGCTAGACCTAAATTCACAGAAAACGACTTCGTGTTCTGTTGATCGCTTTTCAAGAATAAAATAAGTTTGTTCATTGTGATTTGACTAATTTAAAAGTACATTTAAATTCAGTCTCATATCCATATGATGATCTTAACATAAAATTTTAACATGAACGTTATGCAGTTCTATATGATATGTATCTAAGATTCCAACAAAGCTACTACTCGTATATGAAAGAATTTCAAGCGCTTGTAACTGCATCAGAGTTTAAGATAAAAGCTCCTTTTATTCAATAGTGCACCAATTGATATAGAAATTTAATTTGAAACAGCAAGCAAGCATCTCAGCTACTGCATTTTTACTGATGATCGAATAATAGAAAGTCCGGAAAGTCTTATAAATTAAGTAATATGAATGAAAAAAATGATTTTAGTAGACGTGTAAGTTTTCAAAACTAATTCGAATGATTTTCATTACAAAAAGAAATAGCGGATGTTTTCAACAATAATGAGTATAACAATTTCATTATAAAACCACCATTTGATTTTAAATGCTTATCAATAAAAAAGCAAAGAGAAGCAAAGTGGTTAACAAAAAACTATCATCACCTAAGCTGGAGTTCTGGATCAATTTCATTTCAAAACGTTTGTCATTTTTTAAAAGCCAATGTAAGATGTTCTAAAATATATTTTAAAGGTGAAGAAAAAAGACAATGCTTGGAAAAAATTGTACACCGAAAAATTTATTTAAACAGGGAGCCACAGACTTATTTGTATGTACATACATACATACATAAAATCAATTTGTAGATCCATATGTACATATGTACACATATTATCAAATTTCTTACCCATACTCAAGTATTTATTGGATTTTAACAATCACACTTACATATCTACATCATGAAAACATACAAAGCGTTCTCCAAGCTATTGACGCTTGAAGACGAAAGTCGAAGAAGACAAATATACTTAAATAAACAAACTTATCACAGACAGCCAAACTCTATCGCTCACATACACATACACACACAAAATCGCCACGATCGTGCACAAGAATTTTGCAAAATCTGAAATTAATATTTATAAAAATATAAACAAATTTCTGACCCACAGACTTTAACACTGGACAAATTTAAGCTTGATAAAATATAAAGCAATCTTATCCTCCAATATAAAAACACATACTAGGATTAGGAAAGTTCAGATGTATGATAATATTTATAACAAAAAATGTTCATATGAGAAACAAGTTATTTCTATGTACATATAAATACTAGGATTAGGGAAGTTCAGATATATGATAATATTTTATAGCAAAAAATGTTCATATGAGAAACAATTTATTTCTACGTATATTTAAATACTAGCGTGAGAAAATCACATACACACACACATACTAGAATTCATCTACGAAAAATTAAACCTATTTCAACAACGCCCTTCCCCTCACAAATCACAGTCAGCCTAAAGTTCTTACAGATATAAGAAGGTAATATACAATCTATCAATCTCAACAACCGAAATCACGATCAGCCTTAAACTCCTACAGACATACAAACACACAAATTCCTACAGATACATATTATAAAAACACCCTCACCTACCACAAATCAATGACAGCCTTGCCCTACAGGCATACATACATACAAATTGCCACACCCTCACCCACCTTAAATCACGATCAGCCTTAAACTCCTGCAAACATACAAAGACATAGATTCCCACTGATACGTATTACATGAACACTCTCACCTCGCTTTTCATAAATCACAGACAGCCTTAAACTCCTACAGACATACATACATACATACATGCACACAGATTCCCACGTATACATATTACAACAACGCCCCGCCCTCCACCAGTCGATCTACCTCAAATACATCCCGACCCCCACCAAGCACATATTGGCTTAAATTCCTACAGGCATAAACGCCACCGAATTCCCACGGTTATATATTACAAAACACCCTCACCTACCCAAATCACGGTCAGCCTTAAGGTCTCACAATCTAAACACACCCCGCCCGTCGGCATTAGAAAAAATCATTTTCATTATTTATCCCGTCGGCATTTGAAACAAAAAAATATGTTTTCCCGTCGGCATTCGAAAAAAATAAACATCTTTTCCCGTCGGCATTTGGAAAAAATAAAGATGTTTTCCCGTCGGCATTAGAAAATCATATACATATAAAAGCTTTAAACATATAAACGCCCTTAATGTATTGCCACAAAATATTCCGCGCACAAGTTCCCACGGTCATACATACATACAAACATACATGCACTTAATATAAACAAAAAACAGTTAATGTAAACAAAAAAAAATCACCCGTTCACACAACTAATGTAAACAAAAAACTCCTAATGTAAACAAAAAGACATCAAAGCGCATCGAAAACACGATTTCTCAAATTTCAAATTTTAATTATCCAAATTTTAAAATTTCACAATTTTAATTGCCACCGAAACGCCATTTCCCTACTACTCATGCTGTGGTCACTTAGTGGGTCAAGAACAAAACGAAAAGCTACCCGGTATTGACCCAAACCTGTGCTGAAAATTTCAGCTCCACAGGTGTTATAGTTCCAGAAATCATGCGTTAGGAACAAATACACACTGCGATTTTATATATATAGAAGATATTAAGTATTTCCCTAAGGAAAATTGGACTATCTGCTACAGTTGCCACAAGTAATGCAAGAGTTCGCCTTTTCAACCTCAAATTTTTGTTGCGAGTGGAAAAAGACTGTGCTGTTATCAGCGTTGCCAATTTGGTGATTTTCGGGTATTTTTTGGTGCTTTTTTTCCTTTCTAAGTACCCGAAACTTTATTTAATACCCGTTTTAGAAAACGGGTATTTACTATATAGTGCGTTTTACAATTTCTCGCAGTGGTTTTTACTGCTATTTCAATAATCAAAATTTTTTAAACTTAAACAAATCAAAGAAGAAAACGCTTGGACTTATCTCAATCAATTTTTTCAATTCCTTTTAAGAATTTTTTTTATTAATTTGTTAAGCAACGACTTTACTATTTAACTGTATTCGCATGCGTGAATACAATTAAACAACGTGGATTTGTCACTTGTGCAAATTGAAGAAATAACAAAAAGTGTCTTAGTTCCTACGAAACTAAATTTTTTTAAAGTAAATTTGCCATTAATTTTTTGTTAAATCTTTTGAACTTTTTATGGCTTTTTTAAGATAGAAAACAACAATATAGAAAAAGCTTGGACGAGTTATCGATCATTCAAGGCACTATGCATTTGATATAATTTTAAAATAATTGCCCGATATAGTCAGACAAAAAACAAATACTTATTTATATGAAACATAAATAACAGAGAATATTTAGCTTAGTGCTTTTTTACCAGCAATTTTTTTTAATTCTAACCCTTTTTTATACTATTTTTATATTCTCACAATACTTTTGATGATTCAAATGTTGGCATCACTGGCTGTTATTCCAAAGAAAATCAACAAGAAAAAAATAACTTTAAGGCTGAGTTTACATCTGCCATTTCTTGTGTGCCATGTGCCCAAAAAAGCGTAACCACTAATTACTAATGAAAAACTGTTTATTCAGACATGTATTTATTGATTTAAACTGTTTCCAATCATGTTGGATTCTATAAAATTGTCTATTAGTTATGTATGACTGTATAACTCAATAAATAAGTGTCTGAATCAAACAGTTTTTCATTATTAATTAGTGGTTACGCTTTTTTTACGCATGTGTGGCACATATCAAACATATGTAAGCCCGGCCTAAATAAACAATAGTTATTATTATTTTGTGTTGGCGTCCGTTACAATTGTAAGTTGGTCAGTGAATGTGTAATCTTAAGTGAAAAAAATCCGTTTTTTTAGAAAGATAAAATGAGCAGCAGAAGTAAATTAAAACGTAGCATAAAAAAAGAACAATTAATTGAGAAATGTATTAATTTTTAATTGTTTTATCAATAGAAAAATTAATTGTACTGCCTAACGAAATTACTGAGGAATGGTTATGCAGATGCTGGCAATTGACTACCGCCAATGTCATCCCCATGTTAAAATAGTCAGTCGTGTGCATTGCTAGTAGTTAGGCTGGTAGTTAGTGGTAAGGATAGGTAGTTAACGAAATAGCTGGACATTCGCTAGCTACACCGACTGCTGGGTAGCAATACCATATACACAAACAACTTTGTCTTATTAGTTTTTCGTCGTTCTTCACTGTCAGTGTGGGCAGATTCTAAAAAAATTTGCAGCTAAATTGACTTAAAAAAAGCTAACAAAATAATGCTAAAATTAAATACTTCTTTTGAAGCAAATATTTTCTTTAAAAGTGGTTATTTTTCTGCTCATACGATCGTTTGGACCAAACAAAACAGGAACGAATTGTTTATTTGGCATAAAAAGTATTAAAAGATTAAGTCACAGCCATTCTTCAAAAACATACGCCTTTCTCACTCTGGTTTCGTTTATAAACAATAATGTTCAAAAGTTGGTGTTTCTAACAACATGTAAAGCTTTTTCAATTATTTATTCTGATTTTACGTAAAAAGAACTTTTTCCAAACTAAAAACACATTAAATTAAAATGTTTTCGTTCGTTATTTTTCAGAGCGTATGTATTTATTAATTTTCGAAAAACAGGCTTTCAGTTTTTACTTGTGTTCTTCAAACATGTCACAATTTGTTTGTTGTTTTTAAGAAATTATTAAATTAAATATCACATGTATGTACGTGTATATTTGTAAATACATGTATTTATGTAAAAGTATGTACTTTGTATATTGTTACACAATTAATCCCCCTTAATATGAATGGCGTAGTCGACGTCACATCAAGACGAAAGTAAATATTGTCACTTGTCTACTCTTTATAGGCAAGAATTGGCTCTTACTGACAATCTCTTACTAATCTCGAAGGCGTTATAAATCAATGAAACATGTTAATAGTAGTCGATTGTTGTCGACAAAGAGTAGACAAGTGACAATTTTTACTGTCGTCTTGGTGTGACGTCGACGACGACATTCAGAATAAGAGGGAATATGTATGAAAAATTAAAAAGCTTTCAAATTATTATATACATATGTACATAAATTTGTATGTTAAAAAAAGGAATCATTAATTATTTCATATTAAATATATGGTTAAATGAATATTCGTCATCAGATTCTGAATATTTGTTCAAATTATCGTTATAATATATAAAGAATTTTTTCTTCTTTAGTTGGTTAACAACCGTCTATAATATAGACTCTATTATAGAGTCTATATGCATTTCGTTCATGCTTAGTAGATTTTTACTCAACATATTTGAATAAGCGAACAAACTTATTATATTTATGGTAGATATGTTATTATGAATTACATTTACAAACATAATAAGTTTAAAGGCCTCAAACAAAAATCTTTACAAAACGAGCAACTTAGTTTTTTTTAGAACTTTCTATAATTAGTTTAACTTTCTTTTCGCCTTTTAAATACTTATATTGTTATCCAATGCTGCAGCTAATTGTAGAAGGTTGTGAAAAATTTAATCAAAATCTAATCAAGTTGCTTGTTTTCTAATATATGTAAAATAGTTGTAAAAATATATTAGTTATATGCAAATAATATACTTTCACAACTATTTTACTTCTATTACAATATTTGTAGGTCTTGAGAAACATTATTGCTCGTGAAAATTACTAATATACCCAAAGTGGCATAGATTATATTATTAAAAATTTAATAGATTATATTATTTAAAATTGCTAGAAAATGCTGAATAAATAATTTTTAAATGCTAAAGAAAATGCTAACTGATAAATCGAAATTTTTACAGCTAAATCAACGAAAAAATGTTAAATTTAGCTGCAAAAATGCTAAAATGGTCACTCTGTTCGCTATATATATACGAATTCGTCGATAAGAGTTCGCTGCGTAAATTCGTGGTGTGAAGCACAACAACGACGAAATTGCTTAGCGATTTCCTCTCTTATATTTGATAAAGTTGGTTATTGTGTGTGCAAAGACAAAGAGAGAGAGAGAGAATATTATTTTTTCGTCGTTCGTCGGCGTACAAAATAGAAATAAGCCCCAGTCCCACGATGTCACCAACGTTCGACTCGTCGCACAGTTACATTGCAAACAACAATAAAATTTTAAAATTTGTTTTTAGTAGGTTGTTTGTGGGGTTTCGCGACCATGATCCTCATACAAAATTTGGATCATGCCTACGCTACAGCCGGCATTTAAGTTAGTTGATTGGTTTGCTACATTGTGTTGTATGGAGTAGGGGTATGTTGTGTGAAAATCGACCATTACCGATGTTCTTTAGGTAGGGTGTCAAACCGCAAAGATGGTGTGACGATTGTAGGGTTTTGATTTTGTTGTGGAGGGGGTGCGTGTGTGTATGTATGTATGTTTTTGAAAATATATGTATGTGTGTGTATGTTAGTTTATAAAAAGTTGATAATATTTGTAGCAAACGCAGGTGCAGTGGTTTCTATTGTTGTAAAAAGTTTATAATTAGAATTATAAAAATTTTACGTTTGTGATAAGAAATGAATATATGGATAGAAATGTTTTTTAAAATAAAACTATTTAACCACAAATATGTATTCTTTAACTGTAATTACTGAAAAAAAAGTTATATGTAAATCGTATACTCTAAGAAAGAGATTAAATACTGCATATGTTCAAATATATCATCATTCTTATTTCAACCACTTTTCTCTAACAACGTCTAAATAAAAATATTTATAAAAATGACTAAATTTATTTGTGAATTTTGTAAGAAAGAGTTCACTACAAATACAAATTTAAGGAGACATATTAGATTACATCATCAAGGGTCTTCCTCATCGTTTAAGTGTACAACGTGTAAGCTATATTTTTCAAACCGCGAGGAATGGGAACAACACTCTCATACTATATCAGACAGCGGTGCAATCAATATATATTGTGACAAATGTAGAACATATATATCAAATACTAAATGGCATTATCATATAAGAACAAATATGCATAAAACTAACAGTGCGGAAAAAACAGAGAAATATAATAACGATGACGGTAGTTTAAAGTGTATCAAGTCTGTATTCAATAATCGCATTATAACATATTTGATTGAAAATAGCAATGAAACTGATTTAATACCAGAAAACTTTCTGTATACAATTAGAGACAATGTCATGGAATTGTTATATAATGTGACACAGGAATATTCGAGTGTAAAATTTAATATTGAATTATTTTGCGAGTATATGTTGGTTAAGGAAGATCATGATACATGTATCATAGAAGTTAAATCGCATCAAACAAAAATGGTGATCCTAAGCATATCAACGACAAGTGATGACATTATTGACCTTTATAATGAACAATGTAATAATATAATTAAAAAAATGAGTGAATTTCAGGAACGTGATAGCGGATGGTCATTAATTAAAATATCACATCTTGAAATCAATGTCAACAAATATAAATGTATTAAAGGGTCACAATATATTCCATTACCTCTAACAATACAGAGAAAGTTTGCTTGCATCAATGTCCAAAATACTGATATATATTGTTTTAAGTGGGCTATAATATCAGCACTTTATCCAGTTGATTTGCATACCAATAGATGTTCATCATATAAAGTTAACAACATAAATGAAGAAATCATAACGCTTGAAAATAATATAATATTAAATTTTAAAAGTCTGCATTTTCCTCTACCACTTAATAAAATCAAAGTGTTCGAAAGTAAAAATCCTGATATAAGTATTAATGTGTTTGGATTGGGCGATGATAATAATATAGTCGGTCCATACTATTTTACTGTGCAGGAAAAATTCCAACACATCAATTTGTTGCTTTTGGAGGAAGGAGAAGGAAGATTCCATTATGTATGGATAAAAAATATATCAAGGTAATTGTAAAGAATATATATTCTTCAATAATTTTATACTAATTAAGTTTTTCTTTATATTTACAGATTAATTAAAAGTCAAGTAACGAAACATAAAACTATGGCATATGTATGCAATACCTGTTTAATACATTTCCATTCTCATTCATCATTAAACATACACAAACAGCATTGCAATAAAATGATAACTAAGATGCCAACTGAAGACAATAATTTAGTAAGTTTTAGGAATTTTAAAAAGCAAATGGATGTACCTTTTATAGTATACGCTGATTTTGAATGTATTCTAAAATCAGTTGATATTCAAAATTCTGCAAATATTAAATCTATACAAAAGCACATTCCATTTGCATACAGTTATTATATTAAATGTACATTTAACTCTAATTTAGATATATTTAGAATTTATAATGGTGCTGATGACGCACCTAATCATTTCTTTAAGAGTTTAGTTAAAGATATAAGATATATCTATAAGAATTATTTAAGTGTAGTAAAACCAATGAATTCCTTAACACCACTTCAACAGATCAGACAAATGGAGGACAAAATTTGTCACATTTGTGAATGTTTGCTATCTGTTGAAGATCGTGTGGCTGATCATTGTCATCTAACGGGTGAATATAGAGGTCCCGCACACAAAAAATGCAATTTAGAATTTCAAATTGCAAACTTCATTCCGATATTTTTTCACAATCTTTCGGCATATGATTGTCATTTGTTTATTAGAGAATTATCATGTATTAAAGGTGATATAAATATAATTCCTTTCAATAAGGAATTATATGTATCTATATCGAAAAGAATTTCGGTTAATGATTCCATTGATAATGATGTTGATAATGATGATGATGATGATGATGATGATGATAATGGTGATAATGATAAGACAATAGAATTACGTTTTCTAGATTCTTTTCGATTTATGCCGTCGAGCTTAGAAAAACTAGCTAGCTATTTGTCTGATGATGACTTGACGACAGTAAAATTAATCTATCAAACTCATAATGAATTCAGTTTAATGAAGCGTAAAGGTGTCTTTCCATATGACTTTCTTAACTCAGTTGATCGGCTGGAGGAAACACAACTACCACCGCGATCATGTTTCTTTAATAAACTTACAAATGAGTCGTGCAGTATAGATGATTATGAACATGCTGAAAATGTTTGGAATACATTTAATTGCAACAAATTGTTGGACTATCTTCTATTATATCTAAAAGTAGATGTTCTCTTGCTATGTGATATATTTGAAAATTTCCGTAAAGTTTGTAAGAAAATTTACAATTTAGACCCTTGTCAATATTATACTACTCCAGGCTTATCTTGGGATGCAATGTTGAAAACAACTAAAATAGAATTGGAATTACTAACAGATATTAACATGTACAATTTCGTTGTACGAGGTATTAGGGGAGGTATTGTTCAGTGTAGTAAACGGCACACCATAGTAAATAATAAATACGTTAATGATTATGATCCCACAAAAGAATCAAATTATCTAATGTATTTTGATGTAAATAATTTATATGGATATGCAATGTCGCAGTATCTTCCCTTTAAAAATTTTAAATGGTTTGAAAACGTTGAAGACTTTAATATACATGTAGTGGAAGAAGACTCAGAAATTGGTTACATATTAGAAGTAGACTTGGAATATCCAAGTACACTGCACGACCGTCATAGCGATTTTCCATTCTGTGCAGAAAATAAAAAAATTGGGGGCATGAAACAGCAAAAATTAATAACAGACTTAAACAATAAAACCAATTACATAATACACTATCGCAATCTGCAACAATGTCTTCAACATGGTTTGATTTTAAGGAAAATTCATAGAATTCTTCAATTTAATCAGTCAGATTGGTTGAAAAAATATATTGATATAAATAACTATCACCGAACATTGGGTAAGAATGTATTTGAACAGAACTTTTTTAAATTGTTAAATAATGCAGTATATGGGAAGACAATGGAAAATGTTGATAAAAGAAAAGATATAAAATTAGTATGTGAATGGGAGAGTAGGGGGAAGAGATTAGGAGCTAGAGCTCTTATTGCCAAACCTAATTTTCACAGTTGTCTGAAAATTCATGAACAAATGGTTGCGATTCAATTGAAAAGAGTACGAACTGTGTACGACAAACCCATTTACATTGGATTTTCTGTCTTGGAACTCTCGAAACATAAAATGTATAATTTTCACTACGAATATATGAAACCGAAATATTGTGAAAATATTAATTTAAATTATATGGACACGGACTCGTTTATATATGATATTAGAACGGATGATCTATACAACGATATTAGAAACGATGTACGAAATCAGTTTGATACATCTGGGTATCCGAAAGATAATATCTATAATTTACCGCTTGTCAATAAAAAAGTATTAGGAATGATGAAGGATGAATGTAATGGTAAAATAATTAAAGAGTTCATTGGTTTACGCGCTAAAATGTATTCAATTAAAATTGATGAGGAGGAAAAAGAAATTAAAAAAATTAAAGGAGTTAAAAAATGCGTAACCAATAGACTAACGATTAATGACTTTAGAAAATGTTTATTTGAAAAAAAAATGTACTATGATTCTATGTATGTATTTAGATCAAAGATTCATGAAATATATACTCAACACATTAGTAAATTAGCATTAAGTTATTTAGATGATAAGCGATTTATTAGAGATAATAGTATTAATACATATGCATGGGGACATTATGCAATAAATAGTCAACAACCATCATCATCATCATCATCATCATATCCCAATGAAAATGTATTAACATCATCTTCAAGTGATAATATTGTACAATAGTATTAAGTGATTTTAGATTATAAGTGAATATATATATATATAACGTGAAAAAAAACAATAAATAAATAAATAAATAAAGAATATCATTAAAATATTTTAGTTTGTTTTTATTTTAAACTATAGTCATCTATTGAATAGGAATTTTAAACACAAGTAATCACAATTTGTTTTTGTGTGAATAAAATTTAATCGTGCTTGTTCTTAACCTTACTCAACTAAGTTGATATAAAATTTAATCGTTTAGAAATAAAAAAAATCAAAACAAAACTTTTTTATATATTATTTTATTTTTTTGAGAATTTTATAATATAATAAAAATAAATCTCATATTGAAGTATATATAATATTATTGAAGTTCATCTTTATTGATCCAAGAATTATGTTGATTGGAAAATCCCAACCATTTTACGTACGCCTGGTGCCCCTTAGTTTTAATAACATTTTCAATCAAGTATGTATTTGGAAAATGTGTCTTTAATAGTTCATGTTCATAGAATCCACCAACAATCGGATTCCTTTGATAGTCTTCCAATAAATAGGTAATGGGGTTTGTGTTCTGTAAAGTACGAATTTTAAAAATTTCAGTTGTCCAGTTTGGAGTATATCCTTTTGAAAAAATATGTTTATATTTGCTAATTCGAACGTGATCTCCAACTTTTAGTTTACCAGATTTATATATTTTGGGATGATTATAGACTTGTTTTAGTATAGAACTTTCATTTTCTGCGTTAACAGACTTTGGTGTCATTCCAATTGTTCTATGCTTTTTATTATTATATTGATTAATTAAATCCTTGCATATATGTATCCATTGATAATTTCCTTGTAGACTAAAATTTTTCCACATCATTCCTTTTAGAGTTCTATTAAATCGTTCTACAATAGACGCTTTCATGATACTATATGTAGAATAGTGGTTGATATTATGTTTTTTCATCAAGTTTTGAAATATTTTATTATAGAACTCTTTACCATTATCGGTTTGCAAGTTTTTTGGAATTCTCTTTAGCGAAAAAATAGATTGCATAGCATTGGTTATATCTTCACTACTTTTAGATTTTACAGGTACAGCCCAAGCAAACTTTGAAAATGTATCTATAACTGTTAAAATAAATCTATAGCCTTTGTTATATTTTGAGTAAGCACCCATTTCAACAAGATCTGCTTGCCAAAGATCATCAATTCCCTTGACCACCACTCGACGTCGAATGAAATTTCTACGTGCTTGCTTATGAAGCTCCTGAACCACTTCTTGTCGCTCCATTTCTAACGTCTATCTTACAGATTACATCAATTTAAATGCTGTTGATATTGAATTTAAATCAAAAACGATTTATATATCTATCTTTAAATGCTTTGTAATGAGCTTCGTTTTTTCATTTAGACGTTCTTCAACTGAATCAATTTTGTGATTAAATAATGATTTCATTTCATTTAGTGATTGATTGAGATTATTTAGTATTATACTTTGATCATGTATTAATTTACTTAAACGTGTTTCTACATTATCAAATTTTTCTGTAGTCAACACGTTTTGTTGTTGTATTATTTCGTTAAAACGATCCTCCATTCCCTTAATTCTCTCCATATACATTGTATCCAGTTGTTTTTTTATTTCACTTAAATAAGTTTTCATGTAAATTTTGTTTACGGCATCGTTTTCCAATACAGGACTAGCAATATTTTTTATTCTCCGCAAGTTAAAGTTGAAATTACGATCACTATCCAAATGAATCTTGAAATGTTGATTTTGGTATCTTACAGATCTTTCAATATAATGTCCAAACTTATCGATAGGCATTTTATGAATATGAATTGTTTGTACATTTTTAAGTCTATTTATATAATAATTTTTGCTTCTCTCAATTCCTCAATAATTGATACAATTTCATTATTATGATTTGAGTGACCAGCTGTTGTTGATGAAATCAAAAGACGCAATCTATCAACCAATTCATTAGGATCATCCCAATAAACATAATTATGCTTTTTTCTATTCAATTTCATTAAACCTTTTCCCTCATGAATTTTCTGTTGTTTAAATAGGTTTTTAATAATCGTTGTATATTTAATTGAACGATTTCCTTTAATCTGGCCATTAATACTGTTATTTCGTTTATGGACATTAGTCATCTCCAATATTTGTTTATAATTATTTAAATCTGTTTTATTATAACTGATTGGTTTCTTATAAACTAACAATTCATATAAGCCTGATGTGAAGGGCCATTTTAAATTACCTACAGTAATATTGGTTGAATTGAAAGCGATGGGTTCATTACCCAGTCTCCATATTTGATTTTTATCCTTATGAGGACCATAGGTTTTATCATATATATTTAAGTTAACTTTTGATAAATTATATTGAATACTTTGATTGGGATGTATTGCAATGGTGTTATCATCATCATTGTTATCATCCTCATTATCAACATTATCATTATTATCATCATCATCATCATCATCATGGTCATCATCAAATGATTGAAACGTGTTTGAACTTTTCTCGATTTTCTTGTTATTAGAGCTTGAAGAAAACGTGTTATAATCAAGCTTACTCTTTTTATATGGTGTACTGAAGGCAACTTTATTATTCTCAAGATCATGTTTAAAAGAGCCATCCGGATATTTTTCATGTTTTATAATGGTGTTATTATTATTATTATTATTATTATTAGTTGATTGAACTAATTCTTTTAATGGTTTTGATATTGGTTTCAATGTCTTTTCCAACAATTCATCATTTGCAATTTCTCCAAGCAAAATATTCTTATATTTCTTTTTTAAAATATTTCGAGTTTTAATAAGATTATTAACTAGATTTGTGTTCATATTTATAGGTTGAATTAGAAACAGATTCAAAACAGATCAGTTTAGCAGTATAGCAGTATAGCAATTTAGCAGTTAGCAGTTTAATAGTTGAGAAGCTATTAGTTTAATAATTAATCTTGTACTGATTTTAAAGTGTCTGTAATATTTCTTTTATAGCTTTATAAATATATCGAAACCTTTTCTATATCGACCATTATTCATAGGATCATCTTTGTTAATAACTAGAAAACCATATTTTTCTTTCCAACACTCGGTACATAACTCATGAAATGTTTTCAAAGTCATATCAGAACCAACATGATCATTGTAAATATGCTTAATATTCATTGCATCCTGTTTGAAAATTATAATTATATTAGCATTATCGCGAATCAAGTGTTTTGGTATACGTGTATATGTTTGACATAAATAAAAACTATCAATATCTTTATGACGACCCATACAGAAGTAGGCACGTACATGATTTTGTTTCTCACAAGCTATATCGTCGAATATAAATACTGAATTTGGTTTAACTTCGTCTGGCGATAGAACATCATCATTATTGGAAAATGATGAAAAATTTATCTCCTTAATGGGTTTAATTAGACTTTCTAAGTACTTATATTTCGGTTGTTGTGTTGATTTTGAATATAAGTAAATATTTTTAAATTTCAATCCATGAGGACTTTCAATAAGACTGATCATAACATTTGTTTTTCCGCAATTTGATGGACCTACAATAAGAGCTCGAATAGAATTCGGTAGTAATGAACTATGACGAATTTTATTTGATGAATCGAACTTTGATTCGATATTCTTTACGTTAATCCTTTTATGTTGTTTAAAAAAGCGCATTCTGAAATCTAATGATAACATAATATATAAACCAGTCTCTTTTATTTGTTTTCAATCAATTTGATTTTAATCTTTAATCGACAAAGTATCAATAGATATGACAATCATTTATAAAAAGATATTCAATCGTCATCCATCCTTCATTGGTAAAGGTTTTCTAAATAAAATAATTAATAAACTTCCCATTGAACTTCATCTACCCGGTTATCAATTTTGCGGACCTGGTACAAAATTAAAGAAACGTTTAGAAAGAGGTGATCAAGGAATCAATCCATTGGATACTGCTTGCAGAGAGCACGATATAGCATACTCAAACAATAAAGATTTAGAGAAAAGACATATTGCTGATAGAATTTTAACTGAAAAGGCTTGGCAAAGGGTCAAAGCAAGTGATAGTAGTTTGGGTGAAAAATCAAACGCTTGGTTTGTTGCTACTGCAATGAAAGCAAAAACAAAATTCGGTATGGGTAACGTTATTAGTGAAACTAAAAAGTCGTCTCCAGTAAATACCCACAAACTGTTTACACATGCATTGAAAAGTGCAAGAAAGAATATAAAGAAAAGTGAAAACTTGAAAGATGCTATAAAGATTTCACGAAAAGTTGTAAACAATATTTTCAAGGGGAAGAAAAAATCGTTAATAAAAACGCCTCGAATAATACCGCTACCAAAATCTGGAGGTTTTCTTCCACTTGCCCCTATATTTGCTGCACTGGGTGCACTTGGTGGTTTAGCTGGTGGTGTATCTGGTATTACAAAAGCAATCAATGCAGTTAAAAATGGAAAGGAACAGCTGACTGAAGCAAAACGACACAATAATACAATGGAAGCCATTGCGATGGGAAAAGGCATGTTCTTAAAACCATATAAAAAAGGTTTTGGATTATATTTAAAGCCTTATCAACAAAATTTTTAATGAAGCTACCTAAAAGAGCCCTTTCTGATGTAGACTTGAGAAAATATGCAAAACATATTCCAAATTTTAGAGGTGTGTTTATGTGTAACACCCTTCCAAGCAGCAAACCATTTAAAAAAGAATGTGGAATAATCAATCTGGATACTTCAAAGGGCCCTGGCACACATTGGGTAGCATACTGGAAAAACAACAATCAAATCGAATATTTTGATAGCTTTGGCAATTTGCAACCACCAAAACAATTAATAAAATATTTAGGAAAAAACATTAGTTATAATTATGATAGATATCAAAATTTTAATACAATAAATTGTGGTCATTTATGTTTAAAATTTTTGTTTTCGAAGCTAAACTAAAAAGAAACTATAAATGTGTTTTAATAAAATACATTGATTAAGAATTAAAAATATCTTGTTTTATTTATATATATATATATATATATATATAAACATTTTTTTTGTTTTTTCATTTATTAAAAATTTTAAAAGAAATATTAGAATTAAATAATTTTTCTAATTTCACTTGTTAGAGGTGAGTATTCGATTAAGCGATCATGAATAACTAAACAGTATGCTGATGTTTTTTCTGGAATTGGTTTGTTTGCTTCAGTATCAAATTCAATTCGTACATCAATAGGTCCAATTTTAACAGTTTCATTTTGATGTGAAACATCAACAACAATAAGCGGTGCGTAAGACTTGTAATCATTAACATCCAGCAATGGTTCAGGTTCTCGCATGTAAAAGCCTTGTTGAAATTTTGCATACATATTATATAGTACAGAATACTGGCCATTTTCAAAACGATTATGTAAATCATCATATGGATATGACTCTGAGTTTAGATATACTTTTAAATTAGAGATATTACAATGATCAAATATATTTCCTTGTTCTTTACTTTTCACTTTTTGTAAACCAATTATAAGAAATCGTGGTCTTTCGTTTTGTGGAGAAAGCTTTACATTCCATAAAACCTTTGTAGTCGTTGGTAGTGCAGGATTTACATGACAATCCCAACTACGAAATGCAATTGGTATAGAATTTTTGTTGTTGATTATCTTAAACATTTCCAATTTTGCAAAGTCTGATAGTTGAATATGCGGCATTTTCCATGTTATATCCAGAATTGTTAACTTCAACTGATCAGTTGTATTTGTAGAATAATATGATCTCTCATCGGATGTCGAACGTTGAAGAATGAGCTCATGTTTCGAATTTAATAGTATTTTGTTATAATCTTCAGCAAAACCCATCCACATTTTCAGAGGTATACAACAGCTAAAATGACTTTTTTCTAAAACAAAAGTTTCTTTAAGACACCAACCAGCGTTTTTTAGTGTAGCACTTTCAGCCTTATTCAATGATATAAAATTTTTCATGGTAGATGAAATTCCAAGTTTGCGTGTACGATCAACTTCAAAACCATTAATTTCATAACGAATTTCATCGAACAAATATGAAACAAAGTTGTTTTTAAATTTCACATCTGTAGCTGGAACCTCTTTGTTTGCTTCCTTCTTCACTATAAAACCATGAATGTAAATCATACTCTCACTTGGTAAGACAAAGAGATCCTGATTTTGAATTGGTATACGAATTTCATCATTGTTGTTGAATGATTTTAGATATGGAGAGTAACTATGATATTCCCTTTTTACAATACTCTCATCATATATAGGTTTTTGAAGGACATTTAGTATTTCATTCATTGTTGAAGATTAAATCCTAATGATTTCAAGTATTCTATATTATATGATGTTAACGGGTTTTTTTTATTTTTTATAGTTTCTCGAATGCGAGTTGATGAGGGATTGAATGGCAATCCTCTTTGCATTACGTTTTTATTGTAAATTATCATTATTCTGGTTTGAAGTGGAGTCTAAGAGTGATTTTTTCTCCTCTAAAATTTATAAGTTCACCGTCTTGATTTAAGATTCTAATCGTTATGTTGTTTATTTGCTGACAGTTGACGGGAAAATAAATAACATTTCGAGGTTTTTCGCTTATTTTATATCCTGGAGGAACATCAAGAGGAAATTCATGAATAGCATGATTCGAAGTATTATTAATAAATGATCCGGTTGTTAAGTTGCTTTCAATGCGTATTGTATTAACATTCGTAATATGTGCAGGTAAGTCAGATTCAAATAACCTTGTAGTATTCAATTGATTAATATCTACAATCATCACTTCCACAGATTTATCATTTTGAAGATTTTGATCAGTGTTATAATATTCAGTTGAATTTACTTCTAATTTACTTTTGCTAAATCCGAGCAACTTTCCTATACTGTTTGGTTGTGAAAAATCTATATCCATTGATGAGGTTATTTCAGTTTTAAGTGTGTTATTGTTAGCTTCAATTACTAGATAAATTGATTCATCAATATCTTTTAAGCTTGAGTTTAAGAAAAAATCAATATCCTCAAGTTCATATGAACCAACCGGAATAGTAATAATATGATTTCCTATATGAAACAAATTGTTGTGAACATCTACATTAGGTATGGAGTTGAATGCTACAAAATCAATAAGTCCACAAACATATTTTGTAGGGAGTTCAATTGGAGGAAAATATTCTCCAACCAGAGTTGATTTGTTTCCGTTTAAAGATATTGTTATTGACATTTCAAGTATTCAGAATGAACTGATGATGTTTGATGATTATTCTATCTGATTTAAGTGTTAAATAATAAATCCAAAAAAAGAAAAAATGTCTTTTATAATTTTATGTTTTCTTTATTAATATTTGATTTAATAAACTTTCTTAAGAGTATTACATTTTTTTGAGCACATATACAGTATTTTCTATGATAACAACAAACATTTACAGATTCATCATTTTGATATAATGTTTTTAAATTTGGACAATTTAAATCATCCAGGTTATAAAAATTAATTTTATCCTTAAAAATATTTTGAATCCACTTAATTTTTTCTAATCCTTTAGCATAATAAATATAATTTTTATCTTTAACATGCGCAATATAATATTCCACAATATTTGTTAAGGATGAATCACCATCTTTCCATTTTAATCCATGATGATGATTATAAAGCCAATTAATTGAATATTTTTCTTTTGTTGTCAACGATGAATATGGAAAAGGTGGTTTAATAATAAATGTTTGAACTTGTGAGTCGTCAATTGAAATACTCAGTTCTTTTACAATGAATTTATTGTTGAGATAAAAACCTTGTACGTCTACAACTAATATTCTCTCCTCCGACATTGTTTAGTACTAATCAAGTCACAACGACGACTGTAGAACTGTTTATAAAGTCTATGTTTTTAAATTATTATAAAAATTCATTATATATAATGCTTGATCCCAACTGTTATCGATAAGGGAACATTTACAGGTATCAGGTCCACAAGTTGTTTCATTGTTGGACCACACACAATTGGTGTAATGATATCCAAATTTTGATTTACTTTTCTTATAAAATGCATATTCATCGAATTGAGTTTTTAATTTCTTCAAAATAATCTCATGTTCATACCACAAAAACCTTTCTTCGTTCAAGAAGTCATGTAAAATTTTCGAATAAAACTGATTGTTCATTATTTTTCTTATTTTAATTTTTTTATTTATGTTAAATAAATGTTCTTAACACATCAACAACAAAGTTTATATTAAGTAGTAGTAAATGTATTTCATCATATTAGTTAATTTATGATATTTCCATATCCAAATCATGTGTATAATCTTGAATGTTGATTAATGTCATATCGGATCGGTATGTAGTATCATCCTCAGAAACCGTCTCAATTTCACCATTACTTAAAATTCTCTCGTATTCAACTTGACGGTATTCGAAACATGAAATATTTAATCGACGTTTCAAGTAATTGCTGTTATATGTACAACGGATTCTCAATTTTATATTATCTTTGTATTGAAGTTGAAAATGTCTATAAAATGGAGCCGAACTTTCAATTATTCCTGCAATATTTTTTTCTTTTTTTACTAAATCTTGCCTAAATGCTTCAATAGCTTGTTCAACAGTAAAAGATTGATTTATAGGTGGTGGTGGTGGGGAGTCTTCTTGTTCTTCGTTTGATTCATATTCTGCTTTTGTTGTTGTTGTTGACTCGATGTTTTTATTTAAATCATTACTATACTTTAAAAGTTTGAAATTTAGTTGTATGCTCACAGTATCATTATTCGGTAATTTTATTGCAAATTCTGTATTTTTAAGTTCATTTTCACTCAAATCAATAGGTAATGAAGCTGAAAACACTTGTATGATATAGATATATGAAAAAAATATGATAAAAATATTTTTCATTTTAATTTTTCTTTTTTTAATATATGTATATATATATATATATATATGTATATATGTTCTTAAGTTAGCGATATATTTTTGAATGAGATGATAAGAATTGTTTCTCATATTTATATACTAATTTAATAATCTTCGTATTGAAATGAGTCATCATCACCACCGCTAGCACCACCAGCTGCTTTCTTAACTATACTATTATTAACCATTTTTTGAGGGAGGAGGAGGAGAGGTTTTTGTTGATTTTTATTCAATGAGCGGATACCAGTCTTACCATTATAAGATTTAGTTGTACCACTAAAAACATGTTCATCTATTTCACTATACGCGCATGATGGTTTGTATGAGTGTACATTTATATCTTTAAAACCACCCTCATAGACTGTTCCGACTAGTGATATCATACCACCAATAACCTCAATTTTTATATGTTGATTGTGACTAAATTGAAATATTGGAATATTTGTTGGCATTTGTTGTCCTCTATTAAGAGAAAAAATTTGCGTTCTAGTCCCTCCTTCTGCAGTTAGAAACACCTGCATTATAATATCCAAAACTATTGCATTTATTATTTGAAAAGTTTTCCACTGTGCATGACAAGTACAATATTTATCACCAGTTTTTAAAAATTGACCCCAATACATATTTATCAAAGTTTTAATTTAACTGAATCTCTTTTTATATATGCATATATATATATATATATATATATATATATATATATATATATATATGTATGCATACACGTATACTTAACCGCAACTGATAAGAAGTTATTGAAATATCTAAAAACGTCTTATACTATCAATTATTGAATATAAAGAATCAGTTTGAAAGTTCATCTTACGGTGAAAAGTTGAAAGCAAAAAAAAAAAAAAAAAATGAGGGCAAGCTTAAGAAAATTGTTTCAAAGTTCTAATATTACATACTTACCTTTAAAGAATATGGAAGAAAATACTATATATGAAATCAACAAGATAGATCGAGTAGATACAAAATATGGTGAAAGTATAAGATGTGATCTAAATAACGAATATTACATTTATTTACCTAAACGATTTCTGATTATTACTAAAAATCAGATGGATTATCTAAACACAACTCCACACATTTTAAAGAAAGTTAAAGAAGTGAACGGGTCATATACTCTAATCCTTAAAAAGAAGAAGCAATTTGTATTCTACAACAACTTGTATAACAGTACTGAAGAAGACGATGATGATGATGATGATGATGAAATAGAAAACACATTTTAAACAATGCACGAAACAGAAACCTTTTAAAATTAAAATCATATATATTTATGTATATATATATATATATATATATATTAACAAAACTCTGCATACATTAAAATTTCTTTCACATTTGATTAAATAGAAACTTTATAAAAAAAAAAACGGAAAAACCGCAACAGAAACTTTTTAAAATTTTCTCATACATTTTAATTAAATAACAACTTTATAAAATTGAAAAACCGCAACGGAAACTTTTTAAAATTAAATTCTCACAACATTAAAATTTTAAGCACATTTTTCCTGTTTAGAAACAAAATTACATTTCAGAATTTTGTATAAAAACCCTCTCTAGTTCTACTTTAATTACTATTCAAGTAATGGAAGCACACCTAAAAACAATATTTAAAAAAAGTCAAAATAAAACCATTCTCCCTGTAAAAGAGATGGTTTTTAACCATAACTATAAAATTACGAAGATGGAGCGTGTACAAACACGCTTTGGGACAAAAATTCGTTGTCTGGTGGAAGCGAATAAATATATATACCTACCGAGCATATTCAATAACACCATAGATGATGCTACTATTGCGGAATTTGACCGCAATACCTACTACCTTTTAAAAGAAAGAAAAGGTAGCGAAGATAGCAGCAGCAGCAATAAATATTATGAACTAACTATAAATGCAGCTGCAACAGGTAATTTTTGGTAAATAGTTTTTTTATTTATTTTATTATTATTAAATCTAAATATTATTTTTTGTTATCGTTCTAGCTCAAGATACACTAAAGAAACAAGATGCACTAAATAACTAAAAGTATAATTACACCAACTTTTTTACCATTTTTTTATTATATTGTAAAATTTTTAAACAAATTATTAAATAAAATATATAAGTACATAAATAGTATTGCTTTGGGTTTTTTTATTTCTTATCAACTTTGTTGTGTATGGTTAGGGTCTTGTATTCAAATAATTTCAAATTGTTGTGTATGGTTAGAGTCTTGTATTCAAATAATTTCAAATTCAAACAAATTTAATCAACTGTTTCAAACACACACACACACACACACACATTCATACATATCAACGAAACGAATGAAAAAAACCATAACAGAATTTTTAACAACAGAACAACAATACAATAGGGTGGCACTTATGTATATCATCGTTGTTAGTTTTCTCATACAAAATTAGTACACAAATCCTAACCAACACCTTAAATACTAGCAAAAAAATCACAGACTTTCGTAAACAGCCCTAATGTAGTTTAATTCATATTGTATTAACCCTCTAACTTCAACAAAAATAACATCCACCACGACTTCACTTTAAGCAAAACCAAACACGCTGCCGCCTCATAACACAAAATATCATAGAGTCGAATTTAACCCCAACGACCGTTAAAGGGTTAAGGTATGCACATTTATAAACTAACATACACACACACACACATACATATATTTTCAAAAACATACATACATACACACACGCACCCCCTCCACAACAAAATCAAAACCCTACAATCGTCACACCATCTTTGCGGTTTGACACCCTACCTAAGGAACATCGGTAATGGTCGATTTTCACACAACATACCCCTACTCCATACAACACAATGTAGCAAACCAATCAACTAACTTAAATGCCGGCTGTAGCGTAGGCATGATCCAAATTTTGTATGAGGATCATGGTCGCGAAACCCCACAAACAACCTACTGTTTTTGTTTTGAATGTAAGTGTGCGACGAGTCGAACGTTGGTGACATCGTGGGACAGGCCCTAAATCTATCTCGTTCGTCACGCACGACTAATTTCGTTCCACGGCTTTGTTGTGTTCATTTTCATATGCACAAATGAGTTTTAAGGCTCAGTTAGCCGACTGTAATGCAATGTAACTCTAATGTAGGAAACAGCTGATCGATATTTTTATATGAAAAGTAGGTTACGTTACATTACATCTCTATAACCATTTCCATTACTTTTCACATAACAACATCAGATGTTTTCTACTGTTGCAGTTACATTACATTACAGTCGGCTAATTGAGGATTTATTTTTTATGACGAAAGTTCTCACAAGTGTTGCCAGAAAATGATGATGAGAGAATGCTAAATCGGTAAAAAAAAATTTTGCTAAAAAGTTCTACAGAAGAAAAGTATAATGCCAGATTTAAATGTAGAAAAAATTATTGAAATGGCCTTGAATTTCATTTTTATACAAACTTATTAGTATTTACAGGTAGTTTTACAGCACATACAATATAAAATAGTTAATAATTGGTGTTTTTGAAAATGTTACAATTACGTTTAAAATTTTTTTACGCACTATAATTCCAAAATATTATTTTAGTTATGCAAGGAACACAACTGGGACGAACGACGAATTTCGTCCACGCAGAATTCGCTGAGTAAATTCGTCGTTATTGTGCTTCACACGACGAACTTACGCAGCGAATTCTGCTATCATAATTGATAAAGTTGGCTAGTGTGAAAAAGAGAGATATTGTGTGTGAAAAGAGAGAGAGAAACTTGTTTTTTCGTCGTTCGTCGGCGTACAAAATATCTCAGACTTCGTCACGAACGACGAATTTCGTTATACGGAGGTGTTGTGTTCATTTTCATATGCACAAATGTGTTTTATTTTTTATGACGAAAGTTCGCACCGAAAAATTCGTCGTTCGTCCCAGTTGTATACCTAGTTTCCTATTATTCAGTAAAATATTTTTTTAATTACAAATACATTGAAATTGATTATGGAGAGGATAGCTAGATCCTATGCGCATTTCACTGTTGCTAGTGCAGATCATCAGAGAAATTTTAACAAACTTTTTATTTTCAACAAATTCTACCAGAAATCATCTATCAGAATTATTTTAAATTTGAATTCATTTTAACTAATGTACATAAATGCCAGATCTGGCAGTGAAAATGCTAAAGTGGCAACAATGGTTCGCACTGAAAAATGCGTCGTTCCTTCCAGTTGCGTTCCCAGCATAAAGCAGTGATCCTTATCACTGCATTATTAAAAAAACGTGCAAAAAACAGAGTTGTAAAAAGAATGAAGCTTTCCTCTATCTCTTCCTTCACCACCTGACTTCTCTATCACTATCCCTTTCCTAAAGAAGGTAACACCTAGTAGACTTGTGTCGTTCCGGAACGACCTAGTTCCATTGAACGATTCACTAAAAGTAACGGTTCGGACTTTTACACAGTTTCATTTCTTATCGTTCATCGTTCCGACCAAAGCATATTTATATAAAGTATATGCAGGTCTACAACAACTAAGAAAGAAAAAAACAACAGGCGATTTGTTTGTGTAAGAATAATGGATGAATGTCAAAAACAGATGGATACAACCAGACCTGGGAAACTTGCATTACTTTTGCATAAGCACTGATTAAAAAACAAAAATTTTAGTGCAAATTTAAATTTGATGCTTGTAGTGCACTATTTTTTGCACTTAAATAAAATCTCTTAAAAGTAAGGGATTAATATTGCATTAGCAGCTAATCGCATGACAAAAAATACACTAATTTTGTGTATCCACTAAGCACATCATGAAGTAATGCAATATTATTGCACTATCACATATTGTACACAGTAAAATTGAATAAAATGTGAAAAATTTTTTAGGAGATAGCACAAATAAAAAATATAAAATACACTAAAGTTCATTGAGGGCACTTTTATAAGTACGTACATACAAATTAACGACAAAAAACTGTCAATATAAATACAAACTAGATTACAGAACCAATTTAAAAAAAATTAAAAAGTTTCATACTTCAAGTACGTTGCATCTCGAGCTTATTTGAAAAACCGTGCAATTGACAAAAGATCAGAACTTAGGGTTTCGTTTATTGTAAAGTTATATCTTAAAAAATGGTGATTTTATAAACGAAAAATTCTACCACTTGAAACAATTTCATCAAGTTTTGTCTTTCTCTCGAAAAATTATAAAAAACGTAGTGATATGATTTTTCGTCTTGGATGACGATATGTACATAGGAAAAAATTTACATATTTATGTATGTACGTATGTTTTTATGTATGTACACATTTACGTTATATTTTGCACTATATGTTTCACTGATAATGCAATAATACTATTCATAATGTGTTTAGTGGTGCAAAAAATAGTGCACTAAAAGTAACAATGCAATGCTGATGAATGTCTTTGAAGGGATTTTACTAAAATGCAAAAAAAAATTGCACTAATATTATTAAAATTAGTGCTAATGTAATAAATTGACATTTGCATTGATTTAGTTTATTGTGGGAAAATGGTCAATGCATTTGCTTATTTAATGCAATAGTCCCAGATCTGCATACAACAAAAAGAAAATGTATGCATAGACAAAACCAAAGTAAATTTATTAATTGATAAACCTTTAATATGTGAAATAAGTATAATAAAAGATACATATGTACGTTAATAATTAAATATAATTATTTTTAAATGTTTTGTAACACATTTTTTAAGTAAAAATTTATTTAAACTTTTTCACATACGTTGTCAGTATACCCAATTGTGTATAACAAAGCAAAACAAAACAAAATGGCGTACGCAAATTGCAAACAACTTTTGACATTCATGCATTGCCACGAAACGAGAAAAAAATGAATCACCTGTATAGTTGCATATACTTGATATAAATTTACTTTGGTTCCGACAAGGTGGTGTTTTTGACGGGTACACGAATTAGCGAGTTAACCTATCAGCTGATGTTTTACTTACGCGCTTATAACGAACAAGTCATTTGACAAGTAGTTCAGCCTTGCTCAAAATTTTTTGACAATTACTTTGTAAAATGTTCAGAGTTGTATCTAATGTGCGTACGTGTATTTAATGTGCATTGCTTGGTGATAACCTTAATCTAGAATCTAAATTAAACGTATGCATGAATTTATTGCATTATATAGGTAAACTAGTATGTTTACCACAACGTTTTAATTATTACCTTATCCTTGCGAATGTTTGCCACGTTAAGATTTTTGTTGTCATAAAACTATAAAATTCAGTTGAATTATGTTTTTTAATAAATTTGTACGCGCTAATATAGGTATAATTGGTTTTTTTTATAACCATCAAAACAATGATTTGCTCAACACGAAAATATACATGCATGTGTATAAGTAAACGTCAAAATACATGCCATGCATTTGATGACATTTTTTAGGAGCGACAGAGAAGTTCTCTCGTTCATCGTTCATTCACTGTCCAAAGTAAAAAAAGGAACGATGAACGAAATGAACGACCTAGTTCCTTTAACATTTCGGATCGTTTTGAACGATTCCCAAAAAGGAACGATTTTGCCCAACTCTAACACCTAGTAATAGTAGTAAGAATTCATTGCCTGAGTAACACTTCTCTTTAAAAAATAAAAAATAAAAAAAATATGTTTGTGTTGGTGAGAAAAATTAGAGTAAAATAAAGTTGCACTTGAAAAAAAGTTTTGTAATTGCAAATACATGCTGTGGTTATTAATTGTTTGAATATTTTTTTGTAAGCAAGCAATTTAATAAAAGCTTAACTAAAAAGTAAAAAATCTAATAGTACATTCAACAATGTAGTGCATAAATTCCAAATTAAATTTATTCACAGCGCTGTTAAAACTATAAAAATGCTTTCTTAAATTATCTTCCCTATTACATATTTTTAAATGTTTCATAACATTAAATGCGTTGCATATTGCCAAAAGTATTTTTTATCACGAAATATTTCTTAGCTTCCATAATTATTATTTTTTTTATTAAATTTGGACTTTGGACTTAACAAAGAACCAGGAAAAAATTCGTACATGCGTGCACAACTTCATTCGTCGATTGCTCAGTGACGACTAAATGAAAGAGTATGAGAATGTGTGTAATTTTCTTGTCCACAATTGTAGTTAGAAGTCGAGAAATATTAAATCGCAATCTTTCCCTGCCATGCAACCTGTAGAGCACCGTTACTATCTTAAGAACGTGACTCACTATAATATACAAACGATCTACGAAAAAATACAACCTGATCTGATGAATTGTTATTATTTTTTTAAAATTTTCATAAACACCATCATGCCAGAGTTGTATTTTCTCAAAAATTCCATGAGTGTGTAGGATAGTGCATCACGACCTCTAGCGTGTATACCAATAAAGTTCTCCTGTATATACTCGTATACATGTGCAGCCGAATAAATACTCAGAGTATTTTTATACTTATTGTACAAATTGTAGTAGTTTGTGCATCGTAATTCAAAAAATGTGTATAAACATAGTCGTTGGTTGCTTAAACAGAGTACAAATGAGGGTTTGTTGGAAAAAGTGCGTAAGAGAGAAAGAGAGAGAGAGAGACACTTTCCATACACAAAACACAATTAAATTTCGATACATGATACAATAATACCCCGAAGCGCCAGCTGATAGAGTTTGTTTCGTGATCCCAGCTAGCCAAGAGCTGTTTAATAGATGATGGTGCTTAATAAAACTTCTTAAAGATTGTTTGGAGAGTGATAATGTAGCATTTCTGTTCAATTCTCTCTTATAAATCTTCATTTACCGAAAATATATTTGGTCTTTTTTATTGTTATTTAACTTGCAATTTTTTTTAATTTTTGGCCAGGACTTTTTAATCGTTAGTACATAACTTCTTTATTACTTGGCAAAAATCATTTGGTTTTGTTGTTTTCAAAAGAAACCTTTCTTACAATTCATATAAAATTTTTTTTTCATATCTCAAAAATTTTTGCTAGGAATAATTTTGCAATTTGGATTTTTGAAAATTATGAGAAAATTTTTTATATTTTGTGAAAAAAGTATTTTTAATTTTTTTGGAATATTTGAAAAAATTATTAAGTATTTAATAAAAACTTTGATTGTTTCTAAGAGGAGAGGTATTAGAAAAGACTGTGAAAAATTTTTTAGAAATTTTTAATTGGGCACCCTAAATCCAGCATCGGTCGAAAATAAGCATTTTATTTTTGCAAAAAATATAATATTTGGATGTGGCAAAAAAATTGCACGCTCTTTTTTGTTGATTGTTTGGTATTTTGTTATAAATAAACTTCTTGTAAGTAACTTGTAAGAAACTCTTGATATCCTACACATAAATGTAGGCAGGAGAAGAGATTTTCTAAAAATTTTAAAATTTTTCTAACACAATTTTTTCCCAATGAAAAAGTTTTATAAAATAATAAACTAGAAAACATTTTAATTTAATTCAATATTATACACTTAGTTTTGCAAATTGAAAAAAATAATATTCTTATATCTAAAATACTTTTCGAAATATTTAGTATCAAATTTTGATTATAAAATTAAATTTTCTACATATTTTCTTTTTGCCTAAATTGTTGACCTCATTTTCTTTGCTTCGAATGTTAGTTCATTTTTTTCTATGTATGTAATTATAAAAGAAGAGATAATTGTCTATTCAATAGCGTATAATATGTATACCTTTGCTATTATATCAATCTTAAAATGCATACATAAATATAAGACTTCAGGTGAAAATTTACATGTTTTTTCTGCTATTCAAACAAATCCACATTTTTTATGACCTCTTGAAGCTGTTATTAAATATTTTTTTTAATTAATTACTTTTATTTGGCCCGTACATATAAAATTAATATACACACACAGTATATAAATTATTGGTGTTTGCCAATTCTATGTTGGACGACGTTCCACGTGTTTAATCAAAGATATAGCCATGTAAAAAATAAATGAAACGCCGTGCTCAATTGTCAAAATGTGACTGACTCTTTTATTTCATCTTTATTCCTTTCATTATTCTTTACAACTCTCAAGGCGAATTAATATGAATTCGCCCCGATAACTCTTACTTCTAACTGGCAATGCCAGACAAATGAAAATATTATTCTTAATTGGCGATGCCAGATAAATGAAAATAATTATGGATTATATTCTAAGATAATTCCTTAGCATAATGTGTTAACACGATGTTACTTCCCCCCTTCTTAAAATCGCAACGTCCCGTTACGATAACTATGTTTTTTTTTCTTTAATACAATAATGATACAATAATAATTTTATCAGTAAGAAATATAACAATAAAAATAATACAATATATAAAAGGTAAAAAAATGTAGTTAATCATTAACAAAATAAAGTATGATAATTACATTGATACAAAAATTGAGTTTATCTATACTTCGAAATTGTAAAGTTGATTAACAATTAAAATTAACATGTTTATAAATCTTGTAAGTTATTGTTTTATCTTATATTATTCTTATGCACTTTCTTGCCATCTATCAAAAGTGCTGTTCCTAAATCTTTTTCAACAATCTTCTCTAAATAAACCTTTTCAAATTTGTTTCCCAATCGTTTGTTCTTTCGAACAAATACTATATCTCCCTCGCTGAATAATCGATTTTCGGTTTCCGATTTCGTTTAAATTTTTGCCTGTGCAGCTACAATTTTTTCATTTATTGTTTTTAAGATGTCTGAATCTGAGTGTTGAATAACATCTATTGGTCTTGCTTCGGTAACAGAGTGGATAGTTCTATTGTATTTGTAAGTAGAAATTAGTACTAAATCACAAACATCGGTTATACCGCACTGTGCTTTGACACATCTTGCAATTTCAAGCAGAGTCGAGTGGAACCTTTCTACTTGACCATTACTTTCGCTATGAAGAGGAGGCACAAAGAATTGATCTATATCAAAGACATCTCTTAGCATATTCTTGATAGTGTTTGACTGAAACGATTTTTCATTATCAGAAACTAACAATTTCGTGTTTTTAAAGTTGTTCAAAATTTGCAAGAGTGCAATTTTGACATCGACTAAAGCCCTAGAAGCAATGGGTAAAGACACTGCAAACTTAGAAAATTTATCAAGGCAAGTGAGGAAATGCATTTTACTTGTGGAAAATATATCTATGTGAAGTATCTGGGCGGGAAAATCGGGTATTGGTGATGCACCAATTAAAAGCTGTGGAGGTTTCCTGTTGTATTTATTCTCTAAGCATATTTTGCAATTTTTTATAATCAACCGGAGCATCTGCTTTATTTTAGGGAAGAAATATTCGGATATAATCTGTTTGTAGTTTTCCTGTAGAGATCTATGAGCACGGTTGTGCTCTAGGTTTAATGTTTCTAATTGATCGTTTTTATTCGTTAAGTCAATTACAAATTGTTTTGTATGAATGAATCTTGTCAGTGGAAAGTGGTTAAGTATTTCGTTCTGGATTTCTGCTAAAGTGCTTAGATCACAATATATTGCATTCACAACATGAGGATTGACACAGATTTGTAAAGTTAGTAAGAGGTTTTGAATATTATTAAAATGAATTGTATGTCTTTTGTATTTTTGAAACAAATATTTTGTGATCTTACTGTTACTTCCAGCTTTAGATATAATCAGTTGATTTAGGAATTGATTAACTGGACCATCTATAGATTTTATAGTTTTAGAAAAAGATAACTCACTATGTACTGTTTCCGAGTTTGTTGGAGTAAAGTTGTTCATGTATTGGCGTGACAATGCGTCAGCAACCACATTTTCTTTGCCGGGTTTGTAAAAAAAAATTGGGAAAAAATCGGCTACAAATGCCTGCCATCTTTTAATTTTCTAATTCGGGTTTTTATCTGAGGTAGCAAAAGTGAGAGGTTGGTGATCGGTAAATATATGAATATTTTTAACACCATATAAATAATGTCGCAATTTTTGCAACGACCACACAATAGAGAGCAATTCGCGCTCGTTTGTGGCGTAGTTTTGTTCCGTGGAGGAAAGCGTGCGTGAAATCATTGTAATTGGTTTGCCGCTTTGCGAAAGTACGGCACCTATCGCGTTAGAGCTAGCGTCTGTAGTAAGCTCGAAGGGCTTGTCGAAGTCCGGGTGCTGAAGAAGCACATCCTCTGATGCTAAAATACGTTTTACCTTATCAAAGGCATCGATTGCTTCTTGAGACAAATGAATTTTAACATTTTTTGATGTTTTCGAGCCAATATTGCCATTGTCTCCTCGAAGATACGTAGTAAGTGGTTTTATGATGTCAGCATAATTTCTAATAAATTTACGGTAGTAACTTGCTAACCCAATAAAGGACCTCAATGCTCTTAACGTTTTAGGTTTTGAAAGTTCAGAATATCGTTTACCTTTTTAGGGCATGTTTTGATACCATTTCGTGAAATAAGAAATCCAAGAAACTCAACTTCGGTTTAAAAAAAAATGGATTTCTCCGTTGAAACTCGCATTCCAGCGTTTGCCAATTTTTTTAGTACATTGTCGACATCGCGAATATGGCTATTTGCATTTGGTGAAAATATGATCACATCATCCATATAAACAAAACAACTCTTCCCTATGTCTTCGCGCAGAATGTCGTCAATGGCCCGCTGAAAAATGCTGGGGGCATTCTTAAGACCAAAGGGTAGGCGGCAGAACTCATATTTGCCGTTATTAACGTTGAACGCTGCTTTGTGTCTGTCTTTTTCGGCCAATGTGATTTGGTAAAATCCTGATTTTAGATCTATCGTTGTGAAATATTCTGACTTACCTAAATTCGATAAAATTACGCTAATATGCGGCATTGGATATCTGTCCGGAATTGCGAAACTATTAATTTTGCGAAAATCAATTACCATACGTAAGTTCTGTCTACCATGACTGTCGACTCCCTTTTTGTTAACTACATGAATTGGCGAATTATAAGGCGACGAAGATTTTCGTATAATTCCGTCCTTAAGGAGGCTTTCTATTTCTGTATTTATGAATTCGGATGCGGAAATGGGGTATGGATAACTGCGTGAGTAAATGGGCTCTTGTTTAGTTAAATTTATTGTAGCTTCGACATGCGTGTTGGCTGGCAATGCTCTATTTGGGTCTGCAAATGCATTAAAATTATTTAGAATAAGGATTTCGAATTCACTTAGTAAGTTCGACGGAACGTTCTTTTTGTATATTTCTATTGAGTTTACTTGGTTGCAAGAAAAATGGTTAATTGATTCTTTTCCGAATTTGTGAAAAAGAATTCCATTTTTGGTATCAATGGTAGCTTCAACTTCTTTCAAAAAATCCTATCCTACTATTGCGTCAAAGGAAGTCAAAGATGGTAATAAAAAAAATGTTGTTTTGTGACTAAGTAGATTTATCTCGCATTTTTGCTTAATACAGGTGGAGCCATTTATTGATTTTATACGAAATAGAGATTCTACTGATTTAACACCTTTAAGAAAATAAAAATTTCGGATATAATTTTTAGATGTTCCTGTGTCAACCAAAATTTTAAGCTCTTGACCATTAATTGATTTTTTTACAATATATGGCAAGAGCGACTTTACAATAAAAAATTCAATTCATCTACTGCATCATTCTCAGACTCAATTTCAGAAAAATCTTCGCTTTCATGGATGCTATCATTCGATTGATAATTTTGAACGTAATTGATTCTTTGGAGCTTTTGTACAGGAGATTGGCCTGAATTGTTGGTGCTGTGCGGTCTTTTCGACTGATTTTCATGAACAATGACTTTTTGATTACTGTAATCAGGGCTGAGTTTGTGATGATCGATACCAGCGCTATTTCTAAAAGCATTGAGTTTTCGAAAATATGATGTGCCTTTGTCAATTTCCATTGGAATGGGAGTATAATATTGTGGAATTTGCTTGAAGTTCGGAGAATTTTGGTAAGCATTTGCATGGCCGGACATATTGTTCGAACTGTGTGCGTTTGATTGTGCACGATCGTTTAGAGCTTCAATTACCTCTTCCCTACCGGAGTTAGTCATTATAATCTTATTAATAATGAGAATCAATTGCCTGTTCACCTTATCGTAATACTCTGTGATCGATAACTTGCCCTGTCTTAAAACGCTTAATTCATTTTCTAGTAAGTAAAGTGGTCTTTTATCCGAATAGGATTGATCCAAACGTGAAATGACTGCTTCAAAATTAAACATTGTATTGAAGGCACTTAAGGTCGAATTCGCTTCGCACACTATTTTATTTGTTAAGATTCCCATGGCAACATAATATGTTTCGGAACCCCTTAAGTAGTTATTTATAGCGAATTTTACAGCTTCTCTCCAAGCTGGATACTCTTTTGAGTCTCCACCAAACTGTGGAAGAGATTTAACAAGGTCTAAATTCGTGTTACCGGTACCAATACCGGGCTGAATACTTACTGGTGTCAAAGGTTCAACTCTACTTGGTTGCAATTGTTGGATAGCTACTGTCAAACTTTGAATTTGTTCTAAAATTTCTGAATTAGTTGCACCCACTGCTGCCTCAACAAGACTCAATACGTCATTTCTATTCATTTTAAAGTTTTTTGTTTTTTTAATTTATATTATTTTGGCAAAAGATAATAAGAAAGTTTTCGTTAATAACTCACAAAAAAAATTTAATTGTAGCAATAATTCTGACATTAAAAATTAAAGTTAGAAACAAAGATTCAATCGAGAGAGTGCTCAGAAATATAAACAGATTTTGTAGGCAAATATAAATGTACCTTCATATACTTAAATATAAAAAAAAAAATATATCAGAAAATCATAGAATGTATCAAATGTTTAAGGCTGGTACGGACTTCCAAAAAAAACACGCGGAATTTTGAAATATATTGTTTTTTACATGTATGTTATAACTATAATTGGAGACTTTTCAAACAGCTGAGAAAAAAAATTGATGTTCACTCAATTGTTTGGCCACAAAATTTTGGCGTTTCTTATTTTCGAAAACTGTAATTAATTTTGTGTTTTAAATTGGAGAAATAGATTAGTTTTTGTAAGCAGACACAATTCTACACAAAAGGCTATACGATTATTTTTGTGTAGAGATAAATGTAAATTTACGAATGTGGAATTATGTAAGAACTCCGTACCGGGCTTTAAAAGGAAAATAATGATATGAATATGAGTGATAGCACAAAAAAATATGTTTAATAAATAATCATAAAGATTCTAATCTAACCAATAGACCTTGATTCCAATGCTGATCAATAGACCTTGATTCCAACCTCTTAGATAGACCTTGATTCCAATGGAGTTTTTTGCGGCTCTTGTGTTGTAAATCGTTAAGTACTCGTACAAATATCTTGTGCTATGCTTTCTCATTAGCGGATGGTCAAATTTATTTATTGAACAATTACTTTTGCTCTTTTATTATACAATTTGCAAAAATAGATCCTATCTTGATTGCAATTTTGCCCTCTTTATGTCTTTCTTTTCGTAAAAAATATACATATGTACATATGTATGTACTTATTGTTTCTGCAATTTTGCACGTGCTGTTTTACATGCACATTATGTAAACTCTTCTATAAAGAATATATGTAAGTCTTATTTTAACTTTTATTAGGAAATTGTTTTAATTTATTAATGGACACTTTTATTTAGAATTCTTATCACTTAATAATAATTTTGAGTATTTCGTTGGGCGCCAATTATTGCTGTTTGCTAATTCTATGTTGGACGACGTTCCACGTGTTTAACCAAAGATATGGCCATGTAAAAAATAAATGAAACGCCGTGCTCAATTGTCAAAATGTGACTGACTCTTTTATTTCATCTTTATTCCTTTCATTATTCTTTACAACTCTCAAGGCGAATTAATATGAATTCGCCCCGATAACTCTTACTTCTAACTGGCAATGCCAGACAAATGAAAATATTATTCTTAATTGGCGATGCCAGATAAATGAAAATAATTATGGATTATATTCTAAGATAATTCCTTAGCATAATGTGTTAACACGATGTTAACTTATATACCCACAATGACAAAGACACCTGTGCGCACACCCTTATTATGGGTATGTTTTTATCTGATATTTGTCGCTTATCGCTTTTGTATCCGTTGCTTGTAAAATACATGCCTATCGGAATCGGTTCAATAGTTCCAAAGTTGCGGATTTTTTACCACTTTTTTTTTATTTCGCGCCACTCTGCGCTGTAAAAAAATTGGTAAATTTTGGGAGAGGTACAAATTTTAAAATTTTTTAATTGCGACTCTTTGAAGGGAAAAACCCGACAGTCATGAACTCCAAAAATGAGCTGATTTTCATGGTATATGCTTATTTTTTTAACCGACTTCAAAAAAGGAGGAGGTTATCAATTCGTCTCGATTCTTTTTTTGGAAGTGTTACTTCATAATTCGGGTCATATTAGACTGATTTTGAAACTTCTTTATTGTCTGGGAGGATATAGCTACCCATTATGGGACCATTTTTTTTGTTTGGGTTTATGATATTGCACTAATTTGATTGCTGCGAAACTTAGCAAGCACCTTTGTATCTTGTAATAACACAGTTTAAAAGTTTAAAAAATAGTCGGGGCTACGCCCATTAAAATCTATTAGTTATTATATTTCACGTGGTCCTATTTAACTAATTTTTAAAAAATTTACCACACACCTTGAGCTCAAAAATAGACATAATCTTGTATTTGAAGAAATGGGCAGAGTTACGCCCATTAAAATTTAATATTTTATTTTAAGTTGTTCTACTGTATCGATTTTTACAAAACTTAACACACACTCTGAGCTCTAGAGAACACAAAATCTTGCATTTTAAAAATGGGCGGAGGCACGCCCCTTAAAATTCACTTTTATATCCCATAAATTCTTTTTCGAAAATGTTGTACCAGATCTTTGCATGGAAGTCGGTTTTTTGGCAGAATTACTTACAGAACAAATTGTTTTTACTCAAGGCAAAGTAAAATAATTGTGTGTCTGGCCTTCGCAAATTATTGGCACTGTATCCGTTTTGCTCCAACTAGCGGCAACTAAATTTGTGTTAAATGAGGCAACCAATGAAACATTTGGTGTACTTCGGCAATCGTTTGATCCTACCCCTAGGTTTTTTATTTATTTCTTTTAATTACTTTTTTATGCGCGTCAAAGATAACATATTTGCATATATCAATTCATGTGCATTCGAAAATCTTTATTAACACAAGTCTAGTGGCAATTTTTTTTTTACTTTTTTCAATCGCTTAAAAGGAAGCATTTACATAAGTCGGTCCCAATTATGAAACTCTTAATTTATTTTAATAGAAAAATCCCATTAATTTTATACAGTAAAAAATAAAACGCATAAAATAAAAAAATACATAATTAAAAACAGTCGTAAAAATAATCCAGGTAATACATAAAGGAATATCCGACTGTAACAAAAAACAAAATAACTTCAGCAACATTAAAAAAATGCCATCGCAACAATTGCAAACAGTGCTTAGTATACAAAAGCCAGAAATACCTAAATATGGCAGCTCAACAAACATAAATAGTAAATTACTTGACAATAACTTACACAACTTAATGTTCGGTAGTCTGCAGTGCGTGCATCAGCGGCAGCAACAGCAAAATAAACTTGGACAGAAACATGAAACGTTTTCGAACAACAGCTCTCATGCTAGCCTGAGCCCCATATTTCCAAGCATGTCAGGCAATCTAAATGGTGGTGTCATTGGCGGCAGTGGCCTATTGCCACTGACAGGTAGTGGCACTAGTACTGTATATGGCAGTGAACAGCAGTTGTGTCAGCAGTATAGTTCACAGCAACATAGTGACTATATTATATCGGACTATATGGAAAAGATTGGAACACGTATAAGCATGCTGGAGACAGAACTAAAATTTTCTTGGGGTGCCTTAGATTTATTATCGACAGAATATAGTAAAATTTGGTCTCGTTTGGAAAAACTCGAAAATATTATGGTGGAACAGCAATCTGTGGTGAACAATCTGATGGGACTGATTAATATAAAAAGCCGGAAACAACAACAGTTGGAAATCAATAATGAAAATGAGTTGTTTAGAAATGATATATATCTTTCATCTGAAATACAACCCGAGTGCCACACAAATTCAGGCATTAATGAAGGCATAGATATATGCTTGAAGGACAACATTGATAAATTTTATGAAGAGCTGAATAAGCAAGATACTAGAAGCACACGCCTTGAAAATAAATTAGATACCTTGAGTGAGTTATTGAAGGAGCACCAATGCTCGGAGGAAGATTTACAGTATTCTTCATTGGAAAAATCCAATACTACTAGTTTAATGTACGGTGTGGATGATAGTCAATTGGATAGTAAGCGATATGGGTCTCGAAGTTCACTAAGTTTGCCAATGACTACTCCTCTTCAATCTCTCATAAGTAAGACCGCTTATGGTATACAGCACAATTTATTGCCAAATTTACATAGTGGGTATTCTGAACAAACAGAGCAGGATAACATCTCATGCTTATATGGGCTCACGACGAATAATAGAATGACAAGCATATCAACGATACCGACATCATTTAATAGCTTAAATGCTAAAAACGATAATTTAGATACATATGGTTGCTTGATTTCTGAAACGCGAGCAACTCAAGTGGATACATTAACCGGTCACAACAAGTTTTTTCGGGAAACGGCCTCGAAAACAGGACCAGACGTGATACAGATAAAACGAGAAGACACGGGCGGAGGGCAGGACCTAAAATCGGAAATGAATGAAGATTTCTATAAGACTCTTAACGAAATTTATAGAGAGAATACTCTAGCTACAGAACTTGGCCACAGTCTTGATAAGTTACTACATCCATCGGATCAACATAATGAAAAAATGTTAATTGTCCTATCGAACAATTCAACACGTGCTAATTCTGCTCTTGATATGATACAGGAGGGCAATGAAGATGAAACCAATAACGAAAAGCAGAATAAAGACTTTAAAACTGTTGAAGAGCACATATTGGAAGCAGTTGCAACAACCAAATCAACATCCAAAACATCATCATCGCCGACCAAGGGTAAATCATCTATAGTACTGAAGCATGGAAAAAATGCAAAGAAACATAAAAAGAAAAAACACCATCACAAAGATGAAATGGAAATGATAAATAATCTGAAAAGTGCTTTAGCCCAAAAAAATATGAACATGGATTTTACAAACTTTCCAACGATTACTGTTTGCAAAGAAAATCAAACTAATTGGGGGGAAAATGCCAGCGAAATTCATCGATCGTCTACCACCACCTTCTCTTCTTTCGAAGAAAATTTCAGCCATTTATATGACAGCATTGAAAAATTAGATAGCATTTCAAAAATAATACTATTAGAAATAAGTAAAATTGCAGGTTTTCCTTCCCCCTCAAGGGAAGAAGTTAATGAACTAAGGAAGCTAGTTATGTCCGAAAAATTTTTCTTAGAAAAATTAAATCATGTTAATCAAAATCTAATTTTACTGCTAATGAATCCACTTACTATGGCTGAGGAGCTCATATCTGTTGAAAGTACGAAATGGTTTAAAATGGTAATGCGAAAGCTAGAAAATAATATTGATACTCTGAAAAAGCTTGTTGGAAATTCTCTTGATAACTACAAGGTACAGATGGAACTTGCCACTTCTTTATGTAGCCTGACAGCTCCTCGTGATACGATAAGTACTACAGATGATGTTTTATTAGGACCAACGAATGAAAAAAATGCTTCATTGCTGAATGCCAGTGTACCATCTGAATTAAATGACTACAGCGTTCAGTTAATGCGTCATAATTCTAACCTAGATGAACAGCTGAAACTATTGGATAATCAAGAGCAAGAAATTCAAAAAAAGAAGCTAAGTCAACAAGATCAAGATGAGCTGCAAAATTGTACAAACTACTTGGGGTTAAGTAATTACGTGGACGTCGATGTTTCTTACGAAAATATTTTGTTAAAACAAATCAATCCAAGTTCTTCTTTGATAGACAACTCAATGACATCGCTTTCATCCAACAATATATACAGCAACGACGCTTATATTAAATCACTTAAACGGAGCTTAGAGCGTCATAATAGTATGTTGTTTTTACTACATTTACAAAATCCTGATTATAAAGATAAAATGAAAAAATTAGCTGGTCTTGCTGACGAAGGTGAAAGTCATAGTGAAAGTCAAAGCCCGCCGCCACCTGCACCAGATATAGATATTGTAAGTTTCAATAATACGGATCAGGGTAATAACAATGTCACGTTGTGTTTAGAAAACAAAGATAGTGGTAAAACTTTGAACCCTTTTATTATGTTGGATTCATGTAAAAACGCTGGTCGAGAGCCGGAACTACCATATTCTCCAAAACAACCTAGTTCAGACCCAGGACTTTCATCAATGATTGGGCTATCAACATGGAGTGGATTGCCTAGGTCTCCGGTATCACGAACATTTAATGACAGAAAAAGCAATCCTTTTCTAACAAAATACCATCATGACATTAACATAGAAATGTTTGAACTTTTATCAGTGACGCCAGAAAAACTGTCATCCGAAATTGAACTTACCGATTTCGATATAGAACAGACTAAAGAGACGAAAGAGTATGTATTTTCAGAAGAAAACCTTAACTACATTAGAGAGCTTTCAAGAAACCTACCCATTTGTTCTGCTTTTGAAAATAAGTCGATGTTCTCGATTTTTCGTCACAATATTCTCAGTCTTGAGGGTTCATCCCATACAGTTGATGAAATGCTAGCATGGGATCAAGAACATCAACAACAGCAAATAGAAAAAGGTCGTATACCAGACTTATTAAAAAATCAAATGAATGGACCCACATTTTCGCACTCAAGTGAAAACTATCAACAGACAAGTAAAACTTATCCTAAAAGTAATTCTCAACTTACGGATCGTTTGGTTTACTATCCTACATCGCAAAGTCTTATCGATTACAACAGCACTAGAAAGGCAGATCGTAGTTTTCTTCTGCATTCTAATGGAAAGCATTATGATGATTCGGGGAAACCCATAACTGTATGTCAGGCCACTATACCGCCTGATTCTTCTCCCATTGAGACAACTGGCTCTCACCACCGAAAATATAGTAGGCAACATCCTAAAGTTTGGCGGAGACTGGGTAATCTATTACATGATAATTTTAAGTTAAAACGCCCAACACGCTACAATCGTTCTCATTCATTACCCAGCAGTGATATCAACACACAGCAATCAAAAAAACATATGCGTGGTCATGCCGCATCATATCCATCTGTAATCGCTAGTTCAAATAAAGATGAAAGAGTCACCCCGAATGTGGCTATCCGGCAGAAGCAGAATTTAAGCGCAACTAACTCAATGGGAGATAATAATAAGAAACGTTCCTCTTTTAGCACAACCATGAATAATTTTATGCAAAAAGCAAAGACATATAGGAGGTACAGCTTTGGCTTGCGTCACGGATCTAGCCTATCAGATCCTGAAGCTGATTTAGCAAGTTTTACATCATCGGATAATGAAGAGTCGATTGCAAGCGACTATGGGGGTATGCCACTCAACGACTTTGATATGAACGAAAAAGAAAACTGCAATGGAATGAAACTGAATAATTTTGAACTCCATAACAAAATGGAAAATATTAAAGACGTGGACGTTTTTAATAAGTCTCACAAAAAAAACCACCTTAAACAATTAGAGGCAAATGATGAAAGAAAAACAATGAAAAATTTTCAAGTATTATCACAAAATAATATAAATTTGAATGAATCATCATCATCTCACATATCTGACCTTGAAAACGAAGAATCACTTTCTGAGGAACGTAATAAGGATGCTATGGAGAGCATGTTTCCCATAGTTGGCGATAAGACCTCAAAGACTAACAGACCACAATTCCATAATATGCAGACACCAGATATGAGCAAAGTTCTAAATCAACAAAATTGTACAGAAACAATCGATAATCAAACCATTAAAGGCCATTCAGACAACCAACACCATCTTAAGAAGGAAAACTCCCTGTGCGTAAATGATGATGACCAGCAGCTTTACTCTATTTCACCAAATATTACGATAGAAATAATGAATCATACAACGGCAAACTCGTCTGAATCTGCATTTATAAAACATTCTTCCGCGAATGAACGCTCAACATTAACTTGTACGCAGCACTCTCTAGAAATTCCTAGTTCTAAGGAGGACGAAGACAATCGAAGTCAATATTCTTATCGCACGCTTTCTTCTTCTAGACGACAAAGTACTGAGGATAGCATAGACACAGATGACGAATATTTCTGCTATGAACTACGACAATTAGATGAGTTGGAAAAGCAGCAAAAAGAACAACAATATCAACAACAAGAGCACCATCAACAACGTCAGGAAGAAGCCAAGCAAAATCAGCAACTTTTTAAACAAATTGACCAGTTAACAGTAGAAAATAATAGAGATGATCTAATCGAGTATAAGCCTGATGAACGAATTCGAGCCAAGATGTCTGAAGTATTACAAGAGCTAAAACATAAGGTCAAACTTCAACCAGAAGTATCTTATCATCGACAACCTGTAAAGTCCCGTGTGTTAAATCAGAAGTATAAAAAAGTAACAGATATACATAAGGCCTGGCAAGACATAAATGGAGACGAAAGCTTTTATTCACACCCCGAGCCCTCATTTGAAATTGAACATTGTAATCAGCAGGGCATATTAGATGAAGTCGATCGCTTAGATCAGGATAAGCGATTGCAGGAACGATTGCAAGTTCAAGAAATAGAAAAACCCTTTCTGCAAAAGCGATATAAAAAAAGACGCAACATGCGTAGATCCAATATCACTATAGACAGCAGTGTTAACGATCTCGACTATCCAGATGCTCAGGCGTACTCGACAAGTTCATCTTTATCCTCTGAAGACGAATCAAAACGCCAACATTCTAAGAGCCTCAAACCAGCCCAAATACGACGAAATAGTCACGAGCGCCAAAAGACTTCTACCATAGTATTAAAGCAGCAGCTTAGCTATCTAACTGAAAGCTCTTCCAGCGACAAAGAAAAGAAAAAATTTTATGAGATAGAACAAGTGGAATCAAGAGATAAGAAGGATCAAGGACAAAACGATTACATTTTGTCTTCGGACGCTACTTCCGGCCCAGATAGTCCCAACGAGCTAAGCGGCTTAGAAAATGACCTAGAAACTGATGAAATTTTTAAAACTGTACCCAACTACCATTTATTTAAAATCAACCAACAAAAACTTGCTGACATCAGTTCTAATGGACTCATAACAAATAAAGACGAAACACCAACTAGTAAAATCAGTCGCACACATATATTGAACAATCAAAACGAACACAAGGTCGATCATCATGATTCCTACGTTGATGAACATGAAATTCACAAGTGGCTTACGTTACAAGATAATGAAAACATGATGAATAGTGTCGGGTCTTTAGATACCAACGAATTTGTAAACAAAAAGGACATTACAGAGTCACCCCAAATACTAAGTCAACAACTACAGCACTCTGACAAACTTTCAAACAAAGCAACAACTCCTCCTCTACAAAAAACAGATGAAACGAGGTCAGTCCCTAAGCTCATAAGCCAAGATTCTAGCATAGACATTTCACAATCAAATGGAGCGGCACTCGGCAGCAGTAAGTGGAAACTGCTGAAAACATTAAAAGAACGTAAGCTTGAAGAGCGCAATAACCAAGACAAAATCAAAGAAGATGAGCTCAATAAACAACGTGAAAAGGTAAGTTAAACTTGAACTTCAAACAATCGTTTGTTTGTTCCACTTTTAGTACAAAATCTGGGTGGGAAACACTAAGCTCCTTGGGGAAAAGGAATGCCAAGGACACAATAAACATATGTTTAATTACATTGAATTTTTTACTTTAAGAGCAAGTTTTCTTTTAATAAATATAAATTTAAGATTAAAAAACTACAAATGAAACTGCCAAAAATTTACTACTTTAACTTCATATTTCAGAATGGAAGTGGTTCTGGCGATGTGGGCTTACGCGGAAATGGTCATCCCAGCGACAATCCCTTTTACAGCAATATTGACAGCATGCCCGATATACGGCCGCGAAGAAAATCAATACCTTTGGTATCGGAACTTGTAAGTACAAAATATTTTTAGTCTTAAAAATAGCTACTTTAACATATGTATGTTGCTTACCTACAGTTTGCGAAATAATTGTCATGTGAGGTGATAACTTTCAAACACTTAATTATAAAAAAAAACGACACATTTCTCGATTCCATATACATAATCATATGTATATCAAATCACAAGTGCTCACAAGCAATTATTTCGCACACTGTATGTGGATAGTTTTTTCATGTTAACAGAAGTCCTTAAGCAAAATTGCGGAATAAAAATTTCCATAGAAATTCTGCAAGCCTTTATATATTGTTGCAATAAATTGTATTAACGAAACTTTTGTTTGAAATTTGAACTGATTTGTAGTGTACTACAATGCAAAAGCTTTAAAAACCACGTTTTTTAAGCCGCTATTTCATTGTGCGGGAAAATTGGACGGAGAAAAATGATGCGACCATTAAATATTTGGCGTGATAATATTCTAAGAAATCTTTTAGAATTAAGACTTTACTGGAGTCAATTCTCTTTTCGCTGATCGATTTCTTAAGTTTTGGGAACAAGACATAGTCACTGGGGTCGACAGATGAGGGAGAGATTCGCAACCCAATTCATGGATTTTTGGCATGGAAACTGCACAAATTTGCAGCATTACATTGTCCTGGTGGAAATTGCAAGTTGTTTTCTCAGTTCCCAAATAAAATTAACCCAATAAGTTAGAATTATATCCTACATTGATTGCTTTACCCTTTTGAAGGATCAACCTTAGATCGCGTGCATATCAAAAACACGTAGCCTTGACTTTATTGGTTAATAAGCCTACCTTTGCCTTCTTTGGCACTGATTTAACAAGCGAAAACCACTGGTTTAACTGCTTGTTTATCTCTGGTATTTTGTGATCGATCCACGTTTCACCCATGGTCCAACAACCACAAACATTCTTGCAAAATTCTCACACGATTGTGTTATTGCTTTCTCTCGAAAATCATTATCAGACCGTCAAATAGTACTTTAAATTATCATTGAATAAAAATTTTTTGAATGGAGTCACTCGAATAGGGTCAATTTTAACTCTCATGAGACCCATAGACTCATGACCGAAAATCCGGCTCCACCTGTAACTATGCATGGTATAAGTATTTAAAAATTAAGAGCTCTTGATGTTCTTGCTTTGCTCAGTAGACTGCTCACATTTTTTAAGTCTCAAAAGAAACCTTCACGTGCATAGGTTTTTGGAAAGGAGCACTATGTGTCCAAAAATTGAAATTGCGCGCAAAAATTATTTTCAAATGAGCAAGCATCATTAAACTTGGTGTGGAGACACCTGTTGCTAAAATAAGCATTTTAAAAGAGTTGGGCGTAATAAACACCTCTTTCTGTAATATCCTCCCCAACCGGCTTTCACCCAAAATTTTCCAAGAAGCACAAAATTTTTATTCTCATGTCCCTTTTCACAAAAAAAGTATTTCTACTAAAGATAAATGGGTCAGTGCACTTATTTTTTTTGGGTATCCACTATAAAGCTAAGTACACATTTGGGAACTTGTTTCTGACACCCGCAAATTTTTACGCACAACACGTGCATCATTAAGAGCACACCAATTTATAGTGTATTGACCAATGAGTAGCACTATACATTTCAGAGATAAGTTCGTTTCTTTGCAGAGGTGTTTCCTTCCACTTCCAACGTCGAAAAGTTCAAATCAAATGTCAACAGACACTACTCCCTGTATCTACCTCCACGAAACCCTTTTTCCTAGTTCTAGCACAATGCATAGCATGAGAAGAGGTAATCATTAAATTTTTCGAAAAACTAACAATTATAGGCTTAAAAAGAAACATAGCTAAGTTTATGAGAAAGAGCTTGAGATCAAAAACTGGAAACAATTTTGCACCTAAAAAATTCACTTAGCGGGGCTCTCAATAACTAGCGCCGTATTTGTAGCTCACTAGAGTTATGAATTGGGATATAAATACAATTTTCAAACGTATATCGCTAAATCAAAATAATGGGTTAAGCTGAGTTAACATCTGGCATTTCTTGTATTTTCATTTTGTTGTGTCATTTTCTAATGTGTGCAATGCCGTTTCCATCAAGAACTAATTCTGATACAATGACATTCAGTGTCATTTGTTTTAGCAATTGTGAGACTTCGTTTTTTGTATTGTTTGTTAATTAATATTTATACAAATAGATAATCGCAAAATTGTTCAATTGGCTAGTGCCACTGCATGCTTAGCATTAAAAAAAATTAAGACAATCTAGAAGAAGGCCAAGAAAGTTGTGGAAAATACCTTAATATGTGTGCCACCAAAGCATTTTACTGTACTTTGCATTCCAAGTTGCGGAAACAGTATTCAAGTTGGTTTAAAAACTTCGCGAACATGAAGCCCTAATTCCACCGAAATTTCTGCCCATGCACTTTCCTTTGAATTTCTATCCCTTTAAATGCTCCATAGATGATTCCATACAGCCTCACGAGTCTCCACAAGCTGAATTTGCTGTGTCGTCATGTCATGCGTCTAGGGAGGGCGCTTTAATTCTTTTCACACGCTTCTCTGCTCTTCCACTTTCTTTTTCGCTTTCCATACTTTTAAATTCTTATTCTTATTTAAAATTATTTAAGTATGTACTCAATATAATAAAATATCAACACGCTGACGTTTTGTCTCAATGCTGGCAACTTGTTCTCACATCTGTCTACATCATATGCGTAAACGAAAAATATCGGAAATGGCAAACGTTGCCACTAGTACACACTTTTACCATTGTGTGAACTCGGCATTAATAATCAAATCTGTCGAAATTTTACTGGTTTATGTCATCGCCAAAAAATTTAAATTTTGTATTTGTTCAGCATTTTAGAGATTGAATTTGGCTTTAGATTTAGCGAGTTACAGAATACGTTGGGCAGATTTACTGCTGTTTTTGCAGCACTGCAGTATTTCTGTCTGCCCGTAGTTTTGCCCTTCGGGTCATAAAGCATCTAATTCATTTTCGAAATAGAAATAGGCATTAAAATTTATGGAAATCATTGCAAGGGACTCGTGTTAACATGGAATTAATCCAAATCTATGATGTATGTACTATATAATACACATTGGCAAGTACTAATACATAGTCAAAACAAAGTATACTTTAAGAATTTAACACCAGTATTTTGTATGGTAATTAAAATTATTTTGGCTATGACTATGCGCCAATAACTTTAACTTAACTATATATGTAAGTATATGTCTTACCAAAAAATATACAATAATACAACACATTGTAAAAAATCAGCAAAAATATCCCTGAACATTTAAAAACATACATAGGAGTTTATTTTAAAGCTTTCTTCTTATTAATTTATTATTTCCACAATTGTGCCCTTCATTATGAAAGTGGTCCAAGTCATATATTTTTGGTCGAGATATTTAGTAGATTACATATGAACAAATCAAAAAATATTTTAATATTATGCAACATTTTAATTTAGAGTTGTACTAATCTGCACTGATATAAATTTATTAAATTTTTATTAAAGTTTTTTACGATTTATTTAATGATTCGAAGCAAAAATTCATATGACTTAGCCCACTTTCATAATTAAGGCACAATTGTTTGAAATCAATTAAGTTCTACATATTTAAAGTATAACACAAATAAGCGCATCACTACATTAACAATTTCAACATTTATTTGTTTGAGAAACAATTCTTTCATAACATGTACATATGTACATATTCTTTATGTCAATAGTTGTGTTTTACAATATTTGAAATAACAAGCATGTAAAATGCTTAAACACATTGATCACAGCATGCTACACTAAAGCACATTTACCATAGTAAGCTACCAACTTCAAAATGTCCGGGATATACATATGTATGTAATACACATGATTATATGAGAATGATTATTTTGTCGTTATATTCCAATTAAACTAATTAATTTTTTTTTGGATACAAAATGTTAAATGAATGATCCCTAAAAATTATTTCATTTTATTTAACAGAAAGAACATCCCGAATTTGATTAATTTTTGTAAGTAAATATTGAAAGAGTAATTAAATATCAGGAGCTTATGATGCTGCTGCCGTCTCCAAAACAACTAAGTAGCTGTCAACAAGGCAACAAATGCAGGTAGGAGCAGTTGAAGTCGTGTGTTTTGCATTAGGCACATTCACCACAGCAGACTACACGAACACGCAACTTCAATGCCGCACAGTTACAAAATGGATATAATTCTGCAGTTTCTAAAAGGGCCGTCCGATTGTTATGAAATTTCCTGCATTATTTGAGGAGGTGTCACAGAGCTTAATCCTGGAATTAAGACAATACATCCTTAAAGGGAGTAGACAACGTCCCAAAAAGGGCAACCTCGGGTTAATGTAATATTCAAACCGATGATGTTTTTGATCAATGGATTTTCCTATGCAAGAGCTAAAAAAAGTCTGCTACATTGATGGGTTTTCGCTGACAGGTTAGGAAATATTCGAGAAAAAAAAATAAAAATTTTAACTTGTTTCTAACCTTGGTGCACTGTTCTGCTAATGGAAAAGTGAAATCTTATCTGATTTAGAAAAGGAAACCTTCTATAGATTTAATCGGACGGCCCTTTTAGAAACTGCAGAATTATTTCCATTTTGTTAATGAAATCTCCCACTGTGCGGCATTTGAAGTCAGTCGTGTAGTTTGCTGTGGTTGATGTGCTGAATGCATAACACACAACTTCAACTGCCGCTAGCTGCATTTGTTGCCTTGTAGACAGCTACTTAATAATTTTGGAGACGGCATCAGATAAGATTCAAGTAAACATATGTATATATACATATTTGAATGGTATCACTTTCAAATATTTCATATAAAAAAATTTTATTACTCTTTAAAAATGTATTTATATGTATCACATAAAAGTATAAAAATAAATCAATTCTATGAATTTAGGCATGTTCTTTCTATTACATACTGTGCAACAATTTTAAGCTATCATTCGTTTCACATTTTGTATTACATTGGTAGCACTATATTTGCACATTGTAGCCAATAAAAATATAAATTACTACAACGACTACAACAGCATGGAGAACAACCTTCCACCGTATTGCCTTGTTGTCGTCAAAATACTCATTCTCATAAAACATATTGCTCATTTACTAAAACAATTTCATAACTCAAAAAACTAGTTTGTCAGAAAACGTATTTAAAACGTTTGATTTACGCACAACTAAATGGAAAAAGAACATTTTATTTTTCTCTCAAGAGTTGAGTAAACAAAACATTTTTTACACAATATGAATAACGATATGAAAATTAAATCATGCAGAATTAACTCAAATTGGAGTAATTGAGCGATATGCATTCTATTTTTGATATTGAAGTCGGCAGCTTGCTGTGGTGAATGTATTTAATACTTAGGATTTTTAGTTTCCAAAGCATTTAGACACACCAGTTTTTCTTGAAGCAAGTTTTTTCAATTCTCTTTTAAAACTGCTCGTTTGTTTACACACAGACAGTCTTTCTGTACAATTTTCCTATAGTTTAAATGCAGCGAATGAAATAACAAAAGAAAATTTAATTGAATTGTAAGTTTTCGGTACAATCAATTCTGTACCCCTCTTCTTTCTTCTTTCCTCTCTCCCCCATAAACTCAGACTTGCTTCAAGAAAAACTGCCGTGTCTAAAACATGACATAGTATATAAAGTACAGATCAATTTAGAGAAGAAAAATAAAGGTTGACAAATCAAATGAAACAATGAATAATAATTTTTAGTGGTGTTTCATTGCATCCTTACAAATAATGCTTTTAATATAAATTATTTATTAGATTCTTTTTACATTTTTATTTTCAAACTTATTGTATGAAATAAATATGGATGTATCCGTTTAAATTGGACATGCAGGTGCTGAAGGTACAAATTTAAACTAATGCGATAAAAAATTCCTTATTTTCATTAATGTTTAAAATCTTGTTTGCGGAGTTACAAAAATTAATTATTCCACTGAGTATCACCGGGTTGCATTTATAAAAAAAATTAAAATAAAATTATATGTATTAAGGCCCAGCCAAGCAATTATTTAATTTCCATGTCTGATGTTTGGCATTCTCATATGGTAGCTGTTTTCATTTAACCGACATAACTGAATTTTTTTTTTTAAATTAGTTTCGACGAGAGTAAAAAAATAAACGAAACAATTCGCAAAGGTTCGTACAAAGACAAAAACTTTTAAACTTTTAGAATCAAAGAAAACAATTCGTCTTTCACTCCTAGGAACTGTACAATTGTGTATAAAACAAAGCAGATCCGTATTTTTTTTTTTTTTTTTTGTAATGATGATTTATTTAGTTTGTTGATGATGTGTATAGTATACAAACGTTTTTTTTTTTAATTAAAAATGATAATTTATCCCGGTCAAATTAGCCTAAAAAATAGAGGTACCTTTGCATTGATTCACAACAACCTGAAATCTTGCAGGCACGTAGGAGTTACTACTCTTATGAAATCCTCAAAAGTCTCCATTGCTCCCTTGTGTGCAAGGCCAAAGGTCATAATAATGGGTTTTTTAGATTTTTTGCCAAACGGTTAGTCTTACAACGAAAATATCTGAGACATAACTGTAGATCAGGTAATTATCTACTGATACTTTTTTTTTAAGACCATTTTTGAGAAAATGCCATTCGAAACTTAGTTAGAACTGTATTCTCCATAATATGCACACGTTTCGGGTCTTATTGAGCTTCTTCTTATTATTCTTCATTTCTTCTTCCATAATTATATCCCTCTTTGTCTTCTTTTTCCTCTGAATCCTCCTGAGTCAATGTACTCGTAAGTTGTTGTAGCAGCAATAAATCATCGTGTCATCTTCCTCTGCTAAAGTTCAATGTTTGGACACGAAAAAAGCCAATTTTTTGCAGCTGCATTTTGAACTGCACCCGTGCAATTGCAAAAATGGTGTTAAGAAGATTTTCTGGTGCAGGCGCAAGTAGATATGGATTGGCTCCAGTACATTGTCAATTAGGTTCCAACTCAATTCTTCTGGACCCAGTGCATTGCTGGATAGAAATGTTGCTGAGCAGGAGCTGAGGTTGGAGGAAGACAAGCTAATTGTACACAATTTTATTACGTGATTAGTTAGCAAAGGTAATTAACGATACTTATCAATGCAGGTGATTTTTGCTGGAGCTCCATAGACTGAAAGACGAAAGAGACTTCGGTGAACGATTAAAGTTCCAGGCCTAGAATTATTAAAGTCTTTGAATACTTGTGTACATCTCACTAAATCTTGTTTTTCAATAATTTCAAAATTGATATTTTTCCCCTCCTGAAAAATTATGAAGCATATACAAATAAATCATGGCATCTACATTTAGGGAAAGCCAATAAACACTCATTTTAAAAAATTGATGAAGCCTTGCCAGGTTTAAAAAAAATTAATAATTTTGTTTTTTTTTGTTCATACATACATATATTTATTCATTGTATCTTCAAATAAGAACTAACAATAAATGATCAAATCTTAAATGTAAATATAATTATTAGGCCCGACCAGTGGTAGACATAAGCTTAGTGATAGTAAATTAATGATACATAACAGAGCAAAAAATTAAAAATTTTGTGACTTGAATTTCGAGTCCCTGTGGCTGAGTGGTAGCAATGCTAGCCTGTCAGTCCAGACGTCATGGGTTTGATTACATCCACAGAGCATGGGTGTTTTCCGCAGACAAGCTAATCGCTTCGCGGGTTGTATTTATCAAAAAATAAAATAAAAAATTAATACCAATAGATCAACGTCTTCACTAACTGAAACATTTATAATTCCTGGATTAAATTGGTTGATTACAGTTTCAACAATAAGCACATCATTATCATTGTCAGCTTGCTTAGCTAATATATTTAGCTAATAATATTTTAGCATTATAATGAGCCGATACTTATTATCAATATTCAATGTTAGTAAAGCAAGCTCTTGATCTTGTTATACGGCGAAGTATTCCGGAAGCTTTAATATTTTTTGTTGAATCGTTATAACCAGGGACAGAAATTTCACGCAAATCCATGTTTTTTCTTATAACCCTGATAATGGCAAGAATGAATTTGCGTAAAAATGGCATCGATTTGTTACTGCATATTTTTGCTGAAAATATTATATATTTTTGTCTTATATTTGGTATAAATGAATGGTTTTGTGTCATATCTTGTCGAAAATTCAAATTGCAAAAAATATTATTGTTGACAAATTATTAATGCAAAACTGTTTTTTGTTTGCTGGCGAACAAAACCAGACTAGTCCCATTAATTGTGTTTTACAAGAGAGGCTAATAACTGAAATATCTAGATGGAGACTATCGAGGAAAAGTCAGTTTTCGTTATTTTTTAAAATTAGGATGGAACTGGTTTTAGATGAACTTGGAGAGCCCGAAAAAAAATATAAAACATTTACTGAGGAAATTTCTAGTTTTGTTCGCCAGATCCTCAATTCTACAACGATTGTACGAGCAAACACATACTAAATTTAATGAAAATTGTCCATTTGGTGATTTCAAGAGGAAATTGTCTGCTATTAAAGCCGAAACTTGCGGAAACTTAAATTGTTTTTAAAAATTATAACGGATTTAAAAACACATCTATTAGCTTGTATTCAATTCATTGAAATGGTTGAGTTAAATATATATATATATATACTCGTATAACATTATATAAAAGCAATAATTTAAATTTGAGCCGATTACATCCACAGTAGTTACAAGGCCTTTTTCACTGCACAAAAGCTTTCTAAGAACAAATTGATTGGACTTCACAGTTAAATTGTTTAAACTGACTACTTGTGAATTCAAAATTAATGCATACTTTTTTCTAAATTTTTTCAGAAATTATCTTATAATACAGATCTAACATACAGCAACATTTGGGCTTTCTCCACTTATTGAGTTCATTAAGATTTAAGTTAGACAGTTTTAAGTAATTTCTTTAATTATTAAATCATTGCTTAATTGATGCCCATATTTTTACATTCATACACAAAAGATGCAATCTTAAAATAAAAACCTAAATTTTGACGAAAATAAAATATCTGTCCGATATTAGTCGCTAAAATACGCAGATGTAGGGATTTTTCCCTTGTACTGGCAGCACTGTTTTGCATTATAATAAGCTGTAGTCTTATTGAATAAAAAAAATTAAATTAAATAAATCAGTACACCAAAAATAAAAATGTGTGTGTACAGAAAAATAAAAAAGCTCCGAGAACAGAAAATGTGATGATTTCTCTACCCCGCTTGCTTCTCCACACCGACCTGAAACAGCGAAAATCGTGTTTCAAAAAACATGGTCTACGTCTTAATTTCCAGGTATAGTCAAAATGACAGACATGCTGACAGCTGCCAATTCGATGAAAAGCAGGTTATTCGTTCGAGAGTAATCGTTGCCGAACAGTCAAAAAACTAGTTTTTTTTTTAATACATACATATCGTCGCCGTTTTAACTAACCGACCTAACTGACATTTTTTCGAAAAATTAGTTAAGTTCTTTACTAGACTTTGTAAGTCATAATACACCTTGTCTACTATTTTCATGACTGAAAGCATTACTGTTGTGCCTATATAAGTAAAAAGATTTCAGACGCAGCCATAAGAATGATTGTATAAAACAAACATAAAGCTGCTCTCCTGTTAAATTTTTAAAATGTTAGTTAGGTCAGTTAGTTAAAACAGCAACGATATGTAAAGTCAAATCAATTTTAAATATCGACTAATTTTTAAAGACTTAACAATTTTATCGGATGCCGCAAATTTTACCAAAATCTGTAGCAGAGCGGGAAGTTTCAGGGATAGCCTGCAATATTAAGATTCCCATATATTTTGTATAAAAAATTAGTGTAGTTTTCTTCATATGTGTAATTGACACAGCCATGCGTAATTTCCTAATTCGTCAGTGGCAACACTGTGATCATTATATTCACAACACATACACTAACATTTTTGTAGCTTATAATGCTATGTTTCCACTACGAGTTGAATCACATGCTTCGCTATCGCAATCATGTTTATGAATCATGGCGTTTACACTGCGCATTCGTGCTTTGTTTTGGCATTTTTTATATATTTTCCCGCAGACATACATACTGTACGTATCATTTACCTTTTTTGTTTTAATAGGTAGTTCAGATAAACTGGCAATAAATGTTATAGAAGATACCAAGTTTACGTGGTTTGCAAATATATTTAATATGAATCTACTTAATTCGCTCTCATAATTTTGTATGGCGAAGCAAGTTGCTTCGTATAGTGGAAACATACTAAAAGCAAAGTTTGAAAAATTTTTCTATTGTATACATAACCAACCAAGAAACATGAGCAGAGAACTAAGTTTTTTGTTACTCATCCTGTGATTCACAGAATAATAACATACTTCTCGTCTGCAAAAGTTCTCACCAAAGTTACAGAACATAGGCACTGGACAAATTTTTGCCAGTAAAACAAAATCATATGTTGGCAAATGTAAACAAACAAAAGCAAACAGAAACGACAAAAAAACTACTCTATAAACAATGTAATTGCCATAGAATTGTTGGAAACATTTATTTATAACAACAATGCTATGGCAATTCCCAACGATTTAATTTAACGTGGAATACAGAAAATAACCGATTGCTTTTAAAAGTGAATAGATTATCATAGTGAAATATTTGTCCTCGGGTTATTACAGGTTTGCCGCATTTCATATTTCACCTGAAATTTTGAACAGAGTACCAGGCTTTAACCGTGCAAAACCTGTGATCTAGAGAAATTCTATAGGACTCCAACATGTTAAGATATGCTATATATGTGCAAATGTATATGTTTATGTTAGACATATACATTGCATATGTTTATGTTTGCTAAAGGCCATGATTCACTATCCTACACAATCGCGCGATCTACGAAAAAATACAACCCTGATCTGATGAATTGTTTTTGTCTTTTGAAAATGTTCATAGACTCCATCATACCAGGGCTGTATTTTCTCAAAAATCGCACGATCGTGTAGGCTAGTGTATCACGGCCTTAAGAAATATCAGAATTTTAACCAAAAATTTCGTTAAAAACTTTACCTCAATTCGGGAAGCGAAGAAAAACTTGGGCTTTTCTTATAATCTGAAGCAATCAATATGTTTTCTTTCGAAACAATTTTATTTGGAATCGAGTTTTTGTATTAGAATACAGGCTGTCAGTTATTTGATTAAAACGCTACAATTTTATCTTTAACGGAAATTTTCTTATTTCTTAACTGCAAACCGGTGATATTGGATTGGAATAATTGTGGAATCTTTTGCTCGAATGAACTCCGTATATGAGAAACATATTTTAGTAAAACTTAACAATATTTTTGAGAATGTTTTAAAATTTTTTTATATTTACTCACACTAGCTTCACTTTTTTAAGTAGTTTTAAATAAAACTAACTTATTTAAATAAAATTCATTTTGTACAACTCTTTTATATACACTACACGATTCAATTTCAAAAAATATATTACTTAATTTGTTTTTAAAATTGCTTGTATATTTTTTTTATTATTGTTCAAGACATTTTTATATACATATTTATACATGCATACGTACATATGTATGTATGATATATATATTAGCATAAATATGTATTTGTGTCTATGTATATGCGCCTGTTATTTTGAAAGCGGCATAAGTCACTCCATTAAGTAAACCCCACCAAAATAATAGCAATTCTATTTTGAAGCTTCACACAAGTGTTTTGGGGTGGTTCTCCTCGCGAAATATGCTTATTATAAGTTTCTGCTAAAATTCCTACCACATATTACTTTTTACTTAACATTAATTTTATTTTTACAACCAATACATTCAAATGTCATAATTATATTCGTAATATTTTGAATTCATATTACGGTATTATGAAAATGTTATTTGCCCTTTTCGTATTTGGCATATTTCGACTTTGAATACTACGCTTTTGCAGTAGAGTAAAGAACACCACAAAATTTGTTCTTTAATCTAGGAACAAAATTTCGTATCCTAAGTTGAAACACGCCAACCATTTTGTTTCATTTTCTTTTCATTTCACCTTCATTTCCTTTTCATTTCATTTTCATTTTATTTCATTTTCATTTCAATTTCATATTATTTTCATTTCATTTCATTTTTATTTCATTTTCATTTCATTTTCATTTCATTTTCATTTCATTTTCATTTCATTTTCATTTCATTTTCATTTCATTTTCATTTCATTTTCATTTAATTTTCATTTAATTTTCATTTTATTTTCATTTCATTTTCATTTTCATTTCATTTCATTTCATTTTCATTTAATTTTCATTTCATTTTCATATCACTTTCATTTCATTTTCATTTAATTTTCATTTCATTTTCATTTCATTTTCATTCTTCTTCCTAGTATTATTCTCCAAAAATAAAAATTAATATCCCGAATATTGCTGGGGTACTATCGATATTTTCTACTATCGATAGTTCAGATTTCACTATCGACACCATCGATATTACTATCGGCTGAATGTTACTACTTTATGTATGTTCGCACGTTATTTTTGGTGACAGTTTTGAAAAATTGTGATTGTTTGAGTTAAAAAATATAATTTTCTTTTTGTCAAGTATAACATTCTAATCTAATAACAGGTATAAATAATTTGAAAACTGAATAAAACAATGAAATAAAGCCCGATTAAAAACTTATTTCTACTTTCAACATACATATCGTGCAGTTTTCGGGAGAAGGTTTTTTATAATATTAAAATCTAGGCGCACGGTAGTGCGTTAATAATGAAAATTTAACTTTTTTATATCTGCATCATATGTAAACAAAAGCTCCTTATTTCTTTTCTTTTGCCATTCCAATAAATTTTTAAAGCTTTGTTATCGAATTAGGCTCATTTTAAGAGAAAATTGTATCAAGTCTTTCAGTTGAAGGTTTGATATGATAACCTATAACTTCTAAAGTCGGTACTCCAAAAATGGATTTTGATGTTTTAACATTCAGACCATATTCATCAAGCCGTTGAAAAACAATTTCTAAATGCTTGTGTGTGTTGTTTGGCCTTTGAGATTTTTTCGTCTAGCTTGCACTGGTCGACTGATTTGCAGCAGATAACCGTATAGTCTTGCGGTTCTTTTGTGGAATTTCGTTGACAACCACGTTGCTACTTCCTATGTGAAGGCATAGGTGGGGTATAGTCAGTCGCAAAAACATTTTTAAGAATACTGTTAATAACATCATGGACATATGCATTTTTGTGCAACCATATTCTGCAAATTTGATTTGTAGAATGTGTACCGGATAAATAAATAAACAATTGCTCTAAATATTGTTTTTCATTCTCACTTGCAATTAATATATCGTCAAAAGAAATCTTTACCAAAGAAAACTTCATTAATAAATCTCTGACAAGTTTGCGGGCTATTTCCAAGTCCAAAAGGTATTCGCTTGAATTCAAGCATCCCAAAAGGTGTAATAATGGCTGTTTTACGAATATCATCCTCAGCCATGTGTATTTGATGATATGCTTTTACTAGGTCAATAATTTTCGAAAAAAAAATGTACCTCTAAAATCTGTAGTCAGATCCTGAATATGAGGTACGGGATATCTAACTGGTATTGTAATACAATTCAATCTACGGAAATATCCACTTGGCCTCCAATCGTTATGTTCTTTTTTGGAAATAAGATGAAGAGGAGATGATACGTCTGAATTAGATGGTCTGCAAATACCAGTGTCCAATAAAAATTTAAATTTGGACTTTGATACTTTTAATATAGCAGGATTTAATCTTCGCGGTTATTAAAATGGAAGATTGCCTTTTTGTAATGTCGTGTGCCTACTAGGTTTGGTATAATCTAGTTCAGTGGTTATTGACGAAAATTTATTTAATAGTTTCGTATATTTATTTTTAGGTTGATGAACTATTAGTGAATGTATTCGTAAAACTCCTATTTATGCCAAAATAGAAGATTCTGTATTTGAATCTGTAATAATTTAATTTTTAATGCCAATAATAATTTAAAATTTAAAAAAAAGGTACCTAAACTTAAATTCTCGACGAAGATTTAAATCAAGTGTTAATGATTTTGTCCTATATGTTGTTATATCATTAGCTGCAGAAGGTGTTATATATGAATTTTGTTTAAATTTTTTAAATTTAATTACTGGAATAACTGATATAGTTGCACATGTGTCTATTAAAAAGTTTTATTTATTATTTTTACCAAAAACAAATAAGCGACGTGATTTTTTTCTACTGTACCTTTATCCGTCATTTCAGTAATATGACTTTTTAGTATACATTTTGCCTGTTTAAATATTTTATATATATATTCTGATAAATTCGAAGTGACAGTTGAATATTTATATTTAAGGGAATTGAAGTAGAAAAAAAAGATATTTGAGATTTGTTTGACAATTCGAAGATTTAGTCTGCTAAAGCTATCTTTTATGGTAAAGAAGTTAACTTCAGGAAGAAGGTGAGCCTTTAAACTAACCAGATGAGATGACAAAGTATCAAACTCTTTCTGTAGGAGTGCGGGCAAAATGCCATCCGGTTATCAATATTTCCAATTAATGGTTGTTTCGTTGTGGGTCCCTCAATGCTATTTGGGAAATGTGTGTTCATCAGCAACAATAAGGTATCCTTTATTGTTTTCGCCCTTTTGCCTATACCGCTAACTAGCATTTCGGTTTGGATGTGAGTTTTGGAAAGAAACTTTTTTATCTTTGAGACTTCGTTCACACTATCAACCTGTTCGCAAGAAAGCTTCCAGGGGGTCAATTCTCGTTCTATGAAACTATGAAATGAAAAGTTTTTTCACGCTTTCATAGCATTTCTGATTCTCGTTCAGTGAAAAATGGAAAGAATTAAAATATATTTTCATATGAAAAAAAAGTGGAACGGAACAAAATTTTTTCACAGTTACATAACTCTGTCGATTCTCGTTTAGTGTAACTGTGAAAATAACTTTTCATATGAAAAATTATTTTACAAAGAAAATATTTAGGTGAAAACAGTAGAGAAGCTAAAAAAAACAAAGCGCATCAGCTAAAATCAATTTTTTTGATTGTAAATTATTTAGAGGATGTCGAAATTGTTAACGACAAGTCCAAAATTTAATTAATCAAAATTAATACTTTATGAATTATTTAGATGTCGATCTAGAACTTGAAAACGACAAATCAGAAATTAAGTTAATATAAAAAATAAAACTACATGTGCCTGCATCCAGTCAGCATAAAGTTCAAGGAAGAAAAATGGAAGAGGCTACATATAGGAGATTATTTTGGGCTGTGCTAAGACTTAAGAAGGTCGTCAAATGTGGAAATGGCATTGGGGTGACTTGAGGTGTGTGCGGTAACATTTAAAAAAGGAAATAACGTTCATGAATTATCGCGATGGTGAGTAAAAAATGTTCGGTGGGCATTATTTGCTTCAAGCATTAGCTTAATATCAAGCATTAGCTTCAAGAAGTTTTTTGCCCTTAAAGCTTAAGGGTCTTCTCTTCTAAGTAAGTCGAATAATGGCTTCGCTGATTAAGTATATATGCGAAGCCAGCCTCTTGAAGAGCTTAAGCCCTGACAAAGGTTTTTTTTGTCAAAGGCTAAAGGCGAGATAAAAAGAAAACCTTTACTCAGCACAGCCATTATTCGATATTTAACCCCGGTAGAAGACGTAACAGGCCTAATAAATGTTCCTATTCCTACCGAAGGAGCGAGTAATAACTCCTAGGGTTTGAAGCAAACGTTGTCCAAATTCTGCTTATGACGGTAGAGAGGAACAAGCAACGAACCTTGCAATTGCAAGCGTAAATTAATCCCAATTTATAATAAAAAAAAAATTAAGTTCAACTCTGTAACGTTAAGCTTTTAAATTTTTTTATCGAGTTCCTTGCAACATGGACATAAATAACAATTAATATTATTTATTTACATGGCATATTTCAATAGCATAAAAGAAGTTTCATAGGCACAACGGAATAAAACAATGTTTTCATAATAGCAACGAGAATCGCATTTTATGTAACTGTTGAAAGTATTATGGAAAACGGTTGTGAAAATTAATATGAAAAGCCTTTTTCATTTCAAATTATCACAGAACCAGAATCGACCAACAGAAGTTACGTATATACTCAACTTTTTACGTCTGGCTCTGTTAAATGACCTACTAGCATCTTTCCGTATGAAGCAAATTTCTCCTGTCATCCAGGGCTTTTCATAGGCGCATTTCCGTTCCCGAAGAGGGCAACTCTCTTCGAAAGATTTAACCAGAGCCTCAGTAATCGTATTCATATTGTTGTCAATGTCTTCCACACTAAGGCATTCACACGATGTTTGCGGTAAACGATTCCTGAGTAAGTTGCCGAACATTTTCCAGGTCGTTAGTATTAAAAAAGGGTTTCGCCCCTTACGATTAATGTTAGTACTTCCCCATGCACTATGATGAGAATTGACATCACAGCCTACTAGTACTTCTTTATCTTTTTGTTTGGCTTCTCTGACCAGATGTTGAAACTCTGACGTAGGTGGTAGTGTCGGTGAATCGCCTTGCTTCGGCACAGTTACGTCCGATGATGAAAACTCTGGAGAGAAAAGAAAACTTAAGTTCTTATGACATAGAATACAAGTTCTCAGACGATACCCTGTATTTGCATAAACGAGTTGGTAATTGACATGGTTAAGACCAATAACCCTGTTCCTTGCAGTACGGGGCTCTGGAATCAAAGCAATGACCCTTACCTTTATTTATTTTTTATTATTTTTTATCGCTCCAATGTAGATTAGTTTGGATAAATTTCACTGTCATTAGCCTTCCAGAAGCTTATTCTCTCGAGAGGTGGATAGTTGTTCGCCCTCTCCCTCATTTATTGAGTTTGTATTACTGCCTATAGGTTTGTCCTCTTCGCTGGGATTTGATGCCCTACCAATAGGATTCCTGCCAATTTTGAAAAAGACTGCCTTCAACACAAGGAACGCCATACCCTTTGTCTTGGTTAGACTAGCCATAGAGTCCTGGTCTACGCCTTTCACGAGAAGAGTTGTCCCTGTGTCTTCTTCCCTACTAAAGACCTCCCATTTCCCCGTGGCCAGTTCTGCATTTTGGCTCCCAATGACACTGAGTATGCGTTCTGAGGTGAATTAGCTGCCCCATATTTTAACATACAGGCTCGTTTTTGTGAGTGACATTATATCCTTTCTTTTCACTAGCAAGGTGATGCCATCGACTAGTTCGCTGAGGTTTTTAATGTATGAAGTTGACGTTAGCCTTCTTATCAATATGTTATCCTTTGAACTCATAACTTATGATTTGTATAGCAGGGCCATCCCTTGTTTCCAAGACATTCCATTATACTGTTGTTTTTTAGACCCTCAATAGTTACTTAACGATCCGCAGGAATTTTAACAGAATGATTATTGGTATCAATCACTGCAAAGCAGAGTTCATTCCTAAAATGCTTCCTGGCTACTTTGGCGTAGGATGGTGGCTCCTTACTGTTTTTCGTCTCCATCCTTATCTTTCGCTTAGGTTGACTTGCATCCCTCTCAGCAACTGAGCTGGTCGAAGCGCTCGTCTTTATAGTAACTGCGGACGCTTTACCTCCCGCACCAGTTTGAGGCTGACTAGAGTCTCTTTTGGTTTGGGTAAGGCAAAGTTTTATCGAATTACTAGCAGACGGGGATCATTTTTTCCTTTTCGCAATAGTGTTTTGGTCTTCTGAAGAACGGATCCTCTTTCCAGCCTTCTTAGAGGTGGTTGCAGTGTCCAGTTGGTCTTTTGGAGCATGATGTGCGCTGCTTTTACCGATTTCCTGGTTTATATTCACCAGTTTCCTGCGGTGTGCCTCAGAAAGTCGTTTCTTCTTGGTAATCAGCTTAGCAATGCCATCACTAACTTCCTCTATACTTTTACTTAAGTAGTTGGACTCGGAGTTCCTACCTGTTCTTGAAAGTGTCGTGTCACGATCACTTGATCTCGACTCAAATTGCCTCATGGATGGAACAGTTGTCGTCGGTACTGAGTTTTTTAATCCCTGCATCATAACCTTTTTTTATTTTGTGCTTTTTTTCTGTTTTTTTCTTATTCATTTTTTAAAGGAAACACCTCCGAGATGGTTTTGGTCCGCGGGGAGTAATATACCCCATGCTTAGGGAATATTTGTCCCCTGAGACAAAAAGACCTTTTCCACAGGTCCTAAGCCAATCTCCCCCCTATCCGTTACCTGGGGATGCGCCATCTAGAAGACCAGCAACTCCTATGAATGACGTAAATAGCATGTATGAATAATGCAGCTTATTACGTTGGTTTCTTGAAAGACTAATTTATTTTATTTGTGGTCCAAAGTTCGGGTTTATTTATATGCAGGATCGTCAATATAGTTGTTTAATCAATTGAAATATTTGTTTGAAAATTAAAACAACTATTTTTATTAAATTTATATTTTTTAAATCAACAATATATGATCAATTCAATAAATATTTAAATTAGAAACATAATATATAACAAGTAAATGTATATAAATGTAGTAAGACTAACGTGACCAGATGGTTTTTGCAAAAAACGGGACATGATCGACCAAAAAGCGGGATTTTGAAGAAGATACGGCCAAAAAGCGGGATTTTAAAATAAGTATGTTTTTGAAAGCGGGATGTGAAATATGCACATACACAGTTTCGTATGTACTTAGAAAACACAGTTTTCATATCAAAAAATGCTTTTAAAAAATCAAAAACTTGTTTTAACAAAAATATTTACATATCTATATAGTAAATAAAAATCGAATGTTGGTGTCTTGGTGATCGCAACAATTTAGAACGATCGCACCGTTTTCGCTATTTTTTTTAATGTGGCATCTCTTATATAAAATCTTTTTTATTATGGAATATATTTGAATATAATGCAGCAGCAAGAAACGTGAAATTTTGTGAAAGTAACGATTTTTTTAATATGCGTTGTCTCACAATCAAAGGTTCGAATTGGACATCTGGGTGAGGAACCACCCATAAAGAGAAAAAGTTTAATTTGAGATATCCGGAAACGTTGAAGTTTTGTAGGGATAACTATGTTTATACTGTTCATTGTGTCTGGAAACATTTCATAATTTAACAAGTAGTCGTGGTGTCTCTTATGTAGTGCATATTTTTGTTTGTCTTCAAAAATAATACCACCATACCAATCTTGCTGATTTGTTTACAGCGTATTACTGATGGCCTAGATTCTAGAAGGAACAAGAGGCTATTATGTTTTTAATGCGTTAAGTTATCGCGGCACTTCCCACATAGACGCAAAATTTACTCCTAGATTTCTTGGAAGCCTAAGAAAATTAAATATTATTTTTTTAATATCTGGTATCTGCTACAAACACAAACTTCTGCCGATGACAGAAAATAATCGGGATTGGACAAGAGAGAGATAAAAAGATTACTTATAAAAATATCTTGGAAACTAATGCAGCGAGCATTTTGAAACTCTTCATATTAATAATTAGAATTGCATTCTACAAAATAGTGAAGATTTAACCTCAAGCGTGTCACTTCTAATATAAAAAAACTTTTCTTTTCATCTCAAAACGTATATGGAGTGCAGCGAATCCCGTGTTTTGGCTAGTTAGTTATTACCTACAACAAATTTTCATTAACCAAATTCATTGAATCAGTAAATAGTTTGTACAAATGCGGTGATACAAATAATTTTGTAAATTCTGATAGCAATTTTGAAAAAATTTAAATTTAACAGCACAGAAACACATTTTCCTGTTATAAGCACGTTTAATTGAAAAAAAAAAAAGAAAAATCAATTAAAAAATTTTTTGAGCCAATTAAACATTTACTTAAATTAAATTTGTAAACAAAACTTTAATTGAATCAATTACATTTTTAGATGATTTTTGTTTTTTTTTCAATTAAACTTGTTTATCGCAGGAATTTTTTTTCTGTAAGACAATCAACGTCAATTTCTATCACATGATGGTCTACCACTTTCAATGCCACATTGTGCTATGGAAAAAAATTATCCTGAATTTAATATCAAAAATTGAAAAAGACTGCTAAATAAATTAAACTACAACATTAAGTTTATATTGGGATAAATTAATTTTATTTATTTTTTAGTTTTTACGATATCATTGAAAAATCCCTACATTTTAGTGATTAGAAAGACACTTTTTACATTTCCATACGGTAATGTTTTTAAACGAAAATCCATAGAAATTAGGATTTTTTCTAAGTCTAGGGCTATCCATTTCTCGGCTTCAAAGTAAAGTTAATCAAAACACCCATAAAGCTACATGCATATGTTTGATGCAACTTTTATTTCATTATAATGATTGGACCATGCAAGGTCATTTAAATGACCGCCTCTAGATTTGTTGCACCATTCGATCCTTTTGATGCAGTTTTCTACCACGCAGATTTTGGGTAGCATCTCTACGATAACTTGGCCTTTAACACACGGGACTAATTTTTTAAGCCGCACAATTTTTGTTCTTGTTAGAAGACAATTCATCTGGCATAAAAATTTATACGTATACACAGTTTTGTGTGTATTGGTGTTTTTTTTATGCATTCCCAGCAAAAATAGTCCTGATTTGGAAGCACTAATGTAATGCTTATTTGATGACAAAAGAATCGAAAAATGCTTCTGAAAAGCACTAACATAAGGCGGGCTCTCACAAAAATTATTTATTATTACTTCTGTGAAGCACTTCAGTAAGGCAAAAAAAATCATGGCTTTTTGGAAGCTAAATGCATTGCTTCTAGCTGGCTCATCTCGAACAAAAAAAATGCCTTATTCATGCGCATTAGCAAGTGATTCCGTAATATTGTCTCCCTTACAAAAACGCTTCTGATAAGCAGTAATTTTTGCTGGGTTTGACGTTTCCCAACAAACCACTCCATAAGCTAAATATAACTGCACTGGAGAATAAGCTTGTCCTAAACACTTTTTTGTAAGTGGCAGCACTGTTTGCAAGTTTATTTTTGTTGTTTATGGTGTCGCGTTATTTTGAACGCGTGAATTTTATATTATTGTCTAAAGTCGTAATTTTTTGTCTGGTTTAATGAATACAGTGTCTTAAAGTTCAGTGGTGTTTCTACATAAATTTATATATATAAAAAAGAGTAATTATTATATTAAATATGCCTACTACAAGCATGATTGGAAAACTATTTTCCTGGAAGCATATTTTATAATTAGAATTCTAAGATTGTTGTACATATATATACTAAAAGCTAGCAGTATTAGCGCAAGGGTTCAATTCCCTTTATAAAATAATTGTTAATAAATCTTTCACAATATTATTCACAACACTTTTCTAAGATTGAGGCTTATGGTAGTAAGTTTGTTATAAACTATTTCCAAAGCATTTTGGTTCGTTGGATTGCCTCTTTTTAAATTTGTGTATGGAAAATTTTTCAAACTGAAAACCACTCTCTTTGCCTCTCTCATCAACAAACTGGAATGTTATGCCAGCATAATTATGCTCGTGTGTGACTGGCCAATGTTCAATTGCTGCAACGGTAACGGATTATCCACGTAGACACAGTCTTTGGCGTAGCCAATGGACGCCGCCCAAACGTAAAATTACTGTCGCTATTATGATTCACCACTTAAGCCAGTTGAGTTATAAATTTAACGACCCAACTAAACCTTGTATTATGATTCATAAGTGATTTTAGTTGTCTTCGAAAGAATGCCCGAAAAGAAGAGGTTCATATTTATGCTATGCTTTTTGAAACCATAGGCGCCCTCACAACACATTTTAAATATTTTTAGTTTTGGCTATTTTTTCTTAAGATTTTATGTTTTATGAACATGGCAACAATATTGGTTGACAAATGGGATAGTTTGGCGTCTGGAATAATGAAGCAAAATTAACGCAATAGTCGAAATAGAAACCACAACGCAACTGATAACAAGTAGTAATTAAAAAAAATTAAATAACCCAACTGCGACCAACTTTGAAAGAGGATTTTAAAATACCTGTCGAATGATACTCATTTTGATGTAGTTCGCCGACTTTTTATTTTTTTCGTATTTACAAACAGGCGTCTGTTGGCCGCCATATTGAATTTTTACTGCTGCCATTAGTTAAGACAAATCGATTGACGTAAGAATCATTATAATCGGTCCACGCGTTCGGTTTATATAAGTCCGCAAAGGAACACACACACAGACATACATACATAGGCTGATAAACACAATACAATTCTTTGCGTCGCGCAGTCCGGTAAAAAAACAGATGTCTCACGTTAACAAAAGTTAAAATTTGTAATAAAAATTTAGCAACTACGACTCAATTATCAATTTAGTTGCGAATCGTGATAGGGGTATATGTTTTACATGTAATAAAGCCGAAATCTGTCGTGCTGAGTGCTGAGTACGTCGTGACACAGTCTTCTTCAAACCATACACCGTCCAATTCATAATTTTCAATTGCTGGTCAAAAAATCGGTTATTATTCTTCGGATTATCCGCCACTCTTCAACTAACAGAAACGATATTTTATGTGATGTACAGGCCTGACAAAATCTGTAGCTATACAGTCTATTCAAACTTTTTTATGGTAATGCTCGAAAAATGACGACCATAATCATCTGGTAATGCTCGAAAAGTGGCCACCAGTTTCGAACCACCACCGGTGATTTGATGCCTATATAACATCACTGAATAAATCACCATTTACGCACACACCAGGTTAAGTACTTCTTTTCGCAGGGAACTTTTAACTTCTGTACCAGTATTTAAATAACTGGATTCCAAGCAGCTGTAGCAACGAAAAAACACGAAATAGTCTTGCGCAAAAAAAAATTAAAAACTTGTAGCCGTTCATTTACTATTACTACCGCACAATGGGGGATTTTGTTAAAAAAAATTAAAATAACTATGCAGTTTCTAAATATTTGCTATCAAATTTCATATACCATTTGAAGAGGTATCACAAAGCCTAAGTTTGAAATGTGGATATCTTCAAAGGTGGTGGAACCACAAAGCCCCGAAGTAAGAAAGCTAAGGTTAATGAAAAATTAAAAACGATGCCAAGCTGATGTATTTGATCTGATAAAAAGATTTTTGATAAGTGGATTTTTCTATCAAGGAGCTGAAAAAAGTCTGCTACAGCTATGGGTTTTTTTCCAGAAAAAAAATTTGAATTTTGACTTTTTTACCAACCTTGGTCCACTGTTCTGCTTATAAAGAAGTCAAATTTTGTTCGATTTAGAAACAAAAACTTATTATAGATTAAGAGCAAAATTTTTACCATTTAGAAAAAAATTTTGTATTAAAACCACAATTAAGTCAAAAGTTATACGCAATGTAAATAAAATTTGAGAAAAAGTGGATTTTTCAACGTGTTTTTTTTAGAAAAAAGTGGGTTAATTATTTCGCTATTATTAAAAAATATTGCAGAAGTACCAACCCCATATTTTTATAATTTAAAAGGTAATACTCAAAAGAAATATTCCAAGGAAATTTTCTGTTGAAAACTTACGTTATTGAAGGAGCCAGATCGTTTCGAAATAGAACTACTTTTGTTATAAATATCAAATGTAACGCCTTTTTTCTCATATTCAAAAGCTGGAACCACAAATATATTATCTGTGTCCGGAGAAAGGTAAGAAAAATACAGCAAAAATACTGAAAAATCCCATTTTTTCGATTTTACAAAATTTTTTTGGTAACTGCCGGGAAATCAAAACCAAATTCTTTTTGTTTTTATTTTCTGTGTATTACCTGCATTATAGCATTAATTTATGTAAGACCTCTGTCTTCTCGGAAAAGTCTTCATATGTTGTAAGAACATACAGGTAAAAGAAATTAGTACGAATTTATTTTTATAAGAAAATTAGCTGACCCGGCAAACGTTTTTTTGCAGAGAAATTATTGCTAGAGAATTTCTATGAAAGAAAATAATAACTGACTCATTACAAGTGTGTGAGGATGTAGTATATGAGTGGTAGTGGCAGGGAGTGCGATGAACGATGATGGAATATAAAAAAATCAAACACCAAGCTTTTATTGTTTTAAATTTATTATAATTTATACTTACATTCAATGTTTTCAAATTAACTCATACCAAATTTGAAGACTCTTGCTATTGCAGCTTTCAAGATATAATATTTTTATAATAACTTTGTATTGAGGGTGACCTTTCCCGGTCCTATTCTACCAATAGTTTGTATAACTTTGCACCTCGCTCTCAAGAGAGTTCATAACAAATTTGAGGACCCTTCTTATTATAGCTTTCAAGATATAAGATTATTATATATTACTTTGTATGGGGGTGGGTGCCCCTTCCCACGGACGTCTTTTACCAATATCTTTAATTACTTTGCACCTCGTTCTAAAAAGACTCCATACCAAATTTGAAGACAGCTTTCAAGATATAAGATTATTACTCTTTACTTTTTATAGGTGGTGCCCCTTCCCACGATCTTATCCAACTTATGTTTAAGCCAGGTGCGAACGCTGTCAAAAGAGTCCATACCAAATCTAAATACTATAACTCCTATAGCTTTCAAGATATAAGACTATTATTTATTACGTTCTAAAGGTGGTACCAATATATTGAATTACTTCGCACATTGTTCTCAAAAGAGCACATACCAAATGTGAAGACTATTGCTAGTATAACTTTCATGATATAAAATTACTCCTAATTACTTTGTATGGGGGTCGCCCCTTTCCCTGGTCCTATCGTACTAATATTTTGAACTACTCCGCACTTCGATCTCAAAAGAGTCCGTACCAAATTTGAATACGCTGATTCATATACCTTTCCAGATATAAGATAGTTCGTTCCTATGGGCGTGGCACAGCCCACTTAGGGTTACTAAAAGGAGACTACGACGTATATATTATCAGACCTATAGATTACACATAGAAAATTTAAAAAAAATCCGTCAAGCCGTTTCGGAGGAGTTCAATTACAAACACCGTGACACAAGAATTTTATATATAGATTATTATATATATTTACTTTTATTATTGCAGGTAGCTGTATTAAGTGAATATATTCCTGTAATATTGATATATGTTATTGTACGTTTACGGTTATTTTTTAAAAACGTCTAAGAAAATGCTTGTAATTATACTTGTGCACCCATATTACCGAAAAAATTTATTTTATTCACTGCACTGTTCTCGCTGAACCTTCATAGTGAACAGACGTCTTAGCGGAGTTTTTTTTTCATATACATACATATTAAACAAACAAAAAATCATAAAAAATATTCGTAATACATAATAACCGTAATACATACATATTAACTTTGATAAATAAGCAAAGCAAATATTGCTGATATTATTTTTACATAGCAAGAAACAAAAACAAACAAAAACCGCAAACAAAGTGCCCTTGACGAATACTCTACATGAGTACCTCAAAAACAAAAAATTGTGAAGTGAGTTCAAACGGCAGAAATGCATATTTTACTGTGAGTTCTGAAGCTCTCAATGTTAACAATAAAAATAAAAAATCTGATGATAGTCTTCTTCGAACGGCAAAGCCACTTTTTCGTCAGCGATCAACTTCGCTTTGTCTAATGCCAACAAGTGATTCGTTAACATTACAGTTGCCTAGTACATCTTCATATAAGTCAGCGATATCATCCCCTTCGGGCTCGTGTTCATCACTTAACAAAGTTATCACTACAGATAACAGCAGTTCAAAACCCAAAGTTCAAGTCTGTATGGACAGATATATAACTGTGGTAAAGCATGGCCGAAGCCCAAAATCTTCTAAAATTTCATCTGCTCCAAAAATGTCTAGGGATAACAGCGCGTCCTCTATTAATCGTCAAAATCGTTTTTCAATATTGCAAGACAATAACGAGAAGCCCGCTGCATCATCGCAAAAGTCTTTTAAGCCACCACCTATCTATCTGAGAGAAAAAAATTCTAACGCGCTTCTAAAAAAACTGCTGTCGGCCATTGGTGAAAATACTTTCCACATCATTTCAATTAAACGAGGTAATATTGATGAAACTAAAATCCAAATTTATGATGAAAAAAATTTTCGAAAAATTGTTAGCGAATTTGCAAAAAACAAAACAAATTTTTACACTTACCAACTTAACAGTGCTAAAGGCCTACAGATAGTATTAAAGGGCATAGATTCATATGTTGACCCGGAAGAAGTAAAATGTGCACTTCTTGAAAAAGGATTTAAGGTTAAAAATGTTACCAATATAATTAACAGAGAAAAGGTCCCACAACCCCTATTTCGGGTTGAATTGGAGCCGAATGACATGCAGTTGAAAAAAATGAAACGCATCCTATTTATAATGTAAAGTTTCTATTACACCGAAAAATTACAGTTGAAGAGCCACGTAAGCGTTCAGGTCCCGTACAGTGCCATAATTGCCAAGAATATGGCCATACAAAATCCTATTGCAATTTACCTACAGTTTGTGTTATCTGCGGTGAATTGCATGGTACTGCTAGCTGTACTAAGCCAAAAGAACAAGCAGAAAAAAAATGTAGTAATTGTGGAGGCAATCACACCGCTAACTACAGAGGATGCCCTGTGTATTCTTTCGTTAAACAGGCTATAGGTCAAAAACCTAAATTAGTTCCAGCTCAATCAACTAACGCTTACTCTGTCACTTTTCCTCCCATGAGCCAACCTAGTACTTCACGTGTATCGTATGCCGATGCTGTTAAAATAAATTCTATTCCCACGCAGAAAGTGTCCCCACCAAGTAATTCAACAAATGCGAACACAAGTTTTAATTTCAGTCGCCTTGAGGCCACTATTGATAATCTGGTGCAAACTATAAACAATTTCTCAACAAATATGACTAATATGATGCAAGAAATGCTTCGAATGCAGAATACTCTGCTTCAAGCATTAATTAACAAGCCATGAACACGTTAAAAATATGTTTCTGGAACGCAAACGGCATTCGCCAACACAAAAATGAGCTCGAGCACTTCCTTACGGAAAAAGATATTGATATAATGTTGGTCTCTGAGACTCATTTGACTTCGAGAAGCCTTTTCAAAATCAATGGCTACAACTTATATGATACAAAAGACCCTAGAGGAAGAACATGCGCTGGATCGGCAATTCTAATAAAGTCAAGACTCAAGCACTATATTCTTGACAACGTTTGTGAAGAAAATCTACAAGCAACAAATATTTGCGTCGAAAATTTTTGTACAAATTTCGTTATATCATCAATTTACTCCCCTCCCAGATTTTCAATCACTGAGGATCAATACGAGGATTTCTTCAAATCTCTTGGACCTTGTTTTGTAGCAGCTGGCGACTACAATGCAAAGCATACGTTCTGGGGTTCGCGTCTTATTACACCTAGAGGTAGAGCGTTGTTCACCACAATTTCAAAAATGGGTTTGGACTTCATTTCGAGTGGGCAGCCCACTTACTGGCCTACTGACATACGAAAAATTCCGGATGTTATAGATTTTGACGTCATGAAAAATATTTCTAGAGATTTAGTTCATGTTGAAGCTTCTCTAGATCTCTCCTCCGATCACTCTCCCACTATCGTTACAATCTGTAATCCACTAAGAAGTGATCCATCCATATGTGAAGATGGTCAATCGTGTTAATTGGCTGAGATTCAAAAAATATCTTAGTAGTCATTGCACAGAAAACATAACGCTAAGTACATCCGATGATATTGAATCTAACATTGCGAATCTTAACGGAAATATTAAACAGGCTGCTGAACATGCTACTACCTCCCACCCGCAGACTGGGTTTAATAGAATTTATTCTACGGATATTGAACGTCTCGTAAGTGAAAAAAGAAGAGCTAGAAGGGAATGGCAGCAACATAGATCACCCCAACATAAAATCAGGTTTAAAGAGTGCACTAAACGACTCCAAGAGTTGCTTGCATCTGAAAAAACTGCATCTCTTAAAAATCATCTGGAAGGTCTTGATGTTACACCAGCATCTAATTATTCTTTGTGGCCACCCCTGCGCACTTCTACCGGAGGTTGGGCAAGAAACGATACTGAAAAAGGTAACATATTTGCTGAGCATTTAAAAACCGTATTTACCCCAAACAAATGTATGGGTGTTGCTGATTTGCCATGTGTAGTTGCTCTACCCCCCTCGTCCCTTAAAGTTTAAGATGCGTGGTGTACAAAAACTAATTGCTGAACTCAACCCAAAAAAAGCTCCGGGTATTGATGAAATTAGTAATAAGATGCTGATGAAGTTGCCTCGTATTGCAATTAGAATTCTGCTATTCATTTTTAATGCCATTTTAAGACTGGAGTATTATCCACACAGCTGGAAGCTTGCCAAGGGCAAAATGATTCCAAAGCCGGGCAAAGATCTTACCAAGGCTGAGTCATACAGACCAATAAGTTTACTGCCAACAATGTCAAAGCTCTTCGAAAAGTTACTCATGATCAAATTGTCCCCAATTCTAACTGATAATGCGTGCATACCGGATCATCAATTTGGTTTTAGAAGTCAGCATAGTACCATTGAACAAACGCATAGATTGGTTCAATTTATAAGAAGAACACTCGAAGAAAAGAAGTATTGTTCTGCCCTCTTTATTGATGTTTCTCAAGCATTTGATAAAGTGTGGCATAGAGGCCTAATTTTAAAATTGAAGACATATCTACCAATAAACATTGTTAATCTTCTGCAAAGTTATATTCTTGCTCGAAAGTTCACTGTTGTGGAAGGAGACTTCATGAGTGCGTCCGAATCAATCTCATCCGGTGTGCCACAAGGGAGCATACTGGGCCCAGTCTTTTATTTGATTTATACTTGTGATATGCCTTTGAGCAGCAATATCCATACATCTACATTTGCTGATGATACAGCCTGCGTTAGTATGCACGAAAACCCTGACGAGGCTTCCCGATATCTACAAGAACATATTACACAGCTGGAATTATGGTTAAACTTATGGAGAATTAAGGTAAACGAACAAAAGTGTGTTCAGGTAACATTTACTCTGCGAAAAGATACCTGTTCACCCATTTGAATCAATAATCAAGTTGTTCCTCAACATTCACATGTAAAATACCTTGGTATACACCTTGACCGACGGATAACATGGAAACACCATATTGACTCTAAGCTAACACAAATGAAACTAAAATTCACTCAGTTACATTGGCTGATTGGTAGAAATTCAACCCTGAGTCTAGATTGCAAACTTTTGATATACAAGTCGCTTTTGAAACCTATATGGTGCTACGGAATTCAGCTATGGGACACTGCTTCAGCTTCAAATGTAGAGAAAATCCAACGAAGACAAAACAAAATTTTACGGTTAATAACATCGGCTCCATGGTACATAAGAAACTCAAATTTACATCGTGATCTAAATATGCCACAAGTGACTGAAAAAATTGCAAAACACTCAGGCAAATATTTACCTAAACTCGAGTCACACCCTAATCCGCTTGCTCGAAATATCTTGAACTTTACCGGACACATCCGCTTAAAAAAGAGGGACACAAGGGCTCTAATACTTACCACACCAGATGAAACTGTTTGAAATTATTTTTTTATTTTTATTTTTTGCTTTGCACAACTCTTATGTATTATGAATTACTATCACTAAGTTTATGTCCGACACTGGTCGGGCCTAATAATTATATTTAGATTTAAGATTTGAATACTTATTGTTAGTTAATTTTTGAAGATACAATAAATAAATATATGTATGCATAAAAAAAAAAAAATTCACTGCATCGGCAGATTCCGACATAATGTCCATAAAAAATCACATATTTTTTTTTTCATATATTTATTTATTGTATCTTCAAAAATGAACTAACAATAAGTAATCAAATCTTAAATCTAAATATAATTATTAGGGCCGACCAGTGTCGGACATAAATTTAGTGATAGTTATAAATAATACATAAGTAGTGATAATCAAAAAGGAAAAAAAAAAAATAAAAGTATTTTCAAGTAGTCCCATCTGGAGTGTTGAGAATAAGAGCCCTAGTGTCCCTCTTTTTTAAGCGGATATGTCCAGTAAAGTTCAAGATATTACGAGCGAGCGGATTAGGGTGTGACACAAGTTTTGTTAAATATTTGCCTGCGTATTTTGCAATTTCTTCAGTCACTAGTGGCATATTTAAATCGCGATTAATATTTGAATTGTTGATGTACCATGGAGCCGATGTTATCAAACGTAAAATTTTGTTTCGCCTTCGTTGGATTTTCTCAACATTTGAAGCTGAAGCAGTGCCCCAGAGCTGAATTCCATAGCACCATATTGGCTTCAAAAGCTATTTGTATATCAAAAGTTTGCAGTCTAGGCTGCGTGTTGAATTTTTGCCAATTAACCAATATATTTGAGTTAATTTAAGTTTCATTTGAGTTAACTTAGAGTCAATATGATATTTCCATGTAAGCCTTCGATCAAGGTGTATGCCAAGGTATTTCACTTGAGAATGCTGAGGAATACTTTGATTGTTGATTCGAATGGGAGAGCAAGTATCTCCTCTTAGGGTAAAGGTTATGTGGACACACTTTTGTTCATTTACATTAATTATCCACAAATTCAACCATATTTCAAGCTGGGTAATGTGTTCTTGGAGATTGCGTGATGCCTCATCAGGAATTTTGTGTATACTCATACAGGCTGTATCATCGGCAAATGTAGAAGTTAGGATGTTATTGCTCACAGGCATATCACAAGTATATATTAGATACAATACTGGCACCAGAATACTGCCCTGTGGCACACCGGAAGATATAGATTCGGGCACACTCGTGAATTCTCCTTCCACAACAGTGAACTTCCTATCAATAATATAACTTTCCAAAAGATTTTGTATGTTTATTGGTAGGTATGTCTTCAATTTTACAACTAGGTCTTCGTGCCATACTTTATCAAATGCCTGAGAAACATCAATAAAGAGAGCAGAACAATACTTCTTTTCTTCAAATGTTCTTCTTACAACTTGGACCAATCTATGCGTTTGTTCAATGGTGCTATGCTGACTTCTAAAACCAAATTGATGGTCCGGGATGCACCCATTATCAGCTAAAATTTTGGACAATTTAGTCATGAGCAGCTTTTCGAAAAGCTTTGAGATTGTTGATAGTAAGCTTATAGGCCTATATGACTCAGCCTTGGTAAGATCTTTGCCGGGCTTTGGAATCATTTTTATTTTGGCAAGTTTCCAGTTATTTGGAAAATACTGCATTCGTAAAATAGCATTAAAAATAAATAGCAAGATTCTTATTGCAATATGAGGCAAGTTCATCAGCATCTTGTTACTAATGCCATGAATACCTGGAGCTTTCTTCGGGTCGAGTTCAGCAATTATTTTTTGTAGTTCACGCAACCTAAACCTTAAGGGACGAGGGGGTAGAGAAACTAAACTCGGTAAATCGGCAGCACCCGTACATGAATTGGGAGTAAATACAGATTTTAAATGCTCAGAAAATAAGTTACCTTTCTCACTATCGCTTCTCGCCCAGCCTCCGGTCGAAGTACGCAGCGGTGATTTAAGGTCAACGGGTCTTTTAAGATTTCTAGTAGCGCGCCATAAAGAGTAATTAGATGCTGACGTTACATCAATACCTTCTAAATACTTTTCCAGTAATGCAGTTTTTTCGGACGATAGCAGCTCTTTGAGTCGTTCAGTATATTCTTTAAGTCTGATTTTATTTAGGGGTGATCTGTGTTGTTGCCATTCTCTTCTAGCTCTCCTTTTTTCACATACAATACGTTCAATTTCCGTAGAATAAATTATATTAAAGCCAGTCTGCGGATAGGAGGTAGTGGAATGTTCAGCAGCCTGTTTAATATTTTCGTTAAGATTGGCAATGTTAAATTCAATATCATCAGATAATCTTAGCTGAATGTTTTCTATGCAGTGACTACTAAGATATTTTTTGAATCCTAGCCAGTTGACCCCATTAATCACTTTCACATATGAGTTAGTTAAATAACTCCTTAGTGGGTTGAAAATTGTAACTATAGTCTGAGAGTGATCGGAGGACAGATCTAGAGAGGCCTCTACGTGAATTAAGTCTCTATGAATATTTTTCGTAACTTTAAATTGTGTTAAACAACGCTCGACCTCTAGGTGTAACAAGACGCGAGTACGTATGTTTTGCATTGCAGCTGCCAGGAAACAAGATCCAAGCGATTTGTAGAACTTCTCATACTGATCTTCGATAACTGAAAATCTGGGAGGTGAGTAAATTGGTGATACCACGAAATTCGCACAAAAATTGTCTACGAAAATATTCGTTGCTTGAATATATTCTTCAGTAACGTTGTTAAGGACATAGTGCTTGAGTCTTGACTTAATTAGAATTGCTGATCCACCGCATGCTCTCCCTCTAGGGTCCTTTGTATCATTTATTTTAAATAAGCTTCTATTTATTATTTTAAATAAGCTTCTTGAGGTCAAATGAGTCTCAGAAACCAACATTATATTAATATTTTTTTTCCATGAGGAAGTGCTCAATTTCATTTTTATGTTGGCGAATGCCGTTTGCGTTCCAGAAACATATTTTTAAGCTGTTCATGGTTTGTTAATTAATGCTTGAAGCAGTGTATTCTGCATTCGCAGCATTTCTTGCATCATATTAGTCATATTTGTAGTAAAGTTGTTTATAGTTAGCACCAGATTCTCAATAGTAGCTTCAAGGCGACTAAAGTTAAAGCTTGAGTTTGCATTCGTTGAATTATTTGGCGGTGGAACATTTTGTGTGCGAATAGAACTAGTCTTAGCAGCATCAGCATACGATACTCGTGAAGTAACTGGTTGGCTCATTTGAGCAAAAGTGGCGGAGTTCGCGTTTACTGGTTGAGCTGAAGTTAATTTGGGTTTTTGACACATAGCCTGTTTAAGAAAAGAATATACTGGGCATCCTCTGTAGTTAGCGGTGTGATTACACAATTACTGCATTTTTTTCTGCTTGATCTTTTGGCTTAGTACAGCTAGCAGTACCATGCAATTCACCGCAGATAACACAAACTGTAGGTAATTTGCAGTAAGTTTTTGTATGGCCATATTCTTGGCAATTATGGTGATTTTTCGGTGTAAGAGATACTTTACGCTATAAATTGGATGGGTTTCATTTTTTTCAATTTTATATCATTGGGCTCCAGTTCAACCCGAAATAGGGGTTTGGGGACCTTTTCTCTGTTAATTATGTTGGTAACATTTTTTATATTAAATCCTTGGTCGACAAGTGCACATTTTACTTCTTCGGGCTCAACATATGAATCTATGCCCTTTAATACTATCTGTAGGCCTCTAGCACTCTTAAGTTGGTATGTGTAAAAATTTGTTTTATTTTTTTCGAATTCACTAACAATTTTTCGGAAATCTTTTTCATCATATATTTGGATTTTAGTTTCATCAATATTACCTCGTTTAATTGGAATGATGTGAAAAGTATTTTCACCAATGGTCGACAGTAGTTTTTTTTAGAAGCGCGTTAGAATTTTTTTCTCTCAGATAAATAGGTCGTGGCTTAAAAGACTTTTGCGATGATGTGCGGGCTTATCGTTTATGTCTTGCAATAATGAAAAACGATTTTGACGATTGGTAGAAGATGCGCTGTTATCTCTAGACATTTTTGGAGCTGATGAAATTTTAGAAGAGTTTGGGCTTCGCCCACGCTTTACGACGGTTATATACCTGTCCATTCCGACTTGGACCTTGGGCTTAGTGCTCTGTTATCTGTAGTGATAACTTTGTTAAGAGATGTATACGAGCCCGAAGGGGATGATATCGCTGACTTATATGAAGAAGTACTAGGCAATTGTAATGTTAACGAATCACTAGTTGGCATTGGACAAAGCGAAGTTAATCGCTGACGAAAAAGTGGCTTTGCCGTTAGAAAAAGACTATCATCAGATTTTTTATTTGTATTGTTAACATTGAGAGCTTCAGAACTCACGGTAAAATATGCATTTCTGCCGTTTGAACTCACTTCACTATGTTTTGTTTTTGAGGTACTCATGTAGAGTATTCCTCAAGGGCACTTTGTTTACGGTTTTTGTTTGTTTTTGTTTTTTTTGTTTCTTGCTATGTAAAAAAAATATCAGCAATATTTGCTTTGCTTATTTATCAAAGTTAATATGTATTACGGTTATTATGTATTACGAATATTTTTTTTATGATTTTTTGTTTGTTTAATATATATATGAAAAAAAAACTCCGCTAAGACCACAGAGGATACCAGAGTTGAAGAAAGTGACTTAAGAAAAAAGCTCAAATCATCTGATTTGATCACTGTTAAAAAGGGACAAATACAGTGTTTGTTATTGAATATTTTTAGTACAATAATCAAAACAAACAACAGAAAATGTGTACTTAGTGAAATGAACAATTGAAATACAAAATTAAGTGAAAGATTTTGCAGTGTTGAACTATATAAAACAATGTGTTAAGTATTATTAGTATTATAAAAGTAATTAAAATTAGTTTCCAAATGCTTACAAACTCAATTTTAAACATTTTCCTTCAAAAATATTAATTTTTATCTTGAACTTGCAAAAAGCAAACAACGAATGAGACCACAAAGCATAAAACGAAAATACACTTGAGCACATGAACATTTGTACAAAATTAAATGGAGGAATTTGTGGTATTGAATTAAAAAACACAATGCGAAAAGGATTATTAGTATTAATAAGGTGACTAAAAATTGATTTAAAATGATTAGAGACTTTGTTTTAAGCATTTTCGTTCGCAAATAATAATTTTTACCATTTATTTACAAAAACTAGGCTGCAAATGAGACCACAAGGAATAAAATGTAATTATTTTAAAATAATAACACGCGAAAGAAAAAAATAAAGAGGATGTGATGACTGTGTGAGCGAGACCTCTAAAAACACCACAAAATCACAATTATCTTCCGTCTTACTTTGTGCTCGTGTCACCTCTGGTATCCTCTGTGGCTAAGACGTCTGTTCACTATGAAGGTTCAGCGAGAACTGAAAAATAAAAATCACATATGGCAAAAAAAATATATCTTTACTATAAAGAGTTTTGGTACTTTCAAATCCGGCGGTTTCCGGAAAATTTTTTATAAACATTTTTGTTAAGAATAAAAAGCACATTTTTCTTTAACAAAGTTTTGCCTTAAATATGACCTATTGTTGTCTTTAATGGGACGAAACTAAGTTTTTTTTGGAAGGGTTTTTTAATGGCTCTCGTTAAAAATTGCATAACGATGATCATAATCCATTTCCACTTTTTTATAAGGTAAGATCTTCAAATTATATAGCCCAATTACATTTGGATTAATTATTACAGAAATATATTCACTTAATATAGCTACCTGCATAATAAATATGTATATAAATATTAATTTTTTATATTGATAAATTTATACTATTTTTTTATAATCACGTGCATCTGCATATGAAAAGTTTTCCGAGAAGAAATGGGTCTTACTTAAAGGAATGGTAGAAAATTCGGATTTATCAATATTTTCGACTGAAAATTCTCTCTTAGGTGAAAAAGGATGCAGTTAATACACACAAAGTAAAAATCAAAAGAATTTGCTTTTGAGTTCCCGGCAATTCCACAATGGAATGCTATAAAATTCTCTCTTAAGCGGCCCACCCACTTGTTATATAATTGCACAATTTTTCGTATTGTACAATAATATCGCCAATTCGTATGTCATATTCGAAGGTGGCACAATATATTGGCAAATATCAAAAAACTTGATTTTTATTGTACAATCAAGACAATTGTGTAATGTGGTGTTCAATGATGTTTACTTTTTCATCGCCAGGAAAATTGGGTAAAATTTTCTTTAAAAATATTCTGCAGTTAATACAAAGAAAGTAAAAACTAAAAGAATTTGATTTTGGGTTCCCAGCAATTCCAAAAAAAAAATCATAAAATCCAAAACATTTTATTCGTTCAGTATTTTTGCTGTATTTTTCCTACCTTTCGCCGAACACAGATAATAATTTTGGAAGTATTCAAAGCACAATAGATTTTTTGGTCCCAGCCTTGGAATTTAATAAAATAGGCCTTTAAATTTCATGTTTATAACGAAAATAGGTTTATTTCGAAACGAAATAATAACGAAAGTATTCAGAAAAAAATTTCTTTGTCAATTTCTTATAGTATTACCTCTTGAATAAATATTTATTTATTTATTATTATATTAACTTATAATTGAAATTATAAGCTAATAAAGCAAAAGATTTTTAGCAACATTGGCCTTTCGCTCAACATGTTAATAAATTACATATGTACATAAGTGGTGAATAAATAAAAATATATGCACTTTTGCAATATTTATTAATAGTAGCGAAATAATTAAACCACTTTTTGCTGCAAAAAAACGGGAAAATCGAGTTTTTCAAACATTTAATTTCAGACTTAATCTCTGTGACACCTCCTCAAATCATGATTTTGCTTTTTGGCTACTTTTGCTGCTACCTCAATTTTATTAATATACTACCTCAAAATATTCTAGTCATAAAAAACGAAACTCCAAAGGTAGTAGTAGTTATTAAACAAAAACCTCAATCAAACGACGAGAAAATTAAACAAACCAAATTGTCCGCCATCTAACGTTTTTTTCAACTAGTGCTTATTTTGTGAATGGTAACACTTAGCTCATGTCTGATTTGACAGATAATTTGTTTTATCCTTCCGCTGAACAAAAATTGAAGAGGAGGATATTGGCAACATTTGGTTTCAACAGGACGGCGCTACATGTAGCCGAAGCTACACTCGATGTCTTGCGCCCTGTTTTCAAAAAAAAAAAATTATCTGGCGGACCCTTTATTTAGTTTTTTAAGCTGCTACTTCATTTTCGTTTTTACTGCTGCATATGTACATAGTTTAAGAAAACGTAATGCTACAAAATTAGACAACTGCTCCTGCTCTTTTTAAATACTGTTCTGTACGGTCTTGGCTTTTTAAACTATATTTATTTATAGCCGCTTATAACACTAATTTTCCAAACAAATTTCTTCTTTATTATTTTATTATATTAACAATTACATCTAACTTTTTGTAAAGTTAAGACTTGGACGTTTCCTAACTCTCTTATTAAAAAAAAACATTTCTAAATCAATTGTATTCCACACTACTGAACTAAATACACATACATATCATTTACTTCAAAATAGTCATAACGCAAAAAATGCTTTTTAGAGTTAATAATGCAAAATAATCGGCATTTTGTATTTTATGTGTTTCTATTGTTATATGACCAATGTGTTATTTAAGTATTATTGGGGGTTTGTATTTTATCTTATGTAAAAATTTCATATAAATAGCTTTTACTACCACCTCGTGATAGAAGAATATTTTTTCATGTCTTCATTGAGTTGTATTTAAATTGAAAACTTTAAACGCGCTTTCTGCAAAACTAGTTTTTTTGAGTTGTGAGGATGATCGACTCGGTCTTTCAACCGGGTTTAAAACCCGGTTTTTTTACAATACGGTTGTTGGTTTTTTCAAAATGTTGATTTTTCGAATGTCGAATAGTCCGGTTGTTTTACAATTTAAAACCGGCTGAGTCGAATACTTTTCGATTTGTATATTTTGCAATAAATTTAGTTTTTACTATGTTAAAATTTAGACCAACGTGTTCTGTTGATTTTCCTAATTATTATTATTTTTTTCAGTGTAAAAGTTCTACACGTTTTTTGACCATATCAACACTTATATCTAATAAATCAATGAATATTTATATATAGTTTAAGTTAATTTTCATAAAAAATTAAAATGTATTGAAATACACTTTCATTTTATCCTTGTTAAAGTTATTATCAAATTGCGTTGAAAGTACGGTAGCACTACAAGATTTCCAAATATCATGGAAAGCTTTCTAAATAACAGCTGTTCAATAGAAATAAGAAAGTTGATTTATATAAAAAAAATACATTTTATGATACAAAAAGAGCATCGGAATGCATTTTTCTATTTATATTTTTCATGATATGAAAATATGTGTTACATTTGTTGCATATTTGCGAAAATTAAATGATATTCTTTTTAATACGACCACATGATGTTCATGTACATGCCTTCAAAAACCGCACATATGCACAAAACATATGGTATGTTTGTAAAACTTAAACAAGACTTAAATGCACAATGTTGGCTATTTAAGATTCATTTGATTTTGGGGTGAAAAACAAAATTTTGTATTTAAATAGGATTTAAAAATAAAATACATATAATTACTGACTGATTTATTAGCCCTTACTGAAACATAAAATTTAAGTGAAATTATTTTATGAGGTGGCAGAGGCGAATTAAATTGGCCTTATGGTGTGCAATGGATGTCAAAATCCATTTGCAAAATGTGTTTTTTAGGTTTGTTGACATTCTGCTTCATATTTTAAATAGAGCTTGATATCCACCTTGTCCATAAATTCATATGTATATATGTATGTATATTATACACGTGTACTATACATAAGCATATGAAATTAATTTTTATGTTTTATCTCTAATTTTTTTATTGCTTTACATAATTTACATAACTCTTTTTTTAATAAAGCAATTTAAAATCAAAACTTTTGTATAATAATTTTCTTACTTAAAAAACCGGTTGACCGGTTTTTCTTGAATTGCAAAAATCGAAACCGGGTTTTTCATAATTTCAAATATTACAACTATTCGAAAACCGGTTTCAAAAAGTCGAATAATCGATCACCCTAGTTGGGACACCACTGAAGTAAATTAGCAATATGCATGTAATACATACTACATACATATGTATTAATGTATGCTTTTAAGACTCAATACATAATTTTATAGAACATGCACTGTAAAAAAATTTTGATTAATTTTGATACCAAGAAAGAAAATTAAATTTGTGCAAGCATAAAATTTTATAAAAAGATTGAATGGGAGACAATTTTTTTTTTTTGGTTTTACATACAACCTTTTTCGGAATTAATTTTAAATTCAATTCCAAATAGTCTATAATTAAAACCGCTGAGTTAAAAAATGGAACCACAACTTTTTACTGTACGTAATTGTAACAGTTGTCCACATTTATACTGTAATTTTAGAAATTAGCTTTCATTTAATGCACTATTTAAGCTGATTAATCAAGTAAGCTGAACTCATTTAATTGGCAAAATATATATATTTTGTATTGAAAATTTTCATTTTATGCCCTTTGGATTAATTAAGCAAAAACTACTGTACATTGATTTATTTATTTTAATTTTATGTTCTTTATTTACTTCAAAAATGTTAACGTTGAATTAATATTATATGTAGTTCTAACACATTTTGTTTATTAATTTTAATATATCAGCTCGCAAGCAAAATGTAAGCAAAGTTTTATCACAAATGCAATATAACGAAGTAATTTTTACATATTGTTAAAAACATATCAACTACCTACAAACAATTCTGAAAATTGCGGCATCTTTAATATATAGACGCTCAGCAGCTTGCGAACAGTGCCAATAATTCCTAGTTAGCTAGATTTATCACTTTGACTTGGCTTCCAATTTGTTTGTAAACTGATGAATAATATTGTAATATTTTGCTTTCATTATTAGAAAATTTACTACACTTGTAAAGCTTTTTGTAATTATGCAGCCATTAATTTATATGTATGTACAATGTACATTGTACATATATATCGTTATAGAAAACGCAAGCCGCCCTACCTAACATTTTGAAAATCTTAGAGCAGATTCGAAAAACATGTTCAATATATGAAAACAATGTGCACTAGATTGAGTTGTGCTATTAAAATTGTTATATTTCATCGGGAGAGTTTTAAATTCCGACCGGGATGAATAATAAACAAAATTTCAAATTTTTTTGATAGGTAGGCTAGGCTTGCATTCGCTCTAACGATATGTACAAAGCAATTAAAAGATTAATATTTAATATGTTTCCCACAATATTGTAGACTATGGCAGCTACAAAACGGAATGCGGGTCTCACATCTGCAGTACCCAGAGCAACTTTAAACGATGAGGAATTGGTAAGTTTTAAATAAATCTTTAATTTTTCAGAGAATAAAAATATTCACGTAATCAAATAAATTTATTGGGGTCTCAAAAAATTAGAAATGCATGATTTCTTAAAATTTCTAATGATACAAACATGTTTGATGGTTTGATAAATTTAAAATCTAATTAACAAACTACTGCAGCTGGTACTATAATAAAAATATCGTTCCTTTAATGCAACATAGACATATCTCAAAAATGCGTTTTTAGAGTTAATGGATTATTCTTAATTATACCACACGGAGAAGAAAATCCAACGGAAATAAGTATCGATCAATACACAAATTGCAATTATTCAGTCCTGCCAAAGCAGATCAAACAGGTACTCTTATTAGCGAGATTACTCATCAGCTGATTTTTTGTTTACACGCTTATACCACTGCATTCACACATGCAGATAACTTGTAACAAGTCGTTTGTACGCATTAACAACCAATACATGGAATGAAATTGTAGTATAAATAGAAGGCTTCGGTATACGGTTTTTCATAAAAACTTTGGTTCATGCTTACCATACAGCCGGCATTGTTGGTTGGTTGAATGATATAGTAGTAATTTGTTATATATATTGCGGGTTTAAGGTTCTTGGAATGTTTTTAATTTTTTAATGCATAAAGTCATGCTTAATTACATGTGTTTTGGTTATAGAAATAAGTGTAGCATAAAAATTAAAATATTTAATTAGGTTTGTGGAGAAAAATGGTCTTTGTTAATGTTTGTAATAAAGCTTATGTGTACGTGTTATGTTTTGAGTTCAGTTCGCAGCTATATTTTCCTATTTTTTTAATTAAAAATTGCAAATTAAGCATAATTTGATGACATTGAACAAACGTGAGTTTAATCATCGCTTTCAGAGAAGAAATTCATTGGGTTTCTTATGTGTTTTTTTTTTTTTAATTTTTGCATTAGATCAACTAACACCACCGAGTTAAAAAGAAACAAATTCCTTATATATGATTGAAAATAATGAAATTATAACGCAATCAAGTAAAACAAAAATATATATAAAGAATATGTATTAACTAGTGTTGTTCGAACAAAAATTTTTCGGAATTTTATTTATAATTGCCCTCAATGCTTCTTTATTGGAGTTAAAAGGTGTCTCACAATTCCTGATAAGGAGTTTAGAAAAAAAATAACTTATTTGAACATATATGAACAACATAAAAAGTCATTAAATGTTTTAAAACTATCCAATACTAACATTTCAAAATATGCCACAATAAGCGAAAAAAGAATATGCAAATACTTATTTTGTAATCAAAATATCGTTGGATGAATTATTAGATGATATTTCTGAAGTTTCATTAACTGATCTAAAAAATTTTATTAATAAAGTAAGAAATTGTACTAATTTTAAAAATCGTCAACAATATTGAAGCAAGCCATTTGTGTAGAAATTTGGTATAGGAATCACTTAAAATTTTTAGTGTTTTTCATATTAATATTCTACGAAAGTAGCTTGCTTGCATTATGGAAACTACACATTAAATTATTTGGAAGGATCAAAAAAAAAAAAAAAGGATTACACAAACTGTATATGCTTTTTAATGCTGTCTTGCCTATATTACCAACGACAACAATTTGCGAAAGAAAGTTTTCTGCTTGTTCTTTTATTAAAAGTTAAATAAAAAAATCGTCTGTCTATAAGCTAAAAAGGCGGATTATATGCTGTTTTTAAATGACTATTTTAAAAGGAATCAATGACATATTAAAAAATATTTGTAAATGTGTATAAATGCTTTTTAACTAATTTCATTTCGGTAATTTTTGTAACATCAAAATCAGTATCACATATCCACTCAAATTCTCTGCAAGGAAGATACTCTGACATTGTCCGTAAAGGTTATTTGCGTCTAAATAGACCAGAAATTCTGATGGTTTATGCATCAAATCTTCTAAATATTTATTGTTTACTTTCAAATATCTTTGCGGCGTTGAACTAGTTCACCTCTGATTCCGTTTTGCATAAACATATACATTTCGAAATCAGTGAACTGTTCTAGTGAAACTTGTGTGGTTTTCAACATTGCATCCTAACATAAGCCTGGTGCTGTATATTAGTGACAGGGGTCATAGTCGTATATGCCTTTACAGATTTTCCTAAAGTTTTCAAAGACATCGGTTAGAAGAAGAACATCTGTTCTTAAGTAGACCTCATAATAGTCAAGGAAGGTTTTACAGTTAAACTCCCTCCATATTTCTTGAAAATTTAAATAGATATATAATTTTCTGTGTTCTGGGGAATCACTTTTATTGCGAAATGTTTTATAGTAGAAATATCTTTATGAAAGGTAAATGGTATGAACTGAGGTGTTTTATAATTCAAATTGTATTCTCTATGTGCTGCCCCACCATTATTACCCGTAAGATGACAATGATCTCTAACTATATCATTATTTAATATTTTTTTACATATATGACAATTTTGTGCATTATTATATTGAGCTATTTCTATTGGGTTCATGAACATTTTCTTAATTTTAAGTAAATAATATACATAAAAATCTGTACAATTTTCAAATATTTTTTTGATAAACATATTCGCCGAATCTTCACCAAAATAATGTCTATATAAATTATTTTCTCTATTAAAGATACAATTAATAAAATAGCCGATTTCTGTACATTTGTGGTACTTTTACTTACAGCATCATCAACTTTTTGTAAATTAGACTCAAAGTCCGCGTATATTACAAATGGTACATCTAACTCCTTGTAGTAGCTCTTGAACTTGATAATGGTTTCATCTTCGGGCATTCTGACGACTTTTTTGTCTACAAAGATGTGATGTCATGTTGAAACGAAGAAGTCTAAAGAAGATAGAGAAATAAAATAATATGCAAATATATATAACAATAACAAGCAACTTTTTAAATAGAGATGAGATCACATTTTGCATGAATGCACAAATGAAACTTACTTTGATATATCTTTGATGAGCACATAGTGGAAGTTTTTATTTGACTGGAGTAATAACATATTATTTTGAACGTTCTTTTCTCCTTTTGTTACACAGTACGGTCCTATAAGCGATGTTCCATTATGACCAAATGCATTTATGTTCACGTATTTTTGATTCTCAAATTTTTTTATCTGCTTCAATGGGAGTGGAAATATTTGTAATATTGTAATTTCGACAGTTTTTTTGTTGTTGTTTAGGATTCAGACCGCTATTTACCTTCAAAGCCGCAATGAGACACCATTTAAAGCAATAAATATCATTGTTCTCGATATTTATGCATGCACGTTTCAATGCAATATTTTTTGGGAGAGGGGTAAAGCTAGATCCTCTTATTATGGACACCTTGTTTATATTAACTCCCAGGGAATTTATTGAAAGCAAGGTCCATCCTCTATCCCTCTCTTAAAATGTTTCCATTTTGGCTCTTAGCTCATTGGTCTGTTTCTTGTACATCTCCGCTATATCATCAGAGAGGGTCACCAACATCATCTTTGAGATGTGCACAAGTTGGGTAACATTCATCTCGTCATTCACCATCTTCATATAATCACGACTGACTCTTCTTACAAAACCATACTCTCACACATGTGAGCTCCATATTAAATTTCAACGTAGTATGTATCCTGTATACGTTCATTTAGTTGTTTCACTATGCAGCTCTTGACAGATGCGAGAAACTCCTCCGGAAACAAGACACCCATATTTTTGTTGAGGAGGATATATGTCTCGATCCTCCCATTGAAGTTACTTATTCTTCTAGTGAGAAAATCGCTGATCCGTTCTTGCTGACAGCCATTTTTGTGCTTTATGGTTCTGACATGACTATTTGATGGAATCATCTCATCACTCTCCTCAAAATATTTGTTTTTAATATTTAGTTTACTAATTCCCAGCACAGTCTTCGACTGGCTGGCATAGGTGTGCGCTTCTATATATTCATTTACTTTTGTTGGAGTCATAAAGACTTTATTGCAGATGGGACAACATGCAGTATTCATTTTATTTTATTGTTTTTTATTTATTTGATTATTAATTTATTTAAATATTTTGTTTATAAAAAAATTATCTAATTATTTAATTTAAAAACACTTCATTTAATTTTTTTTTTTATGCACTATAAACTTGTTTAACAAACAATAATTAATTTTCGCATTCTGTAGTTTTTGTTTGTTTTCAAACACTTTAAAAATTTGGTTTGGAAAGTATGTTGTGACTTGTTGATATATCAGAGTATACTGATGGCAATCTACATTATTTCTTCTAATTTAATTTCTCTGTTGGAATTACGATATACGAGTATGATGAAATTCATATACACAGCAACACCCAGACCAAAATCGCTAGCATCAGTTTGCCATATAAAGGTATAGGAAAAATGGGGCACGTGAGTGCAGATCCTTCTATAACTTTTTGTTTTATTTTCGCAAAAGCTATTTTCTACAATTGTTACATTAAAGTAAAATGTACTAAAATAAAAACATAATTAATAAATTACTCCTATTTATAAAACTCTGCTTATCAACCTGAAGGGATTAAAAATATTTAATATCTGAATTACACTTGTACATATAAAACCTATGCCAAATAATTGTTCTACCTCCATAAGAATAACAACGCCAATAGTCTAGAAAACATATATACAGTCATATGTAAATATGTCTGAAGAAGTGTTGATGTAATTCACACAAGTAATGATATTCTTCAAAGGAAAAATAGATACAATCACATACATTACGCCAACATAAACATACATACATTACCAAATACATTCCCTATCCACGTCCATTCCAAACACCTGTCAGGGTTGCCACTACCTGCAGCTATTAGATTATTTCCCCAGAGATCGCAAACATAAATGCATACATACAATAACCCTACATGCGCATAGCAACGATAATTCAAAACAGCAAACCAAAGTCTATCAAATAACAATCACTACATACACACAAATACACAGATCCCTTGTCACTACCCTGCAGTCAGACTATGAGCAAGTGTCTTTGTGTCAACATTAAAATTCTAGTAACAATTTTGGTATAATAAGTTTTCTTCTATCCGTCAGTATAAAAGAAAGAGGGAAAACAGATATGACATATTTATGGTGGAATTGTCAACAACTAGTAAAAATACATACATTTGTATGCACGTAAATTATAGAAATAAATTTTATTCAGCTTTATTCAAACCAAAGAAAAATGTTTTAACAGAAGGCAGTGGTTTATCATTAAAATCTTTAGATAAAAGTAAACAAAACTATATATATTGGGATCATCCTAATGAGCTAGTCGATAGATTACGTTTACTTCTTTCATCGGAAAGTGTTGGTCATATTAATCATAGAAATGAGATAATATCTATTATTGAAGAGCTTAAAGAATCCAACGTAATATATTGAGAATAAATTATTTCTTTAAATAAATTTAGAGAAATTTCAATTAAACAGAAGTTTATAGGAATTCATCTAGAAAAGAATATATTGTTAAAACATGTGATATACTAACTAACAAAGTACACAACATTAAAAGAGATGCAGACAATATATATGTATATATATATATATATATATATATATTTAATCAATAAATAATTAAATGTTGAATGTATACCTTTAATAACATGTAATAATACCCGTAGTGTTATTAATTATTCGTGTTTTACATATGTTCGAATGAAATTTCATGATTTTTTTTTGTTCGAACAGGCGAATAATTGAACTTTTATTCGAATAGTCGAGCGAACAAAGAACAACAAAATGCATTCGAATAATTTAAAAAAAGTTTGCAGAAAACGACACTTATGCGTATTACTCTATTTTTTTATGTACAAACAAAAAAATAATTCATTACACAAGAAAAACAAATAATTTTAATAACAAACTAAGAGTTCAACCTAAATTAGAGCGTTAAGCGTTGCGTTAGCAGCAGGGTACGTATTTTCAGTACATTTAAATAATCTTTTATACGCTTAAATGTACTGAAAATACGTACCCTGCTGCTAACGCAACGCTTGACGCTCTAATTTAGGTTGGACTCTAAGAAATATTGTTAAAAACCAAAATGAAATTAGTTAAAAAGTATTTATACACATTTACAAAAAAATTTTTAATATGTCATTGATTCCTTTTAAAATAGTCATTTAGGCAGACTGATAATCCGCCTTTTTAGTTTATAGACAGTCGATTTTTTTATTTAACTTTTAATAAAAGAACAAGCAGAAAACTTTCTTTCGCAAATTGTTGTAGTTGGTAATATAGGCAAGACAGCATTAAAAAGCATATACAGTTTGTGTAATCCTTTTTTTTTTTTTTTTTGATCCTTCCAAATAATTTAATGTGTAGTTTCCATAATGCAAGCAAGCTACTTTCGTAGAATATTAATATGAAAAACACTAAAAATTTTAAGTGATTCCTATACCAAATTTCTACACAAATGGCTTGCTTCAATATTGTTGACGATTTTTAAAATTAGTACAATTTCTTACTTTATTAATAAAATTTTTTAGATCAGTTAATGAAACTTCAGAAATATCATCTAATAATTCATCCAACGATATTTTGATTACAAAATAAGTATTTGCATATTCTTTTTTCGCTTATTGTGGCATATTTTGAAATGTTAGTATTGGATAGTTTTAAAACATTTAATGACTTTTTACGTTGTTCATAAATTCGATTCATAAGATCTGCAGGAAATAAGTTATTTTTTTTCTAAACTCCTTATCAGGAATTGTGAGACACCTTTTAACTCCAATAAAGAAGCATTGAGGGCAATTATAAATAAAATTCCGAAAAATTTTTGTTCGAACAACACTAGTTAATACATATTCTTTATATATATTTTTGTTTTACTTGATTGCGTTATAATTTCATTATTTTCAATCATATATAAGGAATTTGTTTCTTTTTAACTCGGTGGTGTTAGTTGATCTAATGCAAAAATTAAAAAAAAACACATAAGAAACCCAATGAATTTTTTCTCTGAAAGCGGTGAATTAAACTCACGTTTGTTCAATGTCTTGAAATTATACTTAATTTGCAATTTTTAATTAAAAAAATTGGAAAACATAGCTGCGAAGTGAACTCACATTAACATTAACAAAGACCATTTTTCTCCACTATTAAATATTTTAATTTGTATGCTACACTTATTTCTATAACCAATACATATGTATTTAAGCATGACTTTATGAAATTGAAAAATTAAAAACATTCGCCCCCGGCCCCCATATCAGCAAGCAAGCATGGTAAAAAAGAACTTACAAACACACTACCACCAAATCTATTCTTGCACGCTACATTTTTTCCATTGAACAGCATGTAAATATGCAAATCATGCAACGCATAGGATTGCGTGTATGCACGCTACTAAAAAGTTGTCAACACTTGTTCCTCCTAGTCACAAAAACCGTTCAAAATTAAACAAAAACTATTTTATCTCACACGCATCTCAAACTATACTAACGTTTAAAAGCAGCCATCTCATTTCTCCATCACGATCATAATAAACCATGTAAACCCAACTAACTCACATATGTTGTTAACAGAAAAATATATAGATATACATTTTCCCAACCCCTGATGAGTAAAAGTTATCTTTTACCATCAACAACTTCAAGTTTTTAAACAGCTCACCAGATTTGCAAAGTATTAAACATTACTCCCGCACTGGCAACACTTTTCCCTTAAACTTACAAAAAAGATGATTCCTTTTTGAAAGGACCACTACACTCATCGGTGTCAACCTATGTAGAACCGTGTCTAAGTATTATGATACAGTGATCGTTACTTGAGATATCTGATAAGGTCATTTAACTCAATCTCAGATAAATATGAAAGATCGTCTAGCACATGACTGCCAAAAATGTGTGTCTCGAGAAATGCAAAGTTGGACATTCGCAAAGAAAGTGGATGATTGTCTCTTCTTTGCTTTCTTCTCGACAGCTCTGGCAGAACTCATTATAGCACAGACCTACTACTACTAGCATGTCTACCGACCATCCAGTACCCCGTCATGACTGCAACGAGCCTAGAGATATCCCTACGGTTTCTATATGTTAATTGTATTGAGCGTCTATCATTGTAGCAAAGCCGCATTTTTTTTATCAACCTTGCACGTACTATGTAACTTCCTATCAACCAGCACTCTAGCCGCTTCCCTTACTGCCAAAATTTCAGCCTGAAATGCAGTGACTACGTTAGGGAGATGAAAGGAGCATTATATACCAAGATCGCCTGAAAAGACTCCAAAACGGACACTGCAGACCGTTAATGATCCGGTTCGACTGTTACTATCACCTTCAAAAACCACTACTAATCATCTTCTAGCAGGCAACACATTACAACTATATCATTCGCCAACCAACAATGCAGTATATTATGCAAAACCATATACTTATACTTTTTTGAAGTCTTAATTCTTATTGACCCCACCAGACCAATGCAGAGGAGAAAATTCAGAGAATTTCGTGCTTGAATTACTAAGCAAAACATTTAGTTTTCACCGTTTCATTTAACCAATTGTTTAATTTAAATTTTTGGAGTAGGGTATTAAAGTTTAGTTTATAATTTATTTTAAAGTGATTTTTTATTGCTTAAAAAACTTATACAGGTTGTTTTTTTAGAGGTATAGAATTTCGAATTGAAATAAAACACAAGAAAATCGTCTTAATGTCCATCAATTTGGCTTTATTGGAAGGATAATTTTATGCCATTAACGTTTAAATATGATTTCGGGCATGTGGCCGCCGCGGCTGGCTCGAATAAAGCCAATTCTACAGGTCCAATTTTCAACCACTTTTTCGAGCATATGGGGCCGTATGTTGGCAATAACGCCACGAATGTTGGCTTCCAAGTCCCCTAACGTTTCTGGTTTGTTGGCGTAGACGAGCGACTTCACATATCCCCAAAGAAAATAATCCAATGGTGTCAAATCACACGATCTTGGTGGCCAATCCATGGTTAACCGAATTAATTGGTCTGATGGACGATTATGTCGACCATAAAATGGACGAAGCTTGCGGTAAACTTCGCGAACTGAACCATTATTTTCGAAATAAATTTGTACGATTTGCAAGCGTTGTTCTTTTGTCAACCTGTTCATGATGAAATGGCAAACCAAACTAAATATTAATCACTTGACAGCTGACAAAATGGCCGCCAGTTAAAAAAGTGATGCCAACTTAAAGTTCTATACCTCAATAAAAAACACCCTATATTATTGAACTTAAAACTAAAAAATTTTAACGTTTAATGGGATATTCTGTTCTTGTTTGTTATAAATTTTTTTTTAAAAGCGTGTTAAAAATTGTTTTGAAAAATTTCCCTGGAACTTGGAAAAATGTGTACTTTTCTAAAATGTTGGTCGGAATTTCTCCATTTATAAAAAGAGATCTTAAAAAAAACTCATAACATGTTAAAACATGTATGACTGTATCTCCTTGCAACAAAAACTAATAAAAAATACTTTTAATGAAAAAAACGCATTCGTACCTTTTTTACGGTACAAGATATCGCTGAAATTACAAGTTACGTAGTTTTTAATGTTTTAGAAAATATATTTAAAAAATAAATTTTCTTTTAAAATCAGATACCAAACTTTTATACATAGGTATATTCATAGCATACGATAGCTCCTATAAATTTAGTATAGATTTTAAATTAAAAAGCTGTCCTCTAGTAATTTTTAATTACTGTAAAAATCACATGTAATTTAATTACCTCGAACTAAAATACTAAACCTTGATTGAGTATATAAAAAAAAGAAAAATATGGTCTTATAATGTGTTCTATTAATTCGCCAAAAAAAAAATATGAAATTCTAAGCGGAACTTAAAAGACAAATTAATTGCATATTTTTCTGTTTTAATCCATTTTCAATAGCTTGCAAAACTTAGTAAATAACCTTAAAAAAAAATAATATTTTGCTCTAGGGAAATTTGTTTCTTTTTATATATTTGTTTCTATTAATTACACTGTTAATGGACTTTTGTGTGCTGAATCCAAATCTGTTCGCAGATTGTTTCCACCACGTCTGGTTTTTGAGCTCTTTTTATTTAAATAAAATACTGATATTGAAATATAAAATACGTATTAATTATGATAAAAGTAAAAATATCTTACACATATGTAAATAGCTTCTCTGTTATAATTGAAAATCATAAATGAAACTAAACACTAGTATAACATAAAAAATTAAATACTAACTAGTATATCGCTTTCTTTTAAAAATCTTGTCTCCTTTTTCACGATTGGTTTCACATCAGAAATCAGTTCATATTTCTGGGGACCACTTGCCGCTATACCTTTTTTCCATGTGCGCAATAGCTCGTTAGAACCTTTCACCATGCTAACTAGATATGACAAAACGAAAAAAAATCTAAATGCGAATGCAGGACGTTGCACCTGAGTTGTTGATATGAAAGAAGAAGTTATTGTACCAGTTTTTCGTAATTTGCAACCCTTATATTGCTAATAATATTGTGACATATATTTTCGAAAGCTACCCATGCTCTTCTTTATTTATTGACCAACATAGACTTGAGCAATTCTTTAAAGATTTCTCATATTTGGGGATCCACAACTACGCCTTCTTTTGATTTCGTCTCACACGTGGAAATATAATCTTCACGTGTTTGAATGCCTCTGCATCTCTCTTATGCCAATAATATTTTTTGCCTGTCAACTAAAGGCTCATTTGCAGTGTTTTTGATTCAAGGAATCGCATGTTATCTTAAGGAACAAATTCATTATGCTCCTAGCATAGGAACTTTTTCTAAAAATGCACATAGTATATTGCACAAATAGAGATCGTACTGAACTCCTTTGAGCAGTAATTTTTTGTTTTCGTAAGTCTCTTTCACAGTTACTGCATGATGTAATGGTACGGACGGATATTGATTTCCATTATGTAGCCACACTGCTTTCCGAGCCATTGGATACACATATTCCTATTATTACTACATTTTTTAATACCAGGAACTATAAAAAATAGTTCCTTTACTTGGTATGGCCTTGTGATTGAACCACAAGACGGAAGTGTGTTACGGATAAAGGTATTACACAATGTTTGTCAAAGTAGGATATCTGCTTTAAATGTGAATAAAATCAAAATTTTTCAACAGATTTTCTTAACTTATAGCTTTTTTGTTCCCAGCATACCTAGCCTTTCGAAAAGTAACAAGAATGTAAAATATTTGAGGTTTTAATTTTTTTATAAAGTTTTGAAAATAAATAAAAAAAATCAATTTTGCATTAAAAATATTTTTTCCACTAATTTCGGAATAACTACGAACCGAAAAAATCGAAAAAAACTACTGAAATAAAATTTATAGATAATTTTATTTTGCATCTTTAAGTGTTTAATTTATTAAAATCAAACAAACTATTATCGAGTTATATGGAAATAGCTTAGCACGACCGCCTTGTTTATGGGTTAATATTAGCCACGCCCATTAAAAAAAACTGTACGTCATAGACAAAAACTGGAAACGGATTTGAATGTAAGGCACGAATATCCATATAAAACGCATACTTTTATTGAAAACAATTTTTTTTCGAGAACAGTGTTATTGGACCAAAATGAGTTCATAAGTTTTAAAAATTTTGTATGACTACAATAAATTTTTACTTGCTTTCCTGCTAATTATCTACATTTTAAAAATTTCGATTCTCTTGTAACAATAAAATGTGGTTCCTATTCCTATGGTCTTCCAGTTTAGAATTTAGCATATATCATAGACTTGCTATATCTGCAATATTTGCATCAGCAGTGTGCAACGAAGAGTGATTTCGCTAATCATTTTACTCTCTTTTTTTTGGTAGAATACAAACCATTATTGAATGAGTAAATAGAACTTATATATATCACTTTGATGTCCTTGAAAATTAATCTATTATATATATCGTTAAACAGAAAATGCACGTGTACAAGAAGGCCTTGCAAGCTTTGATTTATCCGATTTCCTCAACTACTCCTCATAATTTCGTTTTATGGACTGCGACATCACCCACCTATTGTTATGAGTGCGAAGGACTACTATGGGGTATAGCGCGCCAAGGTGTTCGCTGTACGGAGTGTGGCGTAAAATGTCACGAAAAATGCAAAGACCTCTTAAATGCCGATTGCTTGCAAAGTGACTATATTACAAAGCGTTATATATGAACAAATAATATACTTAACTTTTTGTACTATTTACTAAAATCCACAGGAGCTGCCGAGAAAAGCTCGAAGCATGGAGCCGAAGATAAGGCTCATTCTATAATAACCGCCATGAAAGAACGCATGAAGCAACGCGAAAGAGAAAAACCTGAAATTTTTGAGCTCATAAGGTAAGTGGGTTGTTAAACACAATACTATTAGCATTTTTATTCTAATAAATATACCAATAATAAATAATTGATATACTTAATGAAAGAAAGTAATACCGGTGAAATTTCATTTGAAAAGTAGAAAAACATTGGCTACAAATTGAGTTTTCATTTGATTTCTATACTAAACAAATTTAACACCAATAATTTATGCAAATATAACAAATTAAGCCTTAAATGGAATAGATTTGGAGTAAGACAAAATTAATTATGACATCACTCCCTGTATAGACCTAACGTCTATCTACATCTATTAAATTTTTTATTTTAAAATGCGTAAATAATGTTTACTTTATTATTATTTTTTAACATTATTAATGCCAATAACATCCCTCATTACCTTTTTTTAATGTCATAACACAAAAAATGCAGAATAATTCGGCATTTCGCATTTTATCGTGATTAAAAATTTCATATAAACAACTTATACTACCACCTCCTGAGAGAGGACTATTGTTCATGTCTTCATGCAGTTGTTTGTAAATTTAAAACTTTAAGCGCGTTTTCTGCAAAACTAGGTTTTTTGAGTTATGACACTATTGAAGTAAATGAGCGATTTGTATATGTAAGTGCATTATTATATATATATGGTATGAAATCTTCTAGCTATGTACTGAGTTTTATTTATATTTTCTTCACTTTCACTTCAAATACTCTATACCATTCGTTGCTCTTAACTTTTCGGAAGACCTTGATAACTTGGTTTTGTTCTGAACAACTAAAAGAACTTGTTTGCTCAACAGACCATCATCTGAATCAAAAAAGTATTATATTTCTACACAAATTTTAGTTTTCTTAAGGAAAGCAAATCTGAAGTCTGCTATTGAATGAAAAACTGATACATGTACATACTTACATACATATATGTATGTATATGTGATTTAATCAGGAATAATATGATTTATTAAATCAACTCTGTTAACTTTTCTTGTTTCGATACACATATTGATATAAAATTAAACACCATAAAGTCATGCTTAACATAACAAAAAATAAAGATTAACAGCCTTATGCAAAAAAAATCTTACTTTATGCTTGAAGTTCATGTCAGCTACCAGCAATGTTAAGGCTAATAAACCTGTGTTAAAAACTTGTATGCAAAAACACTATGTTAACTAGTGTCGGCTACAATACATTTTACAAGTTGATACTGGCAACACCATCATTCTCTCTTCTCTTTTTAATGTTAATGATGCATACAAACGAGTTTCAATTTATCCGGATAGTCGGATATATTAACAATGTTTTGTATTATTTTAGTATAAAATGAAATTTTTTTTAATTAGGATGTAAATTAATGTTTATATGTACTACATAAAAACATAAGCTAAATGCATTTATTGTGAAGCAAATAAATAAATACAACTATTTTTTGTAAAGGGTTTAAACCGATTATTTAAAGAAAGAGCTTTGTTTACATTTGGTGATTGTATGTGCATCACTATAAAATTTTGTATATTTTTAAATTATTTTACTAAGTACTAATTTACACTATGCAAATCTTATTGCTAAGCTGATTAGTTTGTTAGGAAAGAGGGACGAGGGGAAAAGAAACGTTACTGTTCCCCTCGTCTCTCTCTCTCTCTCTCTGTCAAACTAATCAGCTTAGCAATAAGACTTGCATAGTGTAAATATGGACTAAGTAATTTTGGTGAATAGGTACGTATATTTTGTAATTTAATAAAAAATGGAGGATACCAAAAGGAAAAGATCAGAAAATTGGAACGTTTTATAAGTTCTTGCCCAGTAATAGCCCGTCAATTGGTTTATGCGTTCTACATGAAAAATCACACATTGAAAAATAATTTTCGCATAAAATAAAAACAATGTTTTCCGATTCTGCTCATTAAATTTAGAGTATCCATTTTTTATTTTATAAATCCATACAATTCGCTGTTTTTTCCACAAAACTTTATTTTTCACAACAATAAAATATTTTAACATAGCCTTAAAGTAGGTGGGTAGCTGCTTTAAATTATTTGATGTTAACATCTGTTTAAAATACGTATGTTAAACTAACAATCGTTTTTACATGAAACTTTAAGGAATTTCGCTTAACATTGGTTTGCCAACCTATGTTAAGTTTTTTGCATAAGGCTGTAAATAAATATGGTAACTAAAATCGCTTAACTGAAAAAACAGCAACAGAAAAAAATAATAACTAGACTGATAAACAACACTACTCTACTTATAGTGTTTTCACACTGACATGACCAACTGTTAAATCTTTGTTTTACCATACAAACTGTTTTTGTTAAAACCAACTTAAAACCATTTTTGAATTGGTTTTATGAAATGTTTGTTTTCGCTGTGCTAAATTCAGTGCTGCCAAATTAAAATGAGCGAAAGCAGCTGATAATGTTTATGCCAATGAAAAAGATACCAATTGATAAATTTTAAGCTTAAAAATAGATGCAGCGGCAATAATTATCAAAAAAAAATATGAACAAAAGTATCCTTTGGACGAAAACCAACGAAAATATTTTCACTGACCTCTAAGAAGTGAAAATAAACGATATGACTGACATCCATTTGCGGAAAAAAAGATTAAGCTTATAATATTTTTGTGCATTTGCAAGCACTTCTTTACGTTGTATAAGTAGTTACATAATTTTAAAATTTTCATTTACAAAATACAAAATAGTTTCTATTTTAGGGTGTATTGTTTAATTTCTGAGTTTTTCATGCAAATAAAAACAACCGTTTTACAGGCTGTCAGATAAGTATTGTAAAAAGCTGAAAAAATACATCAACAAATACTCGCGTTTCTACAGTACATTTATTTTATTTTGAACAAATTTATAAGACAGGATGTGGTTTAAAACCTGAATTTATCAAACTTGCAGTGGGAACGCATTGCATTTTAACTTTCGGTGTGAAAACAGTATTAGTTACGTAAATTATTTTATAGTATATAGTTTTGCTGCTCTGAAGCTTTTTAACCTGTGAAGAAGATGAAATGGGAGCAAAATTGAGGAAACATACATACATATATACTAAATATAGGCGTCAAGCAACTGAACACCCACCCTCCAATGATACGCTCTCATATAAAGATCATAGCTGCTTTAGTATACTTACGAATGTACAATGGTATAAAGTATTTCCGAAGCGGGCTAGGTAAAGGCACAGGAAAAATAGTTAAAAGCTGTAACGGCCACACCTGAGCACTTTTCTTATTTACGTTACCCAATATGTATAATAAAGTGTGTCGCTGCAAGACCCTAATATGTATGCAAAGTTTCATGTAAATCTTTTATGTAGAATTTAAGGAAATTTATTATTCGACATAACATTGAAACTTTTGTGGGCATAGCAATCGCAAGCTATATAATCTCAGAAAATAAACTTAATTTTCCAACGCGACAAATGACATAGCAAATACAAAAAACATAACCGAGTTGACAAGCTCCTAATTTTTTTAAGTTGGTAGAAAATGCAGCACCCACACCCATTGAAACCAATTACACTGTACTACAGCTCGAAAATATTTTATAAATACCTATCGCATCGATTTTAGGCCTATTTGAGTGGATAATAGTGACATATTTGGAAATTCGATTACACCCTCAAAATAGAGAGTAGACTAAAATATATGTCTTTTAATTAGTAATTTTAGTGCTGATTTCAAAGTTGGATAAAAAATAGTTAGCCCTCTTAAATATATTGCGAAAAAATACCGAAAAAACTTAGGGCCTAATTTTGTAAAACGCAATGCTTAGTGAAAAATGTGTTTTGTTTTGTAATTTAAATTTTTTCCATATGCAATTTCTCAACGCTCAGAGTATTTTTTTAATTAGTATCACATTTGTTGAAATACTATTTGTTTTTTAGTTTGTTTGTACAAGATTTCTGCGAAATTGTAACAGAATTTAAAGAAAATAAATCAAATTTTTATACACTCTAAAACACTTCGGTTGAAAATTGGTTGACAATAGTATGCAACACTTTACAGACTACTTTCGACCTAAAATTACACAACTATATTTTTTAAACCTCTTGTTGATTTTTGAGCACAATATGTTTAATTTTAAATAAAATATGCAAAAAAATTGCAAACATTCACCCAATACCTGATCAGAATATCAAAACGCAAATTGTTTTTAAAAACATGAGAGTGATCCCGTGAAATGCACTACATAATTATTATAATTCTTAAATACTTTCCCGAATTTTGAATACGTATAAATGTAAATGATAGATTCTTTTCATTTTGTAGATCGACATTTTTACATTTTCGCAATATTTACTTATCATGAGTGCTGTTTTTTACATATAAACTTCTTTAAACACTAGCAATTTAATTTAAATTAATTTTTTTGTTCACTTGTATTTGGTTATTGTATTTTCAATACTGAACTAACAATACGTATTCAAATTTTAAGTCTAAATATAATTATTAGGCCCGAGCAGTGTCCGACATAATCTTAGTGATAGTAATTAATAATACACAAATGCTAATTAAGCACAAAAATATTTTCAAGAAGTTTCATCTGGAGTATTGCTTATTAGAGCCGTAGTGTCCCTCTTTTTTAAGCGTATGTGTCCAGTAAAGTTCAAGATGTTATGAGCAAGAGGATTACGATGCGACTCGAGTTTTGTTAAATATTTGCCTGCGTATTTAGCAATTTCTTCAGTCACTAGTGCCATATTTAAATCACGATGTAAATTTGAATTTTTGATGTACCATGGAGCCGATGTTATTAACCTTAGAAATTTGTTTTGCCTACGTTGGATTCCCTCTACATTGGATGAATTTATAAAAAATATGGCATGCTTCTGTTGCAACTTGTTTACTTTTGCATTTTTACTTTTCTGCTGTTTTACGCATATATGCTTAATTTTAAAAATTTTAACGATATATGTGGCTGTATTTTAAGTACACTTTGCTTAAAAATAAACACTGTTAAAAGCAGATTTGAAGACAAAGGAAAAGAAGACAAAAATTGTTTTTTTTTTATACAAATAACAACAAAATCTAGACTTTAAGAATATTTCAACAATTGTTTAGACCATATATGATCCTAAATTGGAGTTAATGTTTTAGAGTGTAAGTACATACTAGCTTAAGAGTGCTAAAGGCTTGCAGATCGTATTGAAGGGCATAGATTCTCATAATTCTCCCGAAGAAGTAAAAAATTATTGCATCAATCATCAAAAAAAGTTTACCCATATAATAAATAGGGAGAAGATCTCTCAAATTCTCTTTTGGGTTGAACTGGAGCGGAATGATATAAAATTGAGAAAAAATTTTACCCACCTAATTTATGGCCTAAAATATATTTATTTATTTATTTATACATATTATACAAAGTAAATTTGCATAATATGGTTGCACATATATGGGCGGAGTAACTAGACCATATGCCCAAGATGTTATTAACAGTATTTTAAAAAGGTTTTTGTGACTAACTGTACACGACCTATGCCTTCACATAGGAAGTAGCAAAGTGTTTGTTAAAAAAATTCCACAGAAGATCCGCAAGAATATACGATTATCCGTAGTAGATCAGTCAACAAGTGTGAGTGAGACGCAAAACTCTCGAAGGCCAATAAACAACAGTGGCCTGGTTGCACTTAATAGATAATTGCCAACGACGCTTGATGTTGCCTCGCCCAGAGCTGCTTTACGACTACCTAAAATATATATTATACCGAAAACTCACATTTGAATAACCACATTAGCGTTTAGGACCTGTGCAGTCCCAGAATTATCAATAATATGGTCATACAAAAATATACTGTTATTCACCTACTGTTTGTGTTGTGTTTCAATAAGCCAAAAGATCAAAAAAAAAAAAAAATATTAATTGTGGAGATAATCACAATGCTAACTACTGAGCATATCCTGTGTATTCGTTAAACAGGCTATAAGCCAAAAACCTAAATTAACCCCAGCTCAAACAGGAAATACTTACTCCACCACATCGTCAAATGACCCAACCAACCACTACACATGTATTGTATGCTCACGCTGCTAACGTCAATTCTATTCCCACGCAAAAAGTGTTACCGCTAAATAATTAAAAAAATGCAAGCTGAAGGCTTAACTTAAGTCCCTTTGGAAGCTACCATTTATAATCTATTGCAAACTATAAAAAGCTTTACAGTAAATATGACTAGCTTGATGCAAGAAATGCTGCAAATGCAAAATACACTGCTGCAAACAGTAGTAAATAAGCCTTGAACACGTTAAAATTATACTCTAGCACTTTCTCACTGAAGCAGTTATCGATGTAATGATTGTTTCTGAAACTCATTTGACTGCGACAAGCCTTTTTAAAATGAATGCTTATACCTTATATGATTCAAAAGACCCAAGAGGAAGAGCATGCGGTGGATCAACAATTCTAATTCGTCTGCAAGCAACGAATATACTCGTAGGCGTCGATAATTTTTGTAAAAATTTCGTGATATCATTAATACTCCCCTCCTACATTCTCAATCACGGAGGATCTATAAGAGGATTTCTACAAATCGCTTTGACCCGGTTTAGTGGCAGCTGACCAATACAATGCAAAACATGCGTTCTGGGGTTTGCATCTTATTATGCCTAGATGTCGTGCGTTGCTCAACATAATTTCATAAATGGACTTGGATGTCATTTCGAGTAAGGAGCTCACTTACTGGCCTACTGACATAAAAAAAATTCCGGATGTTACATATTTTGGCGTGATGCAAAATATATCTAGGGATTTATTTCATGTTGAAGCCTCTCCAGATCTCTCCTCTGATCACTCTCCTACTATTGTTGCAGTCTGTAATCCACTGTGAAGTGATTTACCTCAGTCATATGTGAAGATGGTCGATAGTGTTAACTGACTAGGATTGCACGAAAAACATTAAGACAAGAACATCCAATGATGTTGTATCTTACATTGCCAATCTTAACAAAACCAATGAAGAGGCTGCCGAGCATGCTACCACCTTCTCTCCGCAGATGGTTTAATAGAATTAATTCTTCGGATATTATGTGAAAAAAGAAGACCTAGAAGGAAATGGCAACAACACGTATCACCTTAACATAAAATTAAACTTATACACTTAACGACTCTAAGGGCTGTTAGCAACTGAAACAACTGCATTTCTTAAAACATATCTGGAAGGTCTCAATGGCACACCAGCCTCTTTGTAAAGCTCTGCTAAAAATCTTAAAAGACCAGCACTGTGCACTTCGACAGGAGGTTGAGAAAGAAGCGATACTGAAAAAGGTAACATATTTGCTGAGCATTTAAAATCAGTAGTTACCCCCAACACATGTACTGTTGTTGTGGATTTGCTGACTATAGTTATTCTACCCCATCGACCCTCAAAGCTTAAGTTGCGTGATGTACAAAAACTAATTGCTGAACTCAACCCAAAGAAAGGTCCAGGTATTAATTAGAGATACTGATGAAGTTTTCTCGCATTGCCATTAGAGTCCTGCTATTGATTTTCTATTGCATTTTACGATTGAACTATTATCCACACCACTGTAAGCTTGCCAAGGTCAAAATGACTTCAAGGCCCTGCAAAGGTTTTACAAGGGCTGAATTATATAAGCCAATAAGTTTGCTATCAACAATGTCAAAGCTTGTCGAAATGCTGCTCATGACTAATTTGGGTAGGGTGGTGCTATAACCCACATCCACTTGGAGACCCAGTTGGGTACATTGTGATGCCTTTCTATTTACACCCGTTAATAATAATATTTAACCCGTATTTGTACCCAGAAGTACCTCTATTATCCTCCAGTTTACACTTACCGATATCGCCAACGCTCTCATGGAAACATTCGCTCAGGCATCTTAGCCTTTGTCTTTGCAGCTTCTGGCAATGGCAGATAATATGTCCAATGGTTTCTGGTTCTCCTTCATCCCCGCACATCCTACAGAAATCTGGAGTGCCCAGTTTCCCAAATGCTGGTCCTTGCTCTGACCGAGCAGTGACCAGTCAACGTGCTCACGACTCGCAAATCCTTTCTATTCATATCCAATAGCATCTTAGATCTTCCTGAGTCAAATTTTGGCTACATAGCCGTCGTGACTCTACATTCTCCCTTACTTCGCCATAAAAGGTTGGTTCTGCTCATTGCTTCATCTCACGCTGACCCTTGTCTTGCCAGCTTATCGGAAATTTAATTTTTTCTCAACACTGCTTTGGCCAGGAATCAGTGTGACCAGATCCTAAAAATTTTTGCAGCTAAATTGACTTCAAAAAAAAAGCTAAAAAATAATGCTAAAATTTAATATTTAATTTTTTAAATATTAAATTTTAGCATTTTTTTTTTTAAATTTAATTTTTCCAATTTCTGCATATATTGTCGTATAAATTCTTACTTCCTATGAAGGAAACTCAATTTCTTAAACAATAATGAATTATTTATTGAGCGAATTCTTTATCGTTTATAAACAATAACGTTCAAGAAGTGGTTCGTATAGGAAAAATTTAAAAGTTTCATCTATTCCAATTTGACGTAAACAGAGCTTTTTTCGTATAACCAAAAACACATGGAAAAACTGATACCTCTTTTTTGTCACTCACATGTTACAATAACGTATTTCCGAATCATATTTTCCGTTCACAAGAATTTTAATTTCATTTAATCAATTCCAATAAAATTAAAAACTAACATTTTTCCACTTTTTCCAACAGACAAATCTATGTGAATGATTTTTCTCATAAATTCTCAGGTTATTTCGCAATCGTATGAAGTTTTTTGATACCGATTTTTCACACATTCTTAAATTTCCATGTGAAATTTTATTTAGGATAAGCCTGAATAAATCGAGGATTTTATCAAACAAAAGTCTGTACAAAACAAGCAACTTTATTCAATTTTGAATTAATTTTAATTTTTTATAACCTTTTAAAACTAGTTTCATTTTCTTTTCGTTTTTTATTTACTTTTATTGTTATTGTTTTATTGATATACTGCAACTAATTGTAGAAAGGTTACGAAAAATGGATGAACGAATAAAGTTGAAGTAAAAAAGTGAAAACATATTTTTACATCTATTTAACTTATATTACAATATTTTTAGGTCTTAAAAAACAGCCCGCAGATTAACGCTAACATTATTACACGTGAAAGTTAATAATATACCCAAAATGGCATAGATTATATTGATTAAAATTTAAAAGGTTATATTTTTTTAAAATGCTAGAAAATTCTAAATAAATAATTGAAAAATGCCAAAGAAAAATGCTAACTGCTAAACAGAAAATTTTGAGGCTAAATCATCAAAAAAAATGCAAAATTTAGCTGCAAACATAAACAAGTTGGGGGCCTTTCCTCAGTCACTTACAAGTTTGGATTTGCCATTGTGTGCCTTTAAAGCTTTTAGCGCTGACAAGCTGTCGAAGTAAAAGATTACATTCTCGCCTTCAGTTACATTTCTGGCCACTAATTCCGTGGCTCTGAGGATCGTCAAAATCTGAGCTTGGTTAAGCCTGTCTCTATATACGCATTTCATTGGCGCTTCAACCAAATCATCAGTAAACTTCAACCACACTTTTCTGACAATATGTCAAATATTGAACTTCTTATATATTAAATATAAATTTAAAAAAATTTTATTTGAAAAACATACATAAAAACATTTGTAAGGTTGCAATTTTTTTAAATTTCAATTTGAAATTAATGTAAAATTTTTTGCTAAAGTCGCAAAAATATAAAAATGCAATATACTTAATTTTAGTTACTTTAGCACGGTACTACCTGCAAACAGTGTTGCAAAAATATTATTCCTCATATTGATATGTCAAGTGTTTACAAAATGTAACCAGTTGCTTAGAACTTATACATAAATTAATAACCATTTGTATTCTAGCGGTAGGGAATCTCCATAGATACTAGTGGGCCGACCCACCTAAGTACATAACTACGGCGATGTACATGCTATGGCATTTTGTGACATTGCAATAGCGTGTCATTTCCGATATTGTGAACCGGCCCCTGTATACGACTTCACATTTCGTCACTAATAGGCCTACTGAAAACATACCCACTATGAAAAACGTAGCCTCGCCCGATACTGCACACTCTGAGAGCTGCCAGTTTATAGATTGAGTTGAGTCCATCACGGTGTGAACTAAATTTCATCCAGCCTGCCCGTACTAGGGAAGCATATATATAGCATTATGCTTCTTACAACGCCTACTGACACCAATCGCTTTTAATACTTTGGTCCTTTTGTATTTGACATTATTCTAGCAAAGTAAATAACAAAAACACTACCTTTGCCCATAATGTAGTCGTAACGGCTCTCTATCATCACACCCACGTAGTTTAATGAGTCCTTTGATGTGATCTCACTGTCCCCCACCCTAATAGGCACATATTTCCTCTTTCGTCTAATTGATATGATTGCGACTACCGTTTTGTGGTCCGCTAGTGACAGTCCCATGGAAACTAACCACGATTGCATAGCTCGCATTTGTCACAGTTTCAGCTTTATTTAAATAAGCTGCTGTAGTTACCAGAGCAATGTCATCTGCAAACACACTGATATTTACTTCCGTCGAAAGATTTAATTGCAACCATCCCTCTTGGGTCGTGGTCAGCCCGCTGTATTGTCGGGAAGAGAGACGTGAAGAGAGATAATTTATTCTACGTTTGTCCACGTTTCTGAACCAAGCTGAAGACCGCATAAACGAGTTTATCTATCTAATGCATAGTTGCTCAAAGTGGTACCAGTATGCCAAACTTTACTCGGCTTTTTATACAAATTGATACACATATGCAAATACATTTCTCTCGGTGGACAGCACTGGTCTAATGTCATAATTGGATAAGACTTCCAAATCCTGCAGTATCGCACTGTCTACTGAAACCATCATTTCCTCAGAGAGAGCAAAGCATGTTCTTCATACCCCTCATATGAAATTTCCAACAAAATTCTTATACGGTATATATCAGATCATAACGTGCGCAAGTGTGCGTACTTACCCGCTAGGTAGCCCCTACTACAATAATGTTGGTGCCTCGTTATCGATCAGGTTTTAATATCTTGCTATCTCGTTTGGAGGCATCCGACATTTTGATTATATTAAAATACTAACTGATCACTCCGGCTTTGATCGGAAACTTTTTACTAATGATTAGTATTTCATATAGAATTAAAAATTAAAACACAAAATTTTCAGTGCAAAAAAATAAAACACCAATGTTTCATAATATATTGCTTAAAAAGTTGCTTCTAGTTCTTTTAGAGCTTGATGGTACATAATATTTTTTTTTAATGAGAGAGAAAATTAATAGTGTTGACGCTGTACCGACTCGATACTCAAGCACGCAACATACAACTGACCGTCGGAAAAACATTAGGATTATAGGTTTAACCCACACACTTTTAACGATTGTCTTTGAGTATTAATCGTCATTGCGAATGCAAGGATGCGTTTAAACTTAAGTGGTAGATCACTTGGTGTCATAATTATTCTTGGAATAAGCACTTCTTCACCTTTAAACTTTCTTATAGTTATCTTCGCTTTAATAGCGTTTCTCATCAGTATTTTAACAACCAATCTAGGAAATGAAATCTGGCCTGTAGTAGAGTCAGTCGGTATTTTCCCATTGCCCATGTGTAACAATTGATTTGAAAACACATAGCCTGATTGATAATTTTGAAGAGCAAATCGTATATTTTCTGTTATTTGAGAGTTTTTATTTCCTTGCATAAAGATGATGATTTCAAGCAAGCGTTAGTTTCATCAGCAGGAGTTAATCTTGGAATGTTTGGCGAAACTCTCCAGCTAATAGAATCATCATCCCTCCGAATATCTGTTGATTATTTCGCAAGTCTTTTAATGTTCTGCCGAGTGCCTCTAATGCTCTTTTGTGAGCCAACCCAAATAATAAAATATTGGTTCATTTACCGTTTGCAAGCTTTAAGGTAGTTTTAGGGCAGAATGAGCAGTTCTTTCTCCCTCTAATAGGGTTGCAGCAATCCAAGAAGAGAGTACTGCAAGTACAATTTGGTTTTATGAGCGAATCGTAGCCAAAAGGAGGGAAAGTAAAAACGTTTTTCATATTTCACCAGGTGTATCAAGAAAGAAGATTCCTCCATAACCTGCATTAACCGCTGTCATAAGAGTTTTGTATGCGTTTCCTGCTGGTTGTGTAAAAGTTAGACATTTGTTCTTACTGACTGACTTAATGAATTCTGATCATATTGCCGTTCACGTAGAAATTCTTCGGTAAATAATTCTTGTGCAGGACGATTTGGAGCTGGAATTCCTAATTCTTGCAACATTATTTCATACATTCCTAAGCATAGGTTTTCAATCGAAATCAATGCCTCATTGAATATTTCAACATTGAAATCAATTTCAAGATTTATGGCCATTGTACGAATATGATGCAAAATGTCATCAGCCATGTTTTGTTTATACTTGTTCCACGAATGGGGTAGATTAGATGGAAAACATGTTGATATAATGATAATAAAAAGTGTTCCAATTAGTTGGGGCTAGACGAAACAACATCATCTGCCATAGTGAGATTCCAATGGTTGCCATCCTCTAGCAAGCGTAAAAGATGACGGGCTTCTCTATATATTGTGCAACATACTGCATTGACGGTCCGCAATGATTGAAAAGAAGTTGGTCCACGAGCATTTACTAATAACAAACGCAGGTAAAATATTAGTCATTGCACGGATGGACTGAGTAGACACAGGCTAGTGCTTTTTTCTTATAATAACTTTAAACTGACACTTATACTCACCAAAATTTTTATAAAAACACACACATAATTTGAAAGCACGGGTAATTTACATACATATGTACATTAAAATTTTGACTTTTGATATTATCCAACACGACTAAATTAAATCACAAAGCAAACACAACTAATAAGGATCTTTCTAAAGTTTAAGCGTTGGTTAAGTTAAAAAATTTAGAAGTGAAAAAGATTTATTATCGTGTTTTCACTAATACGATGTTACATAGAACATTGAGAAGTGAATAGGAAGAAATATATTGAAAACAATTACGAATTTTAAAAAATATTCAAAACTCATACTTAGAAAATGAGAACCGAAAAAGGAGTGCAGTATGTTTAAAAAATTAGTGAGAAGTGAAAAGGTGGCAGTATATTAAAAATATTACGTTTCCCTTTGTTAGTTTGTACTTAGAAAAAATGAGAAGTGAATAGTAGGCATTTTTTTAAATATTTTTCTTAACAAACCATTTCATTTTTATAAATATATATATAGATGTGTTGCAAGAAAATGCCGGAAAAGTTTAAATGGTTGGAAAAATATATTCTAAGCATATGAACGATGGTTGATTCAAAATTGTTTAACTGTTCTCTTCCATTTTACACCGTTTAAAAGTTCTAAAGTATTTGGTAATTCTTTATGATTCCTTTTAAATGGAATCAATATTCCAATTAATAAGTCAACAAATATTTTTTGTTTTTACTTTTTTTTTAATTTTGCAATTTTCTAATATTTTTTGTTACCATTTTGTTCCGGACAAAATTAAATTCAATATTTGTTTTAATTCTGCTGAAACTGATCGTGTATGAAAAGAATTTATTACAAAGAGAGCATATTTTTTACGGCAGCATTTTTTTGTAACGGTAACATATGATCGAACAATTTTATTATAAAAATTATCAGAAAATATCAATCAATCAACCTGCATGCTTGTGATTAATTTACTCCTGTTTCCTATTAATCTCTAGCAACATTTGAATAGATTTAATTCAATATATGGATATGTACTCGTATAAGTTATCGAAGTTCCTCTTACTTCCAACGTTTTAACTCTCTGATAACTCCAGGACGAAGAAGTCGTCCTATTGTTTAGACAACGCAAACGAGCCTGAGGACTAACACTATTGAAAAAATTAATTAGCCAAATGCATTTTGATCGAATAAAAAAGTCCCAAAACTGTATTTTATCGATAACTTTCGATTTTGAGGGTGTAATTATATTTCTAAAAAGGTCAAAAAGATATACATAGTTTCAGTAGGCCTACAAGCTATGATAGATCTTTTAATAATTATTTTTCAATGTAACAGTGTAATTAAAACGCAAGATGGGGATGAGCAAAAAAACATCATTGTACCACAATACTTTACAGAACGATATTTCGATATTTATGTATTATTCTACAGCAGCAGCGGCGAATTAAATTTTAGTAACATTGTTCATATTTCACTCTTACTTCGTTATCAAAAGAACAAGAAACAACACATTGTCTCGGTAATGCCATTGAGGGTGTCGTTTTCTGAAGTAGTTAGCACGTTGACTACACAACAACGGTCACCGGCATTAAATAACGAAACCACGAATTTTTCTGATGTACCATTAGCGTCCTTATGTATCAGTTGTTGTAGGAAAGTTCAAGTGATGAAAAGATAGTCGGTGGTCAGTTCAGTTGATACGAAGTAATAATAATGTAACAACAGAGCGCCCTCCTTCGTCGGTATTGTATAGCAGAATCATCGGTGGCGTAAAATAACCAATAAAATGGGTCCTAATCACAGCTTCGAAAATTTAATGAGCCTCATTGACATCAGAGGCGCTGCAACGTTACCTTAAACAAAAAATAACGCACGGTGTCATACAAATAGTGCGCATGTATGTATGTATATGTCCTTAGTGTGTGACATGTAAGGCTCATAATACATTCAAAATAATAGTTTCCACTTTCTATAATCAGGACTCAGCCTAACATCCCTTGAAAGTGTTTATTTAGATGTGAATGACTCTTCCACGCAATAGATAATTCTTTTCAAGATTCAGATCACGTACGCTCAAAAGTTTACCCATTCATGTTATATTACTTGAAAGCAACGTTTGGTATAGAGTATAATATCGATTCTAAGTACCGTTCAAAGTCTATATGCGCTATTCTTATGCTTATTTGATACTTTCCTTAAAATATTACTTAATGAAATTTCAGTATTTCTATTTTACTTATTATTTTTTGTTTCAAGAATAAAAATAAATACATATGCATATATATGTATATATATTATATATATAGTATGTATATATACTTAAGTACTGTTAGGGTTTGGGAAATATACATAAATTCCCATACGGGATTTCTCGGGAAGTTTTCTACTAATTACTCACTAATACTTTATATTATAATTTATTTCTATATGCTTCTGTATGTACCCATATCTTTTTGATAAAAAACTTAACTTACGTTATATATATGTAAATTAAATTTAAAACTATGCAGCTAATACAAACTTCAGAATTTGTTGCTTATTTTTTGTTTTATGTTATGTCAAAGCACATGCAAACATATCGTCGTGTGCTTACTGGTTTGCCGCATCAATAATGTATTTTTAATACCTGTACGGCAAACCAGTAACCACCCGATGATATGTACATACTTTAATAGATATGTACATACATACATATATCTCTCATGGTATGTACACACTTTGCGATATGTTTAATTTTTGGTCGCATACTGTGTAGTCTTGTTTGTTGTTTAATTTCGTGTTGCATTCAAGGTTTCAAAATATATATAAATATTTTGATATTTTCAGATTGCATTAATTTTTTAATTGTAGATTGCGTTGTGTGTGTCAAAAAATTCAACATGATATGTAAACGTGCTGTGTAAGCACATTGCAAATTGTGTACCTACCATTAAGCCTTGCTTTACTTTACGAGCCTTGGTACATCACATTGGTTTACCAAACTGTGCCTTTTGCGTACAAACTATTTACTCGTATATAACACTGTGTATAACATTACTACACACAACTTGATTCCAAAATAAAAATTTTGAGTAAAGATGACATCAGGTATTATTGCAAGAAAAAAAGAATTTGCTCTTTTGAAAACTCAAAGAAAAAGTGAGCCAAATAATAATAAAAATTACATCCGGATAACAGACGTATGCATATGTAATTACCTTTTGCTTTTATTTTCGTTGTGGTCATATCAAGACGTCGCGCACGAGTTAAAATTTGCGTCTAAAATGGAGAATTCAGCAGAAATAAGTTATTTTATTTTGCGGGCAGGAATTGCCTTCCTCAATATGATATTTTGTTTTTGTAGTATTTGCATCGAATCTCTTAACAAAAGGTCATTAAATACTTCCTTCGTCTGTCATCCAGCTACAATTGTTAAAGCCTTTGGCTTACTTTCTTTTAGTGTTTCCAAAAGTTTGTTGTTGTTTAATATGTTTCTTGTTATTTAAACCACTCTTTTGACCAAATTCTTTTTTCTGTTTTACGTTCTTCGTCTTCGTTTTGCACGAAAAAACCATTGATGATATGTTTCCTAAAAAAACTTTATGAAATGAAGTTGTGACTAATATTGTACACGTATGGTTTTTGCGTAAAACACACAAAGCCGCAAAGTGTGTGGCTTGCATGAACCCGCTGATACTCACGTACCACTAGAAATATTTAGCAAAAAAGCTAGCGACGTACTCGTATGTGTGTTAGACTGGAATTTATTTTCAAAAAGGCAAAATTTAAATGCAGGAACCTCTTAAGTAAACTGTTCCTTAAAAAATAAGTGTGATACTTCTGTAAAAATTTTTAGTAAAATTTTTAATACTAACAAACAACGATTCAGGTACATCGGCGCTATTTTATTTTTGTGTCGTTGTAATTTTGCTTGAGATTAAAACGAATAAAAGCTTGAATGATATCTGACACACGCTTGCTTTTATTTAAATTTAAAGAAAGGAAGCGCGTAATGAAAGACCCTTTATGGCTTTGATGTATGTGTTTTTCGAAACAAATTTTTTTTCATTTTTGTATATGTATGTATGTACACAATAACAATAATAAATATAACACCTTTTGTTTTGTTTTATAAGTCCGAAACTATCACCGTATATGTAAGTGCTTAATAACTCCAAAAAATCTTTAAACTTGTCGTGGAAAATAATATGCGTCACGTAAACTTGTACATTCCTTAGCTTAAAAGCTATAGTTGCTTGGTAAGCTCTTCTGCAATACTTTGAAATCGGAGAGTCAATCCGAACTACATTCGATATGACATGGACTTACTCCATTGCACTTATAGAAGTATCAAGTTTTTGCTAAAAGGAACAAAAGGTACCCAAATTTAAAATTTTAACTTGTTGAATATAAAGACCAGTCTAATGTTTATGTATCTAGTTGACAGCAGATTTAGTACTTGTTTGTTACGATTTATAAAATATGCATATAGCACCTACAAATACAATTAAAATCATTACTCCGCAAAGCCAATAAGTGACATATGTACATGTAGTTATATAAGTGTCTAATAACGTTATTTCTCATATTAAATAAACATTCAGGTCTGTCACAGAAATTAAATGCGATCGAAATTGATTCCAATTCCGTAATTAGGTTCTTCAGAAAACGAAAAGCAAAGATATTGCTCGAAATGAATCCACATTAAGTATAATGCTCGTAAGTTCAAAAAAATTATGCATCTATACAGTAATTCAGAAAAGTTTATCGTACCATGCAATTGCTCAACACCCGTGCACAGTTGAAAGTTTTGAACGAACTGCCGTATTCATAAGAAATGTTGTAGGTTTATTAGTTTTATTTATAAAATTTACAATTAAAATATGTCAATATGCCCTTAATAAATCCAACATACTTTTTATGAATACGGCAGAAAATGTTTAAGGTGGTAATTATTTTTATTTTAGAAAATCTTGATCGTAAAGGTAATAATTTTATTTAAAATAATTGAAAAAGATTAATAAGAGATACAAAGCGGTTTTTACTTATAAAAACAGAAGACAAATAACTAAAATTGAAAACTCTTTTTAAGTAATAAATAGTAAGGTTATAAATAAAATTATGTGTTCAAGGGTCATTTTCGAATGCATTCGGTGAGATTCGAAATAAGTAATTTAATACGAAAATATTTTTAATATACAGTGCTTTTCGCTTAAAGCGAACTTCAAGGGACTGATCAAATTTTTTCGTTTTAAGCGAAGTTCGTTTTAAGTGAAGACATCAAAAAACCATTATTGTGTGTGCACATGTCTTTTTTTAACACTTTGGCTATTTATTTATTTATTAAAACAATTTTAGAACATTGTAGTCTTTAAAAAATAAGTTTATTTAGTTTTTAAAAAAATCAGTTATTTTAGTTTGCTTAGTATTAATATTGGCTTCATTTATATACACTTCCAGTTGGGCCAAGTGGTCAAGAATTTGTTGTGGAGTGTCGCGAGACTGAAGAAAATTTCTTACACACATTGCATTCAGGGTAGTAGTAACTCGGATTGGCTCTTCGTTGTCCATTTCCATATCGTCATCAAGGTAGTCATCACCAGTGCAAACAGTCTGCAAAATAGCTGCATCATCCAGTACTTCCGTTGTTAGATCATCATCAAAACATATGAAATCGTTGAAACTTTCTGTCCCAACTGTAAATAATAAAAAAATAACGGTTGATTAAATGTGCGACAACTCAGCAAACCTTTTTTATTACCATCTGTAAATGTTCCCATTAATTCTATAATGGCAGATCGTCCTCGGAGTTAAATCCATCTTCATTGTTGGTAAATCCGCCGTGCCGCAAGCAGTTTGCAACTGTAGTTTTGCTGACTTTTGTCCATGTCATATGCAAGAAATTGATTGCGTCCAGTATGCTTACTTTAAAGTTATCTTCACCCATATCAACCGAATTGACAATTTTTGAAAGAAGCAAGTGGAAATATTTACTTTTCAATGCGTGAATGACACCTTGGTCCATATGTTGCAAACTTGTATTTGGAGGCAAAAACACTAGTTTAATGCACTCCAAGTCTTTTACATCTGGATGAGCAGAGCAGTTCTCTACAAGCAGTATAATTTTTCGATTAGCACGGCGTAAATCGTAGTCCCATTCTTTTAGCTCATTGGCGAAAATTTCGGATGTCATCCAAGCCTTTTTATTTGCTTGATAATTAACTGGTAATTGTTTAATGTTTTTAAAGCACCTAGGATTTTTTGATTTTCCGATTACTAAAAGCTTTCGTTTCTCTGTTCCCGTCATATTTGCTACTAGGAGCACTGTTAGTCGTTCCTTTGATAGTTTACCACATACACAGGTCTCACCTTTGAAGCGAAGTGTATTATAAAATAAACCAGTTTCATCACCATTAAAAATGTCCTCATCTTTAAAATTATTTCTTATACCTGGCCACTTGTTTTGCAACCAATCATTGACCACATTAGTATTGACTTCAGCCGCCTCTCCAACTATTTTTCCGCTGGTGATGTTGTGGCGTCTTTTAAATCGAACAATCCAACTTTCGCTGCACTTAAAATCGCTGTAGTTAAGCTTTAAGCCAAATTCTTGTGCTTTCGCTTTTAAAACGGCATTACTTACAGTCACATTATTGGCTCTTTTCTGGGTAAACCATTTTAGAAGACAATTATCCAGTTCCTTGAAGGAAGGGTTTTTAACTTTCTTTACACTTATGGAGTTTTGCTCAAAATTATTTAGCACCAGGTGCTTATTTTTCCAAATTGTAGCTATTGTTGACCTGCTGATGCCCATTTCTTGGCATATTTGCTTTTGTTTTACCCCATCTTGTAAGCGTTTTATTATATCAAATTTCTCTTTTAAAGAAAAACACTTTCTTTGTTTTGCAACCGCTGCTACGGCCATCTTCTAACTTTGTAATTTTCAACTGCTGAATTCACATCGCCTTCACACAAAAACAAAAAACAATTAAACCTAGGGGAAGTACCTGGTTATAGAGCATACGACAAATAAAATACAGCATTACCAAATTAAAAAATATAATTTTTTGTTCATGGCAACACACTTCTTGGTTCGTTTTAAGCGAAAAAAAGAACAAAAAAAGTTTGTTATAACCGAAAGTTCGCTTTAAGCGGGTTCGTTATAAGTGAAAAAATTTTCATGATTTTATAGAAATAAAAGTTCGTACTTTCGAAAATGGTTCTCTTTAGGCGAAAGTTCGTTTTAAGCGGGTTCGCTATAAACGAAAAATACTGTATACATTAGAGCCCTGCAAAATACAATTTAAAAGAACTTTCAAGACATAAGGGATTTTTCAAATGCTTTCCTTTAGCGAAGCCTTCAAAAACAAACGCTGAACAACACTTTTTGCAAGAAATTTGTTTCAGTTCAGTGAAAAACAAAATACTTCGTGACGAAAGAATTTGTGATGCATGCTTTTTCGCATAGGCGCGTATACAAACGTCATGCACGTTCATACACACAAACGTTGTGTGTAGGTTTTTTTCTGCGCACATACAAACGTACACATGCATTGACATTAGTTATGTGCGCTTGCTTTAAAAAAACCTCCCATAAACACAAACATAATAATATTTAGCTTACCATCTACATCGTAAACACACATAGAAGACTTACAATGAGCAAAATAACAAGCACACACGCATCAAAGGTTAAAGGCTCAGTTAGCCGACTGTAATGGAATGTAACTGCAATAGTAGGAAACAGCTGATCGATATTGTTATGTGAAAAGTAATGAAAATGATTATATATATGTAATGTAACGTAACCTATTTTTCATATAAAAATATCGATCAGCTGTTTCCTACATTACAGTTACATTACATTACAGTCGGCTAACTGAGCCTTAAGACACTACTTCTTGTGGTATTTTGAGTGTTTGTTACTAACAAGAAGTCTTCCCGACACCACTTGTAAACACTCATATACATGAACATCAATACATCCATCTTGCTTCGCTTATTATACGACAGCATTTATTGTTAGTTTAGTATAATAAATGCCACGGCAATACATTTAAAAAACAAGACGAATTTACATTTCAAGAATGCTTACGCAGAGCTCTAATACATACAAATGTATTGCTTGCATCAAAAACCTTTCGACATTAAACAGTGTTGCTAAATTATGAATTTTGAACATTAAATTTTAATGATGCTGTAGAGGTGTACTGTTAATGCTTTTATGAACATACCCCTTATTTCAATAAAGAAAAACGTTTTTAAAAAATTTGTTTAAACTTTGTTTGTATTATTTAATTTTTAGCTGAATACTTTTGTGTATTATAGGGTGTTGACAACATATATGGACAAAATATTCCTACCTACATATAACTCCTTAAAATGAGTCTGTGGTTAAAAACCGCCATGTGGTCGTCAGTTGTAAAACTGATGTGACTGAAGAACTTTTAAGATGAGGACTCAAACCATTACAAAAGCTTTTTAACTCAACCGATAATAACTTATTAAACTAAAATTACAGCCGATGTATAGACGATTGGCAGACCATACAATATTGTCAGTAAAATGTGCTAAAAATTTCTTATGTTTATGATGTGTACTCATCTGGCATGTTCTGTGTTGTCGTTTTGTGGTGTTATTTTTCAAACATGTTGTCCGCTACCCATATTATGTTTTTTATATGGAAAACAGAGCCACACAAGGAAAAACATTGTAAATTACAAACGTTACCAATATTACACACTATTGCCATGTCACAAAATACTTCAGTGTGCGCTCGGTATTATAACCGTGTGAACTGACAATTTTTGTCTATCAACGTTGCCAGAAAAAGCCTTGTTAATTCATTGCAAGACTACCAGCTGACAACAAATTGTCAGGCATCTGGCAATCGTTTGAGCACATTTCGTTGCCATTGCCATATTATTGCCAGATATTTGTCAAACATTTTATTATTGTAATAGCCTTTTCACACTTACTCACTTCCTTAAGGATTGTGTGGACTATGTTGAAAATTTAAAAAGCCTTTCCGCATTACAACATCTCTCATCTTCCATCTGGCATTTGTTATAATATTCGTTTTACGAGTGTGAGCAACTAAAAGTTAAAAAATAAAATAGAATTTGAAAATTCAGCAGAATCAATTAATGCTTCAATGGGCGGAATTAGTAGAAAAAATGCTAGCGGGCGATGATGGTGAAAAAAAATATTACTTTATGCGCAACCATTTTGCGTCCACGCAGGTTGTATACATTTGCAAGTACGTGTACATAATTTATTTCAATTTGGAAAAAAATTATATGTATATATATGTATATATACACGACGTGTGTTCAAAAAGTATCGCGAATTTTGAATTTTCGCGGCTTACGTATATTCGAATTTTAATTTTTTTGTGACGACAATTTCGGTCATTTTGAATGTTTGCTTTCCTTTTAAAAGTTATTTAATTACAATAAACAAGAAAGAACAATTTAAAGATTATACGTTACTACATAAAAGTGGAACAGAAAAGTGTGAAAATGCAAAAGTAGAAAATTGTATGTATATATATATATCATGTAAGTAAACATAGTTGCAAAAACTATACAACTTATATTCAATGTTGTCAATTGTTTAAAATAAAATGCATATTAAATACAAGGTGAGCAAATTTGAAGATGAAATATTTCTAACACTCCTCAAATTGCGAGCTAGTATACATTGCTATTGAGTCTGTGGGCTTGGAGTTTTGTTGCAGGCAACGGTTTTGTCAGCATGTCTGCTAGCATACTTTTGGATGAACATTATCTGCATTCAATTATCTTCTTCTCAATGTAGTCTTTTACGAAATGGAATTTGGTGTCGATGTGCTTTGATCTGTTACTTAACTTTTCGTCTTTGATGAGGTTTAGGCAGCTTCTATTGTCTTCATACATAGTTGTTGGACTGATTTGCGGACAGTTGAGATCGAACAGGACGTTTCTTATCCATACTGCTTCCTTTGGTACTTCAGATAAGGCTATGAATTCGGCTTCCGTCGCTTACAATGAAGCGCAGCTTTGCTTTTTACATGCCCAGCTAATTGCAGATCTGTTGAATAAAAATATATAGCCTGAATTAGATTTTCTGTCAATGCGACATTCCGCCCAATTGGCATCAGCGTAACCAACGACTTCGTTTTTATTTTCGTTGCTTTTGAATAAGTTTAAATATCGGTCAGAAGTACTTTTCAGGTATTTTTCAACTCGTTTCAGTTCGTTCCAATCTTCAAGATTCGCGTTATTTGTTTTTCTGGCTAAAATCGAAACACTTGCGGAAATGTCTGGTAGTGTATTCACTGCGATATATAGTAACCAGCTGACTAGACTTTGATATTCGTCGTTTTTTAATAGGCTTTGTTGATCGCTGGATCTAGAGGATATTTTGAAGCTTTTGCGTCCTGAAGACAAAACTTGAACAGCATTTTTCAAAATATAATTCTTTTGGCGAATCCTGTAGCAAAATTTGTTCGTTTAGGTGACTTCAATACCAAGATAATGTGAGATAGGACCAAGCTTGTTTAACTCGAATTTGCTACTCAAAAAATCATATACTTTGTTAATGTTGTCTACATTTACAGATGCGACCACTAAATCATCAACATATATCAAAAGGTAAATATCTTAACCATTGATGATTTTCCGATAAAGACATGGATAAGATTTGCTTTGAATAAATTTATCAGACAATAATACGTCATTCAAGGATTTGTTCCACACATGAGCAGATTGTTTGAGTCCATATAAGCTTTTATTGAGCTTGCAAACTAAATTTACGTCTTCAGAGGTAAAACCAGGCGGTTGTTTCATAAAAATTTGTTCGTTTAGCTGACCATTCAAGAATGCGCACTTTATGTTCATGTGTTCGACGTTCATATTTTTAACACTAGCGCCAGATAATAGTAGACGGAAAGTAGTTTGGCGAACAACTGGTGCAAACACTTCGTCGTAATTACAACCATATTTTTGACTAAATCCTTGAGCGACCAAACGAACTTTAAAGCATTGAATTTTTCCATTTATGTCGCGTTTTATTTTGTAGGTCCATTTACAACCGATGATATTTGCATCTGGGGGTGCATGGGTTAAGTCCCAAGTCTTATTTTTTGTGAGAGAATTTATCTCCTCCTCCATAACGGATTTCCATTCTTTGCGGTCTTCTGATAAAATTGCTTGTTTAAACTTTTTTGGTTCTGAGATACTTTCATTTTGTGCCATTTGCACATACCTTGTGGGGAGAACACCTTTGTTGGGCCTAGACGATCGGCGTACATCTTGTTCAGGCGGCTCTTCATGATTAGCTTCTACGTGGTTTTCGGTTTCAAAGTACAAAAGATCGGTGTCATTACTGCATTGTGAACCAGGGTTGGATACATCATCTATTGAGATTTCATTTGGAATGTCTTCATTTCGTTTTGATAAAATATTTATTTCTAAATTATTTTTGGTAGCTATTAGATCGCTTATGCTGTTGTTTATCTATCATTTTGGGGAATAAATTGGATGGAAGCTTCTACCTATTGTGACTTTATTTGTGCACGTATCAACAAATCTTAGACCTTTTGACTGTTCGTCGTATCCCATGAAAGTAAATAGCACTGATTTATTATCTAATTTCTTTCGGCTTACATTTGGTAATAAAACGTAGGCTTTTGTGCCAAAAATATGTAAATTTGTTACATCGGGCTTACGATTATCCCATCTTTCGTAAGGTGTGCAAGGAAAAGAACTTGTGATTAATCTGCTTTGTAAGTAGTCTGAGCACATTATAGCTTCGCTCCAATAAGATTTTGATAAACCTGCTTCTTCTAGAAGACAACGAGATATTTCAACTAAGTAACGATTTTTTCTTTCAGCCACACCATTTTGTTGTGGGCAGTAAGGGACTGAAAACTGAGATGTAATGCCATGACTCTGAAGAAATTCATACAACCTTTTAGATTTGTATTCCGCTCCGTTATCAGATCTAATACATTTCGGAGTATTTCCGAATTTTTTTTTAACATATGAACGTATGTTTTAATTTTTTCAAAAACTTCAGATTTTTCTGCAAGTAAATATACCACGGTAAAACGGCTGTAATTGTATATTAAAGTAAGAAAATATTTTTTTCCACTTTGTGTTACTGTTTGCATGGGACTGCAAATGTCGGAGTGAATTAATTCAAGTACTTTCCCAGTTTTGCGTTCAGATATTTTAGGGTATGCTTTTGACCGAAAAGTTTATGGTAGAAGTGTTGACATTTATTTAAATTGCAGGTGACAACCATTGCGCTTTCCATTTGTTTTGTTTTTATTTGATATATATTGTTAACACAGCTTGCGGTACCTACTTCTGCATTATTTGCATCAAGGATTTTACAGCTTACATCAAAGAATAAAAACTTAAAACCTTTTTTAGACATCTTTTTTACTAAATGGAAGGTTTCCTTTAAATGAGGGAATAGATAGCACATCGTAAACTGTAATTACCTCTTCAGATCCTTTGTTTTTAACGTTATTTTGCAGTGACCTTTACCAGCTGAATATTCTGTTTCCCCATTAGCAACGGTGACCTTTTCGCGCCAGGTCGAATCAAGGTTAATAAATTCGTTTTTGTCACTACAAATGTGACATGTAGACCGGAATCAATTACCCAGGCATTCGTAATACCATTAACCACGAAACAAGAATTTATATTTTCACTATTTTGAGTAATTTTGGCGTTTTGGTTTTGTTTTCTGTTTTTAAATTTCCAGCAGTCTTTACGGACGTGTCCGGCAATGTGACAAAAATGACAGACTTTCTTTTAACTGTTTTTAAACTTTTTGCCTGTATGTAAAATTTTTTATCATCTGAAAATCGTTTTTGCTGCTTGTCATTTTCTTCCAATAACTTATTTTCAACCAAGGCCATTGTCAGGTCTTTTTCATCACGAACTTCAAGTGCTGTAATTAGAGTATTATACGCACTAGGCAAGCTACTTAGCAGCATTGAAATTAGCCACTACTCAGATACCTGCTCTTCTAGAGATTGCAGTTTTGAAAAAAGAAGTTTCATTTGAGTTATATGACTATCCATATCATTGCCGCGTTCTAATTTAAGTTCAAAGATTGATCTAATTAATTTCACTTTATTACTTAGTGTTGACTTTTCGTGATACGACTTTAATATATTCCAAGCATTTTTAGCGTTTGTAGCATTTGCAATGCGAAAAACCTCAGATTCTTCAACTGCTAAACCAATTAAAATTGACGCTTCAGTATCACGTTCATGACATTTTGCATCTGGAGCTGCTGGCACATCTTTTTTCTTTTTTTTCTTTTTTAAATAACAAATGTCATCCGATATTTCCACAGCTCATAATTGTCACGATTAAGTTTTGTAATTAGAAGTTTTGCATCAGCCATTTTGAATAATACGACACGACAACAACAACAACAACACTGATCAAAGACACACGAAGACAAAAAAAAAATGCGACACCAGCAAACGAGACTACGTACAATTAATTGGCAAAAGAACACAACTGGAACTGCAGCACAACCACTAAACGCAATCCCTGAAAGCACAGCTGGATTCAGACAGTAAATATTTTTTCTAAAATATATCAGCCTTTGTTTCTAGCGTTGATGTAAATGCAGGCCAAAACTCAGCAATGTTCAACAAAACACAATTTATTATTAAAGGCCCATAACCTGTTGACAATGTATCCTGTTGAACGTTAAATAAAAACACTTTGCTTTCCTTTTAAAAGTTATTTAATTACAATAAACAAGAAAGAACAATTTAAAGATTACACGTTACTACATAAAAGTTGAACAGGAAAGTGTGAAAAGGCAAAAGTAGAAAATTGTATAGTAAACATAGTTGCAAAAACTATACAACTTATATTCAATGTTGTCAATTGTTTAAAATAAAATGCATATTAAATACAGGGTGAGCAAATTTGAAGATGAAATATTTCTAATAAAACGAAATTAAGTACGCGGATGCATTCCGAATGTTGACTGTGGCATACGGAGAAGCTATCTTGGACCGAAGCAACGTTTATCGATGGTACAATATGTTCTCAGAAGGCCGAGAAATGTGAACGACGAAGAGCGTGCCGGACGCCCGATCACTTCAACAACAGACGAAAAAATTGATGAAGTGAAGAAAATTGTACTGGCCAATCGTTGAATCACCATTAGAGAAGTTGCTGAGGACCTAGAGTTTTTATCAATGATTTGGGCATGGGACGGGTCGTACCAAAATTGCTCAATTTCGACCAAAAACAGCATCGCATGAACATTGCTAATGAGCTTTTGGACTCTGTTCGCGACGACCCAAATTTGCTCCAGCGGGTCATAACTGGTCGCAAATCGTTGTTTTATGGTTATGACGTGGAAACCAAAGCTTAATCATCTCAATGGAAGCTGCCGCACGAACCAAGGTAAAAATCGAAGACGAGCCAAAACACGTGCAAGCAAAGCACCTGTCAACAATTAACTGAACACTCAAAAAGGCCGAAATTTTCGGCATAAGTGAGAGACATGAGTTCCAACATAACGCCACAAAAAAAATCAAAATTCGAATAAACGTAACCCTCAAAAATTCCAAATTCGCGATACTTTTTGAACACACCTCGTATATATTTATATACGTATGTACAATGTGTGTATATACTTAATCCACAGTTGAATATATTTTTTCTAGTGATGACACTACAATAGCACAAGGACACAAAACCGAACAAATTTTAAAGGCTTGTAATATCACCATACAATTTTAATGTATTGTGGTTCCAGTAGTAGAAATATGGTTCAAATTTTAAATTCTATTGAGAGTTTCTTTTTTAAATTGTTAAGTAAGATTATAAATTTTTTTAGACGTTTCTCCACATAATTAATGATAAATCAAAAAGTGTTAGTCGATATTGTTTAAATAAACATAGAAAAATTTAAATTTACATAACCTTTAATACCTTTATATATTGCTTTTTAATAGGTTCAGTAGTTTCGGAGTTATAATCTAATCTGCCCCCTCCGAAACGTTCAAACCTGTTTTAATCAAATTTAGAACATAGATCGATCTTCATCTAAAAAGTCACAAAGGCTATTTAAATTTATAAAACTAGTACCAGATGGAAATTTCTGCCGCCCCGAAATTTTCGATCCGATTTTAATGAAAATCAATATGTATATATAGTTCTTCATCTAAGAAGTCACAAAATTACCATAGAAATTTTCTAAACTAGGATCACGAGGAAGTAAGGTAGTTAGGATAGTTTCTGATTCGCAACTCGATTTTGATGAAATTTAAAATATAGATACCTTCACGTTTAGAAGGAGACATACTCTATGGATCTTCTCAAAAGTAAGACAAGCAATGAGGCAGAGGATGAGTCCTGCTCCTCTGAAACTTTTAAATCGTTTTTAATGAAATTTAATGCATAGCTATCCCTTCATTTAGAAGAAGACATAGGCTATCGACACTTTAAAATCGATGTAAATAAAATTTAAAAGACGAGGGGGTAGCGAAGCACACCGGATGTAGCTAGTAGAATTTAAAAATTTTACAATTTTTATACTCAGGTAGCCATGATGCATCATGTAGTGGTTATTCAAGCCCTTTTAGGGTTCCGTACACCAAAGATGAAAATGAACCTGATCGTTTTCGCTTACGATGTCCGTCACAGACTATTTTCTCGAAAACCGTAAGAGCTACGTACCTCAGATTTTGACAGAATATGAAGAACCTTGGAGGCTACAATCCCAAATATGACAATTAAAAATTAAAAGGTGTTCCAAAACGAGCAATGAAAAATGTTAAAATCCTATGTAATATGCATGCGATTACATATAGACACTTGCAATTTGCAAAGTTAGTGTATTTTTATACAAACTACACAATTAACAGTATCATTAAAAAAATAAAAATTAAGGGTATTCTATCAGTTAATGTAATTTTGACTATGTAGTTTTGACAAGTTGTAGTATTTCGGAAACCGTAAGAGGCAAACTCTTGAAATTTACGAAAACGCTAAAATTAAAAAGTCTCAAAATTAAAAATAGCCAAAATAAAAAAATCGTAAAAAATCAAAAAAATTGCCAAAACGTAAAAAAGCACCTAACTAAAAAAATCTCTAAGGCTTAAATAAATCGCCACAAACCGAAAAAGTGCAAAAACTCTATATTATATAGGCTTAAAAATTCGTATTTCATTGCGAACTCGTGTGCGAGTAAGTCGCACTTTACTGAATTTATTTGCTGTTTACCTGTGTAATCGAAAGATTGTTGAATGAAACAAAGTGAGATAGCAACATCTTTTGAATATGTTAAAAATTCAGCCCTGTGTAATTCTTATGTGAAGATGTGATCATCTTGGCGAACTGACGGGAGATGAAAGATGTCAGTAAGTGTGAAAAGAGTTTAGGACGTGCTACGTTTTTGAATCTTACAAAGACATCATTGTAAGTGAATTCTTTTTATGATCATATACTTGATCATTCATCATTGTAAGTGAATTCTTTTTATGATCATATACTTGATTTTAACGAAAAAGGAAATCAAAATCATTGCAATGGCTTCTTTATAGTACATAATAATTTATTTTTTAAGTTTTTACATATAACACAAGTACACACGATTGATAATTTACAATTTCTCTCAAATGCTTTGGGTGTGGCAACATATAGCAACAGATCCTGTTAATTGACAATTTTTTGACAGACGATATTAAGTGCGTTCGAGAACACAAAAGTTTTTAAGAAATGTTTACTATTTTTTACTGAATTTTATTGGATTGCGTTAGCGTACACAAAATCCAGAAAAGGAGAGGGCAGATTGGGAAAGAAAATTCACAGTTCATTTACTTAGTAAATGCCAGTAAAATCCAGTAACAAAAAACCATATGTTTGTAAATGTAAAGAAACAAAAGCAAGGAAACAAAAACTTTTAATTTTTGATGCACTAAGTTATAAACAATTTAACATTTATTTAAGTTTGATGCCAGAATAATATTCGGGTATGTTCTGTATTCGACGTGAAATTAAACCTAATCGGGCTTAAGTTCAGTATTTTAAATTTTTCTTGAATGAAATATTTTTATTAATTATGTGATTTTCTAAAGAAGAGAAGAAAAGTTAAAGTTGTCTATCTACGTGGGCAGATATTGTTATTATCAGCTTTTTAACGTGAGTTTTTAATGAAATGGAATATGAGAAATGATTATTGTGTATACACTTATTAGCTGTCGTTGACGTCTCTGTGTATCAAGCACTGCAGTTACTGCAATTCCTGGAATTTCATGTAGTTTTTAAATTTTATTAACTTGAATAAAACAAATTGTATGCGACGTAGGTGCTTTGTTTTTCTCTTCTAATAACTATATTTTTTTTATTTTGGGTTGCACAATATGGCGGCATTAGTCGAATCGTAGCTTTTTCATAATCAAAACAATTTCGATCGATTTCTGTGACAGGCCAGATTATTTCCATAGGCATTAACTAATTTTTTAAAGTCCATGGAAATAATGTCTGCGAATCTTCATTGCATGCCGATTTATTTTCAACACATTTTACAAAATATAGGGCTAAACCCACGATGTCGAAAACGTTCGACTTGTCGCACACTTACATTCAAAACAAAAACAAATTTTGTTGTTGTTTCAAATGTAAGTGTGCGATATGTCGAACGTTGTCGATATCGTGGGTCAGGCACATAATGTCACTTTAGCTTGTAAGCTTAATTTGTTTAATAATTATTATTTTCCTGAAAGTTCAACTTAGTTTTCCCCGTTTCCCGGGAAATCCCAAACCCTAATACATGCACTTATACATATAAAAACACATATAATTATAATCGCTCATAATAATATTTAGAACGGTATTCAACGTAGAGGAAAAAAGTCATACAGGTCATATGAAAGCAGTGAAACAAAGCGTGTTGGATGGTACCAGCAAATGGTCTGCTAAAATAGCTATAACAGGTTTGAATCTTAACTACTTTTACTTCATTCTAACATCATACATATAATACTACTAATAACATATATTGTAATTTAATGGATATGGATATTCAGTTTCTTAATGTCTCTTAATTTGTAATAATTTTGTGTGCGTGTGTTTTTTACTCAGTTTTTAAAAATAACAAAATTTTCTTAATTAATTCTACTTTTCATGCTTAATAATATAATACATAAGTATGTATGTATTTTGTGCGGTGGCTAGTGCGTATGGATGTTGTTTTTTTAAGCGGCCTAAACATTTGCAATATAATTATGCAGTTTTTCGTATTGTACACTTATGTATATTGTCAATGTGTGTTATATTCGAATGTGGCACAATATAGTATAAGCAAAATGAAAAATTCCTTTGATATAAGTGCAATATACTGTGAAACGTGCTGGCAACATTGCTTTCCCTCAAAACCATAGCCGACAGCAGTTTAAGAAACGCTAATTAATCATATTTAAAAAAAATACAAATAGAATACAAGGTGCAGATGTTATTTTAATTTAAAAAAAAGAATCCATAGTATGACACGTTCCTTTTTAAATATCAAGAAAGACTCCCTAATGCGGATAAGATAGAATTAGTAATAAAACTAATTCATACATATGTATGTATCTATGTACATATGCTTATACTTACTTTTCATTGTAAAAAAGTTGCGCCATATTATATAGTCCCAGTTCATACTACGCAAGTCTTATTGCTAAGCTGATTAGTTTGTAGGTGAGAGACGAGGGGAAAAGAAACTAGTACTCAGCTTCATGTACTGTCAATACGTTTTGCTTTCTCATTCGTAGTGTTAAAAAGTAACACATGCGTACACAAAACTATGCATAAAAATCTGTGCTCAAAAATGAATGTAAACTGGGACTTATGAAAATATTTTTCCACTTATTGCATAATATGGGGCAAAATAGAAATAATATACATACATAGCTAACAACATATAATATAATATTGTATAATGGATGGGCCGCTTTAGTCTGTTTGATTTGATTGAATGCAACTTTATGTATCTATTGTATGTTCGCGTATCCGCGCTTTTGTGTGTATAAATTATTTATGTATTAATGTATGTATGTGTACTTCAAAAAATTTTGCGGACTGCAATTTGCACATCGGTTTGGATTTCTTTCTGTTGAATTTGCCTTTTCTTGCGGAACCAGTAATACCATTCAATATACATACATACATACATATTATTTTAGAAAAAATTATTTTCTCGATTCCAAAGTCACGCAGAAGGTGGCGGCGGGTAAACCTAATTAGAGTGTGTTGAATTGCTAATCGCATTTTAGAAATGCTCTCAATTAAAAAAAAATAATTTAGATTGAAAATGATGGTTAAAAGTACGCAAAAAAGTAATTTTCACCAGTTATCTAGCATTTACTAATTTTTATACCAATATACAATGTACAGCGGTTCAAAGGCATAATCCTACAAACACCGCATTGAACTCTAGTATACTTTTTCAAAGGATAAATTTGCTTAATTTGAAAAACAAAAACAAGATCTAATATCTTCAAAGTATCATTTATATTATTATGTGCTTAAACTTAATAGATTTTCAACATTTTCATAAACACAAATAGAAACAAACAAAAAACAAAGATTTTTTGTAAATACGAATAATCGTACAAAACTAAATCTTCCGAAAAGAAACTACAAAACCTTTTAATTACCACTCAGTTGATAATATTCTAGTCTTGCATATCATTCAAAAGTTTTATCATTGATTCAACCAAATTGTTATACATATACATATTTTCTAGGGAACTATTGCACCACTGAGCCCCTTATGAAAAAAAATATTATACTTTAGCTTTAAAGTGCATAGTAGTTGCCAAGCACTTTAACATTACTTTGTTAAGAAATTATGTGCAGAAGACAACTTTAATTATTTTGTGATTTAAAAATAAATACTGCTAGCACCACCGTGCTCAACAACCACTTCACAGCTTATGATGTACAAAATCAAATACAATTTCATTCGAGTATTCAAATAATTTTTTATTTTATTAAATACATTTTTATTATCTTGAAGTAAAGAAAGCTAATTTAAAAATTTTAAGCTTCTGAGATGGTAGAAAAACAGATAAACATTTCTATGAAGTAAATGTAAAATATATGATGAACAAAGAAAAAGTATCACAATTTATTTTATTCGAACGAAATGAGTATTTGAATATCCAGCTTTTTTCGATTCGTTTTGATTGTATGTACATCACTAAAACATTTTGGTATAAATGTATGTATTTTAATATTTTTTATGGATTTTGCTATGTATTTCGAATCAGTTTGATAATTTGGTGATATTTTCCATCACATAACAGAAATAATAAATTTAAGATAAGAGCTAGCACTTTTAGCTTCATTTTCAGAAGTAACACACATAAATCAATATGTAATATAGCACAAATATTTTAGTTACAAAATACACATTTTGGAAATATCAACTTAAAGTAGTCTTTTAGAATACAACTTTATTTAACAATGCTTGGCAAAGCTTTGCTAAGTTTTTTGCATACGACCCTGAGTGTGCAGAGCATCTTTTATTTAATTCGTATTCTGTAATACTTTATCTCTCAAAATTTTTGGATATTTCCCCATAAATCTCATTCCAATGTATAATATATTATATAAAGATGGACTGATAACCATTTGATTCCAAAAAAAAAATGCATAGGCCAAGAAAAAAAGTTAAATTATCTCAAAGAACATATGTGTTTAAGAGAAGTATAAATAAATCGCCCTATTGCTGCAGCAAAAAATAATAAATAATACTCTTACAGAAAAACGTACTACGAAAGTTTATGAAGAAATAATCTGAAATGTTTTGAAAAAGCATGGAAGAATTTCCGAAAAAGCCATTTGTTAGACCAAAAATTAAAAATTCTCGCATGAAATTTGCTGCTGACTGTATAACCAAAGAAGCTGGTAAAACAAAATAAACATATCAATTAATTCTACTAAACTATTGTTTAAAAGGAAAGCAAACTTTATTGAAATGGGTCGGGTGAAAAGTGCTACGTAGGCGAAAAACCCAACACTTGGAGCATGGTGGTTTATCAGTGGTGGTGTGAGTGCGTGTCTCACGAGCAGGACTTGAAAGTATTACATACATAGAAAGCAAAATGGATAAATATAAGTATATAAGTATCCTTTAAAATAATGATAAGCAAATTTGCCCAACTACTAAGAAATGTTGCTTTATTTCAGGATAATATTAATAATAATCCGAAGCATAGTTTTATCATTGCGGACATGTAGCTCATAGTTGTCCAAAACTGATTCAAACACCCGCCCAATCACTTTATCTTAACATGATTAAACATATCGGGGAGAAATTATCTGGAAAATTTAAACATAGAGTGTTGCAGAATACGAATTAAGTAAAAGAATTTGTGCAAACTGAGTGGTACAATATGTCCCTAGATATATGTAACAACTTGCTTGAATCGATGATAAGAGATTATTATTTAAATACTAACTAAAAGATTTGTAGTTTTTTTTAATGGTATAGTTTTGTACGATTATGCGTTTCTTTGTTTTTTGTTTGTTCTTTTTAAATTTTGAAAATATATTAAATTTAAGCACATGATAACATAAATGATACTTTGAACAAATTAAAGCTACTTTTTTTACTTCAAATTAAGCAAATTTATCATTTGAAAAAGTATACTAGAGTTCAATGTAGTATTTGTACGATTATGCGTCTGAGACACTACATATATCGATTAAAAAAAACATATGTATGTATTTTTTTAAATTTATTTTTATTTGTGCTATTTTTTGAAGTTCCTTTAAGAGGCATGTTCATCAATGAAAAGTTTTTTTTATTACTTGTATGTATACTATACATACAATGTATACCGATGAAAAATTAATTAATAGTAGAAAGCTTATTTAGGTACTTTTAACCATAACTTTCAATTTGAATTATTTTTTTAAACAAAAGCTAACCTAATAATTCTGCCGACTTCATTGGAAAGATCTGATAGAACATTTTCGAAAAAATTCATTTGATATAAAACAAAATTTTAGTGGGAGCAACCCCGTCCATTGTTCAAATGCAAGATTTTGTAATTTTCTGAGCTCAGGGTGTCTCTTAAGATTTGTAAAAATCTCTACAGTAGAACTATTTAAAATAAAATACTAAATTTTAATGGGCGTGATTCCGCACATTTTTTCAAATGGAAGATTGTGTGGTAAGTTTTGTGAAAATCGGTTAAGTAGAACCACGTGAAATATAATAATAGATTTTAATGGGCGAAGCCCCGCCCTTTTGTTAGCTTTAAAATTGTGTAAATATAAAAACCAAAGGCGTTTACTAGGTTTCGCAGCAATCAAATAAGTAAAATATCATAAAATCCAATAAAAAATTTTGGGCGCGTCCCCGACCATTTTTTTTGGCAATGGGACCAATGGCAAGCTTTCTCTTCTAAGACAATAAAAATTTTTTACAATCGATCTAATATGAACCGAGTTACGAATTGATAACAACCTCCTTTTTTTGAAGTCGGTTTAAAAAATGTTGGCACTACTGGAGTCAGCGCACTCGAATTAGGTTTATCCGCTGGAAACCTTGCCTGTTACAAAAAAGGTTTGCGATCATGTTATATACTGATGAAGGAATATTTGTTTCTTAGTTTTCATACAAACATTTCTCGTACTATAAGGCTGCAACTTGCATTAACTATCAATGACGAATCACATCAACGCTGATGATGAAGTTGTACTGGCTTTCGAAAAGAAGAAAAAAACATTAATTTTAACTTAAAAATAATATAATGCGAAAGAAAGAATTATAAAATATCTTACTCGGACATATTATAGTAATTCATTATTATTCTAGAACATCTCTGTGTTAAGAACAATGAATCACTTATGAATCACTATGCTTGAACACTTTAATGGTGAAAAGTTATAAGATCTCTAGTTGATTAGTGCGCATGATAGCAAACATTCATTTTGTAATGCTCTAACTGCTCTTACAGTAAGACATTTATAACAACAAATAACAAGCAACTTTACCTGACTTTACATACTCTACATCTTAAATAAAAGGTATTACTCGGCGTTAAATGTTCGAATCAAGGCATATTAAATACAGGTACTCACATTATATGCATTTTGAGCATCAAGCAAGGCTAAAAACTAATTGTAAAATAAATTGTTCGCTATAAACGTGTAAACAAAGAATCAGCTAATGTGCAATCGCTCCTTTATTGCAACATCGTCATAACTCAAAAAAACTAGTTCGCCAGAAAACGAGTTTAAAGTTTTCAACTTACACACAACTTAATGGAAAAAGAAAATTTAATTTTTCTCTCAAGAGCTGAGTAAACAAGATATTTGTATGAAATTTTTACGCAATATGAATAACGATATGAGGATTAATTCTGCATCATTAACTGCAAAAATTAATTTTTTCAGATATGACTACGTTGCAATAAAGGAGCGATATGTATGTACCTGTTTGATATGCTTTGGTTCTCATCGAAAGTCTATCATATTCATACAGCCTGAAATATTTAGTATGTCGTTACCACAGCGCGGATTTTAATGACCTGAAAAATACGAAAAAAATGTCCCAAAAAAATGACAAAATAACCTTAAAAATATATATACATATGTTCGAATGACATTTCATGATTTTTTTCTTGTTCGAGTATTCGAACGAACAAAGAATAAAAAAATGTTCTCGAATAATTTAAAAAAAAGTTTGCTTCGATATACCCAGCGGTAAAACTCGGAAGACTTTCTTGGTGCAGGCCTTATTAAAGACAAGAACAAGTAGAAAACTTTGTTTTGAAAATTGTTAATGTTGGTATACGAGTACATATATATATAGTTAAAGATTTTTATAGTAGTACAATTTCTTATTTTATGAATCAGATTTTTTAGATCTGTTAATAAAACATTATCAGTCACTTCATCGTACTTGACATGATTATCATTTTGATTGCAAAATAGTCCTGAAAGCATTTGTGTACTCTTTTTTCACTTTTTGTGGCATATTTTAAAAAGTTAGTATTGGTTGGGAATGCTCAGGAATAATATTAAAGCTTTTAATGATTTTTTTACGTCGTTTACTAATTCTCTTCTTAAAGCTTTTGATTATATCTATAGAAAAGCAGTATTTGTTTCTAAACCCTTTATCAGGAATTGTAAAACACCTTCTTATTCCATAAAAGACAGATTGTCTTCTCCCAGCCAGAAAACAAAAGATGGGTTTAGCGAATATATACAAACAAGCTTACACAAGTATTTATAATACGGAACAATTTGATTACTTAGCATCGTCAACAAATTTAAAGTTATGAAATGTAAAATACTTTTTATACAAAGTAATTTAGAATATTCGAAAAAGTTTATTAGAATAATTTTTAATCTAAATTGAAAATTTTTGTTCGTTCGAGCAAAATTGAAAAAAAATTTTTGAATATTCGAATAATTTTTATTCGAATGACAACACTAATACATATTCACGGAATCCGAAGTCATCTTCATTATGTTAAATAAATTTGATTTTTTGTATGTTCTTTTTAACAAATTCAAAGGAACTAATTTATCACTACAGAGTTAGAAAAAACTCACCACCGCCCTTGGATTGGCAAAATAAAGCCCGAAAATGATTGTGGCATCGATATGATTTCCCCAAAAATATTACGAAATAACTTCTTAATTAATTATCTGGATGTTGTTGATAATCATTTCCCGAAAAGTTCCAAATACACACCTATTGATACTTTGAAAGTAGAGTAACAATAGTTCCTTATTATCCTTTACACATCGACACTCACAATCGAAGAATCTGTAAAATAGTAATTAAATAAGTTTCCATCCTAGAAATCATTGTAGATGTACAATGTCTAGAAACCCAGATTTTTTTTCTGCAATTCATTAAATTGTTTAAAAGTGTTTTTACCAATTCTACCATTAACGGAACTTTGGCTTTGTTTAAAATTTTTAAATCAGCGATACTCTTATTTAACGATAACGATTTAGTTTAGAGCTCCTCAATATGAGATACTATGTATTGCAAGTTCCCTTTTATGTATTGGAATTGGAATTTTCCTACAATTTATTTACTACCGTTTGATAACCGCCGTAGTAAATATCTCCTAATTCCTACACTGGAGCTCTATTACAATTGACCTATAGTACTAGTAAAAGTAGTTTAATTCAATCCATAACTACTAAACAAAAAATATGCTTATCAAAGCTTATAATAGTCCAACAATCAAGTAATTCCAAAAGAGAAATATGTATAATAATAATTTTTAGAATACTGGTGACACGACGACTTTTATCGCCACAAAGTATAAAAAAACATTTAATAATATAATTTCTAAATAGAGCTTAAGTTCAGTATTTTCAATTTTATAGAAAGAAAATTTGTTATTAATTAATGTGATTTTCTAAAGAAGAGAAGAAAGATTAAACCAGACTTTCTAGCTGGGGGAATGCACATTTTCTGTGCAGCCACGCATTTGATCAGCACCCATGTCTATCTACTAGGGCAGAGATTGTAATAACTTCGTGCTAACCCGATTAGAAAATGATAATACGGGAAAACAGAAAATGAATAGTGATACTTACAAATGTATTTACCAACGATAAATCAATAATTTTATATACAATATTCATTTCTCATATTTATGTTAATAACAGTCTCTGCCCACGTATGTAGATAGACATGGGTGCTAATGAAGTGGGATTCACTCTAGTTCAATTAAATTTAATATGTATCATTTAATAATATATTATAACTCACAGCAAATTTATTGAAATAAACAAGTTATAAGTGCATTTTTGGAACATAACTTCCTTATGGCGTATCATGCATGTAAAACACAAATTTTTTGAAAATGAAAAAAAAATACTGGCGAATACTGGTTAAGGTGTGTTTACATGGTAATACAATGTATTACGACATGTCAAAAAATGCTGTAGAATGTACAAAATCTAATCATGTAAACACATAATGTATCGAGTAGGCGAGAATACGGATAGAAAATTTGACAAGCGGTCAGTAAATGTTTTCTAAACCATTTTAGAAACTTATGTATTCTCATCACATCAGAGGTGTATTTTAAAGTAAACATTGGCAGCATTAATGTTATTTATTGAAGGTGTTTACACTTTTACAAAAACAACTCGGGAAATTTTCATGTTGTTTTTGTAAATATTGTACAACTGCAACCATCAAGTAGCTGATGGTACAGCAAAAGCAAATAAACAATAAACAAACCTATACAAAAAATTATATTCTGTAGTAAAATTACATTGAAATAATAAAATGTTTTCTCCAATATTTAGTTTTATTAGTACACATATTTTTTTGCAATTTTCCAATTTTTTGTTATTAACTCAGCAGTTTAATATATTCGCTTGCATTTTACTTCATTTTACTTATAGTATCAGTGTAAACATGAAAAATACCTACAACAGACTTTTGTTCCCTTTTTTTTAACACGGAGAGAATTTCATAATGTTTTGATTCTACAAAGTCGTAATACTTTGTATTACCATGTAAACACACCTTTACAAATACTGGTAACAACTACATAGAATAATGGTGCTGCCACAGCGGATGTTTTATATTTTCAGTGTTTCCGTAATTTTCCGGGGAAGTGCCGGGGAGTTCCTGGAATTTTGGGGATTTACGCTAAAAATCCCCAGAATTTGGGAATCAAAAATGTGGCTTATGTGTTTGCTAAAACGTTTGTGACTTCGATAAATGCTTCGTGCAGGTGATAGCTGAAGGTGCCTCTGCTAACTAATACCAGTATTATAAACGCGAACGTAAATTTATTCTTTGTTTGTTGCGCCTTAACGGCTAACCCACGGAAACGATTTTGATGAAATTTAGAACATAGATATATCTAAGTCTGGATAAACACATAGGTAATATGTATTTTCAAACTAGCAGCACGAGGGGAGGTAGGAGGAAATTTGAGCCTCGCAGAAACTATCTAACCGATTTTGATGAAATTTAAAACATGGATAGATGTGAGTCTGGAGTGAAAAATATCATTACTAGGGGGTATGGGACAATTTATAAGGCAAGTAAAACGTAAAGAACTACGTACCTACCCGGTGTCCCATGACATCGTGGGTTCTTTTTTACGTGTTTTAATGTTTGCAAGGTCATTTTGTAATTTTTTAGGGGGGCATTTTTTTCATATTTTTTTGTCATTAAAATCCGAGCCTTGTCTATGACGTTGTTCAAGTAAATGAGCGATGTTTTACTCACCATTTACTTTATATCATGTGACATCTCTGCACACAAAATGTCGAAATATTCGAAAAGCAGAAAAAACTAAATAATAAATGAATATGAATTTTTACTTTAACCGATAACAACTTTTATAAGTTTTCGTTATAGTTTTGATAACGGTATGGCTATCGTAATTAAATTTACTGAATTTAGGTACTATTTTGTGGTGGGTAATTTTGAAAAGATTCTTGCACATGACGCATATGCAAAGTAAAGTTAAAAGTGTTCTTAACTTATCAACAGTAATTTTAAATATGTAGAAATATTATTTTTTTATTTCAATCAATATACATACGTAACGAAATCAATTGAAAATTTAATAAATCATCGCCATGACTATTCTGTATTAGAGTACGGAACACGAAATAGTTTGTAAGAAAATAATAGTAATGTACATATGTATGTATATATATATATATATATATATATAAATGTATATGCACATACATATACATACATACATACATATATATACATACATATTCAAAAGTATTTGAGTTCAAGTAGAGAAAAAAAATCTCAACAAAAATTAAACTCTAATTTTAAAGGATGACATTTGGTGTGGATCCAGATACACACATAGATTCTTTAGAACAGGCTGAGCACACTACTGTTGAGGGGACTTCAAAATGGTCGTGCAAATTAATAATTACAGGTACACAATAAAATGAAAAAGTATTTAAAAAAAAATCAATTTTCCTCTTAATTAAGTCCCAATCATATAATTTTAATACATCATTTTTTCCAAATACCCAATAATATTTTGAATGTTTCTTCTAAATGCATACATACATATCTCTGTGCTGATTTATATTCTCAATCTCTATCTGTTCTATCTTACCTTTTCACCCCCTTTTTTCTGGCCTATCTTGTTGAAATGGTTCACTTGTTAAGATGAGTTATTTCTAAAAGGCTAGGTAGGATCCCTCTTCCTACACAATCGTATGAGTTTTGAAAAAATACAACTCTGACCTAAGTTTGATAAACGCCATCATTCTGTATTTGTATTTTCTCAAAAGTCGTGCAATTGTGTAGGATAATGAATACCAGCCTTAAGAGTTAAAGCACCCACCACTGTATATTTTACAACTTCAATTGCAATTGGCCTCCCAATTAGGAGGTAAGCCTTGCTTATATAAATAATCCTTAACAGTGATTTATGTATTTATTTAAATGTTATACAAGGACATTTTTAACAGCACTATAAAATTATTTTTCTTTTTGCACTTTAGCGCCTTATATATGAGGAAAATTAGCAATGGCCATCACACCATACTCCTTATTTTAATTAAAAATCTCTTCACAATAACTAAACTGAAATTAATTAAATGATGAAATTCACATTTGTAAATATGGATAGTTATTATAATTTGTAGAAAAAAAGACAAAAGACAATTCTGTTTTCGTCACACGAAACTAAGTGAAACCAATAAGATTTTTGTTAAATTTTCCCTATCGAAATCTTTTCAACAATCATTTTTTAACCAACTGCCAAGAAGGATTATTCTGTGTACTGTTCAAAGGCAGGAATACTTTCTCTTTCTGTGTTTCTCCTAGCTGAATTAAGTTTTTACCCGTTTTTTAAAACGGGTATTTCATAACGCCGAAGTACAAACATTGACAATGCTCACCCTTTCAAAACGTCACCGACAAGTATTAAGACCTCTGCATACCAGCAGAAGCCCATCGTTTTCAAGGTTGATGATCATAATTACAATGTTTCGCAACTTTGTATATGTATGTATACGATATAAATACCGTATTCGATAATTATACAAACCTTATATTGATACCTTTTGGAAGTCATCCGATATACATATATTTACATTAGACTGGTCGCAAAATGTTTTTTCTTTAATTGATACACATATGTGCGCTGTTTAAATTATGAGGTTTGCTGCCATAAATGAGGCCTAAAGTACCCGATACACAGTGAAGATTTTGTAAAAAAAAAAAATGGAAATGATTCTGCAGTTTCTAAACTTCATACAGCATTTGAGGAGGTGTCACAAAACTTAAGTCTGGAATTTGGACGGTATATCCTTAAAGGGGGGCGTACCCACAATTCTCCAATGTCGACAACCTAAGGTTAATAAAAAGTTAAGATGCTAAGCTAATGTTAATCTAATCTAATGTTGATCTGATAAAAAAATATGTTTGCAAGTGGAGCTAAAAAAATCTGCCACATTTATAGGTCTTCGCTTGTAGTTTAGAACATATTCAAGAAAAATAAATGAAAATATTCCTTTTTTTACCAACCTTGGTCCACTGTTCTGCTAATGGAGAAACAAACTCATATTCGACTTAGAAATAGAAACTCATTACGAATAATGAATAAAATTTGTAGCATAAAAAACCTTGGTATCAAAATCATAATTAAGTCAAAAGTTACATATACACAATTTAAATTAAAATTTTGAAAAAAGTAGATTTTCGCCGCTTTTTTGCAGAAAAAATGTGTTAATTATTATATATAAATATATTTTTATTTCATTTAAAGGTAAGAACTGGATAAGTAATCAATAGTGCAGTTTTTTGTTATTATTTCATGAGAACGAATTTGTTGTGAGATGGATATAATTGATGATAGTGCTCAACAACTTGAAGTAAGAACTGCTTATCATTCTCATGCTAGGTCAAAGAGCGATTGAAGTTGATTATAAGTTTAATTGCTCTCTCTGTTGCGTAGTTCACGACATGAAAATGTTGACAGACTCGTTTGCCAGCACAGTAATCTAGCCTTTGCATTGAGAGGGTACAATTGTAAAAATGATACACCTATAGACAATCGATTAAATTTTTTTTGTGCGTGAAGAAACGAAGTACGGTAGATCTTTTGCACTGTAAGAAAACATATCTTCCATTGTTACAAAGGCCAACTGTTGCTTCTTGTTGTTGTGTGGCATGAAGGCCTTATTTTAAAATTGAAATCATATCTACCTGTATAAGGAGACTTCATGAGTGTGCCCGAAACTATATCATCCTGTGTGTATTTGATTTATACTTGTGATATGCCTTTGAGCAGCAATATCCACACATCTACATTTGCCGATGATACAGCCTGCCTTAGTATGCACGAAAACTTTCACGAGGCTTCCCGATATCTACAAGAACATATTACACAGCTGGAACTATGGTTAAAATTATGGACAATTAAAATAAACGATTAAAAGTGTGTTCAAGTAACATTTGCCTGGCTGATTGGTAGAAATTCAACATTTAGTCCAGATTGTAAACTTGTAATATACAAGTCGCTTTTAAAGACAATATGGTACTACGGAATACAGGTATGGGCACTGCTTCACCTTCCAACGAAGGCAAAACAAGATTTTAAGGCTAATAACATCGGCTTCAATATAAATAAAAAATTCAAAATTTACATCGTGATTTAAATATGCCACTAGTGACTGAAGAAATTAAAAAATACGCAGGCAAATACTTAACAAAACTCGAGTCTCATCCTAATCCCCTTACTCGTATCATCTTGAATTTTACTGGACACATCCGCTTAAAAAAGGGACACTATATTTATGTTTTATTGATTACTATCATTATAATTATATCTAGATTTAAGATTAGTTAGTTCATTTTTTGAAGATACAATAAATAAATATACGCATGAAAAAAAAACAATTTATTAAGCATCTATTCTAGATGAAGTACAAAAAGCATTTGAATCGCAAAACTCAATTTATTCTGTATTAAATAATTTTAGTTATTTAGGATATTATTTCGAAGAAACAATATTATAAAATCTGAAAAGAGCTACAAAAAAAATCAATTGTGTTTTCCAATACACATGTATGTACATACAACGACTTTTATTAAAATTTAATTTAGCGCGTAGGAAAATAGCACGTTTTGGCTATAAACAGTTGACAATGCTGTAACTTAGCGCGTTCTAGCGCGTTTTGCGAAGGGGAATAGCACGTTTGAGTTATAAATAGTGGGCATCACTGAAAGCAAACTATCAAAATAAAATCAGTAATAAATCGATATTGCTAGATTAAAGGAAGAACAAATTCACAAAGATTACAATGTAGCCACATCGAGCAAAGTGTAAAAAGAGGATAAAAAGGCTTAAAGATAATTGTAAAAAGTGTTAGATTTGCGCGTTTTTAAATCTGGACCAAAAATGTTCTTTCGCGTTTTGAGTGACTGAAAACGGGTTAAATCTAGCCTGAAAAGGGCTAAGTTGGCATCACTGAGCAAGATTTGGCTTCTCCATTCGCAGAACAGTGGACCAAGGTTTATAAAAATTTCAACATTTTAACTTTTTTCTCAAATATTTTCTAAACTGTAAGCGAAAACCCATAAACGTAGCAGTCTTTTTTAGTTCTGGGATAAAAAAAAATCCACTTGCAAAAAATCTTTTTTATCATATCCAAAACATTAGGTTGACATTGGTTTTAATTTTTCATTGACACCAGGTTGCCCACTTTGAGGCTTTGTGGCTCCGCCCCTTTAAAGATATATACATGGTTCAAATTCCAGACTTAGATTCCCTGACACCTCTTCAAATGTTGTATGAAGTTCAAAACAATCGGACGCCTCGTAAATAAACTGCAGAATTATTTCCATTTATTTTACAAATCCCCACTATGTATTGGGTACTTTAGACCCCACTAGGCACCAGAAGCCACCGTCGGATCGAACTAAAACATTAAGACCGCATTTATGGCAGCAAACCTCATATTTTAGACAGCGTACATATTAAAAATTAAAAAAATCCCATACCAGCTGCGACCAGTCTAATGTACATGTATGCAAACGAATAAATATATATTATGATATATATCCTCATTTTTCGGATCAGAGCCATATATGGGATATCATATATGCTGCATACATATTTTTTTTAGCTGGGTTGTTATACTTTGAGAATTAAAAATATATCTATTCATATGTATGTCTAAATGGAAAAGCAAATTGAAGAAATCTGTATGATTACACAGTACAACAGCCAATCTGGGGGGTGAGAAATTCCAAGTCAGGGTGATGGTACTAGGTCAGTATAGTAAAACCCTCAAAGGGTTTGGCGTTCGTATGTGTCAGTTTTTTTTATGACCTTTTAAATTTTTCCTTTTTCACTTGTCCGATTTTGATGAAACAAATTTAGAAAAATTAAGAATTACAATTTCTCTAATCTGTTTCTATACCGTTTTCCTATATGTGCAACACTTTCGAAGTTAAAAATAAATTTGTGGAGACAAAAAAATATTTTTTTGCCTAAAAATTTAAATATTTTTTTTTTAAATTCATAAAAAATCCAAAATGGAAAAAAGTGCCAAAACTAATTACTTTCGCGTAAAGTCACATAAATCATGAGCAAAAAACACGAAATTAATAACACTTGATCCTTTTTTCCGTTTTTAGGCAAAAAAATATTTTTTTGCCTCCAGAAATTTATTTTTAACTTCGAAAGTGTTGCACATATAGGAAAACGGTATAGAAACAGATTAGAGAAATTGTAATTCTTAATTTTTCTAAATTTGTTTCATTAAAATCGGACAAGTGAAAAAGAAAAAATTTAAAAGGTCATAAAAAAAACTGACACATACGAACGCCAAACCCTTTGAGGGTTTTACTATACTGACCTAGTACCATCACCCTGACTTCGAATTTCTCACCCCCCAGACAATAATTCCAAAAATTTTCCACAGTGTTATATATCCCATAAAATTAAATACAAGCGATGAAAGTTAATTAGTTTAATTATACTTTGATAAATAAATTTTCCTTACACTTGTTTTGTTTTGCTTACCACCTAATTAGATTTACCCAGAATATCACAGAAACAAATTTATCGGGCAATAAGTTCCAAATAATTATTATTGTTAATACGTAATGTATATTTAAATTTAATTGTACAAGAATTCATTTAAATAACTCAGTTACAAAAAATGTATGGAGCATATATGATATCCCAAATCCGAAAAATTAGGGCACATGGACATATGCATGTACATATATATATGATAATATAGAAGTATTCATACATTTGCATAGCTGTATGGGTAAACATTCCATATGCAGTATGCAAAGTTCATACTCATACATAAGAAAACTCACCGCCAGGCAGTAAATTAACTTGATAAAATTACGTTTTTGCGAGATTTTGCACAGGGAGGTTATATTTACCCACTCAGATAAAAAAAATGTGTATGGTTCACATATTTTTAATATATGAATGTACACATATACATAAATATACAGGAAGGTATGTCTATGAATTCATGTCTGGGAATATATTATATATGAATTGATATATGGACTAAAATATGAAATGTATTATAAGGTATGAGCTCATATATGGAAATATATGTGGGTCCATATATAGAAACACGTTGTAATATGTATATGGAACCAAAATATCAAAATGTATGCTTATGATATCTCACATAAAATTTTTTTTGCAATCAAAAAATCTTGCATTATTTTACAATTAAATCTTTTTTATAAATGGGGAATTGGTTAGAAAATATATACCGTATGTAAAAAAAAATCTTGTAACTAAAAGAATCTATTCTTCTTGTACGAGTTTATAAATTGTGGCCCTTTGTAATAAATCAAATAATCAAAAGAATAATTCAGTCATTAATTTTATAGAAAATAACGGAATTCTCCAGATATTTTTAAGAAATAAAATCCATATTAAAAAATTTAATTGAAAACTAGTGTTAGTGAAAGAGTAGTTTTTTTTAATTAAATTTCCTGTACGAATATATGCTTTGCGATTTTTAAATAATTGATTCACCTTTTGTCTTAAAATGATATTTTTCAAAGAAAACGAGACTTTTTTTGCTCTTTATATATTTGTGTAGGCCGTCTGCAGCTCTATATTAATTAAAATTTTAAGAAAAATCGAACACATTGTTCTGAAATACAAGATTAATTTATTGCTGTCGCACGCGACAAAACAGTGAGCTTTAGTATGATGGCATTAGTTTTCAACCTCATTTCTTAAATTAAATTGTGTGTACGAACATGAGTTTTCCGTTTTTTTAATAATCGATTCACCGTTTGTCTTAAAATGATGAATAAAATGTATTTTATGCTATGTTTCCTCTACTTGTTGAATCACAAGTATCTCTTTCTCAATCATGTTTATGAATCATGCCGTTTACAATGTGCATTCATGCACACGCACGTACATATGTATATACTACATACGTGCGTTTGGTTTGTTTCAGTGTTGGGATATGGCCTTTCTTAAATTGTACCATGAAAATGATAAAATTGTACCAAATTAACATCAATTGTACCAAAATGTAGCCATCTTCTAAACAAGCATACACAATAAGAATTTATAAAAATGTTTCATTTAATGAAAACAAAAACATTTAGAAAACTACTAATACTATCGAACAAAACAGTTTTTCATATATGTAAGTATACATACAAAGTCTAATAAAGACGGGATCCCACTATCGGCACAATGTACCGATTTTCGCGCAGCTCACTGCAACAAAGTCATAATTAATAAACCAAAATTGCTTTATTTCTCAATTCATTTTGGAATAAGTCTATATGGTTCTATTACCAATGCAGTGTGGGGCAAGTATGTCCTTATATTTCAATCAGTTGAAAAATATAGCCAATTTAGTTTAATACTTATAACTTTATTTCAGTGAGCCGACGAAACTGGGCACATTGTGCCTATAGTGGGCACAAAGGGCAACTATATTATGAGAAATTATTATTACTGTATGGCAAAGTACAACTTTTTGAAAAACTTCGATTCTGTTTTTTGATTATGTTTATTTAAATTTTTAGAATTTTATTGGTTAAGTCGAGAAGATGATATCGGCTAAAAATAAGAGCATCTTCTAATAGGGTGATTTCTTTTAGCCCACCGTGGTTTGCAAGTAGATTCATCTTGAATCTAAAGGGTATTTTTTTATAAAGTGACACAAGTTTAATCATAATAATACAAGGAAATATAGTTTTAATATCAATGAAATGGGATTTTTTGGAAAGAAAATTTTATGAAATTAATGTTTAAATATGATTTATACCATGCCAGGGCTGGCGCGTAAAAGGCGCAATCTGGAACACCAATTTTCAACAACTTTGCGCAGCATTTGCGGCCGTATTTCGCCGATAACTCTTTGAATATTGATTTCCAGGTGTTCAATTGTTTGTGGTTTATCGACGTAGACAAGTGACTTAACATAACCTCAAAGAAAATAATCAAATACGTTTAAATCACACGATCTTGGTGACCAATTAATTGGGCCATTACGTGACATTATTTTTTCATCAAAAGTTTCTTTGAGTAAATCAGTTGTACCGCCAGCTGTGTGGAATATGGCACCATCCTGTTAGAACCACATATCAGCAAGATTAATGCCACGTAATTGAGGTACGAAAAAATTTCGAATCGTGTACCTATACAGTTCAGCATTGACAGTAACATTCTGACTATCATCGTATTTTGAAAACATGGGTCAATGACTGCCCCAGCCCATAAAGCGCACCAAACAGTTATATTCTGTGGATGTAAAGGAGTTTCGATAAAAGCTTGTGGATTCTGCTCATTCCAAATGCGACAATTCTGCTTATTTAGGTACTCATTCAACCAGAAATGGGCTTCATCGGAAGTGCGAGATGAATTTGATGAAAAGAACAATTATTTTGATTAAAAATTTCGACAATGTGCACGCGTTGATCTGGTGTAAGTCGATTCATAATGAATTTTAAAAGAAAAATAAACAAAAAGTAACTATCAGCTGTTAAATGGGTGCTCAAATAAAGCCGTGATGCCAATTTAAAGTTGTGCCATTCTCAAAAAAAAACACGCTTTACTTTATTCGCTCTCATAATTTTGTATGGCGAACCAAGTTGCTTCGCTCATAATTGGGGTGTGAAGAATTAATAAAGAGCGAAACACGTATAGTGGAAACATACTATTAGTGCGTTTTTAATTATTTTGTTCAAACAAAGTAATTTTAGTAATTTGATTTATTGCGCAGTAGTGCGCTTTTGTGAATCAAGAAAGTATGAATATGAACCTTGCATACTGTATACTCGTAGGTAATATTTACACATACATACATGTATGAATATATATTATCATATATGTTTGTCCATATACGCTAATTTTTCGGATCCAAACCATATATGGGATATCATAAAAATTTTTTAACTGGGTACTATATACTTCCATATATGAGCTCATATATCATAAAACATTTCATTTATTAACTCATATACAACACTTTTCGCATGTATAATCCTATATCCATACATGAATTCACATATATTCATATATATTTATATATGTACATTCATTTATTAAGAATATATGGACAATACATTACTTTTTTTTAAGTTGGGAAGGAATAATTTCTTAATCGGGGATAAGTTCAGTATTTTCAATTCTTATAGAATGAAATATTTTTATTAATTAATGCCGGTGTGTACTCGTATATCACAGAGATAAGGTCTAATGTCATTACAATAATAATAAAGTCATTAAATTTTTAAACTTTGTATATTGTATTTTAACAAAAGTTTGTTTTTTATTTGCCATTGTATTCAATATGGCGCCGTGTTAGATCCATAAATTCAACAGCTGATTGAACAGTGTTGTCAGCGAAGCTTTTTACTTCTATTGCATCGATTTTATATTTATTTAATTAATTTGTCAAAACTTTTAATAGACATAACCAGATGTCACAGAAACAAAATTTGTACGAAAGTGAAAATAAAATGGTTTACCTTCTCTAGAAACATGAAACGCAAAAATTTTACGTTTTAAATCCATTTAAAGATAATAAAGTGAATACATTTGAGAATACTTACATAAAAGAAACATTCCAAAAATATTTTAAATGGTAAATAGATTTTTGAAGTTCTTAAGATCAGCACGAATAAAGTTTGAAAATTTTTATTTCTTTATGATAGCTGCAACTATGATAATTAAAAATTTTTTAAGAGTACAATTAAGTTTCAAACAAGTTTTCGAATTTATTTTCAAAATAACCAAAGTTGTATTTATATTTTCTCTGTCTTGCGTTCTTTTATTTATTTCTGTGCTGTTTACAAAGAAGCTGTTCCATAGATGTACCATATTTGAAAACAAATAACAACTTTTCAAAAAAATTAAACTGACTTTATGCACTAAAAAGTTAAAAATAACAAAAGTATTATGTGCGTTAACTACTTAACTATTTGAAGTTTGATAATACTATAGGGTCCGCCAGATAACTTTTTTTTTTTGAAAACAGGGTGCAAAACATCGAGTGTAGCTTCGGCTGTGTGGCACGTAGCGCCGTCCTGTTGAAACCAAATGTTGACAATATCCTCCTCTTCAATTTTTGTGACCAAAACCAATAACGATCGCCATTGACTGTAACAGCCACTCCTTGCTCATTGGCCCAATTATGCCTCTGGACCAAAGTCCGCACCAAACAGTGACTCGTTTTAGGTGTGTCGGCTTTTAAATGTATGCGTGCGGGTTTTCTGTGCCCCAAATGCGACAATTTTGCTTGTTTACATACCCGCCAAGATCAAAATGAGCTTCATCTAAAAAGGTAATTTTTTTTTTCGCAAAATCGGCATCTTCTGTAAGTCGATCGCAGGCAATATTTCCCAGCGTTGTTCAAGCGTATACACAACCATATTCGTTCAGCGGAAGGATAAAACTAATTATCTGTCAAATCAGACATAAGCTAAGTGTTACCATTCACGAAATAAGCACTAGTTGAAAAAAAACGTCAGATGGCGGATCCTATATTACGTAAAAATGTAAGGAAATTAAATTTTTAACAGATTGCGTTACATTCCATTACAGTCGGCCAACTGAGCCTTAACGTATGTCGGATTATATGTGCCTGTGTGCATGTGTGCTCGTGTGTGCATCAGTGATGCCATTAGGATACGAAAGATAAATTTTTCGTATCTTTTGAAGACTTCCATGTGTACCATGTGTAATCCCGAAATTTTTCGTATCTTTTGAATCTGTATGCAAAATGTACAGCAAATATGAACATCTTTTTTTTTGTTGAGGAAATATCAACATCTTTTTTATTTTCAGGAAATTTATCTGAACTTTTTGATATAATCGCCTTATTATAAGGGCCTTAATAACATCCATTTGATAACATCCAAAGATAGTTATTTACATATAATTAATTTTAAAGTTTGCTTACTGTATGTTTAAAAATTACATGCCTAATATTTATGACTTAAATAAATATAAAAATGAATTTATGTGATATCATTTTGCTTACAATATTCGTTAAATATGAAATAAAAATGTTATGTCAATAAACGTTAAAAAGGGACTTTAAAATTTTTTACAAAATGTATCTTTTTGGGAAGACATGTATCTTTCTCGAAATTTCACTGGCAACACTGGTGTGCATGTATATTTATATTTTAGAAATAAATTTTAATTTTCCAAAATATTTCGTCGAAAAATCGTCAGAAAAAAATTATCCATTTATTAAACAACCAATTTATTATATAAGAAATAAAAGACTATTTTATTTAAGAAAAACAATTCATCAACTTTATTGATTGCCAAAATAAATCCCCATATGCAAAAAAAAAGTGTGCTTGAAGTTTACATTAAAACAAAACTTCCGTAGAAAACCCGGTTTTAACTTACACTTCAAGCACACGTCCTTCTTTGGAGAAGGGGTAAAAACTGTAACGTTAAATTAAAGCAAAAAATTCACAATATATAAAAGTGTGTAACAATTTCTAAATAAAACTGGTTTCAAAATAAAAGTATACATTTATACGTATTAGAATTGTGTTTTTAATAAAATTTTTCTTAATGTTAATATTGCAACTAAGGTTCGCACTGCGATTATAATCGTAAATCGCGATTAATCGATTAAATCTTTTACCCTTTTTCAAGCAAAGAATATGTGTCAGACGCCTTCGCTAATGAACTGTTTTCTAATCTAAGATTCATTTAAACTGTTTCAATTTTCATACGGGGCAAGCTTAAATCAAAAAATTTTAAATTTGAAGTTTAGATATAAAATATATTAAATATATACATACTGTCAAATTAAACTGCTTATGGCTAAGATTCCAAGTAAGACAAAGTTTCACCATCTGCAAACCGCATACAACACCTTTCGTAGCACTTATAAGAACACCTGGCTTAAAATCACAAAACAATTTAATGTATTAAATCTTAAATTTATTGAGAAAAGAAAATTAATAGAATACTACAATTATGTGTACATCAAACAATATAATTAAAAAAGTAAATTTTAAATTAAACCAATATAAATGCAGAGAAAGTCATTTCGGGAACGTATCCTACGATTTTTCAAAAACAAATACAAAATATTAATGAAACATTTAAGGTATTTAACACCAGTCATTACTAAATATACCGAATTTTTGTACAAAATCACACTTTGGAAAGGATACTAAAAGATTATTTCTTATTAGAAAAATACAAAACCATTTTGTCACATAGTCTACAAGTCATTTCAGTAGACGCATCGATAATCGAAAAAAAAAAATTATTTTAAGTGAACGCAGCCATCTGGTGTCAAACGTCAGTAGAGGAAGAAAACAATAACAAAGCCGGCAGTCAATATTTTTATCGTCAAATAAATTATATTTAATTGGTAACTACCGTTCAATTCATTATTTGTAGAGCGTACATCAATTGTCCGTCATTCCGTGAACGCGTTTATTTAATTTAATTATTGATGAAATTCTTTTTACGACACGAGATACTAAAGCATATAGAAGAGATTATAAACCTGATGGTCAAACCAAGGGTGCTAGAGCATACAAATATAAACATACTATTAAGAAATTCATCGACGAGAAAAACCAGAAGAATTTATCCGAATCAGCAGGATCTAAGCCAAAAGGTAGATATTTAGATGATGGATTGATGCAATTTAACACAAATAAGCCAAACTATATATACTGGAACGATCCAAATGAGTTAGTACATCGTCTTCGACTACTGCTTGCATCACAAGCTGCAGGTCATACTAATCACAATAACGAGATTGTATCAATTATTGAAGAACTACGTGAAGCAAATATAATACATTAACTTTAATAAAGTATATACATACACATATATATATATGTATATACAAGTATATGCATATAAAGTATGTCTTTTGATAAATTCGGACATTATTTAAACGATACTAGCAGCATCATTTCTTTGAAAAATGCACCTAAACTGCTGGGGTTCTTTGTGGATACGAACAACAACATTGATGTCCAGAACAAAAGGATCAAAAATGTTGCATAACATTATCAATAAATTGTTTCTGCAAACTCAAATCGAAAAGCTAGAAGAGAAATTATTAACATACTTTAAGTAAGACAATAATATAATTCGAGAAGATATTCAAATGCAAATCGAGGAACTACAACGCGAAATAAAATTAGATATAGAAGACAATTATGAAATTCAAACAGACATTCTAAAAATTAAATCATCTTTTGAAGAACAAATTGAACAGCTTAATGAGAAAATTTATAGAATGGAAAATTACATGTTCGTATCAACAGCTGAAAGTGCGTCAAGTAATTTGTAAAACAACTTAAACAACTTTCCCACGATGTCACCAACGTTCGACTCGTCGCACAGTTACATTGGTAACAACAACAAAATTTTATAATTTGTTTTTGTTTTGAATGTAAGTGTGCGACAAGTCGAATGCTGTCGACATCGTGGGACAGGCCCTTAATGTCTTCAAAAAGAATTTTAGTAAACGAACTCCATAAGCAAGCTCGAAAAGTTTTTGTGCGTCGCACAGTGGTTCAGAATCGTTTTTCATCGGCCAAAACTCTGTAACTTTTGAAATAATTAAGATTTAAAGTGGATTGATAATATCTTAAGCTTTTATCCAATTTTAGTTTCATTAAAATCAGTACAGTAGTTGTGGAGAAATTTAAGGTTAAAGTTGAACTTCTAACATTTTTTTTAATTTTCTTAGAAATGCGCCCTTTTTATTTTTTAATTTTGTTGAAAAAAGGCCTTATAATGAAACTTAAATAATTTTTATAAAAACAACAAAGTAAGTTTTTGAAAATTTAATACATAAGCCTAGTTTTTTCAGTCATAAATAGCTTATAGACTCTTGGTTATTTGAATATATATATATATACATAAGTATGTAAGACATGTGCAGACATAAATAAGTGAACCGTTTCTTCTAGATGAATATCTGCAAGACACTGAATTAAAAAAAATACTTAAACACTACTTATGAGAATCATAAAACTAGTTTAAAATAATTAAGTATCACTTAAAGCACAAATTACCTGTTAATATTTAAAATATAATTAGGTGATACCTAAAAAAAACCTTTACGCTAAGTATTATATAATGAAATCTGGCTATTAGATTTTTTTATGATGGACTTATGAGAAACTTTAACCATAATTCAAAACTAAATATTAGTACCTGAAGGAATTTTAATCTATGGATATTTATATTGTGACCTCTTTTTATACAATGCACAAAACACGTTGGACACACGATATTTTAATATCATTTATTAAATATTAATATTTTTATACTTTATTTCACTCAAATAATAGTAAATGCAAATTATAATTATTATTCATTTGGCTGGAAGATTGCTTGTAAATATTCCATATTCAGTTCTGTATTACTTCTGTCGTGTAGGAGTCCCTTAGCTTCGGCTTCCACTTTCCTTAGTTGTTTTTGTGATCGCAATTGGCAAAGCAAACTATATTTAATGTATTCACAGCCGATTTCTTCATTTATATTTTTCAGTTTTCGCCTCTTAGATCTATCGCTACACTTATCTAGCGATTTTTGTGGATTTCCTCCACTGTTTATACTTGTAGTTTCAGAAGTTATCTGGATAGTAAGTTATCCTTGTAACCATTTTGGAAAGGACATATTGAATTAACTTTTACTTCAATCAGCTTCTTTGTAGCGTTTTTTAAAATTTTTGACAAAAGCAGATACATTTTTTTGTAAGTCCAATTCTGTTTCACTGCTGTAATAATTTAAGTTTAATTTCCTATGAAGGTATCGTGTTTCCTAAAACGCTATAAAGTAAAACTTGCAAATATTTATCAATCTTTTAGAATCAAATATTTGAATAAAACTTATTTTTATTTCCAAATTATTGTACTTATACTCAATATAAAATTTTTTTAATGCTAATCTAGGTTACCTACTTAAATTCTAAATTTTCAAATGAAATTAAGTCCTCCGCTCGCTCCTTCTTTATTTTCTTTCAGGTAAGCTTGAAAAGACCTTCGAAATGAACGTGAGTTTATAGCTATATCTTCCCAGTAACCTGTCTACCTAACCTAGTATTCAAAAATCAATTAACTATACAAAATTACAGGAAAACAATCAACATAATACGTTTTGCTACCTGCGATTTGTACTTATGATTGTTTATTTGGAGTTTGCCGTTTTCGGTTTTATATATTAATCTTTATTTTTTTAATTCAAAGTTATATATGTATATAAAAATGAGTTTGCTACTGTTGTTTATTTTGTTCAGCTAGAATGGCATTTATGTGATTTCTAAGGCAGATTTTCTAGCAATTTGGGTCCAAATTTTTGTTTATAATTTTTGAGTATTATTAAAATAAAAAAAGTGTTCCACAGGCGGGTCGTGGCGGGTGCAAAAGTATATATACGCTTAAAGAAGGCACTTTCGTCTTTCTCTGGAGGGTTACGGTTTTTGATCCCTTTTGATCTTCAAAAGTAATACACTACTAAACTTCAAGTTTTACGATTAAAATTTCTTACATCGCACTCTAACTATCTAACTATAAATTGTACAGCGTGTGCACATACCATTTCTTAAAACGAACAGCTTACCCAACATAACAAAAAAGACCGCAGTCCTTTATGGATTATAGTTTTCGAGGATTTGTAATTTATTTCAGATAAAATATGAGAAAGTTTTGTTTTTTTTTAATTAACATAAATTTGTTGTTTTTGGCAGCATGCCACCCCCCACAAAAAAAGAATATTTTGACCAAATTTTTTGGCTACCATAGTTTTGATATGTTTCTTTCTGATGGCGTAAAAATTTTAAGAATCTATGTCAAGAAAAAATATAGGTTTTGGCCCATGAAAATTGATTCTGAGCCACCGTGCGTCGTAGAGTTGTAATGAAACGAATATATGACCTTTGGCAAGCTGATTTAGTTGAAATGGGGAACTATTCTAGAGAAAACAGAAATTATCGATTTTTTTTAACTGTAATTGACACATTCTCAAAATTTGCATGGGCAGTACCACTAAAAACAAAAACTGCACTAGAAACAACCAAGGCAATGGAAAATATTTTTGAAGTGGGGCGAGTACCAAAACACTTATAAACAGATGATGGTAACGAATGGAAAATTAATGGATAAATACACATTAATCACTACTCAATATATAGCAGTATGAAAGCATCAATAGTAGAACGATTTAATAAAACATTAAAAGGGATGATGTGGAAAGAATTTAGCTTTAATGGTTCATATAAGTCGATTGATATATATATATATATATATATATATATATATATATATATATATATATATATATATATCTATAAAATCTATAAAAAGATTTTAATTACTACTAATGCATATAGAAGGGACTATAAACCTGATGGTCAAATTAAGGGTACTAGAGGATATAAATACAAACATATTATTAAGAAATCAACAGGATCTAAGTCAAAAGGTAGTTATTTAGGTGATGGAATGATGGAATTTAACGTTCATAAGCCAAGCTATATATACTGGGACGATCCAAATGAGTTAGTAGATCGTCTTCGACTACTGCTTGCATCACAAGGTGCAGGTCATACTAATCACAATAACGAGATTGTATCAATTATTGAAGAACTACGTGAAGCAAATATAATACATTAACTTTAATAAAGTATATAAAGTATGTCTGTTGATAAATTTGGACACTATTTAAACGATACTAGCAACATAATTTCTTTGAAAAATGCACCTAAACTGTTGGGGTTCTTTATGGATACGAACAACAACATTGATGTCCAAAACAAAAGAATCAAAAATGTTGCAAAAGCTCTGGAGGAAAACGATGCTATCAATAAATTGTTTCTGCAAACTCAAATCGATAAACTAGAAGCTAAATTATTAAATTGCATTAAGGAAGTCAATACTATAATTCGAGAAGATATTCAAATGCAAATTGAGGAATTACAAAGCGAAATAAAATTACAGATAGAAGACAATTATAAAATTGAAAAAGAATTTCTAAAAATTAAATCATCTTTCGAAGAACAAATTGAACAACTGAATGAGAAAATTTATAGATTGGAAAATTACATGTTCGTATCAATAGCTGAAAGTGCATCAAATAGATCACAACACTCCCAAACAAATCCGTAAAACTACTCAATGTCTTCAAAAAGAAACTTAGTTGACGAACTCCATAAACAAGCCCGAAAAACTTTTGTACGCCGTAGAGTTGTGATGAAAGGATTAGATGATCTTTGGCAAGCTGATTTAGTTGAAATGGTTAGTTATTCATCGAAAAATAGAAATTAGCGATTTTTGTTGACTGTAATTGACACATTCTCTAAATTTGCATGGGCAGTACCGCTGAAAACAAAAACTGCACTCGAAACAAGCAAGGCAATGGAAAATATTTTTCAATTAGGACGTGTTTTAAAAAACTTGCAAACGGATGATGGTAAAGAATTTTTCAATACTCACTTCGGAAAATTAATGCATAAATACAGCATTAATCACTACTCAACATGTAGCAGTATGAAAGCATCAATAGTAGAACGATTTAATAGAACATTAAAAGGGATGATGTGGAAAGAATTTAGCTTAAATGGTTCATATAAGTGGATTGATATATACAAAGATTTACTTAATGCATACAATAGAAAAGTTCATCGCACCATTAAAATGTCTCCGATTAAAGTCAACTCAACAAATGAGCAAAAGCTACAGTATACAGTCATTTGAAGATGTACAAAATGTCGAAATTTAATGTTGAAGATCATGTACGCATAAGCAAATATGTATAAGCATACATTTGAAAAAGGTTATACTCCAAATTGGACCACAGAAATATTCACAATGACAAGAGTTCAAAATACAAATCCTGCAACATACATATTAGAAGATTATCTTGGTAATCCTATTAAATGTGGATTCTATGATGAAGAACTTTCAAAAACTAGATATTCAAATATATATCTAGTTGATAAAGTTCTTAAAACTAAAGGAAAGGAGGCATACTTGAAATGACTGGGATTTTCTAATCAACACAATTCTTTATATGCTGGGTTTTGTATAAGTTTCTAAGTCTACTACGTTTATTTTGCTTTTTGTGATTTTCAAAATTATTATTGTTTGTTAATTCTCAAAAAGTTTTTGGAAGTTTGTGCATAAGATAAGAGGTGTGTGACTGTTCAAAATGTGAACTGAGGACTTGTTAAAGCAACAATGAAATGCATATAGACATCACTTAACCATCAGCAAATAAATTTAACTTTTAATAAATAAGAATGAAATATTATAGCTGAACACCATCAACAAGAATATTTCCATATTTTAAGTATGGAAACGATTATGTGCTACAACGTCGTACTATCTAAAAAAATTGCATTGGGATTCATAAAAATATTTTTCACTCGCTTGGCAGATTGGTGTAGTTTGTCTTATATTGGGACCCCTCATTATTACAGAAATTATACAAAATATTTGAAAAACTTTATATAATAAAATCGATTAAAATACGAAATTAAATAAAAGTGGAAATAAGACAAACATCACTTTAAGTGTTTTAAAAAAACTTATGATAGTATATTTTCTCGCTTAATCACGATTAACCGATAATCGCATATTTTTTAATCGTAGTCGTAGTCACGTGAAATACTTCCCATGAACAAAAAATTGTGAACAAAATTAGAAACTAGTATATTTATTTAGATAAAGGGAACACATTTCACGTGAACTTTTGTTCCCGATAAGGGTGATTAAAAAATTTTGTGTGAGTATTAAACGTTTCGCAAGGACCCGACTTATGTCCATATACTATTGTTATTTTTCAGACAACGATGTTCTACCAATAAAAATTATTATCTTGGTTAGCATTTAATTATGCTTGTACCATTCTTGAATGAATTACTTCAAATGAATATTTCTCTCAAGTGAACGAATTAAATATTTTTATATTTTCTCTATATTTCTTTCATTTATTTAATTTTACGGTTTTCTGTTGTATAGGAATCAAGACTTTGGATTTGCCTTGAGAAAATGCAATTTCAAATCAATATTAAAAATGTGTTTGCCTTTAAAACAACAGTTCACGCAAATTGAAATATTTTCTGAAAAGTGTGGGACACTCAGAAAGATGAAAGAGAAGAAATAATTACTTCGCTTAACCTTTCTGAAAGAGAATGAACGATTCACAAAAATGAAAGATTTTGCCCAATACTATACTACTTATTAATTTAATAGGGGGTGACTAGCAGAGTGGTACATAGTGGCAATGCCAATAGGATTGATTGGCTTTATTTTTTTCTTTATAATTTTATGGGAATTGTGATAATAAATTGAAGTTTTGCCTGAGGGCGAGATGAACAAAAAAATAATTGTTTCTTTGAAGAACATAAGACGTTTTGATTCTACAACAAAGCAAGTAGACGACTGATTTTTGTATAAGTTTATAGACTGAAATTCTAACTAAATCCAATCACACGTTGTGGTACATATCTACGATGTAGTGGAGTTTATACCCAAATTTTCTGCGTTTATATTGAATAAATTTATAAAAAGTTTTTCCTAGAAAATATACATATTTGTATTTTTTTTTTATTTCACATAAGTTGAGATTTTTGTACGAATTCTTTATAATTTATATCTGTTTAAACACCTTTCTAACCACCACTAACCACCCACCTACTAATTAAAATTTATTGCTGTCATTTGAATATATGTATGTATTTACGTGTGTGTATATAAATTTTAAAAACAAATACTTGCAAACCTTCTTATTTTTATGTTAAAGATGTTACTTTTCGTTTAAGTTTATTTAAGTTTTTTCTTTGTAATTTATGGATGAGTTCCAAAGCTAAACAAATCAAAAGTATGCCAAACTCTTAGTTAATTATTAATTACATTTTGTGGCTTGTTTAGAAAAAACACTATTTCTCTAATTTAATTTTTTTCCTTTTGCAATATAAATGTTGAATTAAATTTTTACTTAAAATACCAGTGCACAAAATTGTTATACTTTTAATTTCAAAATCTAAATGTTATATTTCTTATCAGTATTTTTTTTATAACCGAAGTTCAATACATTGAGAGATCTGTTAAATTTATTGATCTTGATTTCCAATCTGTTTAGATTGAGAAAATAAAATCGCCCGACATATTAAAAGATAAATTGCCTTTTAACAGCGTTTTCATTGAGGTCCATTTCATGAGAAACCAAGTCACATGTGAACCATATAAACTCCTGATCTTATACATATGTATGTACGCATATATGTATGTTGAGGGACTATAAATATATAAAAGGGACACATCAAAGTTTTTATATAGCGCTCTCTAATGTGCCATCTCGATAGAGCTCTCCCTGCTTGCGTCCATTCGAGTTCCACTTGTCTCACTCGTCTTCTCCAAGTGTTGGCGGGCAGTCCCTTCTTTACACTTCTTGACGGTTATATTCAATAGCCATCTTGGCTATGTCATGATTTGGTCTACTCAAAATGTCCGATCCAAATCCATTTTCTTTCGGCTTCGGTTCTTGAAATGGCTTTCGGTCAGAAAACTTTCACAATCTTCCGCTGTGATCTTTTTATAAATACCTGTATTGACTGTAGATCGGACTCCATGATTCGTATTCATATAATAGTACTGAGCGTACATTTGAAGAACAAATACGTAGCTTTGCCTCTAGGTGAATTTTCGCCAGATTCTTAGTAATACTCAAAATGCTTGGTGAGCCTTCCTGCTGCGACTTTCAATATCCTCAATTTAGATCCCTGTGGAAGATATGATATTGCCCAAATATGTTCAATAAGTGAATTTCTTCAATTGTCTCATTGATCTCTAGCAATGTTGATGTGCAGGCCAATCCCAAAAGCGGTCGTAAAAATGGCATGAAGCTCAATTGAAATACTATCTGCGTAATTGGTGGTGATAAGTAACACTCAGAAAATTAATGCCTACCGATATATTTAGCTGTTATCGTCTTTAGGTAATGGATAGTGATAGAAAAGATAAGTGGTGAAAGAAGAGATAGAGGAAAGCTATTTTTGTACAACTTGCTTGTTGCACGTTTGTGGTTTTGAGGTAGTCTTGCAACGCCTCTGAGGTGCATTAAATTTTTAAAGCTGTGCGCAGTAGCTCTTTTATTGGTTATATTACTCTGATATTAAGTTCCGGAAGCAAAGTATGCCAAGACCAGAATTCTGCTGTTATGGCGAGTATCATTTTGGCACTTGGAGTGGAATCGGCCTATGGATTAATGCTATCAATGTCATCTGCCTTACTATTTTTGAAGAATTTTATGGCGTTTACTATTTCCATTTCGACCGGACAGGATATAATGATATCACCCCTTGTGGAGTGAGTTTGACACTGGCTTCTAAGTGTTGTGGTTAGTTCATAAAGATACATGAGGAACCTTTAGAGAGTACATATATGACTGTTGATTTCCGGATATTTCCTTCGTGATTTATTTATTGAATTCAAAAGTCTATATACTTTTAAATTTATTTCTTTAAGTCACTGTCCTTACTATGAAGCATATGATTGCGAAACTTTTAAGCTGATGGATGAAAGGGTAAATACAAATAGAACAGGGTACTTTGTTTCATGTACATATGTATATGCATTATCATCAGAACAAACAGTTCAGCTGCAAAACGAAAACTTCACTGTATAAACACGAATGCAGCTTCAAAAGAGAATTTTTAAAGTTTCACAGCAAATGTTTTATAATATGGACGAGGACTACAGAATTGAAGCGTTTTTTACACTATGTGATAAAGTCTGCCAAGAGAAAGTCGCTACCTTTTGAGGGACAACGAAAGCGTATCAAACATTGATTCGATCTTGAACATTCCATACGCTGGGCACTGTACTCAGCTTAGGGCTGCTAGGAATGCGTAGTCACAGGATAAACTGTGAAATGATGTTCGAGAGGATATTCAATGTCACAATTCCACCAAGGGCAGTGTGGGACGAAAACGGTCATGCTGTGGATTTCAGAAGTTTATGTTTGTATACGGATGGATTCAAAACGTAAGATGGAGTTGGTGCTGGAATTGTTGGACCCAACGTAAAACCACTTGGCCCATGGCGAAATGCCGTAATTTCAGGCAGAAATAAAGTCAATCACCAATTGTGTTGACATTAATTTAAATAGGGCATTAGAAGCAGTCAGGCAGCTTCTTAGTCCCTCCTTTCATGGGAATTCCGTTTTAGGCTGGTTTTATAGTGCTTTGACTCATTACAAAAGATATCCATACGAAAAAATGTTTCCATTTATTGGATACCTGGCCACAACGATCATCCGGGGAATGAGGAACCGGATGAACTGGCCAAGAGGGCCTCTGCTGCTCTGTTTGTGGGCCCAACGCCGTTTTGTGGCGTAAATCGGTCGACTGTAACATATATGATCAACGGAGATGACATTTCGACCGGTAAGGAAATGTGGCAGACTTCTTCTGGTTTAAGGCACGCCCAAGCATTTATGCAGCCATTTACATATAATGGCATTCTGAACCTCAACAGGAATAATTTATGGCTTGTTACTGGCTTTCTTTCTTTTTTCCCTTTGGACTGAACTATCCTCTTGGAAAAGTAACCAAGTTTATTCGCCCTTGTATCGTTTATGCTTGGAAGATGACGAGACGACGGCATACATTCTTTGTGTCTTAGATAACAGTAGAGGGCGTGTCTTGCATTCTGAGTTTTTGTGTTCAGATGATAGTAGGCGGGTTTCTTCAATATCTCTGCTGACTTTCATACGGAGAGTCATACAGAGATTGATTGAATTTACAGATCTATGGTACAAAAGATCCATCAGGTGTCGCATTGCCGGTCTTTGGACCACTATGTCGTAAAATGTTGACTACTGCACCCGTTTACCTCTTCAAAACTCCTTAATTGCTTCAATAGTTGTATGTCTTCACATTGCGATTGACAGGTTTTGAAATACCAGGTCAGTTTTGAAAACAGCGTGGTTGCAAATCACGCAGACGACTTTATGCTGCTATGCAAATCAGGCGATTTCACATTTTTCAGTGTGGTTTTATTGTCTTCGAAGGCACAGTTTGTCGTTGATTATCTAGATTACTGCTTTATTTTTATTTTGTTACATTCTTATATAACATATTAAGTGTACATTAAGTAAGTAAAAACGCCGGGAGCTATTTGATTTGCACTAACATATTGCTATACATGTGCTTATTGGAGCGCGATGTCTAAAACTTGACGCCAAACAAAAGATGTAAGCAAATTAAGTGCAAGAAGTTGCCACTGTTTTCCTTGATGAAAAGTTTTTTAAAATGTTCACAAAAACGTGGCCATTATTGGCTTTTAAATTAATTTTTAAATTAAATTTTTTAACAAGAAGAATTAAATTATAATGTTAACAAACAATATCATCCCGTAACCGTCAAAAAAGCTTAAAAAATATAATTTTCGAACTTAATTTTTTACCAAAATCAATTATTTCGATCGTAAACAATGGCTCAATATGATGGTATACATATAGCACACTAAATCATAAACAGTCACAACTCAAAAAATCCCAGATGTTCAGGATTAGCAAAAAAACTGTTGATACTGTACAAGTGACGCAAGTTTGCAACATAAAAACTGGCATAATGCCATTTCATATTGTTCAAAAGATTTTGTTGCAGAAGAATTTTTTTTAATATACGTTTATTTATTCAGAATTTTTAAATTTAAACTATAAATAAACAACTAGTATGAAATAGAGGTGCAAAACCATCGATAGTGTCACTATCGAAAGTTTTCGAAAGTTTAAAAAACTTTATGGATATATCCATTCAAGACTATCAAAAGCTAGAAAAACTATCAATATATCGACAATACTATCGTGGTAGTATCAAACTTGTATGTTTCTCGCATAATATATATATTTACACTAAAAATTCAAAACAAAATTTTGTTTTAAACTAACCAAAAAAAACAGAACTTTATTTATGAAGACCCACAGATTACATTTTTGCTTTTAGGGGTGCATCATTTGCTATCGATAGTGACTAAAAATATCGATTGTTTTCGAGTATTAATCGATTGCAGAATAAAACCATCGATAGTGCCATCGATAGTTTTCCACCTTTAGTCAAGTATAATTAACGCAGATGGTTTTTGCAAATAGCGGGGCATGATCGCTCAAAAAGCGGGATTTTGAAGAAAAATACCGAAATAACTTTTATAAAGCGGGATGTACGAGTATGTTTCTAGGGAACACAGTTTTCAACTCAAAAGAAACGCTTTTAAATAAACAAAAATATTTATGTATCTATTACTACGTTTATACGTACGGCTTAATTGCAAATAATACTGTAAATTGTTGCAATATTGTGGTTTTAATTGCGACTTACTAATTCAGAAAACTATTCACGATTAACGCACTATCTGCAAATAAAATGCTTGAGGTTTCCACACTTACAAAATTTTCATAATAAAAAAACAATAAATTGATAAATATTGCACAAAAATAACATTGATAAAAGAAAATGATAACATTTACAATGCCGGATTAAAAGTGAGTTAATTTATTTGCAAATATTTTTATTTGCAAATAGTGCGCGTACAAACGCAGCATATATGAATAAAAATCTAATGTCGTTCGTTGGTAATCGCATTAATTAAGAGCGGCAGCACCGATTTCGCATTTTTTTAATGTGGCACCTCCCATATAAAATTTTCCTTTATTTCGGCATGAAACGCACAATTTTGTGTAAGTAACGGTTTTTGTTATGTGCGTTGTCTTATAAAACAATTGGAATTAGACATGTGGGTGTGAAACCTCCCATAAAGAAAAAATATTTACTTTAAGATATCTGGAAAACTAATAAAGGGAAAAGGGTGAAATTTTGTAGGGATTACTCTGTTGACAATCAGTGTACTGATCTTGCTGATTTGCCCACAGCGTATTATTGATGGTCTAGAAGGAGCTCTATTAATTTTGTAATGCTTAAAGTTGTCGTGGCACTTCCCATATAGAAGCAACGTTTTTTTCACGATATCTTAAAAGCCAAAACAGTAAAAAAATTAAAATTTTTTCGTAAAGAAGTATTATAAAAAGGAGTCAATAATGGAGCAAAAATTTGTTCCACCTCCTAAGTAAATAAAATATTAATTTAATATCTTGGTAATTTGAAATTCTGCTGCTTCTGCCGATGATAAAAAATAATATGATAAAAAATGTTTACTTAAAAAAATATCTTGGAAACTAATACCTAATGTTAATAAATATTCTACAAAAAAGTGAAGGTTGAACCGCCCTTGTAATACTTTTCATCTCTTTTCGTTTATGGGGTGTAGCAAAGCACACAGGGTTTTGATTACTTAAGCAATAACTACACTTAAAAAAATGTTTGAAATGAGTTTTTATGACTTACATTTTAATAAAAAATATAATAAGATATTGAAAATTTCAAAACACCAACAAGCGGGATGGAAATTTGAACATGAACATGTTTTATACAAACAAAATTTTTAATAATTATATTGTTAACGTTATGAGAAATGTTAAAACAAGAATGTGATCAAAGGTACAGTCGGGGGGATAAAATAGGTTTGAATGAGGTATTATTCGGCAAGTCACTAATACTTGTATATAAATATCTGTGGTTACATTTCTATCAAATCTGATATTTTCTACCGTGAGCTCTCTACTAAGTATAGCTTTATTATTAGCTATTCTATATATGTACATATGTCGTAAAATATGGGGATACCACTTTCATTTTGTAAATATCCGTTTCAATCCAGATACAAAAATGCTTTGAGTGTTACGCACCCAATGCATTTTTTATGTATGTGTCATTAGCATAATATGAAGCCATTATTAAATTATCTTCTATGCAATTAATACTTCTCAAAATATGGTTTCTAATGAGATGGAAAATGAAGTTGTCTATTCTTCTTATTTTAGAAGTGAAATAAGTTTGTTTATTTGACATATGTTTCCTATAATTAATTAATTAGATGGATGATCTGTAAAGAGAAGTGTACATCACCTTAAAAATTTCCTTTCAAAGATACGTATTTTCTCCATATACGAAGGGGAAATGTTAAAGTATAAGTCTTATTAAAGATTGAGCAAAAGAAATTTATGTACTATATATGTGGTTGTTAGAGATTTTTTCAGTGAACTGTCTTATGAAGAATAACCATTTGAATAATTTTTAGTTGTGACTGTTTATGATTTAGTGTACACTGTATATTGAATATACATATGTATGTGTCTTAAGCCAGCAGTACCCGTCATATTAAAGGCCACATGTGCTTCTGTCTGTGACATAATTTGGACGTCATCATGTATCCATATTGGTACATGCCGTGTGTTGGTAACATACATATTTATATGTAGACTTTGTTATGATAACTCATGTGCTGCCTCTGGAAATGTATCCGCTTCTGCTACATGTGTCATATTTGGATTTCGGGACAATAATACTATCAAAATTGTATGCCATGAAGAAATTCTTACTTAAGTATATAAAAAAAGCCAAGATAAAAAAGCGGCTTCTTACATGTCGTATACTATAAAATTTACATCACTTCTAACAAAGCAATATGTAAATTTTTTTACAAAACAAGCAATGTGTATAAAATCTAATTTTATTAAAAAAATAAATAGAAAGGACGTCATATGAGATAAATAATAAAAATTTTACTACACTCTTAACGAAATACTTAGAAAAAATTAACAAGTGATTTGAAATCGTTAGTAATTTAGCCGGCCAGTTTAAAATCACATGATTTTATTCTGTTTTGTGTACAGAATACGGTTTGAGTGGTTTGAAATCACTGTAGTGCTTTCAGAACAGGCCTGATAATCAAGTAAATATAAATTAACAGCTCTCTCTCATTCTATCTCTTTCTCTGTATGGCTATTACTTATAAAGGTACAGTTTATCAAGTAAGTGTTTGCGCAACGAAATGAAAACAAATTTGCATTTGATGCAGAATTGCAACTGGATATTTATTATTTTTGTTTACGCTCTAGTCTACATAGACATACATATGTATGTAAGTAAGTATTAAGTACAGCCAAACCTATTCACAGTACATTTAAACCGATATAATATTCTTTGTATGTACTGTAACAAACGTACTCTGCTGCTTATGCAACGCTTGACGCTCTAATTTAGTTTTGGCAATTATACTTTAAAAATAAATGTATGGAGATTGAAAACATACATAAATGGACAACTTGAGAAATTTTAGAAATACGAATACTAATAATAATACTACAAGAAAAAAGCTTTTTTAAATAAAATAGAGTACATACAAAGGGCAAGAAAATTAATATTTTCTTAATATTAATTTAATTTACAAGTAATTTTTGACTAAGGCTGCGTTTACATCTGGCATTTCATGTGTGCCATGTGTTAAAAAAAATCGTAACTACTAGTTACTAATGAAAAACTGTTTGATTCAGACACGTACTCGTATATATTAAGTTAAACAGTTTCATACATAACTAATAGACAATTTTATAGAATCCAACATGATTGGAAACGGCCTAAATCAATAAATATGTACATGTCTGAATCAAACAGTTTTTCATTAGTAATTAGAGGTTACGCTTTCCTTGGCATATGGCACACAATGGTAAACCCAGCCTAACTTAGGGTTGCCATTCCTATTCAGAGAAAAAGAGGGCGTCAACTTTACAAAAACGGGTGTTTTTAAATTAATTATTTAAAAAACACTAGTACATAACGCTACTTTATTGCAACCTAATTATATGTACGAGTATATCAAAATATTCCTTTTTGGTGTTAACAATGTTGAAAAAAATCGTTTTATCGTATACGCGTACTCGAAGCATAAAAAACCAAACTAACACTAAATAAAAAGCTGCACACTCATTTTTAGGAAATAAACCTTTTTTGCGAATAACATATTTTTCAATACTACTGTAGTAAAGAAATCGCATTTTGATTGAGTTTTGTATTCTTTTATAATGTTTATTAAATTTTAAAAATTTCCAAGCTACACGCCACAAATAGTTTGATATTTCAGCAACTATATAAATATTAAGCGGATTCGAAAACAATTAACCGCCATGAGCTTTGAGATTTTATGTGCCGGGGGAAGTATCCCTCCACTAAAAGCAAAATATTTATGACTGTCAAAAAGGTTTCTTACTCATATTTACCTATGCAAAATGAGCAAAAACAGAAAAAAGGTGAAATTTTCAAAATATCAGCAAAAAATTTTGCAAATTTGCGATAACTTTTTTTCTTGCGTCTAAAATAAGAGATTTTCAATTTTATTGTGGAATAAAACATAAAAACTGTCTTATTTTTGTTTCCAAAAAAATTTTATAATTTTTTTATTTTTAAACGAATTGTTTCAACATTATTATTCAAGATAATTTATTTGTTTTAATGCTAAAAATACCTACTAATCAAATCTTTCAGCGAAAAAAAATCAATCAAGATAGTAATCTTTATTCGTTTAGCCACAAAAAAAATGTTATTAAACATTAAAAACTCACGTAATTTTCTTCACTTTCCTGACTTTAGCAGTATCTCAGAGCTACAAATCACAACTTAAAGTCTTCCAAATTTACAACATGATGTAAAATTTTCTTGTGTATTAAGCTGCGTACTTAGTTCTTATGATTTCTTTCAATTAATTTTTGGCTCAAATACTCCTCTGTGCGCCACAATTCTGTTACGAATTTTCGAATTAGAGCTGTTGGAAAGAAATGCACGACTAATTTGGTTTCAGTGTTCCAAGTAACATAAGAGACAAGTATAAAGTATGCGTCCAAATATATTTTGTTGGGGTTTGTAATTATTTACTTTCTATGTATTTCGAAAATCCATAACTACAAAATATGCCAACGACTTTCCAACATTAGCCAATAAGCTTTACATGTCAAACTTGTAATCAACAGATGTGTTTCAGATTAACGTGAGCAACTGCCTTTACGGCCTTATCGTACGATGGTCTAAACGCGGGGAGAAGGTTAGACGCTTACCATTGCCCCATGCACCCGTAGAATTCACCATGTGACATTCCACGAACACATAAGTTGCAATCTTTGATCATAGCTATCCTTGTGCTACGTTCAAGTTCCTTGCTGAGGTACTTAGAGCTATCTCAACTTTTGCTGCTAAGGCCGTGCCCAAAGCAGCTCCTGTTGTATGGCAACAGTACCTAGAATAGTGTCTGGCTGACCGCGTCAAACCAATCACTAGCATTGATTTAACACTGGAAAGCCTCACCAATTGCTGGCACAGCTCAACCACTCATCAGAGCCAGACGTATGCCTGGTAGGGCATGATTCAGTACCTACTCCACAATGCTCAATATCATCCCTTTAACCCTGTGGGGTAGCACGAAATCGACCTTTCGGTAAAGGATGAGAACAACCGCTACATATGTACATCCAACTCCTAGAGCAGCAAGGCTGTCAGACCACCGGCACCCGTGGTAACAGAAGTAAGCCCTTGGTTAGACCTCGAAGTTCCACCCCGAAAGGCTTCACCTCTATCGTCTTTTGAACTCAGGGCACTTTCACGTGACGCTGCACCTGATCGACAACACAGACCTGTTTAATTTTATAAATGTGTGCACATCCGTTCCTCCGTGTCAGATATTGGGTAGTAACACATAAGTTCTATGGGTAAACAGCGAAAGGTAAGTCGACGGAAAAAGCCAAATTACCCCACCTGTGGTCCCATGCTTGCCACACCCGCGATATACGAATAATTCCCCCTGGAGGCTTGTAATTGACAAGTGTCAAGCTTCTTACATATAAGAAAATAGCCATGAAACCCAACCAAGAAATTTGACATATGAAACATTTGTGAGGTATAATCAGCTAAGTCAAGTCTCAAGTCAACAACAAAAAAACACAATTATGGATGAAAACAAAAAAAGTAGGACAACCCTGGACAGTCGTTAAAAAAGATCTAGGACTGAAAGATGGCAACCCTACTCTAAGGTAGTATATTTCAAAATTATTTGCTGGCAAATACTTCAAAAATTGTCCGCTATAGACAAGAAACCACACCCAGATAGGTAAAAAAAAATGAAAATGGTAACTTTAAAAGCTAAATATGTATATCCAAACCAATAAGAGATAGGAATATAGGAATTTTTTTTGCAGAACTCAACTAGAAAAATCCTTATGTGCCCCAATGTGACTCTGTATCCTACACACTAAAAAAATACTTTTTAGTGTCAATAAGAAAAATGCCGGTGTTCAATAACATTTTTGAAATTTCCTGTGAAAAAATTTCGTATGATTGATAAGTACAATTACAAATAAATTATTAGATATTTAGTTAAAAAAATAAGTTGTTGAAACAAAGAATTTTTCTTAAACCGAGGAATTTTCAAATCGTTTTTTTTTTCCTAGAATTTGATAAGTTTTATTATTGTTGTTGTATATGTTATTGTCAAATCCGTATTTATTTATATGAATTTATGAATATATTTGATAATAATTTATTTATCAAATAGGTTTTTTTTGAGTTGTACTGTGAAAACTCGCTGTATTGGTAAATGTTTTTATTAAATTAAAGAATAAAGATGTCAAAATACATTTCCGTAGCCTGTGAAAAATTCACTAATTTTACATTACCACTAATGAAACAAAACAACCCAGAAAAATAATTCTGATTGAAAGCCTTAACAACTATGGGAAGCACTGCATTGTTAAATTGATAACAAAAGCTTTCAAAAATGCTTATGAAAAGCACTAACTCACAGTGGGGGATTTTGAAAATAAAAATGGAAATAATTCTGATACAAAACTTTTTTCAAAATGTTAAAAATTTTGTTCTTAACCCATAATAAGTTTTTTTTTCTAAATCGAAATAGATTTGACTTCTCCATTAACAGAACAGTGGACCAAGGTCGGTAAAAAAGGCAAAGTTTAAAATTTTTTTCTCGAATAGTTCATAAACTGTAAGCAAAACTGCATAAATGTAGCAGACTTTTTTTAGCTCTTGGATAGAGAAATCCACTTTCAAAAAATCTTTTTTATCAGATCAAAAACATCAACTTGGCAATGGTTTGAATTTATCATTAATCCGAGGTTTCCCATTTTTTGGCTTTGTTGCTCCGCTTTCTTTAAAGATATATAGTCCAAATTCCAGACTTAAGCGCTGTGACACCTCCTTACACGCCGTATGAAACTTCAGAACAATCGGACGGCTCGTTTAGAAACTGCAGAATTATTTCCATTTTTTTTTTCAAAATCCCTCACTATGCAACTCTCCAACAAAGTAGAAAATTATCTCAGAAAATTTTGCACACCTCACCTGAATACACAAAAAATATATATCGTCGTCGAAAATCCAAAGATACGTATCATCAAAAAATTCAAAATAGACCTTTGGATTTATTATGATGTGATTAACCAAAAACCATATTTCCCTAAAATTTTACTCACATATGCTCAAAAATTGCGATTTATTCATTATTCAATTTGGCACCTCACAAATAAATAGTCTTAAATTTATAAGAGTTTTAGCTTCTCCTGTAAAATTAGAAAAGGTGCTGTTACGTAGTTTTGGATTTTCGACGACGATATGTATTATTACTTCTGCGATGCACTGTAGTAAGTCAACAAAATTTATGGCTTTTTGGAAGCTCATCTTAAACAAAAAAAAATGCTCTATTCAGTAATTTTTGCTGGGATATTGTGCACAATAAAATTAGATAAAACTTGAATTTTTTTTGATTAGATAATACAAATAGTATTACAAAATACAGTAAAGCTCACTTTGAGGGCACCTACGTATGTACATACATACAGTGGCACAGTAACGGTAAGACGACTGGGGAAGAGAATGCACTTTCTTTGGCACACTGTACAACAGCAATTCCTTTACAATGACCTCTGTATGATTTGGGTCGTTATCTTGTTGGAAGTACCAGCTTCCAGGTAGACCCATTTTGGTTACTGACACCTTCAAATTATCCTTTAATAGGTTCAAATACATAAATCGATCCACTATTGTCGCAATAAAAATTAAATTTCTAACAAAAGTCGCCGACATACAATCAAAAACCATAATAGAGCCAGCTGTTCATTTCTTTTGACCCAAACTTTTTCTTTTCTATTGTATACGAATAAGTTAAATTTATTCTCTTTGCTAAGCACAACATTTTTCTAAAAGTTTTCATCTTCATTTAAATGATTTAAATTCCATTTGGCCTTATTAATATCGCTTATGAATGATTTTTTCCGAGGCACTCAGCTACGATAACCTCCACTTCCCAATATACTGCTTAGTGTTTCTGGATGAACACTGACAATCAATATTAGTTTCCATGTCGTTTGTCCTGGAATTTTTGTCAATTTCTTTCAATATGTGTCGTTTTACACGTTCAGTAATATTTGGTGGACGGTTACTTTTTGGCCTACTATTAAAACTCGTGTCCTTTTCATAACTTCTTATAACATTTTGTATAATAGACTTTTACTACCCAACAATTTCAGAAGTTTCGCGTAACGATTTTCCATTCTTTTAATCCTGAACAATCAGATTTTGAAAATATAATCTTATTTCTTTAACTTTTGGACACATTGTTATTAAAAATTAAAAATGACTGATTACAAACCTTTTCAACTATTAACTGAGAGACATGAAGCATTACAACGTAGTGGTAAAACATGTGTAAGTTCTCTTTTTGGAAAAGTATCGTTGACCAACATAGGGAGTATGTAAACTTTTATGTGCAGTAAAATTTAATTTTCTTTCAATTATTAATAAATATATTTTTTTCAAAAGTTCTTGTTTTTGGAAAAAGTTTTATTTTTTAAAAGAAATGATATAATGTAGTTATTATTAGGGATGTAACGATACGCCATTTCGCCGATCCGATACCGATACTCAAAAATAAATATCGCCGATACCGATTCCGATACCGATACGCATATTTAAATTGAGCTCAAGTAAAAATTAACAAAACTCAAGTAGAGTAATTCTTCTATTATACAAAATAACAGTGTTTATTAATGAGCCATTCAAATCATCAAAATTTTCAGTACATTTCAGATTCTAAAATTCAAATTTTCAAACTACAAAACGTCTGCAATATTTATGATTTTACAAAATAAACGTTGGCATTCAGTTGAGATTGACAAATTCAGTGAAAAAAATAGTTTTCTCATTTTTGTACAGGGTGGGCCAAAAGTTGCCATGGGACTTAAAAGTTTAATAACTTTAGTTTATTAATTTTTTATTATTTCTTTTTCTCAGACTATATAATATGCAAAATGGAAATTTTTTTACACTAAGTATGAAAAATAATGTCTCTTCAATGACCATCGTTTTCAGCTGCGCACTGATGGGCTCGTTTTGGAGCATTTTCCATAACATCTTTCAAAATTTGTGGCTGTAGCGTTCGAATTTCTGCAACAATGTTTGCCTTGAGTTCAAGGATTGTCTCTGGCTTGTTCACATACACTCGCTACTTCAAATAACCGCAAAGAAAATAGTCGGGTGCTGTCAAAACTGGCGATCGCGATGGGCCAAATTATTTCCGAATTTCTGGAAATTATTCGCTCTCCAAAAATTTGACTTAAAAGTGCCATTGTGTCTCGGGCAGTGCGGGCAGTGGCTCCATCTTGCTGAAACCACATACCAGGTCTGTTTTCAAGAGCAAGACATAAAAAATTTTCTATCATAAACCGATATCGCTCTCCATTTACGGTTACACCACTTCCATCTTCATTCTCGAAGAAGTAAGGCCCAATGATATTTTCAGATGTGATCCTACACCGTATTGTACACCTAATGGGGTTCAATTGGCGTTTATGAATGGCTCTTGGATTTTCAGAACCCCAGAACCTACAGTTCTGCTTATTAACAAAGCCATTCAAATGAAAATGAGCTTCATCGCCCATCAGTGCGAAGTTGAAAACGGTGGTCATTTAAGAGACATTATTTTTCATGCTTAGTGTAAAAAAAATTTCCATTTTGTATATTATATAATCTGAGAAAAAAAATAAAAAAAAAATTAATAAACGAAAAAGTTATTAAACTTTTAAACCCCCTGGTAACTTTTGGCCCACCCTGTATAACAATGAAAAAACTAAATCAGAGATGCAAAATGAGATTTTACAAATTGTACCAACTTTCAAGAAAAGTGTACTTATTAACTCCGATTGCTTTTATTAATTTGAAAAATTGTTTATTTTAATGAAATTGAATACAAACTCACATAAAAATTCATTTGTATTCATGTAAACATGTATGTCGTTAAACAAAACGCCAGAAGCTCTATCTAAAAAAGTCTAATCCAATTTTTAGTATAATCCGATTTATTTCCCGAACATACAGAGATACTATAAAAATTCGTCTTATTCGAACAAAAATAGCGGTAATATTAAAAAAAAAATATTAATTTACATACAGGCACATTTTTATTGAGTATGTACTTGACTATGTAGGTATATCATCACAGAAAATTCAAAAGTCCTTTCTAAAAGTTTTACAGGAAAAGCATAAAACTTGTTTGAATGAGTTAATATATTGACAATAAGTAAAAAATTTTACAATAAATACATCTATAAATTTGTTGGCCCTTTTAACTTGCATTATAACATTTTACACTAATTGTCAATTTATATTTCATTGAAACAAGTTTTATGCTCCCCTGTAAAACTTTTAAAACGTTAGACAGGGCTTTTTGCATTTTCTGTGACGATATGTAGATAAACTCAACAATTAATATTAGTTTCATTACAAAATGTACTCAAAAGTACAATTGTAAAAGAAGGGCAATTGTACCAACTTTTACATCGCTGAACTAAATCATCGCATGCATAAATAAATAAAAGAATATCAAGACGTATTCAAAGTGGTGATGTTATAAGCACAGTTTTTATTTTTTTTTTTTCGCAAATCATAGGTTCGTATGTCAAAATTTGTACATGTTGACATAGGGGCTGAGATGTCAGTTGTTATTTTAAGTTGTAATTGTTGTAGAATTACCACCACTTGTATTAATGCGCCTTGAAAAAAATCTTAACACATACAAGATTTAGCATTGAGAGAACATTTCATTACTATGGTGCAAAAAAAAAATAGAAGAAAAATTTCATTATGTATTCTGTTTTGATTTTATGTTCTGCTTTTAATATGTTATTTCTCATAGTTGTCATGCAAAAAAAAGAGTTGAAAATTGAATATTTTGTTCAAAAAACTCTAAAGAAAAATATAAGAAGTATCGGCGTATCGACAGTAAAATATCGCCGATATCGATATATCGGAAAACCAGCAGTATCGCCAATATATCGGTATCGGTATCGGTTGCATCCCTAGTTATTATAGATAAAAAATTTAAAGTTTTGCATAAAATTCATTTTTTGAGAGGTATGTATGTAGGGTTTTCTGTGCAACTGTATGTACTTATATATTTCCTCGAAATGAACTCAAACTTATTTGTAATACATATTTATAACATTATTTCTCACATTTTTGTTTTAAAATTGTTACAGACAAAAATTTCTTCGGGGGCCATAAAAAATTTGATCGCGGCAGCCTTAAGGCCGCAGATGCATATGTATATTCATATCTCCATACTTACATACATATGAATGTACATAATAAAATACAACATATATAAAAAAGAAAAAAATGTTTGAAATTGCGCTAGCACTTCCCTGATAAACTATCCTTTGTTAATACGAGTACATGTATTTCTGGTTTATTTTTATTGAATTTTTTTTGTACCTTCATACCTACAATGTATATTTATTTGTTTTATTATCAAACGTTGGCAACTATTTGTGTTTTTATTTTTATATATGTATGTGTTTAATAAAATTAGCAAAAATTAAAAATATGCATTTAATTAAAAAAATATTCCGTTTTTTCTCTTCTTCTTTCTTCCTTGATACAATAATATGTAAATTATCAATAAATATAATGGTTCCGTTCGTTTCATATTATGCAATGAAATAACTAAAAATCAAAACTACAATCATTACTTTTGATGTGTATGTGTGTGTGTGTGCATATTAAACAATTATGAAAAATAACACCAACCGTCATTAACTTGTGTTACTATTTTAATCTGCGTGTGATACCCCTTCATAAATAAATATTATGCACTCACACGTACATACCCCTGCACTAAATCACCCGTCTCTTCTTCCATTAACTTAAATCCTATTAATTGACGGTTGCTTTTTTAATTTCTTCTTTTAATTAATGAAACAATCCTATGTTGCCATTTTAAATTTAAAACATCGTCTTTTTATATCTAACTGTTTCTTTCTCTCTTTGCATAATAATTCCTCTTTTTGTAAATATTTGTTTCTCAACACATCATTATTATAATTCGGTTTTATTATTTGATCTTTTATAACGAAAACAAAAAAATAATAATTCATTGATATTTGCACTGTTGCTTAATGTCAACAACAAAAATAACACAAACAAAACGTTTGTTTTATATGTGTCCTTATTATTACTAATTAATAATTATTTTACGCTCTAAATTATTATTACTATTATGTAAATGTTTCTCTTTTGTTTTATTTGCCGATATTTGTTTCACGCATACCTATGCAACGTTCTGATAATATTGAAACGAACACCGACGAACCAACGCTGACGCTGATCAAAATTAATTGCAAAAATTATAATCACTTCACAAAATGTTTTGCCACAAAAAAAATTAAACCTGCGCAGTGATATGTGCTCAAGGCCTGATAGCGAAGGATAAAAGCGGTACCAGTGATCCATATGTGACGGTGCAGGTTAGCAAGGTGAAAAAGCGTACTCGTACCATGCCCCAGGAATTAAATCCTGTGTGGAATGAAAAATTTCATTTGTGAGTATTTTTTTTTCAATCGAAAACTTTTTTACACACTATTAAACAATTACAAAATTCCGCACCAGAGTTGTAGCATTAAAAAATTTTGTTACCTTGGAAATCAATGTGGGGTTCAGCGTTGATGCTTCCTGTACTATAGCACGAAAAGTTATTTATACTATTTTTTACTCTGAAATTTTTTTATCATTTTTGTATGTATTGGTTTCTTAAATTGATTTTGATGTTGTAAAATGTTGAATTTGATTTGAAAAAGGCCGAATTTGAAGTTGAACCTGTATGTATGTATATTTTAAAAAGATATAGTATGTCAGGAAATGTCACTAGTGAATCAGTACTGATTCACTATTGACTTTGTCGCCAGTACTACTGACTAATTATACCCCACACAAAGTTTTTTGCTATAGACATTTAACATGTGCATATCATTGAAAGCAACTACTGACATTGGTTCTACGGATTACATAGTTCTTTAGGGACCATATGAAGACATTGGAAACAGACAGTCACTAGTACATTTTAGTAATTCTAGTATATACTTTTGATGATGAAATTGCATATTTTGTTCACATTTTGGTATTTTATTAAACAAATATATGTATAAAAATGGAACTTATGCATAAAAAACATACAATAACAAGAACTAATTCATTCATTCGTTCAGCATATTACCAGCAGGTAGGGATAGGGTAAATCAAAAATTTTATGTTTCGCTGAATTAGTAAAGTCAAACACTTACTTATGGATCTGAAAGTGTGACAAATCTTTAACTGATGGTACAAAATCTTCCACAGGGTCGAACAAAAATTTCCATAATTGGCACCTTTCACTTAAAATTGCTTAACTTTCACATTTTCTACTTTTATACAATATGGATTGTTATTTTATTTCTTTTTTTTTAATTACTTTTTCCATAAACACTTAAATTTTGCTTGACGAAGCAAAAAACAAACCAATAAAACAAGAAGAAGCATAGATCTGTGTATCTGAAAAAATGATTTCTACGCATTAAAAATAATATTAATAGACAATGTCACCAAAATAGTCGACAAAAGTAGTGACTTGGGGACTCTTAACCCCACGTATTCTTCACGGTATGTACTAGAGCAGTGATGTCAAAAATAAAACTATAGTTGTATGTGTGCGAAAATTTGTCTCATTCGTCTCTGAAGTAGAGATGGGTGCGTGTTGAATTTTTCCAACACGACACCAACGCGAATGCCAATATGTCCAAGACGTACGAAACACGCACGCGAAATTTTTTCAAAACACGAAACTGCACAACACGCACGAAATCAAATTGAATAGCAAAAAAGCATTTTAATTTCAGAGCTTTAATCTTAAGAGACCCCTACACTATCAACAAATTTTACGGTTTAACGTGTTTGACAATACAAAAAATTAAATTTTTACTTTACTGGAAATTCATACATACATATTTTAACACCAAAAATCGTTTCGTGTTTATCGTGTCAATTTTGCTCAACACGATACGACACCAACTAGCACGAAAACTGATTGATGAAAAAAACACGACACGCGCCCATCTTAACTCTGAAGTACATAGAAAAAAATAAATATTTGGAACGAATGCTCAAAAAAAAAAGAGCCTATGTGATATAAAATTAAAAAATAAGAAGAAAAAATTAAATAAAAAAGTTGGCGGTGATCCATATTTTCCGAGTTATGGGGCTCTGAACTTTTCATTGAAAACTGCGCAGAATCTACACAGAGATTTTTAAATAGGTTATCTGATAGAAACTTAAAAATTTATAAAATAAAATTGGCGGCAACCAGAATGATCGACTCGGTTTTTCAATGTTGATTTATCGAATGTCGAATAGTCCGGTTTTTTTACAATTTAAAAACCGACTGAGTCGAATACTTTTCGATTTGTATATTTTGCAATAAAATTAGTTTTTACAATATTAAAACTTAGACCAACGTGTTCTGTTGATTTTCCTAGTATTTTCTTATTCCCGTGTAAAATTTCTAAGCGTTTTTTGACCATGGCAACACTTACTGAAACATAAAGTTAAAGCGAAATTATTTTATGAGATGGTAGCAGAGGCGAATTAAATTGGCATTATGGTGTGCAATGGATGTCAAAATTCATTTGCTTTATATTTTATATAGAGGTAGATATTAGGGATGCCAATCGGGACTGGTTTTTACGATCCCGGGATTCGGGATTTCAAAAAATGAAATCCCGGGATTTCGGGATTTTTCGGAATGCCGAAATTTCATGAGATTCTTATGCACAGACTTTCAAAAACTATTTGAGAATTCACAAATAATATTCTTGAAAATCCCAAAAAAGAATAAGCGTAGTAGGCTTAGAAACTTTAACAAAACCCAGCTTCACATCGAATATACACTGGGTTTTGTTAAAGTTTCTAAGCTTACTAAGTTTTTTCTTTTTTTTTGTGGTTTTTATTTTTGAATTCTCGATGAAATACATATATAGACAATGCCTAACCACTTCCCCCAGTTTATGATGAATTTATTTTTAAAAAACAAACCAAACTTAGTAAGCAATTTCATGATTGACTGAATCCCAAAAATCCCAGGATTAAAAAGTTTAAATCGGGATTTCGGGATTGGTATCCCTAATAGATATCCACCCTGTCCATAGATTCATATGCTTATATATTATACAAGTGTATAAGTATATGAAATTAATTTTTATGTTTTACCTTTAATTTTTGTATTGTTTTATAGTATTCACATGAACTGTAAATTTTTTTTAATTTAGCCATTTAAATACAAAACTTTTGTATAATAATTTTCTTACTTAAAAAAACCGGTTGACCGGTAAAAACCGAAACCGGATTTTTCATAATTTCAAATATTCGAACTATTCGAAAACCGGTTTCTGAAAAAAGTCTAATAATCGATCACCCATATATCCCGAATTATATGTCTTTAAAGTTTAGTGGAGTTGCTCCAAAAAAAAAAATCAAAATGTATTTTTAATACACACTCATTTCTTTCCTTAAAAGTTATGTAACGTAAAATACATTGAATGTCACGAAAAACATTGGTGATCATAGAATATTTTTCGCATACCACTTTTTTTCACTGTGTATATAAAGAATTTAAAACACCCGCTACACATGTGTTATCGCCGCTGTTTCAATGACGACTAAAGGCTGGGGCACAATGAATCCGTCATACGTTAAACTTCGCCATTAACGCAACGGAGAAGGTTGGCACAATGAGTACTTTATATACGGAAGCATTTGAACATCTTCAATAGGTTGGTTCTACATTTTATTCATTAAATTAAACTTTTTTTATTTATTTCGTTTATTTCTTTTTTTTTGTTTTATTTTCGCTGCCGCAAAACACAAAAACCTAAATCAGAACATCAAAAAAAAAAAAACCAATATCTGTGAAACTACTCATCGTATGCAAAAAGTTAAAAGTTGCCCAATTTTTGTACTTTGCGTTCACGGATACGTACTGAATGTAACAGACCTCACAAGAAACCATGTATTTCAACTTAGCTGTCAGTTGAAAAAGGCGAAGTTTAACGAATGACGCATTAATTGTGCCTCAGCCTTAACAGACCAACCTAAATTACGATGCAAAGCATTTTCTGGCTGTCAAAATTTCTCATGCCCGTACAAAATGTATGAGACCAACCGAAATAACGCGGCGTCAACGGTTTGCAATTGGAAAATCCAATTTTGACAGTGCGGGAAGAAGTGAAGTTAGCTGCAGGAGTACTGTTGTTTCTGTTAAGTAATGTAACTTTTGCTACTTTCAGGTCAATTTAGCTTTTTCATTCTTATATCTTATTTCTATTTAGAGTTTTTTATAAATCAAAGTGAGTGAACATTACTGTTTCTGGCGCAACGTTAACGCTCTAATTAAAGTTACTCATTTCAGCGTAAGAACTAAGCGCTAGTTACGTGCCGCTTTGCGTCGTAATTTAAGTTGGTCTGTAAACTACAGAGAATAAGAATGTGTGTGATTTTAGCCAGCAAAATTGTGCTATGAAACTGACATCAATGTACTAGAGTGCTGCACAAGCATTAAAAAAATGGCTTATGGAGAGTATACACGTGTATCATGCTGTCGTACTTATGAAGTATACTTTGTAGTATGAAAATGAAAAATTTTTGATTTTCGTGGGCGGAGCTTCGATAAGTACGATAATAGTTAAGTATTGTGTATCATGCTGTTGTACAGAAAAATTTGTTTTATGAGGAGCTGATTTAATTTTAAAATTAGCTTTATACATTATGCATTATTTATTCTAAATTAAAAAATTAAATTAAATAAAATAAAACATTATTTTAACCATTCTCTACAACATGCCCCTTTTCTTTTTGAATTTTTTTTTTTGTTATTTTCAACTGCAGTTCACTTATTATTAATAAATCCAGAACATTATTCATTTATCCACATGTGTATTGCCTTAAAAATTTTCTTTCAAATGAATTAGTAAGATATGTAGTAACGTGTATCTTACTACAACTCTTACGTTCAGTACGAAATTAATTAAAATGTATACACTGGATTAGGGATGGACAAAAACCATCGATGTTTTAAAAATAATCGATGTATTGTTGTATTGCTCCTAAAAAATCGCAATATATCGATATTTTCTTTCGATACATCGAAACGACAAATAGCATTTAGAACGTGTAGATTGATATAGAAGCGTGCATACATATCTATGTATATGTCTTGGCTTGATTTAAGTTACTGATGGGACAAGTAGTAATTAAAAAAATCAAAAAAACCCGAACCGTTCAATATCCTAAACGGTCATACAAAATGAAAAATCATAAGCGAAACCTAAAGATGATTTTAAAATACCTGTCGAATGATACACATTTTGATAGAGATCGCCGACTTTTTATTTTTCTCGTATTTACAAAATGGCGTCTGTTGGCCGCCATATTGAATTTTTACTACTGTCATATCCTTAGTCACACTCCCGGGATTTAAAAAATCTATTGACGTAAGAATCATTAAAATCGGTCGACGCGTTCGGTTTATATAAGGCTTCAACGGAACACACATCCATACATACATATATATATACTATGATGTAACGAATACATTTTTGGCGAATGCGAATGAGAATAACACAATTTAATTTTTCCGTAAGCGAGTGCTTAAGAAGTTGTTGTATAAGAATCTGAAGTGTGTTGTATACATAGCATATACATATGTATATCATTTTATTCAGAAATAATTTCTTAGTCGGGCTTAAGTTCAGTAATTTCAATTCTTATTGAATGAAATATTTGTTATTAATTAATGTGAGTTTCTAAAGAAGAGAAGTGCAGCAACGCACTTCATCAGCACCCAAGTCTATCTACTGGGGTAGAGATTGTTATTAACATCAGCTATTTAACGCAAATTTTTAATGAAATGGAATATGAGAAATATTGTGTATACAATTATTGATTTACCTTTGGTAAACACATTTGTAAGTATCACTATTCATTTTCTGTTTATCCGTTTTTTCATTTTTATATTCAGGTTAGCACGAAGTATTTCCCCCAGCTTATAGTCTAATTTAATTTTTCTTCTCTTCTTTAGAAACTCACATTAATTAATAAAAAATATTTCATTCAATAAGAATTGAAATTACTGAACTTAAGCCCGACTAAGAAATTATTTCTGATTAAAATTCACTATAGTTCAACTAAATATTTAAAATTTTTTCACTTATATCATTTTATTTAACTTGAGTCTTGAATTGAGCAAATATTTTTTAATTTATTAAAAATTTAAATTTTTAAAACAGAAAAATAAAAAAAGATAAAGATATTAAAATTAGTATAGATAATAATTAAAAATAAATTAACAAAATGTTATTCAATCAACCCATTCGTAGTTTGGCCCTAAAGCCTGGTATTTTGTTCAAAATTTCATGTGAAATGTTGTCAAAATACATATTTAATAAAATTGGAATGAATTGTTCATTAAAAATTTTGCAAAATTAGTATTCCGTTCATCTTGGAAAAAACATATGAAATATATCTTCAACATTTAAAATTTTCATGTGAAATAATATGAGTCGAATGAATGCTGCTCAATATTTTTCAAAAGTTTGAACAGACTAGTCTTAAGTATAAAATATTTTTGCGAAAATCAAACACTGCCTTTTCTCTTTCAAAAACCGAAAAAACCGTATCTTTTTCGTGCTGGCTTAAAATAATGTTCGTCCTTTTAACGTTTCTTAATCGTAAACTGTTTTCGTAAAAGAAGTACATAATTTTTTTGTCTTTAATATTCGCTTGAAATATTCGCAGACATTTTAGCGAATGTAGAAGCGAATGCAAATAGCAAAACTAATCGAATAATTTGCGAATGCGAAAACGAATGCGATACATACATAAATGCATAGGCTGTTAAACATAATACCCTACTTTGTGTCGCGCAGTCGGGTAAAACGAGATTTGCATTCCAGTCAGTGATGCCATTAGGATACGAAAGATACATTTTTCGTATCTTTTGATGACTTCAGGTACCATGTATAATCTCGACATTTTTCGTATCTTTTGAATTTGTACTCAAAATGTACATAAAATATGAACATCCTTTTTTTTGAGGAAATATGAAAATTTTTTTTTTATTTTAAGGAAATTTATATGAACTTTTTGATATAATCGCCTTAGTATAAACGCCTGAACTCGTATATTAATTTTTACAAAAATGAATTTGTTTTGATAACATCCAAATGCAGTTATGTACACATAATTAATTTTAAAGTTTTAAAATTACATGCCTAATATTTATGACTTAAATAAATATAAAAATGAATTTATAAATATGATTCTTTACAATATTCATTAAATATGAAATAAAAATGTTATGTTAGCAAATGTTAAACGTTAAAAATGGACTTTAAATTTTTTTACAAAATTTATCTTTTTGGGAACAAATGTATCTTTTTGGAAACTAAAATGTATCTTTCTCGAAATTTCACTGGCAACACTGATTCCAATATCTAAAAAAAATTTTTTGTACATTTTTGATTTTGATTTAAATTTTATTAACAAACAAGTAAGAGTGCTATATACCTCTTATATACCCTTCACCGACGTACGTATATAGAATATATACATTTATATGTACATAAATACATATGTGCATACAAATATGTTTTGTGAAAAAAATGGATCATGTATTTTTTGCACTAGTGCAATTTCTAATGAGAGACCAATGGGCACTTTTCGGCAAAAGAAAGTTCAAAGATTTTATTTTCGGCATGAGAAATAGTTGAATATTTTATTTTATTCAGAATTTTTTTATATTATTAATATTTTCTCTTTTTAAAATGAATGGGGAGAAGTTAATTAGAGAGGACTTTAACAGAGATCAGCACTTTCTAATGGCAATTTATTCACCCACATCTAAGACGACCTGAATATGTAGTTATATCAACATAAATGAAAGATATTGCCAGCCTTTACTATATTGATACCGACAGCGAAAACTGAATTAAGTATCCATAATGGCACTAAATCAAATTTATCTTTTAAAACATATGCAAGCAACCTAAACTAATTACACACCTTCATTTGTGTGGCCCGTGTCATGTATGTAAAGACTCCTCTCCATGTTTTGGCAGCATAATTCACGAAAACGGATCATAGTGCGCCATTTTACATGCATTTTATTTTGATGCCGCACAACAACAACTGATGCCTTATTTTAACTATTGGTTTCTCAAAAAAGAACACAAACTGTAGCAATTGTGAGAAATAAGATAGAATCGTAATTTTTTTGATAACATATGATGTTCAAATGCGTTCTACTACTTCATAATCCTAAAAAAATCCTAGTACTGTACCTCCATATCAACTAAGCTAACTTATTTGATATTTGCCGGTATTTAATAAGACTTAACATTACAAAACTGCCTATTGTCTCAATTCAAACATCCTATTGCCAATGTTGCACGTTCACTCATGTCGCGATACTATCTAAACTATTCATTCATTGAGAATATTTCGATTTTGCTCAGCATAAAGCAACAGGTTCTGGGAAAAGAACTGTTTGAAATTACTGTTCCTTAGAGATATATTTTACGCTATCTCCATTTAAAAATTAATAAGAACTCGTTGCTGAAAGGAGAATTAGTACCATATCGCAAAGCTTCGTAAAACTAATGTTGAAGGGTATATTAGATTGTCATATCAAAGTTGAATAAATATAAGAAAGACTCTAGAGTGCTTCACTCTTCCTAAAATATAAAATATGTTTAATTTAAACCACAAAAATAATATGTTTAGTTACTTATTTTACCAAATGAATTTAAATTTTCCAGCTCTGGAACCATATATTAGATTTTTCTGATTTTGAATACTAATTTATTTCTTTCTTAAATATAAAATATGTTTAATCAACAAACAAACAAAAAATTAAATAAAAAAAAAACTAGTTTTATTAAGTTAATTTATATAAAAACAACTCTTGAGCTGTATTTCTAATTTTCCTAATTTTGTATGCCAAACTATTTATTTCTTTTCTTTTAGATATTTTAAATTCTTATACCAATATATATTTTTTTTAAATATAAAATATTTTTTATTAATAGGGAAAAAGAAAACTTTAATTTTAGTACGTTACTTGTATATATCAAAAATAGTTTATATTTTGCAACCCTGGAATTTTTTTTTATTTATTTTTATTTTTAATACTAATTTTATTGTTACTGAAATATAAATAGGTTTAACAAAAACACAAAAATTAGTTTTATCTAGCAAGAAAAAGTATAAATTTTCCAGCTTTGAAACTGTCATTGCGACTTTGCTGATTTTCAATACCAATCTATTTCGGGCCATTTTTAAAAAAAAGATGTCTCTAACTGTTCTGGGAGCTTCGGAAACCCGATTTCACGTACAGACAGACGGACGGACGTACAGACAGACACCGCTTATTCGGCTTCCCTATTCATAAGGACCCAGAATATATACACTTTAAGTGTCTCATATGAATATTGTGGAAATTACACACGGAATAACAGACCTATATACCCTTTACCATTTTTGGTGAAACTTACTAAACCAAACTAACATTTCATTGTCAAAGTCCACTTTTACCCTTAGAACTTGATAGAACTTAATATAAACTTTTTAGAATTTTCTTTAAACTGATGTAAAACTATTGTTTCAACATGATTTGTGATTATATATAGATCAACTTCTGTGCCGCAGAAAATACCATTGATTCAAATATGGTTTTCGTTTATATTTAATTGTGAAGGGTTACACTTTTAAAACTAGCTTTACTAAATAAATAAGTGTTTTTGTGGGAATTGTTACAATTTAAGTTTAAAATTTGTTAACGCACTAGTAATTCCAAATTATTATTTTACTTTTAAGTAAAATATTTTTTATTAAAAATACATTGAATTTGATTATTGAGGGGTTTAGCTGGATCATATGCGCATTTCACTGTTGCTAATGCAGATCATCAGGGAACCTTTACCCAAAAATTTCTTAGAACAACTAAAGTTAATATGTTAAACTTTCAGTTAAGCAAATGAGAAGCTCAACAAATAACAAAGTTGAAACAAGAACTCAATAATCAACATATTTTTTATTTTCTTACTTTATCATTAGTGCATTACTTTTTTTCAGCTTCAAATTGTAGTTGTAAGAGTTTGCAAAGAAAATAAATGTAAATAATAACAACAGCTTTTCAAGAATAGAGTGTTGCCACACAAGTATTTTTTTGACCGGGTGCTGTCAAGTTACTAAATAAAGTTTCGTGCCATTTGTCGAAAAAGAAATTTAATTCTTGGCAAAAATATATGCATACGCGCGTCTTCTGACTGCATTTCTAAGTTTGCCGTGAGAGTATCAAATGTGTTACGGGAGCACTACGGTACCTTTTCATGTCAAATAGTATCAAAAAAGTACGATCGTATCAACTATCGTATCGTATCATCACTATATTGAAATTCCACATTAAAGTTCGTCCATTGCAATAAAAAAATTGTCTTTTAAATTAAAAGCTTCTAATAATGTCTCAGAATCATAAAATGAAATACAGTAAAAACTCTCATAACTGGAGTATATTATAGTTTAGAGTAGACTTCTTCAACTTAGATGGGTGTAATTTCAGCTGTTGGGTTTCAAAATAACTTTCAATGTTTTTTTATATGCTGGAATGCAACAATGTCTTCTATAGCAAAATGCTTTAAACGTTGCAAGTAGAATATCGTCAATGGCATAAAAATACGGAAGATTATAACTAGCTGCTGAGAATCCAGCTTTTCGAAAGAAGTTTTTGATTGTTGCTGCTTCAACTTTAGCCCAAGAGGCTTTGATAAAGTATAAAACTTCAAGAACATCAATAGATTTTACGAGATCTGCTGATGAAGTTGTAGTATCGACCTTTGGCAGTATGTGCTTTAATATTAACCATATTTAGTGAACCTTGAAGTTTTGGATTATAACTTGGTCAAGGGGTTGACAAACTGCAGTTGTATGTGGAGGCAAAAAAAAAACGACGTTTATGTTTGTTAAATTTAATTCTTTTGGATGAGATGAAGCATTTTCCAAGAACAAGGGTATTTTACGTTTCTGAGATCTCATTTTCCTGTTGAACTGCTGCAGCCATATGTATGACTCACAGCCGCTCTTTTTCTCCTATGTTTGCACAAAACAAAACTGTGAGTCTTTTCTCAGAAAAATTTCCACCAATGTACTTTTCGGATTTTAGAGCTAGAGTTCTATCAGGTAAAGCACGGAAGAAAAGCCCAGTTTCATCTGCGTTGTAAATATCCTCCGGCTTGTAACCACACAACATGGATGGCAGTTTGGCAATGAACTGCTGCACATCTCTTTTATTTACGTCTGCAGCTTCTTCAGTTATACACTTAAAAGTAGCGTTATTCCGTGTGCGCCATCTTTCTAACCATCCATTTGATTCAGAAAAATTGAAAACATGCAGTTGCGCTGCTATTTCAGTTGCCTTAGCATTTAAAATGGGACCAAAAATTGGAATATTTTGACATCTAGCTCTAGTGAACCAATCACATTTTGTCTATTTCAGCGCCACCCGTTCTAACAAACAATCGCTTTTGATCGACATTTAGTCCAAACTCCCATTTGGAGCGAATGGCATCTTTGTTTTTATTGATTTCTGCGGCTTGCGTTTTACCAATATTGAATTAAGATTCAAGTAGATTTTAAGAAGCATAAATGAATTGTAATAATATGCATTGCTAAAAAACTTTACCTTCTCGCTATTTCGCGCACCGAACATATTTCTTTTTCAAACTCATTTATGATTTCCATTTTTTCTTTAATTGATAAACAATTTTTCCGTACCATTTTATGACACGACTTCATTAAATACATAAACAACAAATTTTTTGCCGTCCTAACACATAAGTATGTATGTATGTACCTACATTTGCGTTAACAGGGGAATCACCAATATTATATATTGACATTAATACAAAATAAAATAAAAGATGAATTACGAGTACATACTATTTAAATACAACTATTGTTGCCGTGTTTCACCGCTTCTATCCGTTTATGAGAGATACATATTTTGAGCAATATTTTTTTCAAATTTATTGTCTGCGTCCGGTTATGGGAATATATTTTCTATGCAAAAACTAATGAACATGTTGGATCTGTCAGGTTATAGGAGACATTAAGACTGGTTTCACTGTATCGTCTTTTCAATAATTTTTTTGGATTTTGCATATCCATTTACTTTTATCGAAACTAAACACTTTGTTAAGATATACCAAACAGTTATCAACGAATAATATGTTTTTTTTTAATTTCATCATTTGCCATTGGAGATTTGGCATCAATGTGTTGCAAATTATGTTAGTTTTACAACCAAAAAAAAAACAGATATAGTTGACAAATAGTAGCTAATGTATTTGAATTTTGAATTAAAATTTTTTTGCTTTAAAATTAAGTGGAAAAGAGCAAAATATAAATATTTTTTTTCAACATTATATAGGACGCAAACACGAAATATATTATATATTATAGTAGGATGGGCAATCCTAGTAAAAGATTGACAAAATAAAATGAAAAATTTACCGTTAATCAAAATTTGTTTGGTCTCTTTTAATTTCTTGGTATTGATTTGTTATACATACGAGTATACAGTAGAAAACCTTCATAAAATTTTTGCGGTCATAATATTTTTTTTTTTCATGTTTATATTTATTTATTGTATATTCAAAAAAATTACCTAACAATAAGTATTCAAATCTTAAATCTAGATGTAATTATTAGGCCCAACCACTGTACAGCATAAACTTAGTGATAAGTAATCAATAATATACAAATGTCGTATTAAGCACAAAAATATTTTAAAGCAGTTTCATCTGGAGTTTTGAGTATTAGAGGCGTAGTGTCCCTCTTTTTTAAGCAGGTGTTTCCTGTAAAATTCAAGATGTTACGAGCAATTAGGATAAGACTCGAGTTTTGTTAGGTATTTGTCTGCGCATTTTGCAATGTCTTCAGTGACTAGTGGCATATTTAAATCACGATGTAAATATGAATTTACGATGTACCATGGAGCCGATGTTATTAGCTTTAAAATCTTGTTTTTTTTCCTTGGTTAGATTCTCTCTACATTGAAAGCTGAAGCAGTGTCTCATAGCTGTATTCGTAGCACCATATTGGTTTCAAAAGCGACTTGTACATTAAAATTTTACAATCTAGACTGAGTGTTGAATTTCTACCACTCAGCCAATGTATCTGAGTTAATTTATGTTTCATTTGTGTTAGCTTTGAGTCAATATGCTGTTTCCATGTAAGCCGTCGATCACGGTGTATACCATGTGAATGTTGAGGAATAACTTGATTGTTGATTCGAATTGGGGAACAAGTATGTGCTTCGCAAGGTAAATGTTACCTGAACACACTTTTAATCGTTTACTTTAATTCTCCATAAGTTTAACCATAGTTCCAGCTGAAAAATATGTTCCTGAAGATATCGAGATGCATCGTAAAAGTTTTCAAGCATACTAAGACTCAAAGGCATATCACAAGTAAAAAACTGGCCCCAGTATGCTCCCCTGTGGCACACCGGATGATATAGATTCGGGCACACTCATGAAGTCTCCTTCAACAACCGTGAACTTCCGGATAGTAATGTAACTTTCCAATAGCTTCAGAAAATTTATTGGTAGATATGTTTTCAATTTTAAAATAAGGCCTTCATGCCACACTTTATCAAATGCCTGAGAAACGTCAATAAACTGGCCAGAACAATATTTCTTTTGTTCAAATGTTCTTCTTATAAATTAAAACCAATCTATGCGTTTGTTCAATGGTGCTTTGCTGACTTCTAAAACCAAATTCATGGTCTAGGATGCACCCGCTACCAATTAGAATGGGAGCTAATTTTGTCATAAGCAGTTTTTCGAAAATTTTTGACATTCTTGATAGTAGACTAATTGGCCTGTATCTTTGCCCGGCTTTGGAATAATTTTGACCTTGGCAAGCTTCCAGTGGTGTGGATAATAATCTAGTCGTAATATGGCATTTAAAATAAATAGAAGGATTCTAATTGCAATACGACGCAAATTCATTAGCATCTTGTTACTAATTCCATCAATACCTGGAGCTTTCTTCGTGTTGGACTCAGCAATTAGTTTCTGCACATCCTGCATCTTAACCTTTAAGGGTCGAGGAAGTAGAGCAACTGTACTCGGTAAATCAACAGCACAAATACATGTGTTTGGAGTAAATAGGATTTTTTTTAATGTTTTGCGAACAAGTTAAATTTTTCAGTATCACTTCTTGCCCAACCTCCGGTAGAAGTGCGCAGAGGTGGTTTAAACTCAACGGGTGTTTTAAGCTTTCTCGCAGCGCGCCACAATGAGTAATAAGATTCTGGAGTTACATCGAGATTTTCCAGATAGTTTTTAGGAGATGCGCTTTTTTCGAATGCAAGCAGCTCTTGGAGTCGTTTAGTGCACTCTTTAAGTCTGGTTTTTGGTTGCGGTGATCTGTGCTGTTGCCATTCCCTTCTACCTCCTTTTTTCACATATGAGACGTTCAATATACGTAGAATAAATTCTAATCCCAGTCCTTAGATGGGAGGTCGTGGCATGTTCAGCAGACTGCTTAATATTTTCGTTAAGATTGGCAATGTTAGATTCAATATCATTGTGTGTTCTTAGCGTAAATAAACAGGATTGATCATCTGCACATATAGGTGACGTAAAAGACTTCTTAGTGGGTTACAGATTGTAAAGATAGTGGGAGAGTGATCAGAGTAGAGATCTAAAGAAGCTTCAACATGAACTAAATCCCTAGAAATATTTTTCATAACGCCAAAATCTATAAAATCCGGAATCTTTTTTATGTCAGTAGGCTAGTAAGTAGGCTCCCGGCTCGAAATGACATCTAAAGCCATTTTTGAAATTGTGTTGAACAACGCTCTACCTCCAGGTGTAATAAGGCGCCAACCCTAGAACGTATGTGTTGCATTGTAGTCTCCAGGTGCTGCGAAACAAGGTCCAAGCGATTTATAGAAATCCTCAATGTAGCTTCGTTTGTTGTTTTTTGTTTGTTTTTGTTGTTTCTGACTATGTAAAAAAAAAATATTAGCAATATTTGCTTTGCTTATTAATCAAAGTTAATATGCACTATGAATATTATGTATTACGAATATTTTTTGTTTGTTTAGTATATATAAGAAAAACACCTCTAAGACGACTGTTTACTATGAAGTTTCCAAATGCATTTTCTGTTTTCAGACCAATTATCTTTTTATAACAAAATATTTTTCGGTAAAATCACCTGTCAAGAAACGCACTAGCGATGCCATCATCGCAGCCTGTTTACGGATTAGTTTGGTAATTCTACTGTGCCTGTTGTACGAGCCTGATGCCCTAGTAGTTGTTCTGAGGATTCTATAACCTTCATCATTGTTTGTTGTAGTATTTTTCTGTACTGTTCTACAAGACAGCTTCGTACTACCCCTCGGCAAAATACTCATCATCCAACGGCAGAACTTATAACAGACGGTTTTCGTTGTCGTTGGCCTCAAATACTGACCATTCTCCATCCAACCTTATTAACAGCTCCTGAAAATAGTTCTTGGTTGTTTTCCTTGATGATGGGTCCTTTTGATAATTTCTAATAATCGTCTCAATCCTCTCGCCGATGGGCGCTTGCTGTATTCCTCAAGGTTTGACATTCTCCCTTTTATTTTTCTCTACACAGGGATATGTGGGGGTCACCATAATGTTAATTATCTCGTTTGTTAGTGAATTATTTAATCTCAGCACTTGAACTGGATTAATGACAATTGATTGTCAACAGCAAACAGTACTTGAACCGAGATGTTTTGCTAAAAGAAGTTTAAAGATGTACATAAATTGCTTTATGATCAAAGGCAAAAGACATACGTTATTCACTTTTTCTTTGTTTTATACAAAATATTGACCACTATTAATATTACAAAAGAAAATGTTTACCATTAATTTTACATAATTCGCATTTATGGTGTTATTTTTAAGTTCAGTGGTTTTATGATCATGAACATGATGAAAGCAAAACATTCTTATAATGCAATTTTAAGAAGGTGAACGTACTACACAAGCAATACAAACGGTATAATATGTAAAAAACAATGAAATTGTAATATAATACTTAAAGTGCAGTTTTATACAAATAAACAAAAATATGCAAAAGTTCATCAAACTTATGAAAATAATAAAAATAAATTTATAAATCCAAAATGTATAATAAGCTAAATCATTATAATTATAAACACCAGTCCTTAATTAAATCGCTGGAAAAAAATCCTTAAGAATAACCCCTAGTACTAATGGATTTTTATGAAATTATTAAAAAAATACTAAATAATTCCCTCGAGTTCAATTAGAGTAGTAGATTCTTTACTAACTTCGCGATAAAGTTCCGGAAGTTAATCCTAAGTTTAGCAAAACTGAACTATATAGTGACCTTCAAAATTTGTCCATTATTATAACTGTCCTTTAAAAAAATAATAAAATTTTTGTTTTATGTTAACGTTTCTGTGGATATTGGGGATATTAATTGTTAAAAACACTTAGTACAACTTGCTTTTGTTTATTTGCCAAATTGTAAACATAACAAAACCATTTTTGTCAATTCTTTTGTATATTTTTTTTTTATTAGTATGTGTTTTGTATATGTATGTATGTTTTGCATTGTAGTCGCTACCTGCTACGAAACAAGGTCCATAGAAATCCTCGCATTGATCCTTAGTGATTGAGTATCTAGGAGGAGATTAAATTGATGACATAACGAAATTTGTAAAAAAAAAAATTCGACACAAATATTAGTTGCTTGTAGATGTTCTGCACACATGTTATCAAGAATGAGTCTTGACTTTATTATAATTGCTGATCCACCGCATGCTCCTCCTCTCGGCTTCTTTGTATCATATAGGGTGTAACCACTTATTTTAAAAAGGCTTTTCGAAGTCAAATGAGTCTCAGAGACCAACATTATATCAATAATTTTTTTCGTGAAAAAGTGCTCGAGTTCATTTTTGTGGTGACGAATGCTGTTTGCGTTCCAGAAACATAGTTTTAACATGTTCATGTTCCTATCTCTAACAAGTCTTCGTAAAATTTTGTCTTAACGTTATATCTTTAACACCACACTAATCCTTGCTTTTATAAAAATATATGAATTGTTTAAAAAAATAATTTTCCGCCTCCAACTTATGTTTTTTATGCTACAAAAATATCTGCTGACTGACACTTTTTGGTACACACTATGAGTTAAAAACCAATATGGCCGCTGACCACAAAAAATTATGCGGCTGACTGTTGGAATTCGTGTTCAGATTATCCATCAAGTCAAAATTTGAGCAAAACTGTCACTCAAGTTCTATAGTGTGTAGTCTACTTTAACATTATATATACATCACGGCTGTCCAAACTGGCACCAGTGTGCGAATATATATCGGATTCCTATATAAATGAATACACATACGCGAATATATTTGCTTCGGTGTTCTCTCGGTGGTTTGCGATGATGCAGCGGGCTTGTCGTTATTGTCTTGCAATAATGAAAAATGAATTTTGACGATTAGTAGAGGAGCAAATTGAGAAGAAGTTGGGTTTCGCCAACGCCTTACACACACACACAACGCTTTACACACAGTTATATATCTGTCCATTCTGATATTAGACTACTGTTATCTATAGTGAAAACTTGGTTATGTGATGATCACGAGCCCGAAGCGGATGATATCGCTGACTTAAATGAAGAGGTACTATGCTGCGGTAATGTTAACGAATCACTAGTTGGCATTGGACAAAGCGAAGTTGATCGCTGACAAAAAAATAGCTTTGCCGTTAGAAAAAGACTATCATCGTATTTTTTATTTTTATTGTTTGCGTTAAGAGTTTCAGAACTCACAGTAAAATAGACATTTCTGCCGTTAAACTCACTTCACAATTTTTTGTTTTTGAGGTACTCATGTAGAGTATTCCTCAGTGTCACTTTGTTTGCGGTTTTTTGTTTGTTTTTGTTGTTTCTCACCATGTAAAAAGTATTAGTAAAGTAAATAAAGCTTATTTATCAAAGTTAATATGCACGACGATAATATGTACTACGAATATTTTTTTTATGTTTTTTTGTTTGTTTAGTATATATACATACATATAAGAAAAACTCCCCTAAGACGTCTGTACATATGCCTACGTTTTTAGTTAATTAAAAAAATCATTAAAAAATTAAAGCAAGGAATTTAGTAAAATCGTACTGAAAAAATTATATTTTTTCTTGAAAATTAGTACAATTTGTGTTTCCACTATACATATGTGGTTTGCTCTATTCATGCTTCACACCCCAATCATGAGCGAATCAACATTCCTCGAAATGCAATGTTATGAGAGCGAATCAAGTAGATTCAATATGAATCTACTTGATTCTATAAACTAGCTATATAATAGAAGTGAGCCCAAGTCATGAAAAAGTGCACAGTATTGTATTTTTTTCAAGAGCGAATATTTTTTGTAGTGGCGATCGTAATTGAGTGTAAAGCAGATATCTTCAAAACCTCGCACAGGTGTAAGTGCTCTCACAATAATGAAGAGAACAATAATAGATAATTTGTATTTTTATTTAATGTGTACTCATTTGATACTACAACAAGGGCTACCACTTTAATCATAGACTATTCATATGTACATGCCCGTTGTGTAGTCGCGTTTTACTAGCAATAATGGATTCTTTTAAATTAGTTTTATTTCACAAGGTTTTTTATTTTTTAGAGCTTGAAGGATCATATCTGAAATTAATTTATTATATACGATTTAAAATACATCAAATGTGCCAGTGTTCTCTTTTTTACTCTCACTAGAGTTTTACAAATATATCATAAATTAGTCTTGGCAGCCATCGTATAATTAGAGACAAATAAATTACGGCCAAAAACGAACCACCAACACAAACACAAGTGTGAATGTATTTGTGAGGAGATCACTGCCCTGCAGAAAATGCGAATAGTGCAAATGTAGTGATTTACTAGTGAGATTGTAAGTAGCACTACTGACCAGGTGTACCCCAGCCAATGTAATCGCCTATTGACATTTAACATTAGCTTGTCATTGAAAATCCACCACTAGACTGTAACACTACTGACTAAGTAGTTTTTTGGGACCACATGGAAACATTGGCACCAAAGATTCACTAGTAATTTTTTAGGGCCTCTAGTCTACAATATCGATGTATCATCGCTCTACTTACGTATGGATCTTAAAATGTGACAAATCTTTACCTGATGGCACAGAATCTTCCACAGGGTCAAAATTTCCATAATTAGCACCTTTCACTTAAAACACTTAAATTTTCACATTTTCTATTTTTATACAATATTGATTGTTATTTTATTTGTGTTTTTATTTCTTTTTGTGTATTATGTTTTTAGATATTGTTATATACATTTATATATGTAGATTAACCTTATAATTCTATTTCTTAAGATAATTTTTATAAACACTTAAATTTTGCTTGACGTCACGTTTATTTTCAACAAACCAATAAAACATTAAGAAGAAGCATAGTTGTGTGATCTGAAAAAATGTTTTCTACGCATTAAAACCATTATTATTAGACGCTCTGTTGACAATGTCACCAATATAGTCGACAAAAGTGGTGACTTGGGGACACTTTACCCCATGTTTTCTGCAGGGTGGTGCATAGCAAAAATAGAGAACAAAGAAACAAAAAACACACAAAACCATTGTAAAACAGTTGAATAGACAGTTGTGTCTAGTGTGCAATATTTTTATTGTACACTTCGTAGTGTACCATACTTCATTTCACAAACTCCAAATTTCATAAAATATTAATTGATAATAAAACTTTTTACAATTATATCCATTATGAAAGATACTATTTTATAGGTATTTTATTTCTTAAGGCGACTTTTTGAGTTCAAGATTAGAGATTAAATTAACCTTAATCTTCATTTGAGATTTTTGGGTAGTCGATAATATGGTTTTACTTGCTAGTTTAAGCGGCCAATCGTGGTGGTTTTATCTTACATAAATATTAACAACATACACTTGTGAAACATATAACTTTTTGTAAAACTTATATGATCAAATAATTAAAAAACACGTAAATAAATAAATATATTTTATATTATTTATCTATTTCCTTTAACACGCGCAATATTTTACTTGTAAATAACAAAATATGGCAGTTTCTTCTTCTTCCCACAAAAAATCAACGTGTGTTGATAACATGTATGACTTTTGCACAGAAAATGTTGCCACTATTTTGTTCCTCAGTATGGCAGTACTACACATAATAAGAAGATTAAACTGCCACTCAAAAACATCATATTCAGTTAAGAGAGATTAAGTTAATTTTCGGATTAGTTAATAACAGAACTCCAATAACAGAACTCCAACTCCAAATTTCATAAAATATTAATTTATAATAAAACTTTTTACAATTATATCCATTATGAAAGATACAATTTTATAGGTATTTTATTTCTTAGGGCGACTTTTTGAGTTCAAGATTAGAGATTAAATTAACCTTAATCTTCATTTGAGATTTTTGGGTAGTCGATAATATGGTTTTACTTGCTAGTTTAAGCGGCCAATCGTGGTGATTTTATCTTACATAAATATTAACAACATACACATATAACTTTTTGTAAAACTTATATGATCAAATAATTAAAAAACACGTAAATAAATAAATATATTTTATATTATTTATCTATTTCCTTTAACACGCGCAATATTTTACTTGTAAATAACAAAATATGGCAGTTTCTTCTTCTTCCCACAAAAAATCAACGTGTGTTGATAACATGTATGACTTTTGCACAGAAAATGTTGCCACTATTTTGTTCCTCAGTATGGCAGTACTACACATAATAAGAAGATTAAACTGCCACTCAAAAACATCATATTCAGTTAAGAGAGATTAAGTTAATTTTCGGATTAGTTAATAACAGAAATAAACTAATCTTAATCTCAATCCCAAAAAGTCGCCCTTAGAGTCTTAAATTAATAAATTATAAAACTTAAGCGGCATGGCCACACATTAAACTGACGCTTCCAATTTGTGTATGTGTTGGTAAAACTCTGTTTCATACCATCAAATCTCATTTCAAATTTGTTTTAAAAAAGAACGCACGTTTTTTTATGACATCTTTTTTCTTCATTATGATATATTTCAAGTACAATGTGGTACTGCGCATTTTTTCTATTATGTTTTACATTTAACTTGCCATAAGTTTCGTTAAATTTAAAATTAAATTTTTTCATCCATTCATATTTCACACTACGTCACAAAAAAAATCATAATATTGTCGCTGCCAAAATTATAAAAAAATTTCATTTTAACTAATAACGAGCACACAGATAAAATTAGCTTCAAATTTCTGCCGCGATGGTAGTGAAAATTTAAATTCCCTGCAGAAAACATGGGGATAAGTGTCCCCAAGTCACCACTTATGTCGATTATTTTGGTGACATTGTCAACAGAGCGTCTATTAATAACGGTTTTAAAGCGTAGAAAACATTTTTCCAGATACACACAACTATGCTTCTTCTTAATGTTTTATTGGCTTGTTGAAAATAAACGTGACGTCAAGCAAAATTTAAGTGTTTATAAAAATGATCTTAAGAAATAGAATTATAAGGTTAATATATATAAATGTATTTAACAATAATTAAAACATAATACAAAAAAATAAAATAAAAAAACAAATAAAATAACAATCAATATTGCATAAAAATATAAAATGTGAAAATTGAAGAGTTTTAAGTCAAAGGAAATTTTGACCCTGTGGATGATTTTGTGCCATCAGGTAAAGATTTGTCACATTTTAAGATCCATACGTAAGTGTTTGACTTTACTAATTCAGCGAAACATAAAATTTTTAATTTTAATTTACATATGTATTTAATAGAAATGCCAAACAATTTCCTGCAGGTGGTGACAGTGTCTATAGTGAATCAGTACAGTTTTAATGTCTACATGTGGTTGCAAAAAAACTACTTAGTCAGTAGTGCTAGAGTCTAGTGGTGGATTTTCAATGACAAGCTAATGTTAAATGTCAATAGGCGATTACATTAGCTGGGGTACACCTGGTCAGTAGTGCTACTGAAAATGTCACTAGTAAATCACTACATTTTCACTATTCGCATTTTCTGCAGGGTTTTTTGATTTTCGTGAAAGTCACATCAAACCATACGTGTAAGTTTATTTTACTAACACTATCAAAGAAAAGCAGAGTTTGACGCGTCAGTTTGATGTGTGGCCATTCCGCTTTAGAACAGTATCGCATGTGAACTGACACGCGCAAATAATCTACGTTGTTTGTTTTTTCTTTTACACTTACACATATTTTTACACTTGTGTGCTCATTTTACAATTGTCAACCGGTGTGCACTAGTGAAATATGCTTCGACAGTACAATAGCTAATGCTCGCGCTTGGCCGATAAACAAATGCTGTTGCATGCTTTTGATAAAACTGAATACCAATTTTAGTGTTCTCATAAAATCAAGAGCACTAAAAAGAGAGAACAATTCAATAATGTACATCATGAAGATTAAGCAAGCAAACAGTTTGTGCTCAGCTCTACTATCAAAACAAAATAGGTATATTTGCATGTGTGTATGAATAAATAAAAACAAACAAACATACCCCTGTAGTCGGCGTAGCTACCCTGTCGGAAATTCCATTAACTTTAAACTAACTTTAAGCTATTTCAACTAGTACTGACTGGCACTTTTTTTTACTTTTCAATGTAATCAACTGACTATTTTAACATTGCGATGTCCTAGGCAGTAGTCAATTGTCTCACTCTGCATTACTTTCAGCTAACTTAAATTAAAGTTGGCTTTTTTAAATCACCTGGTAGTCAGTAAATTTGAAAAACTTTTCTGGGGTTCGAACATGTGTCGTCACACGTTGTGTACTCAACGCGCTAACTACACAGCCAAGGTACCATCTAAAATAATAAGAGCAAAATGTTGATATAAAACTGAAATGAGTTTCAAAGTAGCTGAGAATAAATTTGTTGGCTCTCACCAAATTCGATTACGTACTCAACTTAAGAATTAATTTTGGATTTGTTCTGGATGACATTGCAGTTAGCTTTTAGACAGTCTAAGAAAAGTTAAGTATAAGTTAACTATTTTGGTAGCCAACCACACATTCTCCGACAGGGTAGCGAATGTCTAGCTATGTCGTTAACTACAAATCGTTACCATTAACTAAAAGCCGAACTACTAGCCATGGACAGGACTGACGATTTTAACATGGGGATGACATTGACGGTAATCAATTGCCACCATCTGCATAACCCTTTGTCAGTGATTTTGCTAATGAATACAACTAATTTATTTATTCATAAAACAATTAATTATTACTCCTTATCGGAAATAAAAGGCGAAAATTAAAGAATAGTATACTGGCACAAAAACAACGCAAACATAGGCGATCACAGTTTTAGGGAAAGCGAATATATTTCACGTGAACTTTTATTCCCGAAAAGATTGATTATTACATTTTTCAATTATTTGTTATTTTTCTTTTTTTTGCAACGTTTTCATTGACTTCTGCTGCTCATTTTAACTTTCTAAAAGAAAAGCACTTTTTTACTTAAAATTACACGTTCACTGACCACGAAATTCCAATTGTAACTGACGCCAACACAAAATCGAAATAATTATGTACTTAAATTAATTTTTTTCTTGTTGATTTTCTTTGGAATTACAGCAGAGTTTTTTTCACTCGCAAAAAATATTTTTTTGAGGTTAAAGGCAACAATATATCCATGAGTGAGAGAGTCAAAAAGCGAAGTTTTGCATTTTTTCGTTAGGGAAAAACATAACGATTTTGAGTCAATTTCAACTTTTAAAACTGAAGGGACGTTCGTACGATATGTATCTATGTATGTGTGCATATACATACAAAAATGCCAAACGTGTGTAAGCGGCATGATTCATAAACATAATTGAGAAAGCGAAGCATGTCATTCAACTCGTAGTCACAGAATACACAGAAGTGTAGAAAGTTACAGGTAAATAAATCTTCAATCAGGTTTTTTAAAATATAGTGTATTTGATATTGTAGTGTATTACTACTTACCAATTAACACAGCTAATAAAAAGCGTTGTAGTTTTATTGCACTAGAAAGAAGAACAAACAGAAAAATACCCTTATCTTCCGTCTCGTGACACTTCTGTATATTCTGTGTCGTAGTGGAAATATAGCATAACTCTTCGTTTGTGATATTCGCCCTTTTATACTTGTTTTCAGATACACATGTGACACACACACCCAACCAATCATTGTGAGTAGCAGGGATGCCAGATTAAAATATAGAAATAGAATAGAATAGAATCGTCCTTTCAATCTCGGAAAATTTTCAAAAAATATGACAGTTCAAAATGAAGTTTTTTTAAACATGTATATAAATGTATATATATGTCAGTGATGCCATTAGGATACGAAAGATAAATTTGTCATATCTTTTGATGACTTTATGTACCATGTGTAATCCCGACATTTTTCGTATCTTTTGAATCTGTACGCAAAATGTACAGAAAATATGAACATCTTTTTTTTCGGGGAAATATGAACATCTTTTTTATTTTCAGGAAATTTATATGAACTTTTTGATAAAATCGGCTTAGTATAATTTAAATTTTTACAAAAATGAATTACTTTTTGATAACATCCAAAGATAGTTATGTACATATAAATAATTTTAAAGTTTGCATACTGTATTTTTAAAAATTACATGCCTAATATTTATGACTTAAATATATATAAAAATTAACTAATATGATATCATTTTCTTTACAATATTCATTAAATCGTCGGTTGGTTACTGGTTTGATGTATGGAACAAAAATGTGTTTTCGAGAAAATCGATGAAGAATGTTAAGTTCATTAGTTTTATAAAAATACACGATAGAATTTTTTGTTTTATAATAAAAGGAATAGATACATATGTTTTTTAGTCAAACTTAAAGTTGATAAACTTTTTACATCCAACATGAAAAATTATTAGGATTTAAAGAAAAAATTAAAAAAATCTTTGTTAAGGCATATCCCAATCATAACCACAATATTCTTCACTACTTGTTCAAGCAGATTAAATTACTGTGTATACTTAAGTACAAGATATCAATTTTATTCATGCAACATGACATTTAAAGGAAAAACAACGGAAGAAATAAAAGGCAGTTTGAATATATTTAATAAAAGAAATTTTATTAATAAAAAATAAATATCAATTTCATTTGATTAAAACATAATACAATAATAAAATTTTTGTATTTTGGTTTGAATCACGTTCGTTGAGTAGATATGCGTTGATATACATCATAACAATTGCGAATAACAATATTAATACTTTTACGTTGGAAATGTGCCACATATCCTAAAAATTGACGATTGCTGTAAAACCATTTTTTAAATGTTCAACAGTTGTGGAAATGACGCAATATTGCAGCTCTATACATATATCGTGATATACTCAAGATATCAGAAAACTGATAACGAATTTAGAAAGAGGGCACATTATTCATATATAATCAATCAATAACTCAATTTTTTTTTAAATGTTCCATACATCAAACCAGTAACCAACCGACGAAATATGAAATAAAAATGTTATGTTAATAAATGTTAAACGTTAAAAATGGACTTTAAAATTTTTTACTAAATGTATCTTTTTGGGAACAAATGTATCTTTTTGGAAACTAAAATGTATCTTTCTCGAAATTTCACTGGCAACACTGATATATGTGTATGGTCTATATATTTTTAAAATATATATATGAATTTATGTATGGAAATGTATGGGATTATACATGGCAATACTATTATATATAATTAGAAATATAGACTTATATATGATATGTATTATAATGGAAATCTAATTATGAAGCCAAATTAAAATTTATACATATATGATATCTCACATAAGATCGTTTTGCAATCAAAACCAGCTTTAATTTTATTAGTCGATATTTTGCTCTCTTTTTTTATCACTGGTGAATTGGAAATCTATAAGAAATTACATACGGTATGCAAAGTTTATTACGTACAGCCTCAACGTTTAAAAAAGAAAAACTCTTGTAATAAAAATACCATTCTTGTACGATTCTATACATTATGACCATATTTATTATATCAAATAATCAATAGTATAATTCAGTCATTAATTTTATAAAAAAGTTTTATACAAAGTTCATAATACTGCAAAAAATTATACTGAAAACTAGTGTTAGAATAAAAACGGATTATTTTTTCTTTTATAATTAATTGCATTAGTTTTTAATCTGATTTCTTAAATTAAATTTTGTTTACGAATATGAGTTTTGTGTTTTTTAAATAATCGACCTTTTCTCTTAAAATGTTGAATGAAGTTCGTTTTTAATAATTTTGTTCGATCTTTTGTTTTTCTGCTCAAGATACAATTTGGCTATCACTCTATAAGCCAAATTATGTGATAATTTTTAAAGAACAAAATACAATAAGCACAATGTAAATTGCTAAGAAAAACATTAGCATAATGGAGCAACATGTTCACTTTGAAGGCCGCAACAATTCATACAATTCAATATTCATTAAACAAAACCTCCATGTACAAAATCTTACAAAAATAAAATTAGTTATTTAATTAATTCCACGGTAGTGCACTGTTCTTGAATCAAAGTTGTATGAACTTTGCCTGCTCTATATGAAAATGTATGAATATATATTATCATATTTTTCCATATACCCTCATTTTTCGGATCCGAACCACATATGGGATATCATATACATATGCTCCACACAGCGAAAAAAATTTATGGAGCATATATGATATCCCATATATAGTACGGATCCGAAAAATGAGAGTATATGGACATACATATATGATAGTATATATTCATACATTTTTATACATGTATGTGTAAATATTCCCTATTCAGTATCCAAAGTACATATTTATACACCCTTGATTAAAAGAAGCGCACCGCTGTGCAATAAATTAACTTACTAAAATTACTCTTTTTGTAAGATTTTGTACAGGGAGGTTGTATTTAACATTTCTTACATTTCTTTGGGCTAAATAATTAAAAACGAACTAAAAGACATCTTATTCATCATTTTAAGAGATGTATCGATTATTTAAAAAAAACACAAAAGCCATATACGAAGATAAAATTTTGTTTAAGAAATCAGATTTAAAACTAATGCAATTATAAAAGAAAAAATAATCCCTTTTAATACAAACACTAGTTTTCAATATAATTTTTTGCAGCAGTCGTTAAGTAGTTAAGGCTGAAGAGCAGCGCTCATCGTAATTATTTTTTAAGTGCGATCAGGCTTGTGTGTGTTGTTTGGCCTTCGAGCGCTTTTCGGCTCGGTCGCACTTGTTGACTGATCTCCACAGATAACCATATAATATTGCAATTCTTTTGTGGAATTTCGTTGACAACCACTCTGCTACTTCTTATGTGAAGATATAGGTCGTGTATATTCAGTTTTTTTTTAAATACTGTTAGTACCATCTTGGGCATATGGTCTAGTTATTCCGCCCATATTTGTGCATGCGAAATATGCATGGTCTTGGGGTAAATACGGATTTTAAATGCTTAGCAAATATATTACCTTTTTCAGCATCGCTTATTGCCCAACCTCCGGTAGAAGTGCGTAGAGCTGGTTTAAACTCAACGGTTGTTTTAAGCTTTCTCGTAGCGCGCCACAAAGAGTAATTAGATGCTGGTGTGACATCGAGGTTTTCCAGATAATTTATAAGAGATGCAGTTTTTTCATATGCAAGCAACTCTTGGAGTCGTTTAGTGCACTATTTAAATCTGATTTTATGCTGTGGCGATCTGTGCTGTTGCCATTCCCGTCTAGCTCTTCTTTTTCACATACGAGACGTTCAATATCCGTAGAATAAATTCTATTGAACCCAGTCTGCGGGTGGGAGGTAGAATCATGTTCAGCAGCCTGCTTTATATTTTCGTTAAGATTCGCAATGTTAGATTCAATATCATCGGATTTTCTTAGCATTATGTTTTCTGTGCAATGACTACTAAGATATTTTTTGAATCTCAGCCAATTAACACGATTGATCATCACTTCTTAGTGGGTTACAGATTGTAACGATAGTGGGAGAGTGATCGGAGGAGAGATCTAAGGAAGCTTCGGCATGAAGTAAATCTCTAGAAATATTTTTCATGACTCCAAAATCTATAACATCCGGAATTTTTTGTATGTCTGTCGGCCAGTAAGTGGGCTCTCCAATTGAAATGACGTTCAAGGCGTGAAGCCCAAAACGTATGTTTTGCATTGTAGTCTCCAGCTGCTACGAAACAAGGCCCAAGAGATTTGTATAAATCCTCGTATTAATTCTCAGTGATTGAGAATCTTGGAGGGGAGTAAATTGATGATATAACGAAAATTTTCAACACAAATATTAGTTGCTTGTAAATGTTCTGCACAGATGTTATCAAGAATATAGTGCTTAAGTCTTGATTTTATTAAAATTGCTGATCCACCGCATGCTCTTCCTGTCGTGTTCTTAGTATCATATAAGGTGTAGCCATTCATTTTAAAAAGGCTTCTCGAAGTCAAATGAGTCTCAGAAACTAACATTACATCAATATTTTTTCCGGAAGGAAGTGCTCGAGCTCAGTTTTGTGTTGGCGAATGCCTTTTGCGTTCCAGAAACAAATTTTTAACGTGTTCATGGCTTGTTAATTAATGCTTGAAGCAGAGTATTCTGCTAGTCATATTTGTAGTAAAGTTGTTTATAGTTTGCACCAGATTATCAATAGTGGCTTCAAGGCGACTGAAATTAAAGCTTGTGTTAGCATTTGTTGAATTACTTAGTGGGGACACTTTCTGCATGGGAAAAGAATTTGTCTTTACAGCATCGGCATATGATACACATGAAGTACTTGGTTGGCTCATTGGAGGAAAATTGGAGGATAAAGTGTTTGCTGATTGAGCTGGAGCTAATTTAGGATTTTGTTCCATAGGCTTTTTAACGAAAGAATATACAGGACATCCTCTGTAGTTAGCAGTGTGATTACCTCCACAATTACTATATTTTTTTTTCAGCTTGATCTTTTGCCTTCGTACAGCTAGCAGAACCGTGCAATTTACCGCAGGTAACACAAACTGTAGGTAATTTGCAGTAAGTTTTAGTATGGCCATATTTTTGGCAATTGTGGCACTGTACGGAACCTGAACGCTTACGTGGCTCTTCAACTGTGATTTTTCGGTGCAAGAGAAACTTTTTTTCAATTGTATGTCACTCGGCTCCAGTTCAACCCGAAATATGGGTTGGGGGACCTTTTCTCTGTTAATTATATTAGTAACATTTTTAACCTTAAATCCTTTGTCGATAAGAGCACATTTTACTTCTTCGGGGTCAACATATGAATCTATGCCCTTTAATACTATTTGCAGGCCTTTAGCACTTTTAAGTTGATAGGTGTAAAAATTTGTTTTGTTTTTTTCAAATTCACTAATAATTTTCCGGAAATCTTTTTCATCATATATTTGGATCTTAGTTTCATCAATATTACCTCGTTTAATTGGAATGATGTGAAAAGTATTTTCACCAATGGCCGACAACAGTTTTTTTAAAAGCGCGTTAGAGTTTTTTTCTCTCAGATAGATACGAGGTGGCTTAAAAGACTAGCGATCATGCAGCGGGCTTGTCGTTATTGTCTTGCAATAGTGAAAATCGATTTTGAAGATTAGTAGATGATGCGCTGTTATCCCTAGACATCTTTGGAGCAGATGGAATTTTTGAAGAATTTGGGCTTCGCCCACGCTTTACCACAGTTATATACCTGTCCATTCCGACTTGGACCTTAAGCTTAGTGCTACTGTTATCTGTAGTGATAACCTTGTTAAGTGATGTATACGAGCCCGAAGGCGATGATATTGCTGACTTATATGAAGAAGTACTAGGCAATTGTAATGTTAACGAATCACTAGTTGGCATTGGACAAAGCGAAGCTTTGCCGTTAGAAAAAGACTATCATCAGATTTTTTATTTGTATTGTTAACATTAAGAGCTTCAGAACTCACAGTAAAATATGCATTTCTGCCGTTAAACTCACTTCACAATTTTTTGTTTTTGAGGTACTAATGTAGAGTATTCCTCAAGGGCACTTTGTTTGCGGTTTTTGTTTGTTTTTGTTTTTTTTGTTTCTTGCTATGTAAAAAAAAAATATCAGCAGTATTGGCTTTGCTTATTTATCAAAGTTAATATGTATTACTGTTATTATGTATTACGAATATTTTTTGTATGATATTTTCTTTGTTTAATATATACATATATGAAAAAAAAACTCCGCTAAGACGTCTGTTATGTCTTTAGTTAAATCAACAATTCTGGATGAACTAAAGCTAAAAAAGGCTATAAAAAGGTCTCGTGTTTTAGCACAAAGTCGGAAAATTTTAGTCCAGTTTTAAGAGATAAGGAGTAGCAAGGATTTATTCTTGATGTAATATTATTAAAATACATTTTAGCTTCTTTATGTTTCTCTTCGAATCGCATATTCCAAAGGTATCGAAGTGGACCGCATCTTCTGATTGCAGTGGGATAGTGAACTAAAAAATGGTGCTTTGGTTTTAAGGAACCATACAAGTTTGTATAAAGAGAATGATGGCTTTTAACTAAGTCTTCTAATTTAGCAATATGGTGGTTTTCGAATCTGGGTCCTAATTTTAAATCTATAATTTGGATCAAAATTGTGAGGATTTCCCAATGTTTGTTTTGGACTGGAATTAAATCGCCTATCATTAAAGGTAAAAAGTGAATAAAACAACTAACTTCACTTGCAGTCATTTTTTAAATTATATGTTTTTAATCTACCGTAGTCCAAAGCTATAGATCTATTCCCTACCTCAATTTTGCCATACGGAAATAACGATTTTCCACAATTAACAATACTTAAAGTAACAACTTTATCATTTATTAGCCCAAAAAGTACATTACAGATATCGTATATGCAAATGCCTTCATATATATCGTGCATAATGTCGAAACAAAAATTTTTCGAGACGTGGAAACTGGGTATGTTGTGAAAAATTCATATATTGTTTATTCCGGTTTCTTGGAAGTTGTCTTCTAATAAATCTTGTTTGTAATTTAATTTGTTTCTTAAATAACCTTGAAACTCAAATGTATCAACTTGCATCTCTGTCCTTTTTCTTTTACAAACACGACAGTACATTTTCGAATTTAAAGATTGAACTAGTATGCTATTTACTGCCAAGTTATCTCCAACAACCAAACCTTAAATGAAATGGACAGTGCGTACTTCATTTTCAGCTACAATTTCTACACCTTCTTCTAATTTTTTCAGTTCTTCCACTAAATGATATAGTGTTTTCTTATTGCCGTTTATTTTGAAATCAGTAGACCATAGGAAAGCAGCTGGGAAAATGTATTTTAATTTGGACAATAAGTACTGCGGCATTGTTGGAAAATTCAAATAACATCCACATATGGAAAATGTGTAAATAGGTAGGGTTATTTATTTGAAAATCATAAAAGAAAAGGATGTAAGGAACTACTAAACTGTATTTTAATTGTTTTACCTTTTCTTTAAATAATTCGCCGCTCGCGAAATTACAGAATTTTTTTTTATCTAAACAAGTTTTTGTATTTTTTAATGTGTAATCTAAAAGATTTGGAATTTTAAAAATTTTCTGAAATGTAAATTGCAAAGGTATTATGTATATATTTGCGGGTTTTGGACCAAAAGTGGGATTGCCATTAACAACTTTTAAAATTTTAAATAACCTGTATTCGGTTTTTATTTCCTGAAATGGATTTCGACAAACATTTATTAAGCACTTTAAGTCTTCTTCAATTTGATCTGTATTTAAAATTTCTTCTATTGTATTTGATGTAGACGATAGTAAAGATGAAACCATATTTTGCAGTTCCACAGCTAGATTTCTAGGCATATTATTTTTTTCATATAAAGTTAATGTCAAGCTTAAAACCTTTTTTTTAACTATCTATGTTGTGTAAAGTATTTTCCGTATGGTTTGTGATGCTATCTTTAAGGAAAAGAGCGTGTTCTTCTTCGGTAATAAGTTTTTTTTCACGTATGTCAGGTATTTGTGAAAATGAACTACCCAAACAATAACTAATTTTTTTATTATATTTATCTTTTGCATGTATAATTTTTAAATACTGTTTGAATGAATTAAATGTTATGAATGTTTGGTTACAGTTATTTTGAACACATTGAAGTTTTAAAAATTTCGGCAATACTACATGATCGATTTTAAAATGAGCAATTACATAATTAAGGGTTTCAAATTTTTTTTGGCATTTGAAACAAATGTAAAATGTTTTAGATAGCTGTCAATGGTTATTATTCAGAGAATATATAAGCGAAGAAATATTTGCTGACTTGAAATCAAATTCAATATCAATATCATAAAAAAAAATTTTTATAAACAGCCATGGTTGTGCACAAGCTTCCGAATATTTTTAGGAAAGAGTGTGAAATATTTTAAAACAATCAATCGGTTGTTAAAATATACATAAAAAGCTTTCAGATCTGCATCGGTTAATCCTTCCACGATCATGAATGGTTGTATTGTTAAACTTGCTGAGTAATATTTATTTATGACTGAACTTATTTGCCTCTCATAATCATTCATATTCGTCAACCCCAAAACTAAGCTTTCCTGCGAGGCAATTATTGTTACGTTCTTATTGAGTTTCCCAGTTTGGTTCTTAAATCTTCATGTACAAGACAAAATAGCATTAAGCAATATTGTATATATGAAATCTTGGGAATCTATTAGACAATAATAAAATTGACGTACGCGTACAAATTTAGAACTATATATTTGATTTAATATTTACCTGCGCTTGTCGACGGTGTAATTTTTAAAAGCAATTGCTTACAGAATTCATTATGAATATTGTTGTTGTAAAAGATACGAATTCCTTTTTTGAACATATCCCATTTTGAAAACAGCGAATGATATTTATTTGGATGCATAATCTCAAAGTCAATATTTATCTAAAAAAAGGTTAGATATATTAGCCATAAGTGGAAAAATAAATATTTACCAATTGCGAAACAAAAAACAACAAAAACAAAAATCATAAAAAAAAATATTCGTAATACATACATACATACATATTGACCTTGATAAAGAAGCTTTATTTGCTTTAAGAATATTTTTTACATAGCGAGAATCAACAAAACAAAAAATCAAAACACCCCAAAGTGCCCTTCAGGAATACTCTATATGAGTACCTCAAATAAGAAAAATTGTGAAGTAAGTTCTAACGGCAGAAATGCCTATTTTACTGTGAGTTCTGAAGCTCTGAATGAAAACAATAAAAGTAAAAAACCTGATGATAGTCTTTTTTAACAGCGAAGCCACTTTTTCGTCAGCGATCGACTTCGCTTTGTCCTATGCCAACTAGTGATTCGTTAACGTTACAGTTGCCTATTACCTCATCATTTAAGCCAGCGACATCATCTGCTCCGGTCTCGTGCTCATCTCTTAACCAAGTTATCACTATTGATAGCAGCAGCTCAAAACCCAAGGTCCAAGTCGGAATGGATAGATATATAACTGTGGTAAAGCGTGGGCGAAGCCCAAATTCTTCAAAACTTTCATCTGCTCTAAAGATGTCTAGGGATAGCAGCGCATCATCTACTAATCGTCAAAATCGGTTTTCATTATTGCAAGACAATAACGACAAGCCCGCTGCCTCATCACAAAAGTCTTTTAGGCCATCACCTATCTATCTGAGAGAAAAAAAATTCTAACGCGCTTTTCAAAAAAACTATTGTCGGCCATTGGTGAAAATACTTTTCACATCATTCCAATTAGTAAAGGTAATATTGATGAAACTAAAATCCAAATATATGAACAAAAAGATATCCGACAAATTGTTAGTGAATTAAAAAAAAATTAAATTTTTACACATACCAACTTAAAAGTGCTAAAGGCCTACAAATAGTACTAAAGGGCACAGATTCATATGTTGACCCCTAAGAAGTAAAATCGACAAAGGATTTAAGGTAAAAAATTTTACTAATATAATTAACAGAGAAAAGGTCCCTCACTCAACCCCTTTTTCGGGTCGAACTGAAGCCGAATGACATACAATTGAAAACAAATTAAATCCATCCAATTTATAGCGTAAAGTTTCTCTTACACCGAAAAATCACAGTTGAAGAATCACATAAGCGTTCAGGTCCAAGTGCTACAATTGCCAAGATATGGCCACACAAAAACTTACGGCAAATTACCTACAGTTTGTGTGATCTGCGGTGAATTGCACGGTACTGCTAGCTGTGCTAAGCCAAAAGATCAAGCGGATAAAAAGTGTAGTAATTGTTTAGGTAATCACTCCGCTAACTACAGAGGATGTCCTGTATATTCTTTCGTTAAACAGGCTATGGGTCAAAAACCTAAATTAGCTCCAGTTCAATCAGCCAACCCTTACTCTGCGACTTTTCCTCAAATGAGCCAACCAATTACTTCACGTGTATCGTATGCCGATGCTGTTAAGACAAATTCTATTCCCGCACAAAAAGTTTATCCGCCAAATAATTCGACAAACACAAACTTTAGCTTTATCTTAAATCGCCTTGAAGCTACTATTGATAATCTGGTGCAAACTATAAATAACTTTACAACAAATATGACTAGCATGATGCAAGAAATGCTGCGAATGCAGAATACTCTGCTTCAAGCATTAATTAACAAGCCATGAACACGTTAAAAATATGTTTCTGGAACGCAAACTGCATTCGCCAACATAAAAATGAATTTGAGCACTTCCTGATGGAAAAAAATATTGATATAATGTTGGTTTCTGAGACTCATTTACTTCGAGAAGCCTTTTCAAAATCAATGGCTACACGTTATATGATACAAAGGACCCGAGAGGAAGAGCATACGGTGGATCAGCAATTTTAATAAAGTCAAGACTCAAGCACTATATTCTTGATAACATCTGTGCAGAACACGTACAAGATACAAATATCTCTATTGAAAATGTTTGTACAAATTTCGTGATATCATTAATTTACTCCCCTCCCAGATTTTCAATCACTGTTAATCAATACGAGAATTTCTACAAATCTCTTGGGCCTTGTTTCGTAGCAGCTGGAGTCTACAATGCAAAACATACGTTCTGGGGTTCACGCCTTATTACGCCGAGAGGACGGGCGTTGTTCAACACCATTTCTAAAATGGGCTTGGACGTCATTTCGAGTGGGGAGCCCACTTACTGTCCTAGGGATATACACAAAATTCCGGATGTTATACGGATGTTATAGATTTTGGCGTCATGAAAGATATCTCTAGGGATTTAATTAATGTTGAAGCTTCCCTAGATCTCTCCTCCGATCACTCTCCCACTATCGTTACAATCTGTAACCCACTAAGAAGTGATTTACCTCACCCACATGTGAAGATGATCAATCGTGTGAACTGGCTGGGGTTCAAAAAGTATCTCAGTAGTCATTGTACGGAAAACATTAAGCTAAGAACATCCAAAGATATTGAATTTAACGTTGCCAATATTAACGAAAATATTAAACATGCTGATGAACATGCCTCTACCTCCCAACCGCAGACTGGCTTTAATAGAATTTATTCTACGGATATTGAACGTCTGATATGTGAAAAAGAAGAGCTAGAATTGAATGGCAACAACACAGATCACCCGTAAATAAAATCAGACTCAAAGAATGTACTAAACGACTCAAAGAGTTGCTATCGTCGGAAAAAACTGCATTACTGAAAAAATATTTAGAAGGTCTCGATGTCACTTTAGCGTCTAATTACTCGTTATGGCGCGCTACTAGTAATCTTAAAAGACCCTTTGATCTGAAATCACCACTGCGCACTTTGACTGGAGGATGGGCCAGAATCGATAGTGAAAAAGATAACTTATTTGCTGAGCATTTAAAATATGTATTCACTCCCTATTCATGTACAGGTGCTGTTGATTTGCCGAGTGTAGTTTCCCTACCCCTTCTTCCCTTAAAGTTTAAGCTGCGTGAAGTACAAAAAATAATTGCTGAACTCAACCCGAAGAAAGTTCCAGGAATTGATGGAATTAGTAACAAGATGCTGATAAACTTGCCTCATATTACAATAAGAATCTTGCTATTTATTTTTAATGCTATTTTACGAATGCATTTTTTTCCAAATAACTGGAAACTTGCCAAAATAAAAATGATTCTAAAGCCGGGCAAAGACCTTACCAAGGCTGAGTCATATAGGCCTATAAGCTTACTATCAACAATCTCAAAGCTTTTCGAAAAGCTGCTCATGACTAAATTGTCCAAAATTTTAGCTGATAATGGGTGCATCCCGGACAATCAATTTGGTTTTAGAAGTCAGCATATCACAATTGAGCAAACGCATAGATTGGTTCAATTTATAAGGAAGACATTCGAAGAAAAGAAGTATTATTCTTCCCTCTTCATTGATGTTTCTCAGGCATTTGACAAAGTATGGCACGAAGGCCATAAAAATTTTAATTTTAAAATTGAAGACATATCTGCCAATAAACATACAAAAACTTTTGAAAAGTTATATTACTGATAGGAAGTTCACTGTTGTGGAAGGAGACTTCATGAGTGTGCCCTAGTCTATATCTTCCTGTGTCCCAATATATACTGGTGATATGCCTGTGAGCAATTATAACCATACTTCTACATTTGCCGATGATACATCCTGTATGAGTATGCATGAAAGCCCTTATGAGGCATCCCGAAATCTCCAGGGACATATTACCCAGCTAGAAATATGGTTGAACTTATGGAGAATTAAAGTAAATGAGCAAAAGTGTGTCCGTATAATCTTTACCTTAAGAAGAGATACTTGTTCTCCCATTCGAATTAAAAATCAAAATATTCCTCAACATTCTCAAGTGAAATACCTTGGTATACACCTTGATCGAAGGCTTACATGGAAACATCATATTGACTCAAATACATTGCTTGATTGGCAGAAATTCAACACTCAGCCTAGACTGCAAACTGTTAATACTTATATTTTTTGAAACCAATATGGTGCTACGGAATTCAGCTATGGGGCACTGCTTCAGCTTCCAATGTAGATAGAATCCAACTAAGACAGAACAAAGTTTTACGTTTGATAACATCAGCTCCATGGTATATTAAAAGTTCAAATTTACATCGTGATTTAAATATGCCACTAGTGACTGAATAAATTGCAAAATACGCAGGCAAGTACTTAACAAAACTCGAGTCCCATCCTAATCCCCTTGCTCGTAACATCTTTTAATTTTGCTGGACACATCCGCTTAAAAAGAGGGATACTACTGCTCTAATACTCAACACTCCAGATGTAGCTCCTTGAATATACTTTTATACTTTTATTTTTTCTTCGCTTAGCACGACTGTTATGTATCATTAATTTACTATCACTAAGTTTATGTCCGACATTGGTCGGGCCTAATTAATTATATTTATATTTAAGATTTGAACACTTATTGTTAGTTCATATTTGAAGATACAATAAATAAATATGTACAAAAAAAATGCGGTGCTCTAGAATCAAACAATTTCGTCCAAGCTTGAAGCAATTCAAGATTTTTTAGTATTTTTATGCCTTTTTGACGTAAATGAAATGTTTTTTTCCATTTATCGCAGACTTCTATCCAGTTTGCACAATCTCTGTTGAGTGAGGTTTTTAGGGCAATAGAAATTGATTCATCAATCTCTACTGCTTCTCTTTTAGAAGCATTGCTTATTGTGTGAATGTGATCTTGAGTGGAAGTCAAAAGTTTTCTTCTTTTCGAGCATACATTTTTATATATAAAAAACAATTTCCCACCAGCATTATTTTTCCCTTTCCTTGGAATAAAGTAATAATCCTAAAATATTAAACATGTAATAGCAATAATTAGTTAAAAATTTTTTTAATAAAACTGACTTGCATTTATATTATTTTCAAATGGAAATAGCAAACAAATTTCTTCTGTTAAATTAAAAAATCTTGAGTATGCAGCTTTGTTTTGTTTTCGATAATGTCATCAATAATAATATTAATAATATTATTTCTTTGATCACTATTCAATTTCTGATTTTTATTGGCATATTCAATAATAGTCCTTCCCTTTGCAGATTCGTTCAACACTAAATTTAAATCCTGCAATAAACATTGTTAAACATTTATTTACATTTGTTACACTTAAAACAAATTATTGTCCTCAAGTTGCCTTACCCTTTTTTGACTTTTGCTACTAAAGGAGCATGCTAGAGACATTGTGCTACTATCTTTTTTGCTGGTACTCTGCCTGAGCCATTCCTCCACTTTAGATGGTACTGACATAACCTCATCGCCAATTCCCAACTAAAACAAAAAAAGGAAGAAGAAGCATTAACATTATAAAATAATATACAACGTAACAAAGTTTTACTTCCGTTTTTTTTTTCATAAAACAATTTCTCCCTAAACTCTGCTCGGAGCCCTATGGAGGAATTGCTTCTTCTAGATCTTCTTTCTTTAGGTACCGCAAACTCCTAAATGTCATATTGGCAGCTTAAAAAAGTCAAGAAATTATTTTATGTTTATACTAATTTTTTAACTATGCACTTACCTTTCAAAAAATCCAGAATATTTTCCATATCAATTGATTGGAGAAAACTTTTAAACTTCTTGCCGTCATCAACATCTAGCTCTGTGCTAAGATCCTCGGTATTTTCAACTGCATTTTCTTCCAGAAAACTCCCATCCATTTCCAAATAAAATAAATTATTTTCTATTTTTCACTTCCACGTAAAACTTTTATATCAAAATTAATAAACAATACAGCAGTTTGATTAAAGTTGCCAGATACATACCGATTTGTTATAAATTTGATAACACTCCGTTCATAATGTGATAATATAGTTATTGATTTGATAACATATGGTATATATGTAAATTTTGTTCTTAATTTGATACCATGTCGTTCTTGATTTGATAACGCGTCGTTATTAATGTAATAACTGGTCGTTCTTAATTTATTACTTATGGTATTTTTTTAGAATTTGTTCACGATTTTACTACAAATTGTCCTTGATTTATTACCACATTGTATTTTTGTACCATTTGTTCTTAGTTTGATAACGCATTAAGCTTATTATGATACCGAAAGTTAACAAACTATTGTTAACAATTTTAGAACGCTTTTTTCTCTCTGTGTATGTACATACATTATGAATATCTACATACATACATAACAATAGAGTATTAACTCAAAGTTTCAAAATTTTTAGAAAAATCAAAAAGGACACCCGGTTAGATTTATGCAGCTTAGCTATATTAAACAAATTGCATGTCTTATATAACAATGCAATAAAATTATTTGTATTGTAAATTATTTAATATTCATAAAATTCATTTATTTTATTATTATTTATAAAACAAAATAAATTCTCCTCAAATATTTGCATGTGTTTACATTTCGCATATGTGAACGCAGACTTAGGACCCCTGTCTTCCCAAAGTTCTTATTAGTAAGTCATCTGGCATATCCTTCTTTACGAACAGAATAAATAAAGAAAACTAAAATATGTAAGCAACGAAATCAAAATAAAAATAAATTTATAACAATGATAGTGTCGATTATTTTTGTTGCGAAAATCACGTCCTAGCTCTTATGTCTGACATAAAAACCATAGCTACAATGGATCCATTTTATTCCAACCAACTTCTTTTAAAAAATCCCATATAATTTCGAAACGAAACTAAATAGTGAAAATATTTAAATGAGGGCTAATAGAATACTTCCCAAACATAAAAAAATTGAGAGAACCAAGACTGCTTTCTTTTCTGCTCATTGCACTAAATTGGATTTTAGAATGTCTAGGTACATATATTTGTAGGTTAACTCTCAATAAACTGCAGGTTTTTTACCCCACCTGATGAAGTACAAGCCCACACCATGACACTACCACCATCATGTTCAACTGCCGCTTTTAAATTTTTATTACGGAGCTCTGTATTTGGTTTACGCCAAACATAAGTTTCGTCATCGCAGCCGAAGATATAAACTTAGACTCATCCGCAAAAATAACATGCTCCCAAAAGAGTCTTTGGTAATATGATATTTAGCAAACTTTAGGCACGCTGCATGATTTTTTTTTTTGTGAATAGGAAGCTTTTCCGCGATACTCTACAATTAAATTATAGTTTCGAACTACACGGCGAATAATTTATGCAATACATGTTTTGTTAAGCTCATTTTTAGTTTCTATAGCCTATTTTTGACAGGAAAGCTTCGGGTTTTTCCTTATTTTTCTGACACTGCAGTATTAATCAGTTTAATTTTTTTTTCATATATCCTCTTTTCATGAACGAATCGAGATGTTTTGCAGTGTGCGATTTAGTTAAAAAATAGAAATAATTCTGCAGTTTCTAAACGAGAAGTGCGATTGCTAAGAAATTTCATACAGCATTTGAAAAAGTGCTAAAGTGTTAAGTCTGGAATTTGGGCGACATATCTTAAAAGGGGGTGGAGCCACAGATCCTCGAAGTGGGCAGCCTCCTGTTAATGAAAAATTCAAACCGATGCATCGCGATGCCAAGCTGAAGTTTTTGATATGATAAAAAAAGTTTGCAAATTAATTTTTCTATCCAAAGGCTAAAAAAACCTGCCACTTTTATGGGGTTTCGCTATTATTAAAAAATATTGCAAAAATGCACACCCCATATTTTTATTTATTCAAAAAGTAATAACATAAAAAATATCACAAAAACAAATTTGTTGAAAGTTTTTGTTATTGAAGATGCCACTGTTTCGAAATAGACCTATTTTTGTTATTAAATATCAAATGTAAGGCAATTTTTCTCGAATTCCAAAGCTGAAATCAAAAAATTTATCAGCTTAAGACATGATATGTTTGTAAATATTTCAAAATATGTTATCTGAGCTCGGTGAAAGATAAGAAAAATACAGCAAAAATACTGAAAAATCCCATGTTTGGGATTTTATGAATTTTTTTCTATTTGTTTTTATGTTTTTCGTATTCATTGTTTCATTTTCCACCTAAGAGTGAATTTTCATTTCATAATAGTGATAAATGCGAATTTTATAGCATTCCTTTGTGTAAGATCTATTTCTTCTCGGAAAACTCTTTATATGCTGTAAGATGCAGGTAATTATAAAAAATTAGTAAAAATTTATTTTTATAAGGAAGTTAATACTTATTTATTTTTTTCTGTATTAATTGAATATATGCGTGTAATATTCACGTATGCAATCATGTACAGCTATGCCTATTTTTGAAAAATACATAAGAAAATACTCGCAATTATACTTGTATACTAGACCACCCATATTGCCGAAAGTATTTATTCACTCCATCGACAGTTTCCGATAGAGCGTCCATAAAAATCACATGTGTGTAAATACTGCACTGATAGCGAGCAAATAGGTCATGCGCATTGCACTTTTCACCCAAAAAATAAATAACATATCTTCACTTTAGATAGTCCTGGCACCATAACTTTCAATTGCAACGTTTTTTACCATTTTGCTTATAATGAATAGCACATTTTTTCTTTTTTATAATTTTTCCCTAACTATGTCCTATCATGGTTATTTAATAGGATGAAACCAAGTTTTTTTGGGAAGGTTCTCTTTAAGAATTGGAAAGCGGTAATTTTAATCAGTTTTCGTTATATTTTTTATTCCAAAAAAATTTCGTAAAATCTCGAAAATGGAATTTTTCAGTATTTTTTCTGCATTTTTCTTATCTTTTCAAATTGCTTAATTATTGTCTTCTTGATCGGCTCCAGGTAGTGAATCTTCTACAGACTTATAATTTGTCAATTTAGAGAGTTCGCCATTAAATTCGTTGTGTGTAGTTTTTTTTGTGAAGAAATTTTTTTAATAAATGGCTGTGTATCTGAAGTGGCGACTATCTCAGTTTATCTCCTGCTTCGTGTAATCAAATTTAAGACATAATATATGTTTCATTTCAAATAACCATATTTAAGACTTATAGGTAACTGATTTTTTTTAAAGTTGTGAAACATTGCCTTTAAAATCATGGTAACTTACCTCAATACAATCATATTTTTTTTTGGCTTAGTTGTAGAGTTAAATAATGTGCTTTATCGTGATTCGCTTATTTCGAATTCGACTACACAATTAGCTTCTAGATTAAAAAACACTGTATTTATGTATTTATTTTTATTTTTATAGCTATGCTATTTATTTCACGACACAGGAGCTAGGACGTAATTTTAGTAACAAAAATAATTTACACTATTATAGTGATAAATTTATTTTTGGTTTTATTTTTTTTTGTACTTAAAACCAAAGCACGAAAATAAACGAAACAAATTGTTTGATTTTGTTTTGTTTCGTTGTTTGAAGTGAGTAACACAAAAACAAAACAAAAACAATGAGAAGGATCGCTCAATTTATTTATTTATTTCATAAATACTTTACAAAGTTAATTTGCAAAGTACTGTTGCACAAATATGGGCGGGGTAACTAGACCATATGCCCAAGATGGTATTAACAGTATTTTAAAAAAGTTTTTGTGACTGACTAAACACGACCTATGCCTTCATATAGGAAGCAGCAAAGTGGTTGTTAAAAAAATTCCACAAAAGAACCGCATGAATATACGGTTATCCGTGGCAGATCAGTCAACCAGTGCCAGCGAAACGAAAAACTCTCGAAGGCAAAACAACACACACAAGCCTGACCGCACTTAAGAAATAATTACGATGACGCGAGAGCTGTTCTTCAACACAGAGCTGCTTAACCATAGACTAAGAATTAGACGCGACACCGGCGAGTTCAAGAGAATTCGCTTCACTACGATTTTGCGGTAGATATGGCAACTATGACTATTTTCTATGTCTTTCTCTATCGCACCATGTTTGTAAAATGACGTTTAGTTATTTACCAAATAAAAATTTTCTTGGCAGGAATTGGCGCAAAGTGGATAAAAAGTGAAATTGCGCCAAAATCCTGGCCAAAGTTGGTAATTTGTGGAAAAAATTTGGTAGATTGTTTTGTCCACATATTACAAACGGTGAGAAAAGTGAACAAAACAAAAGTGATAGTGAAAAAAACATCGATTTACTGGGAGCATCACACAGCAAAATTTAAAATGTAAGTATAAATTTATTTTTTCTTTTAGATATTTATAATAGATTTTAATAATATATACTTAATTTCCAGGAGCCACAGATGCACTATGGATTGTCCTACAAGATAGAAGCTGAATTTGTTCCCGAGAGAGCCAACTAAGTAAGTAATTTATATGAAAACTGTGCAAAGTGCATTTTTTAAAGTGAGTTACGTGTGGAATTTTGTACATTGGGAGGAACAATAATGTTCTGGTTCAATGTACAAATTCTTTGGTTAACATGTCACCTTGAAATGAAGTGTTTGGATCAATTGGAATCTAATAATAAGTTGTAAATGAAGTGAAGTGTAGGTGTGGAATCGTGTACATTGGAAGGGACAATGATGTTCTTGTCCAATGTGCAATAACACAAGTTTATAAGTCGCGAAAAAAAGAAGTTTTCGGATCAATTGGAACACAAATGTGGTCATTTTGTGTACTACTTTACAAGTACTTGAAACAAAAAAGAAATCACTTTTCAATAAATAAAAAGCCCATTTCCGGGCTACAAAGTACTTTATAAAAAAGATTCAACTTTTGTTTTATAGACATAAAGCCTTACTTCCATGAACAAAAACCTCTTTTACAGCATGTTTTCCAAAAAAGATAATTTTTTATAACTAAAAATACAATTTTAATAATGCTATTTTTTTAATTTTAATTTCTTTTAAAAATGAACGGCAACAAGAAAACCTGGAAGAAACTAAACGAAATATCGCTGCTAAGAACACAATTCGACCCCTAAGAACTAAGGACGAATGTTTGCAAGGAAAACAACTTTAGACTTTGATGGCATAAGTAAAAGTATTTTTATTCAAGTTGTTAAAAAATTTAATAAATTCTATTAGCAAATTACGGAATTATGGAATTTACTTTTGTTTACATATGTACATATGTAGTGCAGAGTTCTTTTTGTAACAATTTGTGATGATCTAAAAATATATACATATTTATACAGTTGCTAAAAAAAATCTAAAAATAAAAATAAGAAAACAAATTCTTTCTTTGAAGACTTTATTACTAAACATTTGGGGTGATTATATGCCCAATAACAAGTACAAATACGCCTTAATAACTTAACAAATTCAAATGGAAAACTAGTTAAATATAATTGCTACTTTAATTTGTTTTCATGTATATATTTGAATTTTAAGATATATGACGACAAACAGTTACATTGCACAGTGAGGACTTTTGAAAAATAAATGTTAATAAAAGTAGTAGGGAACTGCCAGTACGGGGGCAATTAAACTTGTTAAATTGTGGGCTGAAATTGTTAAATTGTGGCTGAAATTGTTAAATTGTGGGCTGAAATTGTTAAATTGTGGCTGAAATTGTTAAATTTTGGCTGAAATTTTAAAATTCTTGGAAATTTGTTTACATTAGGAGTTTTTTGTTTATATTAACTTTTTTTGTTTATATTAAGTATATGTATGTATGTATGTATGTATGTATGTATGTATGACCGTGGGAACTTGTGCGTGGAATATTTTGTGGGAATACATTAAGGGGGTTTATAGCTTTAAGATTTTTATATTTGTATGATTTTTCCTAATGCCGACGGGAAAACATCTTTATTTTTTCTAATACCGACGGGAAAGTTATGATTGTTGTTAGACTGTGGAAATTTGTTGATGTCCGTGATTTGGGCAGGTGAGGTTTTTGTAACATGTAACCGTGGGAATTTGCGGGTGTATCTTTAAGGCAGCCTGTGTTTGGTGGGGGCGGGTGTTGTTGTAATATGTATCCGTGGGAATTTGTGTGCGGAATATTTTGTAGGAATATATTAAGGGGTTTATAGGTTTGAGGCTTTTATATGTGTATGATTTCCTGATGCCAACGGGAAAACATGTTTAGTTTTTTCAAATGCCGACGGGAAAATCATGGAAATGATTTTTCCTAATGCCGACGGAAAATTTGAGGGTATGTCTAGCTGTAGAAATTGAAGTCTGACTGTGATTGGTAGAGGGTGGGGTGTGTCTAGATTGTGAGACCTTAAGGCTGACCGTGATTTGGGTAGGTGAGGGTGTTTTGTAATATGTAACCATGAGAATTCGGTGACGTATATGCTTGTTGGAATTTAAATCAAGCTGGGCTTCGTGGAGGGGCGGGATGTATTTGCGGGAGATCGACTGGTGGAGGGTGGGGAGTTGTTGTAATATGTATCCGTGGGAATCTGTGTACATGTATGTATGTATGTCTGTAAGAGTTTAAGGCTGTCTGTGATTTATCAAAGGTGAGGTGAGAGTGTTCATGTAATACGTATCCGTGGGAATCTGTGTATATGTATGTTCGTAGGAGTTTAAGGCTGATTCTGATTTGAGGTGGGGGAGGGTGTTGTTGTGATAGATAGATAGAATGTGCCTATGTGTGTGTGTGAGTGTGTGTATGTATGTATATGTAGGAGTTTAAGGCTGTCCTTGATTTGAGGTAGGCGGGCGGCGTTATTGTAATATGTATCTATAAGAATTTGGGTGTTTATATGTCTGTAGGAATTTTTGTACATGTATGTCTGTACGAGTTTAAGGCTGATCGTAATTTAAATTGTTGAGATTGATCGATTGTATGTGACTTCGAGAATTAGTGTATGTATATCTGTAGGAAACTTAAGGCTTATCGTGATTTATGAGGGGCGAAGTGTTCATGTAATATAACCGCGCAATTTGTGTGTATATATGTAGGAGTTTAAGGCTGATCATGATTAATGAGAGGTGAGGTGAAGGTGTTCATGTATATGTATACGTATCTGTGTGCATATATGTATGTCTATATGAGTTTAAGGCTAATCGTGATTTAGGTTGTGAGATTGATAGATTGTATGTTACCTTGAGATTTTGTGTATATATATCTGTAAGAACTTTAGGCTGACTGTGATTTGTGAGGGGAGGGGCGTTGTTGAAATAGGTTTAATTTTTCGTAGATGAATTTTGGTATGTGTGTGTGTGTATGTGATTTTCTCACCCTAGTATTTATATGTACGTTGAAATAAATTATTTCTCATATGAACATTTTTTTGCTAGAAAATATTATCATATATCTGAACTTCCCTAATCCTAGTATGTTTTTCATATTGGAGGATGAGATTGCTTTATATTTTATCAAGCTTAAATTTGTCCAGTGTTAAAGTCTGTCGGTCAGAAATTTGTTTATATTTGTATAAATATTAATTTCAGATTTTGCAAAATTCTTGCGTACGATCATGGAGATTTTGTGTGTGTGTATGTGTGTGTGCGCGATAGAGTTTGACTGGTCTGTGATAAGTTTGTTTATTTAAGTACATTTGTCTTCTTCGACTTTCGTCTTCAAGCGTCAGTAGCTTGGAGAACGGTTTGTATGTTTTCATGATGTAGATATGTAAGTGTGATTGTTAAAATCCAATAAATACTTGAGCATGGGTAAGAAATTTGAAAATATGTGTACATATGTACATATGGATCTACAAATTGATTTTATGTATGTATGTATGTACATACAAATAAGTCTGGGGCTCCCTGTTTAAATACATTTTTTTTGTCATGTGCTGTTGTTGCTGTTGTAAATATTCGCCTGGTCTTTTGTGTATAGATGTGAAATATCTCGATAGTTTTTTTATTTGAAATTAAAAAAGCGTTCTTTTAATTTTTAGATGTATTTGCTTAAAAGTTTGTGAGGAGTTTCTGTTTTAAGTAAAATTTAATTCCTCTCTAGTTGTAGTAAATATAGTATAAATATTTAATATATTTTATTTCCATTTGTTTAAAGTTGATGTAGCCTATATAGTCAACGTTAGAAATTTTTCGGTGTAAAATTTTTTCCAACTATCATATTTTTTCTTCACCTTTTTCATATATTTTAGGACATCTTGCATTGGCTTTAAAAAATGATAAACGCTTTGAAATGAAACTGATCCAGCAGTCCAGCTTTTTTTAACCACTTTGCTTCTCTTTCCTTTTTTATTGATAAACATTTAAAATCAAATGGTGGTTTTATAATGAAATTGTTATACTCATTATTGCGAAAAACATCCGCTACTTTTTTTTGTAATGAACATCATTCGAAACCTTACTTAATTTATAAGACTTTCAGGACTTTCTATTATTCGATCATCAGTAAAAATGCAGTAGCTGAGGTCCTTGCTTACTGTTTCATATTAAATTTCTATATCAATTGAGCCGCTATTGAATAAAAGGAACTTTTATCTTAAACTTTAGTGCATTTGGAAGTGTTTGAGATTCTTTCATATAATAGCTTTGTTGGAATCTTAGATACGAGTACATATAATATAGAATTGTATAACGTTTATTTTTAATTTTTATGTTAAGATCATCATCATTTAGATATAAGACTGAATTTAAATGTACTTTTAAATTAGTTAAATCATAATGAGGAAACTTGTTTTCTTCTTGAATAGCGATCAACAGAAAACGAAATCGTTTTCTTACAATTTAGGTCTGGCCTCTCAACGGTTCCTCTAGTATACAAGATGACTTTCTATGTCAACATATCTGTCTACTCTTTGTCAGCGTTAAGGGACAATTAAATGTTAAAATTTTAATTCCTCAAATTGTGTTACTTCATACTGATAATATATTTTCATTAATAAGGTATATGTTTATCTTATGAAGGTTACTCGCCTATGGCTTTTATTTGATGTTCTAGATGATTTTTTTCTCATTTTATTAAATTTCAGCGTATTGTGTATATATTTCTGATATTTTTAACTGCGCTTTATTTACCTGTCAGACAAAGTGTGATACTCAGTCTCTCTTTTTAATATTTTTTTTTCTTCTTTTAATGTATCACTACTATTTTATCAGATTTTACTACTTGAAAAAGAGAATATTTATATAATTTTTAAACGTATTCATTTATACATATAGGTAAATATATGTATGTATGTATAGAGAAATTACTTTATCTACAAAGAAATACATGTTTAATAATCAACTATTCTAGAAAATCTATCTCAAATAATTCAGTTACCTCCACCATAAATTCACCGTCTGTGTTTTCATAGTGTCAGAAACATTAGAATAACTATGTTTGAGAGAATTTTTACATCGAGTTTTTCTACATGAGGTTTGCTGGTTGAGCCCTTGAAGTTATTGTTGACGTAGGCTGGGTTGTATCACATTCAGATGTAATCATTTCTCACTTAAAAAAGGTTCTCATCACCTTCTATCAGGTTTTTATATTTTTCTAACATGCATGTCTTAGCATGCTTTTGTCCTTAGTGACGCAAGCGTCCGAGATGTAGTGGTGTTTCAGTTAAAAATCTATACTATTAGAATTTACAATTTCGCTCTTTTTATTCTTTTACAAAGTAGATACATATTTATGTATTTCATTTAGCATAGAATCATAATATTTCTTTACTTACAAAATTATATGACGTGAGGAATTCTTTTAAATTTGCATGCTTCGGCATGCTTTCAATATTTTTTCTGTAAATTTATTTTATACTCATACAGATACAGATATAAAGTAAGATCTGCTGATATTGCATTTTACAATTTATGTATGCTTCAGCATGATTCCAGTTGATGTCCATATTTATTCAGTAAGTTTGTTTGATACTAATTCATACACATATACATTCTTAAAGATTGGAAATCTAAGTCCAATTTATGTAGTTTGTCTATATTTTCTAAAGATTTGATAGCTATAGAAATGAATAGAGTGAAGATCTATTATAATAGCCCATGAGCATATTTTAAAATTTCGCTTGCTAGAGCTTTCGAAATGGAAAATGTACAATTTTCACTATAAAAAGTGATAATATTATGTGTTACTGAATATTAATTTATTTTGAACGCTTAAGTTTTCACAATATTTCATACAGGCCAACAAGTTTAGAGAATTTCCAGTATATTAAGTTAATTATCTTTCTTAAGACCTATCATTCCTAATCATTCCTTCAAAAATACAAACCAAACTAGATTTTTCCTGTTTAATTATATATTTTACTTTCATTAAATTTCAATATTTTGTTCATCTTCAAATTATTATATTTAGCAGCTTTTTCTCATTTGTTAAGTTAACTTTAATCGGAAACATTTAAATAGTGAGATGAACTTTTATATTGTATACGAGTACATTAAGTAATTCTTTGTATATTTCAATACACTTATATGAACCATCATCACATAATTCCTTTGGATGATCTATTAAATCATTCTACTATTGATGCTTTCATATTAAGTAATATTTAATATTCTACTTATGCATGAATTTTCCAATGTCTATTAAAAGATTCTTGGATGACTGGATGATTGTAATCCATTTGTAAGTTTTTTGGTACTCGTAACATTTCAAAAATATTTACACAGCCTAGGTTTTTTCGAGTGCAACTTTTATTTTCAACGGTATTGACCATAGAAACTTTGTGAATGAATCATTTACAGTCTACAATAATCAATAATTTCTATTTTCTGTAGAATAGTTTCCCATTTCAGCTAAATCAGCTCCATAAAAGATCAACTATTCCTTTCATTACATATCTACAATGCACAAACAATTTTCGAGATTTAGTATAGAGTTCGATTACTAAATTTCTTTTTGAAGACATTAAGTTGTTTTAGAGATTTTTTGGAGAGTGTTGTGATCTACTTGATGCACTTTCAGCTATTTATACTATCATGTAGTTAATTTTCCAATCTATAAATTTTATTGTTCAGCTGTTCAATTTGTTTTTTCAAAAGATGATTTAATTTTTAGTACGTGTTTTTTCAATTTTATAACTATCTTCTATCTCTAATTGTATTTCACGTTGAACTCCATCAATTTGCATTTTAATATATTCTTGAATTATATTAATTCCTTAAGCTGTATTATTAATTTGTCCTATATTTTATCGTTTTGAGTTTCCAGAAACAATTTACTGATAACATCATTCTCCGTCAGTGAATGATGATGATTCTCTATCCATGTATTAGTAGAAATTACATATTTTATATAGTTTTCAAAATAAAATTTCTCATAGTATTTCCATGTTTTATTATCATTCATTAAAGAAAATAAAGCTACTATTAGAGCCTATATTTGACCATCAACTTGTATTTTATCTTCATTTAGTTTTAGGTTACTATCACCAAACTTCCATTCATTATTCAAATCTTAATGTGGGCCATAGTTTGTATCTAATTCAATTCTTCCTTCCAAGACTGATAAATGAGTATAAGTGTCTTCAGAATTGGAAGTCTATGAGTAAAAATCATCTTCATCATCCTCATCATCATTCTCAGTATTAGCATCATTAAATAAGATGATATCATCAAATATTTTTCCTTCTGAAAGTTTCTTCGGTGAACTTGTCTCTATATTGACTGATGGCTTTAAACTTATATTATTTTCAGCTTCTATCTTGATTTTACTTTCTTCTTTCTTGTGAATTCTTTCAATATTTCTAGAACTATTTATGAATTCTTTGAGAGGTTCTGGTATAGGTTTAAATGTATCTTTTCTAGCTCACAAGTATCTATTTCACCAGTTTTTATACTACTTGTCAACACCAACTGTTTTAAAATTTTCTCATCCATGTTTAGCAAATAAGAGGTATCAGCTATTAGATTAGGTATCAGCTATTAGATCAGGTATCAGATCAGGTTATCAGGTAGCTGGTCTGGTTTTCAGATCAGCTTATCAGGACCTGGTCTGGTTTTCAGATCAGCTTATCAGGACCTGGTCTGGTTTTCAGATCAGCTTATCAGGACCTGGTCTGGTTTTCAGATCAGCTTATCAGGACCTGATCTGGTTTTCAGATCAGCTTATCAGGACCTGGTCTGGTTTCAGATCAGCTTATCAGAACCTGGTCTGGTTTTCAGATCAGCTTATCAGGAGCTGGTCTGATTTTCAGATCAACTTATCTGATTCAGATTGGGTTATCAGTTTACAAGTAGCTGCCTATTTATAACATTTATATGAATGCAGTTTAAGGTCTGATGAAAAACGAAAAAGTAAACTTTTATGCAGTCAAATTCTCTTTTTTTCTATAACGATCATCGTTTAATTCAATATCGTTGCTTATAATCAAAATTCATATTTATCCTTCCAACATGCATTTTATTTGTCTCATCTTACTTAAACATTATAATTACATTATGATTATCTGATATAAAATGTTTGGTGATTCTGGTATAAGTTTGGCATCAGCAGAATGCATCAACATTCTTATCTCACTCCATATAAAAATATGTTTCTCACATCTAACATCGTTAAATATCATATCGGAATTACTTTTAGCTTTGTTAGGAGAAATAACAGATTCAGTATCTGTAAATGTGTATTATCCCATTCCTTCAATTAATGAAATTATGTAATTTCTTTAAGTATCCATATTTAGGTTGATAGAGAGATTTTGAGTATTAATATGTAGATGTTTTAAAATTTTATTTCATTAAGACTTTTTAGCAAACCAATCATATCATATTTTTTATTTTATTTTTTTACAATTTGACAGACCAACTATTTTTGCGCAAATAAAATTTGGTAGAAGGGAACTATGACTTGTTTTTGAACTAACGTTTGATGAATCATCAAAAATTTCGTACCATCCTATTTTTATTTAAATTCAGTCTTATATCTAAATGATGATGATCTTAACATAAAAATTAAAAATAAACGTTATACAATTCTATATTATATGTACTCGTATCTAAGATTCCAACAAAGCTATTATATGAAAGAATCTCAAACACTTCCAAATGCACTAAAGTTTAAGATAAAAGTTCCTTTTATTCAATAGCGGCTCAATTGATATAGAAATTTAATATGAAACAGTAAGCAAGGACCTCAGCTACTGCATTTTTACTGATGATCGAATAATAGAAAGTCCTGAAAGTCTTATAAATTAAGTAAGGTTTCGAATGATGTTCATTACAAAAAAAAGTAGCGGATGTTTTTCGCAATAATGAGTATAACAATTTCATTATAAAACCACCATTTGATTTTAAATGTTTATCAATAAAAAAGGAAAGAGAAGCAAAGTGGTTAAAAAAAGCTGGACTGCTGGATCAGTTTCATTTCAAAGCGTTTATCATTTTTTAAAGCCAATGCAAGATGTCCTAAAATATATGAAAAAGGTGAAGAAAAAATATGATAGTTGGAAAAAATTTTACACCGAAAAATTTCTAACGTTGACTATATAGGCTACATCAACTTTAAACAAATGGAAATAAAATATATTAAATATTTATACTATATTTACTACAACTAGAGAGGAATTAAATTTTACTTAAAACAGAAACTCCTCACAAACTTTTAAGCAAATACATCTAAAAATTAAAAGAACGCTTTTTTAATTTCAAATAAAAAAACTATCGAGATATTTCACATCTATACACAAAAGACCAGGCGAATATTTACAACAGCAACAACAGCACATGACAAAAAAAATGTATTTAAACAGGGAGCCCCAGACTTATTTGTATGTACATACATACATACATAAAATCAATTTGTAGATCCATATGTACATATGTACACATATTTTCAAATTTCTTACCCATGCTCAAGTATTTATTGGATTTTAACAATCACACTTACATATCTACATCATGAAAACATACAAACCGTTCTCCAAGCTACTGACGCTTGAAGACGAAAGTCGAAGAAGACAAATGTACTTAAATAAACAAACTTATCACAGACCAGTCAAACTCTATCGCGCACACACACATACACACACACAAAATCTCCATGATCGTACGCAAGAATTTTGCAAAATCTGAAATTAATATTTATACAAATATAAACAAATTTCTGACCGACAGACTTTAACACTGGACAAATTTAAGCTTGATAAAATATAAAGCAATCTCATCCTCCAATATGAAAAACATACTAGGATTAGGGAAGTTCAGATATATGATAATATTTTCTAGCAAAAAAATTTTCATATGAGAAATAATTTATTTCAACGTACATATAAATACTAGGGTGAGAAAATCACATACACACACACACATACCAAAATTCATCTACGAAAAATTAAACCTATTTCAACAACGCCCCTCCCCTCACAAATCACAGTCAGCCTAAAGTTCTTACAGATATATATACACAAAATCTCAAGGTAACATACAATCTATCAATCTCACAACCTAAATCACGATTAGCCTTAAACTCATATAGACATACATATATGCACACAGATACGTATACATATACATGAACACCTTCACCTCACCTCTCATTAATAATGATCAGCCTTAAACTCCTACATATATACACACAAATTGCGCGGTTATATTACATGAACACTTCGCCCCTCATAAATCACGATAAGCCTTAAGTTTCCTACAGATATACATACACTAATTCTCGAAGTCACATACAATCGATCAATCTCAACAATTTAAATTACGATCAGCCTTAAACTCGTACAGACATACATGTACAAAAATTCCTACAGACATATAAACACCCAAATTCTTATAGATACATATTACAATAACGCCGCCCGCCTACCTCAAATCAAGGACAGCCTTAAACTCCTACATATACATACATACACACACTCACACACACACATAGGCACATTCTATCTATCTATCACAACAACACCCTCCCCCACCTCAAATCAGAATCAGCCTTAAACTCCTACGAACATACATATACACAGATTCCCACGGATACGTATTACATGAACACTCTCACCTCACCTTTGATAAATCACAGACAGCCTTAAACTCTTACAGACATACATACATACATGTACACAGATTCCCACGGATACATATTACAACAACTCCCCACCCTCCACCAGTCGATCTCCCGCAAATACATCCCGCCCCTCCACGAAGCCCAGCTTGATTTAAATTCCAACAAGCATATACGTCACCGAATTCTCATGGTTACATATTACAAAACACCCTCACCTACCCAAATCACGGTCAGCCTTAAGGTCTCACAATCTAGACACACCCCACCCTCTACCAATCACAGTCAGACTTCAATTTCTACAGCTAGACATACCCTCAAATTTTCCGTCGGCATTAGGAAAAATCATTTCCATGATTTTCCCGTCGGCATTTGAAAAAACTAAACATGTTTTCCCGTTGGCATCAGGAAATCATACACATATAAAAGCCTCAAACCTATAAGCCCCTTAATATATTCCTACAAAATATTCCGCACACAAATTCCCACGGATACATATTACAACAACACCCGCCCCCACCAAACACAGGCTGCCTTAAAGATACACCCGCAAATTCCCACGGTTACATGTTACAAAAACCTCACCTGCCCAAATCACGGACATCAACAAATTTCCACAGTCTAACAACAATCATAACTTTCCCGTCGGTATTAGAAAAAATAAAGATGTTTTCCCGTCGGCATTAGGAAAAATCATACAAATATAAAAATCTTAAAGCTATAAACCCCCTTAATGTATTCCCACAAAATATTCCACGCACAAGTTCCCACGGTCATACATACATACATACATACATACATACATACATATACTTAATATAAACAAAAAAAGTTAATATAAACAAAAAACTCCTAATGTAAACAAATTTCCAAGAATTTTAAAATTTCAGCCAAAATTTAACAATTTCAGCCACAATTTAACAATTTCAGCCCACAATTTAACAATTTCAGCCACAATTTAACAATTTCAGCCCACAATTTAACAAGTTTAATTGCCCCCGTACTGGCAGTTCCCTACTACTAATAAATCTGGAAGTTTTAAGCTATTGACTGGATTTGTTTGAAACTTCGAACATCTTTAGAGGAGGACTTAGGCTTTATAACACATGTCTACGCAGCTCTCTGGCTTAAGCTGGAGAGGTATTACAGTGGGACAAAGTTGAAAACCTGGGACTCAAAAAATTCTGAAATCAATGGTTTCTTAGTTATTCATAAAATAAAATTGAATCACGGTAAAAATTAACCAACTTACCCATTTCATCGCGTATGGTCCAAACTGAGAGGTCCACACAGGCAGCATTGGTCATAACATTGACTTTGTATTTATTCACCACTGGTATGCCATTCTCTTCCCACTCCTCTTTGTTCAAAAACAAACGTTTGGCAAATTCCAGAACGTTATTGGTAAAAGGCGCCGGCAAGTCAATTTGTAGTATCTCACGCAATAAAGTGACCAATACTAGAATGAAAGTCTCTGAAATACTGTTCTAACAATATCCCTTAATCTGAAATTCTTTCAAATGGAACGAGCTATATCATGGAACGAGCCATACCAAAAAGTAGTGCCACTGAAGGTTTGCATATTATAATGGCTGGTGGGGCGGAACTGCTGATATTGGCAAGAGCACCCAACCTTTCTACTTGAGCAAAGTATATAAGCAGAAACTGAATTTTTCCGCAGAGGGGATTCTAAGAGATAAAACATAACGAAATTAATTAAAATTAAAAGCAATTCATTTATTTTTGTTTTAACTCCATTTTCCATCATCAGCCTAGACAGCTTTGGGTAAGATTGGGTACATTTGTATTGTATTTGGTAGCACGCTCTTGAGCAGCACCAGCTGTTATTAAAGGTGGCCCGGCCAAGTAATATAATGTGCTGGAATAGTTTGCTGGCCAGTAATATCAAAAGCGCACATGTGCAGCCCAGTGTGGTACAATACGCATTTGTGTAATCCCTTGCGGATCCAAAAAAAAGTTGGCCGGGCCCCATGTTAAGCACAAAGAAGCTGCCAGTAGCATTATGCTAACTTACTTGGCCAAGTTGTTGCATGAGTTGTATAACGCACATGTGATTCACATATTGTGAGTCCAGATGAGCTTTACGAATCCAGACTAGCTTTATTTTCTTTGAGCTAATGCCGATTGTCTTTGGATTTCTTATGGGCAAGGAATTTACAAACGAATCTTTTCTCCATATATAAACAACATGCGCAACTTTGGCAATTGCTTTATTTGCCACCTCTTCCGACGTCTACAAAAACGTATCCTTTAGATGAGTCTTTGTCATCGGTCGTAACTTTGTGGCTACATATTTCCGGGAAAGTATCACAATGCCTTTGTAAATATTTTTTTGTAAAAACTTTGCAATTACGAAAATACGTCACATTATTTGGGCCGCAGCTTACAGTCAGTAGTTGAGGAAGACCACTGACCTTCAATTACACAATTTATTATATTAAAATCACAGCTATTTTCCAAAAAAATTACATTTTTACTTAAAATATTTCACTTTTCAACAATTTTGTGTGAATTTTATTTTCCAATTTTTTATGAACACATGTTTGCAAATGCAATATATATGTAGCTATTGCTTTTTATACATGTAGAAAACAATTTTTTCACTCACTTGCACCAAGTTAGTAAACCTCGGCAAATTCACACCAACAGCTGTTATTGCGATTTTTCATAAGTCACTGGTGGGAATTCTGGTTCATATTCTGTGTGCATAACGACTTGATCCCTCAATTTGTTTTTGTATTGTTTTTGCACGTGGGCACAAGCCAGAGAACACACCCGATAGGCTGTAAGCCGGCAAACAGCCGCCGCCGATCACAAACAATACATTAATATAATCGTACGCCGCTAGAAAAGAAAATAATGGGAATAAATGGAAACGTTTTGAAATATTTGCTGTAAAGGTTCCCTGATGATCTGCATTAGCAACAGTGAAATGCGCATAGGATCCAGCTAAACCCCTCAATAATCAATTTCAGTGTATTTTTATTAAAAAAATATTTTATTTAATAAGTAAAATAATAATTTGGGATTACTAGTCCGTTAACAAATTTTAAAAATAAATGGAAACGTTTTGAAATATTTGCGGAGAATTTGACATCATCATATAATCTAATTTTATTGTATTGTTATTTAACACATTAAGTTTGTTTCATATAGTTAAGTAGCATAGCTATAACCGGGTGTCCTAAGACACCTCTCTTCTTTTTTTTTTTTTTGTAGAAAGAATCCTAATGATTTTACATAATATACACAAGTATGTACGCAGATGTTTTTATACGAAAATATGTTTTCCTGTGTCGTCTATATTTGTGTGTAGTTTTGTTGTTGTTGTTTGTTCCAAATAACAAAGTTTTGATCCTTACATTATTAAATATTATACACATCTTACCTTATAAAATAATATAAACCGATTAGCTACAACGCCTCTAGCTAAAACAAAGCCTTTCCAAAAAACTTAGTGTTATCCCATTAAAGGATCATGATAGCTTCTATTTAGGTCAAAAGTATGTACATACCGGTTAACCAAAATTTTTCCAAAAAACGCCGCATTTGAAAGTTATGGTGCCAAAAGTCTTTATAGTGAATTATTATGTTATTATATGGATGAAGAGTGCAATGCGCATTGGCGGTTTGCAAGCAATTTTTACACACATGTGACTTTTTATTGCCAGTCTATCAGAAACTTCTAGTGGAGCGAATAAAACAAATACTTTTGGCATTCAAGTTTTTTAGATGTGGGTGAATAAATTGCTATCAGAAAGGGCTGATATCTGCTTAAGTCCTCTCTAATTAATTTAATTTCAATTATTTTAAAAATAGAACAATAATAATAATGTACAAAATGAAGAACAAAATATTAAACTATTGCTAATATCGAAAATAAAATGTTTGAATCAAGTTGGTTAGTCGAAAAATTGCAATAGACCAAATAATAAATAAACTATTTTACAAAACAAATACGTATGTACTCCTACGTAATATTTGTATTTATGCATTTACTTCATACGACGTCGGTGAAGAGTACATAAATCACCCCTATTGTGGTTGGCGTTTTTGTGGCGAATTTCATGCGTTTTTATGAAATGTTACCGTGATTGGCGAAAACTCCTATATGTACACGACTCTTTAAAAATATATTACTCAAGGTGCCTTTACATGGTAATACAATGTATTACGACATGTCAAAAAATGCTATAGAATGTAGAAAGTCTTATCATGTAAAAGCAAAACGTATCCAGTAGGAAAGAATACGGTTAGAAAATTTTAGAAGCGGTCGGTAAATGTTTATTTTCTAAATCATTTTAGAAACTTAAGTATTCTCATCACAACAGAGCTGTATTTCAATGTAAACATTGGCAACATTAATGATACTTATGGAAGGTGTGAACACTTTTACAAAAACAACAAAAATCAACTCAGGAAATCTTCATGTTGTTTTTGTAACAACAATGAAAACAATAACCAAACTTATAAAAATAGTATATTATTTTGTAGTAAAATAACACTGAAATAACAAAATGTTTTATCCAATATTTAGTTTTATTAGTACACATCTTTCTTTTTGCAATTTTAAATCTTTTGTTATTAACTCAGCAGTTTAATATCTTTGCTTGCATTTTACTTATATTATCTGTCTAAGCATGAGAAATACCTTTAACAGACTTTTGTTTTCTCTTTTTTTAACATGGAGAAAATTTCATAATATTTTGATTTTACAAAGTCGTAATATTTTGTATTACCATGTAAAGACACCTTAAATACCGCGTGTGGCGTATTTGTCTGCCAAACTTGCAAAAAGTTGTCGTTAAGAATTTTGATAACGCCAGAACCAAATATGTATAATAAAAATATATTGAAAAAGAAGAAATTAAAACGTATGGCTGAAAAAAATAACTGATTTTATTTAAAAAAATTTCTTATATCTTAATATCAAAAATTTTAGGATAAGAATTATAAGTAGGGTGATCGATTCGGTTTTTCAACAGATTTTTTTCACAATACGGTAATCGGTTTTTTTCAAAATGTTCATTTCGAATAGTCCGTTTTTTTATAATTGAAAAAAAGGCTCATTCGAATACTTCTCAGTTTGTAGATTTTGCATTAAATTAAGTTTTCACTATATTAAAACCTAGACGAACGTTTTCTGTTGATTTTCCCAAGTATTTTTTTTCAGTGGAAAAGCTCTAGGCGTTTTTCGGGTATGGCATCACTTACTGCAATAAGAAAATTAAAGCTATTTTATGAGGTGGTAGCAGAGTCGTATTAAGTAGAATAGATGTCAATAAAAAGTGTTTTTTAGTTTTGTTGGCATTTGGCTTCATACTTTATGTAGAGTTAGACATCCATCGAAGACCAAAATCTTTTTTGTATTGCTGTATTTGTATATATCAGATGCCGATTAGGAGTTAGATTAGGTGACAGTATGACCCTTATGAATACCGTTTGAATATCCTTCTTTTTTCACATACGAGACGTTCAATATCGGTAGAATAAATTCTATCCTCAGCTGTTCCTAACTTACTGTTTTCCGTGCAATCACTACTGAGATATTTTTTTAATCCCAAACAATTAACACGATTATCATCTTCACATATGAGTGAGGTAAATAATTTCCTAGCGGGTAACAGTTTGTAACAATAGTGGGATAGTGATAAGCGGAGACTCAGAGAGGCTTCAACATGAATTAATCATGACGCCAAGACCTAGAACATATGGAATTTTTTGTATGTCAGTAGGCCAATGAGTGGTTTCCCCAATCGAAATTACGTCCAAGCCCATTTTTGAAATTCTATTGAAGAATGCCCGACCTCTAGGTGCAATAAGACACATGTTTTGCAATGTAGTTGTCAGCTGCTACGAAAATAGCTCCAAGCGATTTGGTGAAGTGCTTGCATTGATCCTGATTGATTGAGAATCTGGGAGGGGAGTAAATTGATGTTATCACGAAGTTTGTACAAAAATGTTCGCCACAAATATCAGTTGCTTGTAGATGTTGTGTACAAATGTTTGTCAAGAATATATTGCTTTAGTCTTGACTTTATTATAACTTTTGATCCACCGCATATTCTCGCTCTCGGGTACTTTGAGTCATATTTAGTGTAACCATTTTTTTAAAGAAGCTTCTCGAAGTCAACTGATTCTCAGATACCAATATTATAGCATTATTTTTTCCGCGAGGAAGTGCTCGAGTTCATTTTTGTGCTGGCGAATGCCATTTGCGTTCCAGAAACATAACTGTAACATGTTCATGGCTTTTTTAACTATTGCTTGAAACAGAGTATTCTCCATTCGTAGGATTTTTTGCATCATGCTAGTCATATTTGTTGTAGTTGTTAATAATTTGCAATATATTATCAATAGTTGCTTCAAGGTGACTAAAATTACGAGTTAGCATTTGTTGACTTATTTGTTGGTGACGCTTTTTGCGGGGGAATATAATTGATTTTCATAGCGTCAGCATATGATACATTTGTAGTAGTTGGCTGGGCAATTTGAGGATAATTGGCGGATTACTTACTTTAGGTTTTTGATTCATAGCCTGCTTAACGAAAGAGTACACAGGACATCCTCTGTAATTAGTAGTGTGATTACCTTTACAATTAATGTATTTTTTTCATTTTGATCTTTTGGTTTTATGCAACTAGCAGTACTGTGCAAGAGTATCCAAGAAAAATTTTAAGTAATTTTTATTCCTTAATTTCATTAAGCTCCATTTTTTTTAGAAATTAAGTGTAGATATCGTCGGTTGGTTATTGGTTTGTTGTAGTCATAATGTATTTTGAATATACTGTGCCGCAAACCAATAACCAACCAACCAAAGCTGTACATTTTTTTAAAGGGTTAGTAGATTGTTAATGGCGGAGATAGTCCAAGTTTGGGAATTCAAAACCGGGAAAAAACAAAAATTGTGGCAACCGTGTTACGAATGAGGGGATTTTAAGTATTTTTATACTGAGATTTCGTTAGGCTGGTTGTGTGTGTGTGTGAGTTTGATTCTTTATTTATGTGTATGTCTGTATATTTGTGTGTACAGCATTTGTTGTTATTGTAGAGAAACGTGCTTACAGCGGATGGATCTATACATGGATGTTTGTATGTGTGTATGACAGTGTGTGTGTGTATGAGTATGTGTGTGTGTGTGTATTTATATGTTTGTTCGATGGTGTCCGATACTTTTGTTGTAGTGGCAGACAATCATTATTATATCCAGTAGGAAATGTTAATGGTGAAAATATGCTGACTGGCTTTTCACTTTCACTTGTCACCAGTACTACTCTCTAACTATCCTCCATACAATACTTTGTGCTATAGACATTTAGCATATGCTTGTCATTGAAAATCTACTAGTAACGCTAAAGAAAGTGATTAGGTAGTGACTACGCAGTTCTTATGCGGTCATGAGGCATACCAACCAGACAGATAGTTACTGATACATTTCTATAATTTACGTACATACAAATGTATGTATATTGACAAGTTATTTACAATTCCACTACAAATACACCATATCTGTTTTCTCTCCTTCTTTTATACTGACGGATAGAAGAAAACTTATTATACCAAAATTGTTACTAGAATTTTAGTGTTGACACAAAGACACTTGCTCCCAGTCTGACTGCAGGGTAGTGACAAGGGATCTGTGTATTTGTGTGTATGTGTAGTGATTGTTATTTCATAGACTTTGGTTTGCTGTTTTGAGTTATCGTTGCTATGCGTATATAGGGTTATTGTATGTATGCATTTATGTTTGCGATCTCTGGGGAAATAATATAATAGCTGCAGAGAGTGGCAAACCTGTTGGGAATGGAAGTGGACAAGGACTGTATTTGGTAATGTATGTATATGTTGTTGGATTCATGTATGTGATCGTATCTATTTTTGCTTTGAAGAATATAATTGCTTGTGTGAATTACATCAACACTTTTTCATGCATATTTACAAATTAATGTATATATGTTTTCAAGGATATTGACGTTGGTATTCTTATGGAGATAGAGAATATTGTGTTGGCATAGATTTTATATCTACAAGTGAATTTTAGATGTTAAATGTTTTGAGTCCAATCAGGTTGATAAGAAGAGCTTTTGAAAAGGGGTAATGATATTTTTATTTCAGTATATTTTACTTTAATGTAACAATTATAGGAAATAGCTTTTGGAGAAATACAGCAAAAACTTATAGAAGCACCTACTTTCACATGTCCCGATTTTTATCGTACCTTTATATTGCAAACTGATGCTAGCGATTTTGTTCTGGGTGTTGCTGTGGATATTAATTTCATCATATATCGTAATACCAAGAGAGAATTGTGGAAATGTGTATGTATATATATATATATATATATATATATATATATATAGATTATTTCCCCAGAGATCGCAAACATAAATGCATACATACAATAACCCTACATACGCATAGCAACGATAACTCAAAACAGCAAACCATAGTCTATCAAATAACAATCACTACATACACACAAATACACAGATCCCTTGTCACTACCCTGCAGTCAGACTATGAGCAAGTGTCTTTGTGTCAATATTAAAATTCTAGTAACAATTTTGGTATAATAAGTTTTCTTCTATCCGTCAGTATAAAAGAAGGAGAGAAAACAGATATGGTGTATTTGTGGTGGAATTGTCAATAACTTGTCAATATACATACATTTGTATGTACGTAAATTATAGAAATGTATCAGTAACTAGCTGTCTGGTTGGTATGTCTCATGACCGCATAAGAACTACGTAGTCACTACCTAATCAATTGTTTTAGTGTTACTAGTAAATTTTCAATGACAAGCACATGCTAAATGTCTATAGCACAAAGTATTGTACGAAGGATAGTTAGAGAGTAGTACTGGTGACAAGTGAAAGTGAAGAGCTTGTCAGCATATTTTCACCATCAACATTTCCTACTGGATATAATAATGATTGTCTGCCACTACAACAAAAGTATCGGACACCATCAAACAAACATGTAAATACACACTCACACACATACTCATACACACATACAAACATCCATATATAGATCCATCCGCTGTAAGCACAACGTTTCTCTACAATAACAACAAAAGCTGTACATACAAGTATACAAACATGCAAATAAATAAAGAATCAAACTCACACACACACACACACACAACCAGCCTGACGAAATCTCAGTATAAAAATACCCAAAATCCCTCATTCATAACAGGGTTGCCACAATTTTTGTTTTTTCCCGGTTTTGAATTCCCAAACTTAAACTATCTCCGCCATTAACAATCTACTTGGATTAAAAACAATTGAATTTTGCCTACATATTTTAATTTTGCAATAAATACATATATTTTCGTTTTCTTTTAATTCAAAGTTTTTTATAAATACATACATAAGTATGTATGTATATCCAATTAAATTTTTCCAATTCATCAATTGTATTAATACTTTATGTTGCAGCAGGTATAATTCTTTAAATTTACCGTATTGTGTTTTATAATCCGACAAAAAAATAATAAAAAATTAAATTAAGCTCAATTATTGAGAGACTTGAATATTATGGCTTTAGATATTTCTGCATTAAAGGTTTAAGTAAGGTTTCAACTCCAGAATTTGCATTTGGAAAGAAATTCCAAACTTTCTCCCCTATAAAGAACCCTGCTCCTTGATATCTTGTCAAGAGCTAGGAAAGTGTTAGTGGTTGGTATAAAACAAATTTTTGAAATATATATATTGCAATATATAGTTACAACTCTTACCAATCCGTCAGAGCCGGGATGAATATCTTTAATTACCGCCAAGGGCAACTGCACCAGCGCACTTTTTTCGTTGAGTAACGGAACTATTTCACCTTTTTTTTATATTTTGTTCAATTCTATTCCATTTAGGGCGAGCGTGAAGTCTGCATAAGTATTCCTTTTTCCAACGATATCAGAAATGCTGTTTCATGCCTTCGATAAGTTTCCAACGGCTTAAACAATCTATACTATCATTCATAAGGTCTGCGTCCAGAATGCAAGTAGTTGGCTCACCAACCAGAAAGTGAGCTGGGGTGAGTGCATGATATTCTATTGGGTCAGGCGATATTGGACAATGTGGTCCAGAATTTAAGCAAGTTTCTACTTGGCCAATAGCGTGCCGAGCTCTTTATAGGTTAGAAGTCGATCTTTCATTATTCATTATTAACCAACTGTGCTTAAATGCTCTAGAAGGCTGTAGTTGTTCTTGCTTTGTATTTAAAGCAGGCGATACATTTTCTTTGAACGGATTTTGCAAGATCACGTCCAGAAAAAATCCAATAACGTTGCATCACGTAAGACTGCATTAGCTGTATGCCACCATGTAGTGTCTTCTCATGGGAATCTAAAAATATAATGTGGAAATATATTTTTGCTTTGTTAACAAAATAGGGTGTTTAGTTTTGTATGGAAATGTTGCATTAGCCAGACGTCCCCCAACCCTTAGCATTTCCATTCCGTCCAAAAATGAGTTTAGCTGTGGTATTTTACTTTTTGTTGGAATAGGCTTTCCAGATCTTAAGCAATTTATTTCCTCATGAAATGTTTGATATTAAGTGTGTTTAATTATTTATTGAATGCTCGGCTACGCTCATACGTTTTTAGAAACACATACTCTGTTTCTTTGTTCTGTATTATTTAAGGTTAGAAAAATAACAAAGAAGATATGACGCGTCATGACGTTACGCGGATAAAATTTGAAAGAGCAGAAAATTTAGTTATTATTTCAGATCAATCAACTTGGGTAATTCTGTATCTTTTGTAGAAGTATCTGCTGTAATATTCGTTGATACGTCTGAGAGAAATTACATTCATATCATCTTCAGTCAATGGATTTTTGGAATCAATAGTTGGCCATGTATTTGGCGATGATTTAAACCATTGTGGCCCTTGCCACCATAGGTGTTGTTGTATTAATTTTTGGGCATTAGTCCTCTGGATGCGCAATCTGCCGGATTGTTTTCACGCCATTTCAATTCTGAATGATATCTACTCGATTTTTGACGTAAACGTCCAGCTTGGAATATTTATTATTAAGCCATGCTAGTACTATGATGCTATCGGTCCAGTATATAATGCATTGAGTTTCAAGTGCAATATTATTTTGAATTTTATGTGTTTGCCTTGCAAGTAATGCAGCTGCACGAAGTTCTAAACGGGGCATTGCTTGGCGTTTTAAAAGTGCGACTTTGTTATTTGTTGAGCTTCGAAAACTTCACCTGCTTATGATACTATGCGCAAATATACAACTGCAGCATAAACAGTGTGTGAAGCGTCACAAAAGGCATGCAGTACAACTGGTCTTGTGCTTTTGTATCCAATCCATCTAGGCAATCGTATATCTTCAAGGATCATCTTGTAGCTGCTGCGGAAGTACATCATTCCAATTGAGGTTTATTTTTATAGTTGTTGGTGCTAACCATCCTAATGGATCAAATAACTTTTCATCTGAAAGAAAACAAATTTCAGTTACAGGTTTTGAAAATTTAGAGTTCATAGTGAAGCAAAACAATCATTATTTGTATCCCATGTAAGTCCTAATACTCTCGAGTTCTCGTTGAACCATCTTAGTGAAAAGACACAAACAAAAAATATTCGTAGTACATATTGACTTTTATAAATAAGCTTTATTTGCTTTGCTAATATTTTTTACATAGTCAGAAATAATAAATACAAAAAAACCGAAATCAAAGAGACATTGAGGAATACTCTATATGAGTTCAAAAACAAAAAATTGTGAAACTCTTAACGCAAACAATAATAATAAAATATCTTCTGATAGATAGTCTTTTTCTAACAGCGAAGCCATTTTTTCGTGAGCGATCAACTTCGCTTTGTCCAATGCCAACTAGTGATTCGTTAACATTAACGTTGCCTAGTATTTCTTCATTTAAGTCAGCGACATCATCCTCTTCGGGCTCGTGTTCATCACTTAACCAAGTTATCACTATATATAACAGCAGACAAAAACCTAAAGTGCAATTTGGAATTAACAGATATATCACAGTAAAATTTATTTGCTGGTGGTTAAGCGATGCCTATATGCATTTCATTGTTGCTTTAACAAATCGTCAGTAGACTTCAACCACACATTTTGAAGTTACAAACCTCTTATCTTATGCACAGACTTTCATAAACTATTTGAGAATTCACAAATATTAATATTTTTGAAAATCACAAAAGAAAAATAAGCATAGTACGCTTAGTAACTCATACAAAACCTAGCAAATAATTTTTATTCGATATGAATCTATTTTATTTTTCTACACCTTTATACAATTAGAAATCCATTGGATAACAATAAAAGTATTTATAAAGCAAAATGAAAAATAATACCTTAATTAAACATTCAAGAGATTTATTATTCGACATATTGTCATAATTATACTATAAGTGATATTTATTTGCTGGTGGTTAAGCGATGTCTATATGCATTTCATTGTTGATTTAAAAAATCGTCAGTAGACTTCAAAATGGTGGTAAAAATTATTTGCTGGGGTTTGTATGAGTTACTAAGCCTACTATGATTATTTTTCTTTTGTGATTTTAAAAATATTAATATTTGTGAATTCTCAAATAGTTTATGAAAGTCTGTGCATAAGATAAGAGGTTTGGACTTAAAACTGTGTGTGGTTGAATTCTACTGACGATTTGTTAAAGCCACAATGAAATGCATTTATATATCGCTTAACCACCAGCAAATAAATTTCACTTATAGTAACATTATGACAATATGTTGAATAATAAATGTCTTGGATATATCACAGTTGTAAAGCGCGGGAGGAGCCCAAATTCATCAAAAATTTCATCGGTTCTCAAGATATCCTTGGACAACAACGCCACACCAATTAATCGTAATAACCGTTTTTCAATATTGCAGGCTAATAATGACCAAACCGCTGTATCATCGAACAAGTCCTGCAAACCACCACCAATATATTTGAGAGAAAAAAGTCGAACGACCTTTTTAAAAAATTAGTCTCTGTCATTGGTGAGAACACATTTCATATTGTTCCAATAAAACATAGTAACATTGACGAAACAAAAATATTTTTAATGCAAAATGTTATTTTTTATTTGTTTTCGAATCTTTATAAAAAAACTAAAATGGCAAATATTTTAATGTTTTGTAATTTTTCGGAAAGCTATGTATAAGTAAAGCAAATATGAGCACAATTTATTTATCCGTAACACACTTGCATCTTCTGGTTCAATTGCAAAGCATACCAAATAAAGGAATTATATTTTATGGTTTCTGGAATTAAAAAAATATAGTAATAATTATATATTGCCCGCGGCTCCACTTGCGTTGATATGATATTTCGGAAACTATACTTAAAATTTATGAATGTTTTGTTATTTGTTACTCACTGATAATGTTACAAAAAAACGAAGAACATCCACAAAATGCGATAAAAAAATTAAAGAAACAGAATACAAAGCGGTTTTAAAACTGTTGAGACAATCAAAACCCAAACGAAAATTGCCCTAACCAGCCCCAAAATGTGTTTTTCGGAAAAAGTCCGAACCAAATATAAAACCCAGTTCCGAACCGGATAAACAATAGGCGATGTTTCTCGATGGTAATATAGCTGTCTATTGTTGAAAGAATTTTCAAAATCGGTCTAGCGGTTTAAAAATCCGTGCGAACCATAAAAAACCGGTTCCAAACCGGATAAAAATATCATATGTTTGACACTGGTAATATAGCTTTCTATTGGTGAAAGAATTATTGAAATCGGTTTAGTGGCTTGGGCATGAAAGCGTAGCAAACAAACAAACAAACTCATTACCACATTTATAATTTTAGTTAGGGTAAGGACAGGAATATATGTATGCAATGGCTAGGAAAGCAGTGCGGCTACATAATATGAAACAGAGGTATGAAGCAAGAAATTTTTGCCTAATAGAATTCAGAACGATCACTTTTTGTGGAATATATCTGCCGATTTACAAGAAATGACTTTGCTAGGGGGACATATAAAATATTGTTACTTTTTTGTGAATTGGTCCTTAGGATCACATGCGATTCCGGGAATCAAAAACACTGCAAATGAGCCTTTAGTTGACAGGCAAAAAATTTTATTGGCAGCACTGTGCATCAAATTTGGCTTAATAAACGATTTGGTATAAGCCATGAACAAAGATGCAGAGGCATTCAAACACTTGAAGAGTATGTTTCACGTGTAAGTGATACTAAATCGAAGGAAGGCATACTTGTTGACCGCCAAATAGGAGAAATCTTTAAATTGAAGATTTGCTTGTTTTTATGGTTACGCAGTTGTCTATATGCATTTCGTTCCTGCTTTTGGAACTCGTCAGTAGACTTCAACCCAAAAAATTTTTGAATTTAGTTAACAAACTTCGTATGTTTATAGTAAGACTCTTAATACTATATTGAGAATCACAGTATACAAACATAATAAGTTTGAAAACTTCAAACAAAAATCTTTACAAAACAAACATCTTTATTCGATTGTCTATCTATTTTATTTTCCACCACCTTTTTACCATTAGCTGCCACATTGGGCAACAATAAAAGTATTAAAAAGCAAAAATAAATATAGTTCGGTATTTCAAATATAGAAATCTTTAAAGAATTATTCAAATCTATTAGAAATATAAGGGCTGCAAATTACGAAAAACTGGTAGAATAACTTCTTCTTTTATATCAACAAGTCGGATGCAACTTGTCATTAAAAATACACTTCCTGCCTTCGCATTTAGATTTTTTCGTTGTGCAGTGTCTGATGAGCATGGCAAAAGGTTCCATCAAGATATTGCGAACATGGAAAAAAGATATAACGGCAAGTGGTTCCCAGAAATATTAACCGATTTCTGCTGGGTTAACCAATTGTGAAATAACAGATAAAACTTACAAAAGAAAAGCTCAAATCTAAGTTGGTCAATAAAGAGAGAGGAGCATAGGTAAGTTTCGAAAATGTATATCACAATTTTCTTGAAAATAAAAGGACTCCAAATTACGAAGAACCTGTACAATAACTTCTTTCTTCATATCAACAACTCATATGCAATGTATCATTAAAAAAAAACTTGCTGCATTCGCATTTAAATTTTTTTCGTGGTGTCATATCTGGTTGGCCTTATGAAAGGTTCTAACGAGATATTGTGAACATGGAAAAAAGATATAGTGGCAAGTGGTCGCTAGAAATATGAACTGATTTCTGCTGGGAAACCAATAGTGAGACAGCAGATAAAATGTATAAAGGAAAGCGATCTACTAAAAAGTGGTTATTTTTTTTTTTTTGTTACTCAAGTTTTTAATTTCATTTAAAATTTTAATTTGTATCATACAAGCCATTTAGGTGTAAGATTTTTTACTTTTATCATAATATATACGTATTTTATATTCAAATATCAGTATTTTATTACAATGAAAATAGCTCAAAAACCAGACGTAATGGAAACAATCTGAAAACAGATTTCGATTCAGCACACAAAAGTTCATTAAAATCACATAATGAAGCTATCGTTCCCGACTTTTTTATTTTTGCAGAACAGTGTAATTTTGCACTAAGAATATTTGGTAAAGCAACAACAAAACCTTAGAATAGTAAATACTAAAATCTGCCACACAAGAAATGCAACAATAATAAATAAAGTAAGAGAAATGCAAAAAATTATAGTCTAACTAGTAAGAAACGAAAATTTTTAAGCTACAAAGTGGGCTTAAGATGTCTTTACATGGTAATACAAAGTATTACGAATTTTGCTAGGAACACAACTGGGACGAACGTCGAATTTCATACACGTCGATAAAAGGAAGTCAGTGTTACCGTTGAGAAATTTCAAAAAGTGGCACAAAAAGGGGAATTAAAAAAAAATGGCACAAAAAGGGGATTTTGAAAAAAAAGTCGCAACGTTTTCATAAAGGCATTTTTTTAAACAAAACATTGGAACTTAGTAAAAATTAACAAAAACATAACAGAAAACAATCAGTTCATTTATAAAAGCGGTAAAATAATAAAATAAAATATAATAATAATTAATATTAAAACTAAACAACAATTCTTTAGAAGATACATACATAGAATCAAATTCATATACATATGTAAATATTTATGTAAATATTAACAGCCGTATTCATAAAAATTTTAAACAGCATTTCAAATGTTGTTTAAGCAAAAATCGCTAAAATTGTATTCATAATAGAATTTTAGCTTAAAACCCGTTTTTTAAACCTTATGTAAATCAGCAAATTTTAAAATTGACTGCACCCATGTTTAAACCAATTTTAAGATGACGTTGTTGTAATTTTACTTCATGTTTGTTTACATTTTTAACTGTCTCTGTATGTATGTATGTATGTACTTATGTATATGTATGTCAATGTTATTTAGAAAAGAAAATTAATTTTTTATAGAAACTATTGCCGAAATATCAAATGGACTCCAAAAGAATATTTATAAGAAAAGGAGCGATCAACTTTCCATTCCTAGTCATTGTTTTCTCACTTTATTTGTTAACAAAAATAATAATAATTGTAGAAAATTAACTAGTGATGCATAAACACTAGTGTTTTTCATACGGGATTTCCCGGGAAAAATTTCCCGGTATCCCGCACAGTTTCCGGGAAAGAAATCCCGGGATATATTTGCGGGAATTCCCGGGATTTTTTTTGTTTTGATTTTATTATGGCAACTTTAGTTCATATGTACACATTCCTTGATGAGTGTCGTTATTCAGTTATGAAGGTGATGGTGCAATAATAAGGTGCTGGTACTAGCACAATAGCTAAAATTTTACAACAACAACTTATATTGTGTTGATTTTGTAGTAAAGAAAACGCTGTTTCGATTCAAAAAAAAATCATTTTCATTAAAAAAGGAATTGAAATTTTTTGAAGGAAGTGGAAAAAAACTGAAAGTGTCCAGAGATTATATAATGCTCTTCTGACTATAAGGCAACAACATCCGTAGAAAGTGAACGTATTTTTTCATTAACAGGAGTTTTTTTTTAAATAAAAGTAGAAATAGACTGTCGAACGATTCTATTAATGCTTATTCTGTACTAAAGTCCTATTTTCAAAGCAAGATTTTGTAATATTTTTTTAATAATGTAATTTTTTTTTTGTTTGCGTTATATCAATGCACTTGACTTTCCATCTACATATAATATTGGTATTTATGCATTACTATTATATAAAGAACTGAAATTATATTAGTTTTTCGACTAATGTGTTTAGAAAACGTTATTATTTAATCGATCTCATGAATTGTTATTTGTTTTTTGTCGAAATAAATTAAATTAGAAAATATTTTGTATAGTTTTGCACTGAGCGGGAATTCCCGGGAAACTGAAAAGTCGTTCCCGCTTTCCCGGGAAATGAAAAAGTCCGGGAAAAGAAAAACTCTAATAAACGCTCAAAACAAATAAAATAAAACTCGTTATTCTAGTGCTTCTTAATCTGCAATAAAAAAATCTTATAAAAAGCACTTTTAACAACGATTCGCTGTGAACTCTTTTTATTTTTTTTATTAAATACGAGTTGGAACACATTTTTTATTTTATAAAAACAAAATTTTTCTGAAAATGAACAAAAAACAAATACAGATACGAGAACTTTGTGAATTAATAATCGCTGTTTTGCAGAACTAGGATGCAAGTGACAAATAGATAATACAGTGTTGCCACGATATTTTAAAAAAAGGAAGTTAATTGATTTTTAGTTAAAATACTGATTATGAATACCAATATTTAAAAAACCTTTTTTAGCCTTAAAATGTTTTTTAACTAATATGCTTTTTAAACCTCAATCTACTTTTTTATGAATACGGCTGTAAGTACTTAGATAATTTAACGTATAGTTGACCTTTGAAATGTTTGGATTTTCATTTCGCACGGATGCTATCAAGCCCAAACTATTGTTAAATTATAAAATATTTATTTATAAAAAACAGTGGCAAAAAAGGGGATTTTTGAAAAAGTGGCAAGGCTTCAAAAAAGTGGAAAATTGCCACTTAGTCGCACAAACGGTAACGCTGGTGGAAGTATATAACATGCGTTCAAGGCGCTAATGTCGAAAAAGTTGCAATAGTGTGTTTTCATAATGCAAGTTATATAAAGAAGTTTGCGACGCGCGTACCTCTCAAAAAGTTGAAAATTTTTAAACTTTCACGCCTTGTATACAAAATGACAGCTAGTGTTGCCATATTCACATGCTTACATACATAAAAATGATTAGAAATTCATTTTTTTATTAAACAATGGATAAAAAAATGCATTAAATATTTAAAGAAAAATAAAACGTAAATGCAAGACAAAAAATAGCCTGCAAAGGCTTGAAATTTTCGAACTAAAGACGACTCAAAAGCGTGGTGTGTAACTTTGCATTTTTATAGCGTTAAACGTTTAACAAGTAAGACACGCGTTGCCTCGTAAATGATGAAACAGAATAAAGTCTGCAACTTCAGGAAAATCGCTCCCAATAAGGCCCATAATAACATCGTCGGCAGTAAGTTCAAATGCTCTCTAATTTTTGTTTTATTTTCTTTTGTGCTTATTTTACTTTGTAGTTTTGTTTACAAAATGTATGGAATTAATTGAAAGTATGGTAACATTTTTGAGAGAATGAGTTAAGTTTTCATTGAGAGCATAAGAAAAAACGCTCTCAAAATAAATGATGAAACAGAATAAAGTCTGTAACTTCAGGAAAATCGCTCCCAAATTAATAAAGCCATTTGAGAGAATGAGTACTTATATGTTAGAGCATAAGAAAAAACGTTCTCAGAATAAAATAGATTTTATCTCACGACTGCTTTCTGCGGCTGCTTTTTTGTGCCAATTTGTATGGATAATGTGCTTATGCCGGTATTCTGTTTAATCATTAACGCGTTCTATGTACCTCCACCTTAAGAGTTCGCTGCGTAACATTGTTGCCATTTTAGCATTTTCACTGCCATTTTCTTTAGTTAAAAAGCATTCAACTTTCAAAGAAATGTGCTAGATGCTTTCTGGCAGAATTTGTTGAAAATAAAAAAGTTTAATTTGTTAAAAAAAATCTTCTGTATACAGGATTTTTTCTCATAAATGTACATGTATTGCAGGCTAAAGGTTCCCTGATTATCTGCACTAGCAACAGTGAAATGAGCATAGGATCCAGCTAACCCCACAATAATAAATTTCAATGTATTTATAATTTAAAAAATATTTTACTGAATAAGTAAAATAATATTTTGGAATTATAGTGCGTAAAATATTTTAAACGTAATTGTAACATTTCCAAAAAACACCAATTATTAACTATTTTATGTTTGTATGTGCTCTAAAAATACCTGCAAATACTAATAAGTTTTTATAAACGAGAAATTCAAAGTCATTTCAATAAGTTTTTCTACATTTAAATCTGGCATTATACTTTTCTTCTGTAGAACATTTTAGCAGAATTTTTTGACCGATCTAGCATTCTCTCATCATCATTTCCGGCAACACTGCTGCATAAATTCATCGTGTGAAGCAACAACAACGAAATGCTGCTAAAATGTTTAACAGAAGAAAAGTGTAATAAAAGATTTAAATGTAGAAAATTGTAGCACATACAAGAATAAAATAGTTAATAATTAGTGTTTTTTTTGGAATGTTACACTTACGTTAAAAAATTTTTTAACGCACTAATAATCCCAAATTATTATTTTACTTATTCAGTAAAAAATACATTGAAATTGATTATTGATTATCCTATGCGTATTTCACTGTTGCTAGTGCAGAAAAATCCTCTATACAGAAGAATTTTTTAACAAATTAAACTTTTTTATTTTCAACTAATTCTGCCAGAAAGCATTTAGCAACATTTTTTGAAAGTTGAATGCTTTTTACCTAATGAAAATGCCAGATCTAGCAGTGAAAATGCTAAAATGGCAACAATGTTGTGTGTGCAAAGACAGAGAGAGAGAAAAAATTGTTATTTGTCGTTCGTCAGCATATCCTTAAACATTTTTGGACATATCCTTAAACATTGTATTACCATGTAAAGACACTTTTAATGAGGTATTTAGGATGCTAGACACGTTCAGATTATATTGATATATTCACAAAATTTTCCCAACTTTTCAGTACCTACAACTTTTCCAGATATTGTTAGCAAAAATTTAGGAGTACCTTTAAGTTATTCTGAAAAAAGTAAAAAAAAATTCCTTAACTTTTGCAAAAAAAAAAAAATTCCCGGAAATTTTTTTGACATAAGATGTATACAAGATTTATTTTTTAGACTCTTAGCTACATTATTGCGATATTTACTTAAGCGCTATCACTAAGTCTGAATTAGCTGTTGGCCAAAAGCAGATGATATCACTGTTTGAAGTCACCGTGATTTTCGAGGCCCATAAAAAAATTGGTCAGTAAAATCGCCAAACTAAGTATAAGGTTTTATTACGCTTTAGTAGTACTATCGAATCTATTCATTCGCTATATGATTTTTGTAATTAAAAGGTTAAAATTTATATTTATGAATCAAAAGCTTAAAATCAGGAATCATTTGAAAACAAATCTTTATCACTTTTTTAATACTAATAATCAACACAACAAATTCCTTGATTTAAGTACACATTTTCTCTTGTTTATTTTGATTTGATTGAAGAACTTAATAACAATATACTACAGTTGTATCTTTCTCGGCGAACCTGGTAAAGGAGTTTAAAAAAATATATTAAACCGACTTTATGCACTAAAAAGTTAAAAATAACAAAAGCATTATAGGTATGCGGTAACTACTTAACTATTTGCAGAAATTAATTTCTAGGTTGTTAACTAATAAGATAGATTCTTCGTTCTTGGCACCGACTGCAAATAGTTAAGTACATTCGTAAAGCAGCTCTGGGCGAGTCAACATCAACCGTCGTTGGCAATTATCTCTTACTCTCACTGTTGGTTATTGGCCTTCAAGAGTTTTGCGTTTCACACCCGATGTGATTAGTTGTTGACGTCGGTTACCGATACTCATTGCGGTATCCCTTTGGTTTCCATTAACCACATGCAAAAACAATTATAAAGAATAAATTTTGAAAAGTGGTTGGAAAACCAAACAAAAACTCATTTTTGGACAAATAAGGAGAGGAATCTTGTGAGTTCCGGCTGAACTCAGAATTTTCCTTAATCCATATTTACACTATGTAAGTCTTATTGCTAAGCTGATTAGTTTGATGGAGAGAGGGACGAGGGGAACTGTAACGTTTCTTTTTCCTTCGTCTCTCTTTCCTAACAAACTAATCAGCTTAGCAATAAGATTTGCATAGTGTAAACTAGGACTTAATACGAAAATTGTTGATGGCGTTTTAACCCTTTTGTTCGGCCAAGTTAAATCTCCCATCCTTTGTAATAAAAATTGGACCATGGAGTAACCTCAAATCATTAAAAAATAATTAAGTAGTTAACGCATATCATACTTTTGCTATTTTTAACTTTTTAATGCACAAAGTCGGTTTATTTTTTTACAATATTCACCGTTATTCTATTTGGTTTGGCAAATCCGTATTCCCGTAGATAGTATTGCCATTTATCGATGACTGTCAACATATGTTTGGTATTCTGTAAGAAAAATTTATGTTGATGTTGCCGTTCATTTTGTCGTCAGTGTTTTTGATATCGTGTTCTGTTGTGTGTATACCTCAACGAATTTTAAAAATAATTTAAATAGTAAAAAAGTGAAATATAAAAAATACCAAAGTATACATACATATTTATTTGAAAAAAATTATTAAAAAAAGTGAAAAATATAATATGGGCAAACTTAAAATTATGAACCCCAACCAATTTGAAAAGATTGTAGAAGAGTTGAAAATTAATCCTTCACCTGTTAGAGGATTCCGCATGGGCAGTGTTTCTAATAATTTCAAGGAACAGTGGGAAAGTGTTGCGACTACACTTAATGCCCTCGTTCCACCAATTAGAACTAGTCGTAGATGGCAAAAAGTAAGTCAAAAAATGTATTGGGAAAGTATACTGTATGATGGAATTATTTTTACAGATCTTGCAGGACTTGAAAGCTGATTGCGAAACAACAGGAATCGGCGTATATAAATAATTAGTACTGAGACCCTTTGGAGGAAGCTCCAATTTCCAATAAACGTTGATCTGATAGATTTTTTTTTTGCAAAATTGGGTTCTATTGTATCCAATATTGCCTAAAATATGTTTTATTCAGCCGAAAATAACTTTAAAACATTAATTATTACTCATTATTTTCCAAATATATGACTGAATTTATCACTTACTTTTTATCGGGTAACTGACAAATGCATGAATTTTGTCTGAGAAATCTTCTTTTCACTATTGAATTTTTTTATTTTCTTCGTCCCAATCGGAAAGAAGAACATTGTATTTTAATTTATTTACAAACCTTTTACTTATTCAAAAACACTTTTACCAAAAATAGTAAACAAAATGAGTCAGCTGACTAAAATACAAGACATTAAACTTGTGCCATTTAGTTCATTTCAGTGACCGGTCATTTTAGTTCAATATTTATAAATGAACTAGTTCGTTCATTTAGTTCAATCGCTCTTTTTAGTTCAATGAACTAGTTAGGTCTTTTTAGTTCAATGATTTTACATCTACAATTCTACATGCGACTGTATGTATGCATGTACATATGTATGTATGTAGATATGTTGTGGTCTTTGACTGTATTAAAAACACAGATCTGTGATTAAAAAACTTTAAGAAAACTAGAATTAATTAATTAATAAATTTGTTTTATAAAGGGTTTATAAAACAAATTTAGTGTGAAAATCTCATTTACAAATTACATAAATCCAAAATATTTTTTGTGAATAGGGTAGTATAAGTGTTTACTTGTGCTTTCTTGTTTATTGCATTTGTGGTAGTAGTCAGCGATGAACAAGAACTACCCAGCGGTAAAACTAAGAAGACCTTCTTACTTCAGGCCTTATTAGAGGCCTGCTCAGGAATTTTTTCGACTCAATTACCATTCTTATAAAACTGCTCGGTCTCGGTTTTTCCGCATAAAAGATAAGGTACACACATTCCACATTCCCTTCTATGAGAAGGGAAAAGAGAAGGAGTAACATTTTATGTTTTGTTATTTTACCAAAACAAAAGCAAAAGAATTCACGTTTTTGACTCAGTTAACCTTCTTATGTAACTTCTTAAGAAGGCCTCATAGAAGATTTAGGCTCTTTAGTAAAAAAAGATGGGATACACATACCACATTCCCTTCTATAAGAAGGGAGAACAGAAGGAGTAAAGTATTTAGTTTTGCTTTTTTTTTTGGCAAAGCAAAAACAAATGAATTCTAATGCCGTTATATGAAACAAAATTTCATATAAAAATACCAAATACAGAGCGATTAAGGAAAGAAAGCGTGAGTAATTTTATTGAGTTTTGTACGTTGAATAAGACAGTTGTTTTGGTCGATCAATATTATGTATACTATGTGGCTTCTTGTTATTTTCAGAAGTTTCCTTTCAATATATTCGACCGTTTTGATCACAAAACAAACGTCAAAACACTATATGTATGGATGTGTATATTGAATACCTCGGACCTGTTTCTCAAAACTTACAAGTGTTGAAATACAAGTAAAGCAGTTGGGAAAATATTTTATATTCATATAAAAAATGTATTTTCACAACTATTTTACTTGCATTGCAATACTGCCCCAGCAGTAGAAAACCATTATTACACACCTTTCAATATGATCTTTATTTGAAGGCCTTTAAACAGCCATTCTCTGGAAGCCCCTAAAAAAAGCAATAATTTGAAGGCCTACCTCGCAATGACAACGTGTTTAAAAAAGATATTAAAATGTGATGGAGCGAGCAGGCCTTGTACATCCAAAAGAAGGAGTACAGAGGCCTTTTAAAAGGCATCCGTACTCCTTCTTTTTCCCGCTTGGTACATACATACGCATGTAGAAATGTAGATGTAAAATTATTGAACTAAAAAGAGCGATTGCGCTAAATGAACGAACTAGTTCATTTATAAATAATGAACTAAAATGACCGGTCACTGAAATGAAATAAATGGCACAAGTCTAACTTTAACATTAACTTCTAGTTAATGTTAAGTGTAGACTTCGCATATTGATGTTTGGTTAAGGTTTTTACGTAGCTGTTAAGTAATCTGTTTCAACAATTCATTTAAAATATGAAATGACAAAGTACGAGATAGCAAACAAAAAAATATATTGGATCCTGCCAGGCACAGCTCTAACAGCATACGTACTGGCCAAGCATCGACAACAAATTTGTTAACTCGCATAAACTTAAAATTTAATTTCTCAATACACAACGCTCATTTAATCAAACTACGTCATAACCAAAAATAGCTAGTTTTGACGTAAATGAGTTTAGTTTACAATTTACATACAACTGAGTGAAGATATTTAAAAGTCTTCTATTATCAAGAGATGAACCATTACATGCCATTTGCAAGAATTTTTTACACAAGATGAAAAAATTTTTTTTATACGTATATTTATTTATTGTATATTCAAAAAAGAACTGACTATAAGTATTCAAATCTTAAATCTGAATATAATTATTAGGACCGACCAGTGTCGGACATAAACTAGTGATAGTTGTTAATAATACATAATAGTCGCGCAGAGCAAAAAAAATATTGTCAAGCAGTATCATCTGGAGTCTTAAGTATTAGAGCCCTTGTGTCCCTCTTTTTTAAGCGGATGTGTCCAGTGAAGTTCAAGATATTACGAGCAAGCGGATTAAGGTGTGACTCGAGTTTTGTTAAATATTTGCCTGCGTATTTTGCAATTTCTTCAGTCACTTGTGTCATATTTAAATCACGATGTAAATTTCAGTTTCTTATGTGCCATGGAGCCGATGTTATTAACCGTAAAATTTTGTTTTGTCATCGTTGGATTTTCTCTACGTTTGAAGCAGAAGCAGTGCCCCATAGCTGAATTCCGTAGCATCATATAGGTTTCAAAAGCGGCTTGTATGTCAAAAGTTTACAATCTAGATTTAGGGTGGAGTTTGTACCAATCAGCAAATGTAACTGAGTAACTTCCAGTTTCATTTGTGTTAGCTTAGATGCAATGTGGTGTTTCCATGTACGCCGTTGGTGAAGGTGTATACCAAGGTATTTCAAATGTGAGTGTTGATGAACAATTTGATTATTGATTCTAATGGGGGAACAAGTTTCTTTTCGTAGGGTAAATGTTACCTGAGTACACTTCTGTTCCTTTTCTTATATTCTCCATAAGTTTAGCCATAGTTCCAGCTGAGTAATATGTTCCTAAAGATATCGAGATGCCTCCTGACAGTTTCTATGCGTTTGTTCAATGCTCCTATGCTGACTCCTAAAACTAAACTGATGGTCTGGGATGCACCCACTACCAATTATAATTGGGGGAAATTTTTTTCATGAGCAGTTTTTCGAAAAGTTTTGACATTGTTGATAGTAGACTTATTGGCCTGTATGATTCAGCATTGGTAAGATCTTTACCCGAATTTGAAATAATTTTGACCTTGGCAGATTCCAGTGACGTGAATTATTATTCCAGTCGTAAAATGGCATTAAAACTGAATAACAGGATTCTAATTGCAATACGAGGCAACTTCATAAACATCTTATTACTAATTTCATCAATACCCGGAGCTTTCTTTCTGTTCGGCAATTAGTTTTTGTACATTACGCATCTTAAACTTTATAGGTCGAGGGGGTAGAGCAACTACACACGGCAAATCAACAACGCCCGTACATATGTTTGGGGTAAATACGGAAATACAGCAAATATGTTACTTTTTTCAGTATCGCTTCTTGCCCAACCTCCGGTAGAAGTGCACGGAGGCGGTTTAAACTCAACGGGTCTTTTAAGCTTTCTCGTAGCGTGCCACAAAGAGTAATTAGATGCTGGTTTGACATCGAGGTTTTCCAGATAATTTTTAAGAGATACAGTTTTTTCACATGCAAGCAACTCTTGGAGTCGTTTAGTGCACTCTTTAAACCTGATTTTATGTTGTGGTGATCTGTGTTGTTGCCTTTCCCTTCTAGCTCTTCCTTTTCAAATACGAGACGTTTAATATCCCTAGAATAAATTCCTTTAAACCCAGTCTGTCTTAATATTTTCGTTAAGATTGGCAATGTTAGATTCAATATCATCGTGTGTTCTTAGCGGTATGTTTTCCGTGCAATGACAACTAAGATATTTTTTGAATATCAGCCAATTAACACGATTCAGCATCTTCACATATGGATTAGGTAAAACACTTCTTAGTGGGTTACATATTGTAACGATAGTGGGAGAGTGAACAGAGGAGAGATCTAAAGAAGCTTCAACATGAACTAAATCCCTAGAAATATTTTTCATGAAGCCAATCTACAACATGCGGAATTTTTTGTATGTGTAGGCCTGATAGTTGCTCCCCACTCGAAATGACGTCCAAGCCCATTTTTGAAATTGAACAACGCTCTACCTCCAGGTGGAATAAGGCGCAAACCCCAGAACGTATGTTTTGCATTGTAGTCTCCAGCTGCTACGAGACAAAGTCCAAGCGATTTGTATTGATCCTCGTATTGATCCTCAGTGATTGAGAATTTTTGAGGGGAGTAAATTGATGATATAACGAAATTTTTACAAAAATTTTCGACACAAATATTAGTTGCTTGTAGATGTTATGTACAAATGTTATCAAGAATATAGTGCTTGAGTCTTGACTTTATTATAATTGCCGATCCACGAATGCTCTTCCTGTGGGGCCTTTGCATCATATAAGGTGTAGCCATTCGTTTTGAAAAGGCTTCTCGAAGTCATATGATTCTCAGAAACCAACATTATATCAATATTTTTTCCGTAAGGTAGTGCTCCAGTTCATTTTTGTGTTGGCGAATGCCGTTTGCGTTCCGATGAAATATGGCATGGCAAAGTATTGTGCATTATTAACTTCATAAATTTATTTTTTGAGTTATGACCTTGTTTGAGTATATGAGCGATATGTACTTACATTTATTTTCAATAAAAGAAAACCAATATCTTAAATTTTATCGGGCTTATTGCTAATTTGGTAATATATTTTTTAAACGATAGTGTAATGAAAATAAAACTATCAATACTATCGATAGAACCATCGCTAGTTTGCCAGCTCTAAGTTCGAATTGTAATTGTAAAAAGTATGTATGTATGTAAGGAAACAACCAAAGCTATTCATCAGTGATGATAACTTTTTTGGTTCTAAAATCACATCAAAATTTGAAAAAAGCACTAAAAAGCGTAGTTTTGAGATCTAAAAAACGAAAAAAACCACTAACGTGAAAAACGAGTGAAGATCCAACGAGTGAAGTTTAATAATGTTTAATAATTTTTAAATTTTCTAAGCTATTCTTTATTTAATGAAATATATCAGACGAAAAAAGTATGCTATGCACTGAAAAAATAAATACACCAAGTTTTTATTAAATTAATTTTAAGAAATACACAAATCTCTTAAAAGCACTACTTAATGCCTTTTCTTAGTTTGGCACTAGCGCTCAAAATTTGGCGTTTCGAGTCTTCAAAGAGCACTAAAAATAGTGCCAAAAGCATCAAGTTGGGATAGCTGCTATGCATTGCTTTCTCAAGTATAGACTTTTGCCATACTAGTATTTTTGACTGTCAAATCAGTGGTTTGTATTTTTTTATTAGATTTTTAAATTAAAGTCTAATGCCGGGTATACACGTTACTTAATTTCGTACTTAGAATAGTACGAGTTGTGGTACACTTTTAAGATACACGTTACTACAAATAATACTATTAGCAAGAAAATTAACTACTATTTAGTATATCGCTTGCTTTTATAAACTTTATCTGCTGTTTCATGATTGATTTCCCAGTTGAAATCGGTTCAGATTTCTGTTGACCTCTTGTCGTTATATCTTCTTTTCATGTGCGCAATATCAAGGTAGAGCTTTTCACAATGCTCATCAAACACGGCACCCCAAAAAAAGTCTAAATGCGAATGCAGGAAGCATCTTTTTAATGACATGTTGCTCCGAGTCGTTAATATCAAGGAAGAAGTTTTTGTACCAGTTCTTCGAAATTTGCAGCCCTTCTATTTCCAAGAAAATTGTGACATATATTTCGAAATCTACCCATGCTCTTCTTTCTTTATTGACCAGCTTAGATTTGAAATTTTTTTAAGGATTTCTCCTATTTGGGGACCAATAAATATGCTTTCCTTCGTGGCACATTTCACGTCGAAATATACTTTACAGGTATTTAAATGCCTCTAAATCTCTATTTATAGTTTATACCTAATAGCTTACTAACTTAATTTAATACGCAGTGCTGGAAAAAATGTTTTTTGTTCGTCAACTAAAGGCTTATTCAAATGTTTTTGCTTCCCGGAACCATATGTATTTTTCATAGTTATTGCATGAGCTAATGGTGCGGACGGATGTTGATTTCCATTATATAGCCAGACTGCTTCCAGAGCCATTGGGTATATGTATGTACATTCCTATTCTAATTACATTTTTTAATACCAAGATCCATAAAAATAATTTCTTTACTAAACATGGTCTTGCAATTAAACCGCAAAATTCAAGTACGTTACCGATGAATGTAGTTCACAGTTTTTGTCAAAATGGGATACCTGCTTTAACTTTTTGCACAGATTTTCATTACTTATACCCAGCTAAAGAAATATGTATGGGGCATAAAGTACCCGATACACAGTGGGGATTTTGTACAAAAAAAAAATGGAAATAACTCTGCAATTTCTAAATGAGCGACCAGTCTAACGGACATACAATTTGTCAAAAAAATATTTTTATTGCTGTAAAAAATCAATACGCTTATTTTGAAGTGAATTAAAAAAATGTTGGATATTTTTTGTGTGCACCTTTTCAACAATATAGTTCTAATAATAGCTAAAAACAAAATAGTTCAGCTTTCTTACTGTCAAATAAAAGTTATCAAATTTATATTATATTTATATTTATTTATTTCCCTCCTCGAGCATCAATTACCGTTTGTAAACATCTAGACATCGAATGAATCAGCTTCTTCAGATATTTTCCCCCACTCCTCCTTTATAACCCGTATTAACTGTACATTATTTTTCCTAGAGATTTTTCTTCAGGTGAGCCCACAAATTTTCGATGGGGTTTAAGTCAGTACCTTGCGCTGAAGTGTCAATAACTTTTCTGCTATTATATAGTAACCATGTCCTACAGAGAGACGATTTTCGATTCGAGTCGTTGTCTAAATAAAATTTAAAATAAAATCGAATCTTCGACCACTGCATATAATTCGCACTTCAGAATACCAAAATAAACTTCATTGGTTCATTATTCGTTCTGATATCCGCGTTTTACCAACTGCTTTATATTAATTACAATCCTATACCATTACAGATAATTTTCAAAACGTTCCATGGATGTTAAGTTTTTATTTTCTAATGCCGCCAGAGGCTTGTGCCAAACTTTTTGTGGTCCATTGTGATAGTAAAACATTAGCTGTGTCTCATAAGAAAAAATTACGTTTTCCCAGTACTCCAAAGGAAGAAAAAGAAATATAGTCAATAGCTAATTTCAGTCGGTTTTCAATGTTTTGAGCGGCCAGCATATTTTTTTTTAGCAACTCTGTAGAAATATTCATGATTTTTCTGCACGGAATGGGGTTTATCTACAATAATTTTTATTACTTTAGTTTCAATACACAGAATAATATTTTTTTTCTGCCTGGCGAATGCTTTGGTCCCAGTCTATATTCTTTTTCAGCCCGGTTAATGATATAATAAACTGTACTGAGATTAAGGGAAAATATTTCAATCCTTGCAGGATTTTCCTCTGTAATAATTGAAATATACTAATTGAGTAATATTATTGCTAACCTATTTTACGGGCACTTCTTAAATGAATTTCGAACGTTACTTGTAGTAGGTAAGACAAATATTTTATGAATGCATTCTAAATTTCCATGAAATAGCGAACTTTTGTTGTTTGATGTTAAATTGAAAACAGTTTTTTTAAAACCGCGTAAGCGAAATGGATTACTTTCTGTTGTTTTTTTGTAATGAGTGCTTACGTCTGTAAAACTTTGGCGCCACATTGTCGTAGACAAGCAGAGCTAACGGTATGCGTAAAAACAGAAAGGAATTTATTTGTTATTGTAATTCATGTTTGAATGAAACCTTAGCCCTCTTGCACACCGTCAGGTTTACCTGATCAGTTTTGATCAATTTTCTTTTGAACCTGCATTTGTGTTCATATACACCGTCAAGTTTGTTTCATAAATTTGCGTTGTCGTAGAGTATTACGAATGATAAAACAAAACAAAAAAAAACAAACTTGACTGGTACGTTCAAGTCTGTACCCCACTCCATCCATTCTCTTTTCCTCGCTCTCTTAAAAACTCAAGACGAGTCAAACCTGACGTGTGTGAAAGAGAGTTTTTGAGCATTGAAACCATTTTTTTGACAAACCGTATATGATAATATATATTCATGTATTGGCATAAGTATATTCATAAATCTAAAGGGTCCGCCAGATAACTTTTTTTTTGAAAATGCTATACAAAAAACTACTGAATATTTTCTCAAATTTCTTTTTTTATTTGAAAGTACAATCCTTCCGGTTAATAATCAAAAATAATTTTATTCAAATGGCTGCCTCGGCTGGCCATGCAGTAGCCTACACGATCGGTCTAATTTTTAAGCACATTATCGATTGTGTGCAGCTGTATTTCACCAATGGCTACACGAATATTGTCTTTTAAAGCGTCAATTGCCTCTGGCTTGTCGGCGTAACACTTATCTTTGACGGCACCCCACAAATAATAGCCCAACGGTGTCAAATCGCAGCTCCGAGGTGGCCAAACGACATCAGCTCTGCGGCTGATAATGCAATCTTCAAAAACAAGGCGCAAAACATCGAGTGTAGCTTCGGCTGTGTGGCACGTAGCGCCGTCCTGTTGAAACCAAATGTTGCCAATATCCTCCTCTTCAATTTTTGTGAGCAAAAATTTCGTTCAACATGGCCCGATAACGATCGCTATTGACTGTAACGGCTACTCCTTGCTCATTTTCGAAAAAAAAATGGCCCAATTATGCCTCTGGACCAAAATCCGCACCAAACAGTGACTCGTTTGCCCCAAATGCGACAATTTTGCTTGTTTACATACCCGTCAAGATCAAAATGAGCTTCATCTGAAAAGATGATTTTTTTGACAAAATTTTCAAAGTAATGTCGCATTATTTCCCAGCGTTGTTCAAGCGTATACACAACCATATTTGTTCAGCGGAAGGATAAATCTAATTATCTGTCAAATCAGACATGAACTAAGTGTTACCATTCACGAAATAAGCACTAGTTGAAAAAAAACTTTAGATTGCGGACCCTTTATATACATACTTATGTCCATGTCCCAATTAAACAACAAGAGGGTATTAACTTTAAAATTTTCAGTAGAGACGTAAAACTGTTTGTGGTTACATTTTAAGAGAATTTGAAAACCCAAATACATAATAGTAAACAAATTCCATTTTAAAATTAATATCATGGTTTTTATTTTAAAACCTTGCAATTATTGGGGAGGAATATGTGTTTTGAAAACAGTCACAACTCCAAAAAAATACCACTTTTATTATAAAAACAGTCATATTTCGAATTAAACTTATAAAGTAAAACAAATTTTATCAACAAAAGAGTCGTCAGAATGCGTTGAAATTTTTACAGTAGATGGATATTGATATTGTTAGTTGATTTCCTACAAAACAAAATTATTTTAAAAATTTTGAGTTAATGCTCTTTTGTTGATTAAGTGCCATAAGTATGTGTGTACGTACTTTCTCATAAATTTCCAATACATCGTTATATAAAATGCATTACTTTTATAATTTTACAACAGTATGAAAAATTAATAAAATGCAAGCTTTTTAGACTACAAAAACAATTGTTTACAGTTATAATATGTGCATACCAAAGAATGTGAATAAGTACTCAAAACATTATAATAAAATATTTACTCTTAATTTTAGTAACTGCGTTTTCATTTTTTATATTCGCTTTCAACCAACTTCCGCTGAGTTTACATCTGGCATTTCATGTGTTGTCATTTTGTGGTGTAATTTTCATATGTGTGCAATGCCGTTTCCATCAATTTGTCAAAAATACACAATTTTGTAGTGGCAATGCTGCATCATTGTCTACTACTACGTTTATACACGCACTGTTTGCAAATAAAAATATTTGCAATTAAATTAACTCACTGTTTATACGGCATTGTAAATGTATAAAAACTTGATAGCACTTCTATAGAAATGTTACTTATGTTAACAAACAAACTGTGTAAGTGTATAAAATAACAAATAATAATTTATTTTTGTTGTCATAATTTTCTTCTATCAATTTTTTTTTGAGCAATATTTATCAATTTATTTATTTTTTATTAAGAAACATTTGTAATTGTGGCAACCTCAAGCATTAACCGTGAATAGTTTTCTGAATTAGTAAGTCGCAATAAAAACAACAATACGGCAACAATTTACAGTTTTATTTGCAAATAGGCTGTGCGTATAAACGTAGTACACATCAAGAACATAATTTTGATATAATGACATTTAGTCTCATTTCTATTATCATTGTGAGACTTTGGGTTTCGTATTGTTTGTTAATTAATATTTATACAAATGGTTAATCGCAAAATTATTCAATTGGCTAGTGCCACTGTATGCTTATCAATAATGAGAAACAAATTAAAAAAATCTAAAAAATGGCAGAGAAAAAAGACCAGGGCTTAATAATCGTGCTACCAAAGGATTCTATTGTACTCTGCATTCCAGTTTACGGAAGCAGGATTCAAGTTGGTTTAAAAATTTCGTGTGCATGAAGCCTAATTCCACCGAAATTTCTGCCCATACAGTTTCCTTTACATTTCTATCCTTATAAATGCCACAAAGATGATTCCATACAGCATCACAGACCTCGACAAGTTGAATAAGCTATGTCGTCATTTCATGCGTCCTCTACTTTTTTACTTTCTTTTTCGTTTTTAATACTTTTAAATTTTTATACCCGCATACATTTAAAATTATTTTTGTATATACATATGTACTTAATGCGAGTAAGTTTCACTACGCTCACATTTTTTTGTGTCTGCAGTGCTGCCAACTTATTCTCACAACTGTTTACATCAGATGCACAAACAGTTTGTGTGATAATGCCACACAACGAAAAATATCGAAAATGACAGACGTTACCACTAGTTCCCACTTTTATTTTTGGTTGCGATATCACAAAATGCCATAGTGTGTACTCGGCATAAGATTATAACCCATCTCATCACACACAAAATACTCAAATATAAATATAGAGAGGAACATGCGAATTGTGCGTATTGAGATTCTGTCATTTTTAGAGTCGGATTGCGCTTATACTCGTATTTAGAGTATGGATATTTATTCTGACAGCATAAATGAGTGTATAAAATAGGAGAGAAAATGTGCTTTGGTTTGAAAATATTGATCAGATATTAACACGGTACAATTTTGAATAAACATGACCTTTCAGGAACTTATATTATTCGAAAACAAAAAATTCGTAAAACTTGCAAACAGAATTATAATTTATTATAAATTATAATTTCTAACGTGGCAGACGTATATCTGTAAATTTTTGAAGAGAATAAATAAATAGCACTTTCTATCCATATCATGCAATCGGTAGAACACCGTTGCCGTTTTAGCGCTTTACCTATTCAGTTTCCTAGAAGCACTGATGCTTTGAGCGTATGCAAAGAAAATATTGTATATTTTCATGTGTAACCGAATAAATATTCAGAGTATTTTTATATTTATTCGTATTCGATTGTAGCTGTCAGCGATGCCAACTTTTTATAACCCAAACGCGCTGTTCCCCTTGGCAAAACCAGGGACCGTAACGGTTATAATTTTTATTTTAAAAATTACTTTTTAATCGTTATTTCTTGAGTTTTATTTATTCCTCACAAAATAATAGTTATTTTGTGACTTTTATTTATTCCTCACAAAATAAGAGTTATTTCTTGATTTTTATTTATTCCTCACAAAATAAGAGTTATTTTTTTATTTTTATTTATTTCTCACAAAATAACAGTTATTTTGTGACTTTTATTTATTCCTCAGAAAATAAGAGTTATTTTTTTATTTTTATTTATTTCTCACAAAATAACAGTTATTTTGTGACTTTTATTTATTCCTCACAAAATAAGAGTTATTTTTTGATTTTTATTTATTCCTCAGAAAATAAAAGTCATTTTTAAACTAATAACTGCCCGTTCATAGAAGTCAAGTAAAAATTCTTGCTTGGCTATTTACATTGAAATCAAAAACAAATTTTGAGTGCTTTGTTTGTGTTTTCAATATAAATAGCCAAGCAAGAATTTTTACATGGCTTCTATGAACTGGCAGTAAATAAAATATAAAAAAATAACTCAGTGTTTTTGTAAATAAAATGAAAAATAGAGACTTTAGTATAGATTCTGCGTATATTCGTACAATAATTTTTTCCTTTTGAAATTTGTATGAAAAACATATTGTTTGTAACGAATTGTCATTATTTTTCATACAATTTGGTAACGTGTAGAAATGAAATTTTTTACAAAATATGCCTATTTAAATTGAAAAAAAAACAAATTTGATATTTTTTATTACAAATAATTTTATTTCATTTACAAAAACAACCAATTTATAAGAAAGTGAGTTTGTTTTTTGCTAAGCTTTCACGCCCAAGCCGCTCATCTGGTTTTAAAAATTCTTTCATCAATGGAAAGCTACATTACCAGCGTCAAATATAAGATATTTTTATCCGGTTTGGAACCGGATTTCTTATATTTGGTACGGATTTTGCCCGAAAAACACATTTTTGTGCTGGTTAGGGTTTTAAGACCGGTTCTTATGTATTTTATAATTAATTTGTTGCATAACATAAAAATATTTTTTGATTTGTCAAAATTTTTTAATGTACTAAATATCTCAACACCTTCATAATTAACACATAAGAGCTACCAGCTTGATAAATGAAACTTGATAAATGAAAGAAAAATGAAATGTCATATGGGCTTTAGCGAATAAAATAAAAACTTCGGCCCATTGGGTGGTCTAATGTACATGAATTTAATAAATTTTACTCTTTGTGAAGAATGATGCAACGCAAAAGTCTTCTGACTTACCATCATCTTCAAACGCTGAAACACCAGATGCTTTACCGTCGTCTGAAGACACAAACACGTGTTCATTATTAAACGAGTTCTTAAACTCTATTGAAGTAAATTCAGAGGATGAAGACTCAGATGGTGATCTGGAGGAGGAAATGAAAAGGGCGATAAGCGAAATAGACAATTACAATCCTAAGCCCATTGACGTGGATGCAGATGTAATGAAATATTGGGAGGAAAAAATATATATATATCCATACCTGTACAGATTGGCACAGGTTTTGCATAGCACGCCAGCAACACAAGTCTCTGTGGAAAGAGCATTTTCTGCGCTAAAATTAATATTGACAGATTTAAGATCGAATTTATCGCCAGAGTCCATGCAAAAACTCTTATTTGTTAAATTAAATTAATTAATAAACACATTTTAAAAATTACTTTTATTTTCTGAGGAATAAATAAAAATCAAAAAATAACTGTTATTTTGTGAGGAATAAATAAAAGTCACAAAATAACTGTTATTTTGTGAGGAATAAATAAAAGTCGCAAAATAACTGTTATTTTGTGAGAAATAAATAAAAATAAAAAAATAACTCTTATTTTCTGAGGAATAAATAAAAATCACAAAATAACTGTTATTTTGTGAGGAATAAATAAAAGTCACAAAATAACTCTTATTTTGTGAGGAATAAATAAAAATCAAGAAATAACTCTTATTTTGTGAGGAATAAATAAAAATTAAAAAAATAAAAATCATTGCATCTATAGGTAGTCCATGTAACATGGAGTATTGTGGTATATTCCTTGTGCCCGTAGCACTTCTCTATTATTGTGATTTTTTCAGTTTAAATTTGGAAAATAATCGTTATTTGCGATCCCTGGGCAAAACTATTAACAGCCAAAACGCGCTATTTTCCTACGCGCTAAATTAAATTTTAATAAATGTCGATGTATGTACATGTGTATTAGTATATACAATTAATTTTTTTTAGTAGCTCTTTTCAGATTTTATAATATTGTTTCTTCGAAATTATATCCTAAATAAATAAAATCGCTTAATACAGAATCAGAATTGCCTTCCAAATAATCGAAATAATTATTAATTTTTATTTTTATTTTATTTTTCAAACTTTTTAACAACTTATATAAATTGTCGAATAGTTTTGCGATTCAAATGCTTTTTATACTTCAGCTAGAATAGATGCTTAATAAGTTAAATAAACTTTTTTGGTCACGAGTACGAGTAGATATTTTTAGTTGTGAAACGCGCTAAATCTAGCGCGAATCGCGAAAAATTGACATCTGATACACTTTACATATTTTATGTATCGTCGTTTGTGCCACGTTATTTAAGGAATGTGTATGAACATCATCGTTGTTTATATGTATTCAGTTATATATATTCAGATTAAACTAGATGAGTAAGTTTTTGTACGAGTATGAAATAATAATAGTTAATAATCAAAAGTTTCTTAAGACGATACTTTTGTCATTCTCTAGTTATATATTTTATATTACATAGTGGTTCTATATATACGGACCCATATATTTTCTAATATGTAGGAGCTAATATATTATAAAAAATTTTATATATTAGTCCATATAAAAATTCATGTACACTACTTTTTCCATATACGTATATTCCTATACATTCATACATGAATTCATACATATATGTTTTCATTATTAACAACATACACGCAAAGAAAAAATATGGTTGAGGTAACCATAATCAAACAGCAACATACTATGATTGAATTATATGGTTGCAGTCAAATAATATTATTGTCAATAGAAAAGCAAACTTTTAGTAATATTATTATCTGAGCTAATAATAATATTATCTACAATAACAATTAACTTTGTTAAACCTAATCTTAGTATTGTTCAAAGTTATCACATTTTGGTTAAATATGACAATACAATTATTAGATGTGACTATAATATAATTAAGACTAACCATACCATATTATAATATTATAATGATATTGTTAAATATGACCACAGTATTATTCTATATAATAATAATATTTTGTTTTTAACCATATATTGGTAGATCTTTTGCTTAAAACAGCTGTGCGTCAAAGCCGAAATAAATATGAAATAATATTGTTGAAATAAAAGGTATATATGTGCACGTGTACTTACACAAATATGTATGTGTGTATACACGAAATACAGATACGCTTGTATAAAGAAATATATTTATATACATATATTTTTATTGATCCACCATTTTCTTTTTACTTCATTTATTTGTTTAACACTACGCGTGCACTACCGATAACTTACAAACGAAACACTGAACTGACAGAAAATAATTCTGAAAAAGATTTTTTTTTAACTAAATGGTTTTGGATAACATGATATTGTTATTGACATCATATTATTTTTACATAATAATACAAATTATGATGTAGTCATAAATTTTTAACCAAACTATATTGTTAAATTCTAACCATATCATACTTTTTATGAATATAATAATGTAATTATTAAATTCAAACATTACTTTGTTTTCTCAACCATGCTACAACCATATCTTTTCCTTGCGTGTATGTAATAAATTTCTTATTTCGAGCTTATGATATCAAATTGCTCTATTTTAAATGATTTTAAGAAAGTTCTGAACAATTTTTGAAAAATATGTATGTAAGCTTATAATTTTTTCCAAAACAATAACAAAACATGTACCTTTTTCTTTAATAAGTTTCAAAAATAACTTTTTTTTTGGCTATACCGATAAAATTTAATTTTTGGACATGGACATTCATACATTAAAAACACATGGACTAACATATTATTTAGCTGGATTTATGGAATTTTGTGGGAAGGTGAAGGTAAGGCAGCATTAAAGACCAGCCTTAGAAAAAGTTGAATTTGTTTTTTTTTTGAGACGCCATGGGTTAGTACTGGATAACATTGGAAAAATATTGTGCCAATCACAGTTCTGATATTTTACCAAGTTAATTTATTATGTATATTTTAAAATTTTTAATTTGATTACAATACTCATCAATCATTAGGGCCCCAAAAGTTTCCTTTAAATATATGCTATTATTGCTATTATTTATAAAATAAAAACACATAAAATTTGGAGAAATGTATGAAATTTTTGTTTACGTCGGTAAAACAATATATATAATTCAATGTTTAAAGATGATTTCATGCAAGTTTTGACCGTGGATATGTCTGAAATGTTTCATACGCTGGGTCCAATTTTGGCATAATTTCTCCAATATATCGCCGGTATCCCACTAATAAATTCTTCAATGTTGTCTTCCAGTGTGTCAACCGTTGTGGGCTTGCCCCTGTAGACATGAGCCTTTACATAAGCCCGCAAAAAATAGTCTAAATGCGTTAAATCGCACGCTCTAGGCGGCCAATTGATCTGCACCAAACATGAAATAAACTGTTCACCGAACTCGCCTCTCAATTGAGCCATTTTTCGCGTGATGAGTGGCATGAGGCACCGTGTTGCTAAAACCACATGTCAGTCCAGTCCATCTTTTCCATTTGGGACAAAAAAAGTAACAGAGGCCCAATTGGTGCGAAAGGCGTCGAATCGATAATTCACGGCCATCAACGACACTGGCGGATATAGCTGCGATATTTTCCTCTGTCCACTACGTATGCGTGTTGATGGTTTAATGTTCAATAATATACTTGTAGTGAGAAATTTAGTCACAAGATTCCAAATAGCCGCCTCAGAAGGTATCCCAAACTGATAATAAAATGAAAGATGTGCACGGATGCACTTTCTTAACCGAGCATGAATTTCGATAATAAAATATAATGATCTGCAAGCGTTGTTCATTTGTAAGTCGATTCATGGTTAAGACGAAAACACCTGAGTTGCCAATCACAGCGTTGCTAAAACGAAACTTGCTAAAAATCACCCTTTATATTTTTTTATTATCAAGTTGTAGGTTGTACTGTCAACTGTTTTTTAATTCAAATTCTTTTTCACAACGTGCGAGTTTGTTCAATCCTCGTTCCCGTTAAAATTCATTGCAATAGGCAAACACAGTTAACACAAACAACGGAAAACCTACTAAATATTTCTATGGTCGTTTAAACGTATTTCCTTTTTATTGTGAATTGTCTTCTTACGAAATAAAATTATATACAGCGAGTGTCACAATTCATCGGATCGCATTAAAGTTCGAGTGTGGGATGAAGACAATGACCTCAAATCTAAATTGCGCCAAAAGTTAACACGCGAATCAGATGATTTTCTTGGACAAACCATTATTGAGGTGAGAACACTGTCTGGAGAAATGGACGTATGGTATAATTTGGAAAAGCGCACGGATAAATCGGCGGTATCTGGTGCCATACGTCTGCATATATCAGTAGAGATAAAGGGTGAGGAAAAAGTAGCACCTTACCATGTTCAATATACCTGCTTGCATGAGAATTTATTTCATTATCTTTGCGAAGAGAACAGTGGCATGGTAAGTAGAAGTGTACGGCACATTTAACTTATGTAAAAATAATAAACATTTAATACTTACTATTTAGGTTAAGTTGCCGCAACAAAAAGGAGATGATGCGTGGAAACTTTATTTTGATGAAATACCAGAAGAAATTGTTGACGAGTTTGCCATGCGATACGGCATTGAAAACATATATCAAGCCATGACACATTTTCACTGCCTTTCCGCAAAATATCTTTGCCCAGGAGTACCAGCAGTCATGAGTACATTGTTGGCCAATATCAACGCTTATTATGCTCATACAACTGCTTTGTCTGCTGTTTCGGCCAGTGATCGTTTTGCAGCAAGCAATTTTGGGGTAAGACAAACATGTTTTCAAATAATTCTAAAAATATTTCTAAAATGAAAATTTTTGTTAAAATTATGTTGGTAATAAGTCTAAATTTAACTGAACTGATAAACAAACCATATTAGTACACTGCATGTGCAGACTAACTGATATACGATAAATGATGCTAAAAGTTGGTTTATGAGACATAAGATGTCATTGTGGAGTGGCACACTAAGTAACATTCGTAGATAAGGTTATGCTAGGTTGCCCAACTTACCATTTTAAAGATCAAAACCAGACGATTTGGGTACTAGTTGATCCCGTTGTGTTACCCCAAGCAGAAAAATGAAGAGAAGTAATTTCTTCTACAGTTCTCCATTCGTTCCAGTGATGAACCAACCTGACGGCTGAATATAGAATTTTATTATTCATCGCAGTTTGATAAGGCTGCCAAAGAAATCACACTTTTCTCACAGAGAGCGGGGCATATGCATCCCTTTCCATCATCCAGCTACATAGCTGCTCTCTTTTATGGCTGATATCTCAGCCTGTACTGTATTGTATTGATTCTGTAGCTTAAATCTCATTCCCTATTGCCAACGGGGAATAAGAACGCATCCGCTCACACAAAAATCTGACTTGGAATTATCCGTATAGATATATTTAGCATGCTCTAATGATGAGAGGAGGGCGTCATGACAAATCGTTTCTCAGGCAGAACATTTGGTGAGCAGTAATCAATGTTTTCCGCCAGACTAGTTACAAATTTCATAATTTTGGGATGACCCCTCGTAGCCTTTCAGAAGTCATGGCTAGTTATTAGCTACGAGATTAGCTGGAAGACAGCGCATCATTGTAAAGAGAGCTTTTGATGGTGCTAGGTGCATCCTTAATCATCAAAGCGAATGCGTGCACGAGACTTTGTATGATCCGACAGTATGTGATCTTGTCTAGTGCAGACCACCATACCTATGTATGTTCTTTGTTACTATGTTGAGGAACCATTTGAAGTTCCTGGGATTTTATTTGCCAGGTCTCACCTATGGCTCTTCGGCATGCGTATATGGTTACAGCGGCCTTATCTGCCCTTGACTGTCTATGCCTACGTACTTCGCATTGTCAGAGAACCTTAGTCTTAGGAAAAGATGGAATATTATATCTTCTTGTGAAGAAGCTTCGTTTTCTGAGGATTTATACTGAGGCCACTTTCGGTTCTCCACCTGCTGATGTTTCTGAATGAAAGCACACGCTGTGAGAGAGTATTTGCCAGATACAGCAATCTATATGTCATCGGCATACGGCACGGTATTAAGCATTATGGAATCAAATTCCATGAGCACAGGTTTTAATACAAGGTTCCATAGAAGAAGGAAAATAATGCTTCCATCGGTTTGCTACTTTACGGATCGTAACGTATCGTATTGATGCAATGACCCTGTTGGCCAGCAAATTCCAGACTAGGCTTGTAACCGACTGATTCATATTCAGTCTTCTTAAAGTCATTATAATGATTTCGAGTTTCACATTATTCAAAGTGTGTTTTATACCGAGGAAGGTCACCAGTGCATATTTACTTTTCTTCATCAGTTTTTCAATAAAACCAAAGATATATGATATACAGAGGCACTTGTAAGAAAATTTAGTATTATAAAAAATGTATCTGTTCATCTATCAAAAAGAAATAATAAGGTCTGAAAAGGAAGCGCAGATGATATTTAATTCAAAACACTGTCTTATCAGCGAGATTGCACAAAGCTATTTTTCACACTTTTGCTGGTGCAAACAGACACTGGTAAATTTGCTTAGTGTGCCCTTCTCTGGTTCACTCATTAAATATCTTAAAGAAAATTCCTTGGATAATGGATTCTCTTTTGTCGATTTAGAAAATATTAAATTTACTGTTGCTTCCTCTAAACCTCTCAAGGCTCCTGGATTGTAGTAGTGATAGTAGTTCTTGGATAATTTTGCAGTGTAGCCCTCTTAATTTGATTAGAGACGGTTTTATTTTCGAAGTTCGTATTTTACGCTGAATATGTAATGAATACCCCAAAGGGAAGGAAAATTAAGAATTTCAGGTTTGCGATGAGATTCATGATGCCTATACCAGGCAGAACTATGTGGGAAATTTTCTATATAAGTAGCTATGGATCAATTAATTTTTTGGAATTCAGATACAGGCTTTTATGGTAGAATAAGTCGATTTGTATCGTGTTACTTTTGAAGTTGTCGTATCGTTGAAACCTTCATGTTTGTTAGTAAATATGTAAGGCTGCAAGCGAACGTGTCAGCTGTTATTGTATTTCTCTTTGCTTTATAAGAGGTCTGTTCAAAACGTATCGCGAATTTTAAATTTTCGCTGGTTACGTATATTCGACCTTCAAAATGGCAGAAATTGTCGGCATAAGTGAGAGACATGAGTACCAACATAACGCCACAAAAAATCAAAATTCGAATATACATACGCCACACGCGAAAATTCAAAATTCGCGATACGTTTTGAACAGACGTCGTGCATGTGTGTGTATATATGTATATGAGAGAGAAGTTAACGTTTTCTCCGTAAAAATCTATTTTCTGTAGATTTCTACCTCACATACAGCGTTACCATATATATATTTTTAAAAACTTTTTATATCTGAAAAAAACTTTTTCAAAAAAAAAAAAAATTTTTTCTACAAAAGTACCAAAATTTCAAAAGAAAACATAAAAATGTATTTGGAATTTATTTTATTTAAAAATATAAAAACGATAAAAATCAAAAACATAAAAAAAACACAAAATAAAATTATTATTTATATTTAGAGATCTTTATAAAAAATATCACATACATTAATAAATATATCTCTTATTTGTACATTGTTTTATTAAAGTTTAAAGCCATGTAAACAGCATAGTCGTGCATAAGAGGGAGTAAACACAATTAGACACTGTTGCAGTAATAAGGGAGTGAGCAAATACTGCAAAAGTTAAATTATGTATTTATAAAAAACTTTACAAAACTTTATATTTTAAAAAAACTTTTTGGCATCTCAAAAAACTTCCAAAAAATTTGATATTTTGACAAATAGTAACATGCGTTACGATACATATTAAATAAACAGCACCATGTTTCATTCATGTTACAGTTTTTTTTAGCTGATTCGTAAACTCACGATACGAATCGACTAATTCTACCATTAGTACAGATAACTTTAGGGCTCTTTTCAAAAGTTAGCAACTGACCAATGTGGACACCTAGACAATGCAATTATGGGTTAATATGCTAGCAGTTCCCGAATTACCTGCGACTGGTTACTGGTTTTTCTCTCAGGACGCTTCTGTATAAATTATAATTTGTGAAGAAGTAACCTTGTCTGTGACGTGACCGCCATGAGGAAAATGAAGCAACGTCACACATTCTATGCAAATAAAATAGTAGAAAGCATGATTTTCATTTCCAACTTTTGTATTCAAACGAGATAGCAGACTTCCCTTTTCATTAGGAAAGTCACACGTACATACATATGTTTGTAGTTCGAATTAATTGAAGATTTCGAGCACAAAACTATAGTAACAATTGCAATAGTAGTCATTTGACTAAATCATATCCCTTCATTTTTGGTATTTTAACTTCGGGGATTTTCTTGAGTTTTTAACAACTCACATTGAAGTACATCTGCTTTAATTTATGAACAATATAATTCAGCTCTAATTTACTAATTAAATAATAGATGCACTCCTTAGTATTGTCAGATGTTGTCGTTATGGAAGAACAGTCATTTTGCAATAATCACAATTAGAATAATTAATAAAAATCAAACAATGATTATAGTTTTTCATAATTATTAAATAAAGATTTTGCTTTCTTGCATTAAAGAAAGAAAAATTCGTTAAACTTTTGGACCAATTACACAATTCCTTACGAATTGATTTATCAATGTATCGGAATAATTTTCCCGCATCTAGTCAGGAGAAGCTTATGGATCTGAAGTCGACTGTTGACCTCTTGACCAGCATAACTTTTTTTCGCATGAAAGTAAGTAAAAATTTGTAAGTATGTACGTATGGATCTTAACCATATTGCAAATGTATTTTAATTTTTAAGATGACACACATTTATAAATATTGTTAAATGCTATTATAAATTTAAGGTACAAGAATTATCTAGTCCACCGAGAGCAAGTACCGTCGTCAAAGATTGCGTCAAAGCTTGTCTTAGATCCACTTATCAATTCCTTTTTGAGAACTGTTACGAATTGTTTAACAGGGAATTTCAGGTAAGATTAAGGATTTCATGCATACATACTCGCATTTTCATTATTTCAGCTAGAGATCATTGAAAAATAGCGCTCCTATCTGGTAACATACACAATGCTCAATGATAAACGAAATCTTTTAAATTTTGTTTTGGATCTTATTGCAAGCTTTCATTTGTCTTACAGGTGGATCCAAACGAAGCCAAACGTGAATCTGACGACCATGGACCAAAATTGGATAGTGTAGATTTTTGGCACAAACTAATTGCACTTATTGTGTCAGTGATCGATGAGGACAAAAATAGTTATGGTACTGTCTTGAACCAGTTTCCACAAGAACTTAATATTGGACAAGTAAGTTGGAGACTTTATTTATTTATAAACGATACAAACTATACTGATATAAGATCATAATGTTACATTTAAGAACTTTATTGTTTGACATATTGTCATAACGTCGGGTGGTTACTGGCTTGCCGCATCAATATGAAATTTATTTGCTGTGACTATTCAAACTATGTGGTTGAAGTCTACTGATGATTGACAAAGCATTAATGAAATATACATACACAATGCTTAACCATCAGAAAATAAATTTCAATAAGAATGTTACGATATTTTCTTTATTTTACAACAAATTAATAAGATAAATACCAAATATAGCTCATTTGCTGTTCACTTCGCGTACTTAGATTAGTTTGTTAGTTAGAAAAAATTTTATTGAAAAAGTCACTTCCCGTTCCGCAGTGCGACAACTAAGCACAGTTATGCTGAGTACACATCTAGCATTTCTTGTGTTGTAATTTTGTTGTGTCATTTTCAAAATGTGTGCAACTCCGTTCACATTATGATTTTTATATGGAAACTGATGCCACACAACGAAAAATATCGGAAATGACAAACGTTGCCACTAGTGCTCACTACTGTGATATCAAAATATGACATAATGTGTACTCGGCATTACTTACGTATTTCTTAGCACTTGTGTGAATAGCAAGGTACCCGGGTACCTTTATCCCTTTCAGAACCAACGACATTTTTGATCCCATTTCAAAAAAAAATAAAAATTTTAAGTTTACATACCAGCCAAAGTGACTTTAAAATTTTATCTGTATACTTTTTTTAAAGAAGGACGTACAAGCAAAGTTTAAAATAAGTAGAAACAAATGTAAGAGTTTGAATTTTATTTTCTTTCAGTATATATTAACAACGCAAAAAAAAATAATTTCTTAAAATAAAATCAAAATATGGCATTCAAAACAGTAAAAACTTAGATCTAATCATATAAATATGTATAATTTAAACACATAGTATGATTTTCTATGAAATTCCTTGAAACAGGATTTGTCCCTTGTTAAACACAAATAAACTTGAAATTTTTAGCATCTTCCTCTTGAGCGGCTTTCGCAACCGGTATTGCTGTACAACCTCTGTGGGGCAATGATCATACCGCATATCATCTGGTGCGTTGTGTGAGCGATATTTACATCCATAATATCCTTCAGGCAACGGAAAGGGTGGAAATATCTTTGTTGGCACGTGTTTGTACTTAGCTAAAACTTCTCCAACTTCCATTTTGAAAGTCAGAAACTTCTTCAGCTTATTTTTTTTTTTGGAGTTCGGAGTATTTCTGCGACAAGCCTGAATTCTTTCCAGCTTTTATAAACAGCAAAGGTCGAGAAAAATACCTTAATAGGCCGCTTCCTAGTTGTAATTTTTATACGATAATACCCCATTATTTTATCGGATATGTTATATTGTTCTTAAGACAACTGATGCCCCTCGTCCAAACCCAAAACTATTAGTCCCTTACACGTTGCACATACAAAATGTTTTAAGCCAACGAGGCCATGACTTGCCTAGCCGGACGCCTTCCACTAAAGGGCACCATCTGTTCATTAATAGATATGTAACCAATTAGCTGTGTCTTCAACAGCTAATTGATTACAGCGTTTTCTAATTAAGTAAATCACATGTTGCACTCTCCACAACTTATTGGTTAAATGTGCTTTGTTTGTATCAACAAAGTGAATTATGTTCCGTAAGTTCATGAAATTGCTTCTTGACATGGAATCCGCAATAAGCTCATTACGAAAGTTTTCGGCCCAATACATGTTAATCTGCAAATATCCTAGACAAGACATCGTGATGGAGCCTCTGTTAAATTAATTGCATTGCCAGCCGAAGCATGAAGATACATTTTCATATAAGCAACAATTTGTTTGTAACATAGTTTCCACACCTGATAACAGTTCATTATGTATAGACGCAATTTATTAATATCATTACAGCGTTATGTGTAATCATCAGATCTCACGGCCTGATAAATTCGTCTTAATATCAAATGACATTTTATGTGTCACTGTGCATTTGACGTTTATTTATTACAGAATTTTCGTTTAAAAAAGGCGACACCACAATTATTTGTGACCAAATAAACAACACGCAAATTAGAAATTTTTGGCCAACATTTTGCAAATATTTGTTTGATGAAGTTAATATTGTAGTGATTCATCATGATATAAAATCATCAACATTAACCCCTTGGTTTTGGTATTAGTAGTTGTAGATTACCGGTTCTCCGCCAATTAAAATTGTGAAATTTGTGTAAAATTTTAAAATTTGGGTAATTAAAATTTGAAATTGTGTTTTCGGTGTGCTTTGATGTTTTTTTGTTTACATTAGGAGTTTTTTGTTTACATTAGTTGTGTGAAAGGCTTTTTTTTTTTAATTGCGTGTGAACGAGTATTTTTTTTGTGTTAATGGATTAAAAATCATGTAATTGATTTTTCCAAATGCCGACGGCAAAACATCATTTATTTTTCCTACTATGGGAAAACGAGAAAATTAATTTTTCCTAATGCCGACGGGAAAATCATGAAAATAATTTTTCCTAATACCAGACTGTGGGAATTTGTGTATACATATGTATGTATGTACATATGTATATGTATATATTTATGTATGTATGTATGTATGTCTGATTTTCCACGATAATAAATTATTTATCATGCCAACATTTTATGGTATAAAATGTTCTCATATATGTGAACGCCCCTAATGCTTGTGTGGGGGGTCGAGTTTGTCTGTCCCTGATAAGTTTATATTTTGTTTATTTGTTTAAGAAATATTTATTTCATAACATTATGACATTCTTGAATGTGTATGTGAGTATGCATGCACATGCAAATGCATGTGTGAGCGTAGGAATTTGTTCACGGAATATTTTGTGGCTCTGTAGAATACAGACGTAATATTTGTATACATTTATATTTTGCAACGCAGACATTTCTTTGACTACGATTATTTTAAAGCAGAGGATTTTCAACTAAGTACAGTCATCAACAGAGAAACAAATAGTATGAATTTGCAAGTAAGCAAAAAAGTTAACTTCTCCTCCTCCCCACGTCCTTCTATTCCCATTATGTAGTTTGTATTTGAAATAAGAAAACACTTGTAAATTTTTTTATTTTGTATACATTTATTGTTTAAAAATTGATAAAATTTTATAATAATACATACATTCATTTATTTTTAAATATAAATATTTTAAAAAGTGAAAAAGTTCATTTAAAGCAAGATATTTCTTTTGTGGGTAAGAAAACATTTCTTTGTTTTCGATGACACACAATTTTGTTGTGTGTTATTGTGACAGAAAAAAGTTAAGAAAATCTAAAAAACAGCAAAGAAAGTGGTGGAAAAGACCAGTACTTAATATGCGCGCTACCAAAGGATTTTGTTGTACTCTGCATTCCAGTTTACGGAAGCAGGATTCAAGTTGGTTTAAAAATGTCGTATGAATGAAGCCTAATTCCACCAAAATTTCTGTCCATGCAGTTTCCTTTGCATTTCTATCCTTATAAATGCCACATATATGATTCCATACAGCTTCACGAAGCTCCACAAGTTGAATAAGCTATGTCGTCATTTCATGCGTCCTGTAATTTTCCACTTTCTTTTTCGTTTTCCATACATTTGAATTTGCATACCCGCATACATTTAAAATTCTTTCTGTATATACATACATACTTAATGCGAGAAAATGTCCCACGCTGACATTTTATTTTTGTATCTGAAGTCCTGACAACTTATTCTCACAACTGTCTACATCAGATAAATAAAGAGTTTGTGTGGTAATGCCACACAACGAAAAATATTGGAAATGACAAATGTGTACTTGGCCTTATATTCATTAACACATTATTATATTTCTGAATATATTTATCAAAAAAAGAGTTGTAGAAGTTAAGAAAATGTTCATGAAATAGCTCAATAATGCACAAAATTGTCATATATGTAAGAAAAGATTGAATAACGATAAAGTTAGAGATCATTGTCATCTTACAGGTAATTATCGTGAGACAGCTCATAACGAATACAATTTTAATTGTCAGTTTATAATTGTTATCTTTCATAATCTTTCTGCATATGATATGCACTTATTTTCAAAGAACTTTGTAGTATTAGAAATGTTACAATAAAAGTGATTTCTCAGAACACAGGGTGTTATATTTCTCTTTTAATTTTCATCACGTTAGATGCAAAACATGGATTCGAAAAAGATTTATAGACTCGTTTATATTTAGGGCTTCAAGTTTATATACATTAGTGAAAAATCTAGATAGTAATGATTTCAATACTGTTTAATCATGTTTCGTTATTGAAGATCATTTCGAACTTATTAGAAGAAATGATGTATTTTCATACTCTTACATGGATTCCATGACTAAGTTTAAGGAAACTAAACTCCCTAACGAATGAAGAATGTGATGTAGTCGAGTATGAACAGGCTCAAAAAATATGGAGAGAGTTTAACTGTAAAACCTTCCTAGACTATATTAAGCTCTACTTAAAGACAGATATTCTTCTTCTAAACGTACGGCCAGAATGAGGAAGCTGCTTGCTAGCAAGCCATCAATGCCTAGCACGATTTGTAAAGGGAACGGTGATTGGACTAGCTGCAGCCGGGAAACGTTAGAGGTTCTCCTGGACACACATCCCTGGCTGCACAGAGATCTACTCTCGTTCTGAAACTACAAATGTACTGGATACTGAGAATTGTGAAGTTATTTCCATTAGTAAAGTGGAATGGGCCATTAATTCTTTTGAACCTTACGGTATCTTTCCGGCTCTACTACAATATGGCGGATAGAGCATAATTCCCTGGCTAACGGGAATATTCAATGGCTGTCTTCGACCAAATTATGTGCCAAAGTCATGGAGGATAGCTAAGGTTGTGTTCATACCAAAAGTAGGTAGAAGTAACCATACGTCTCCAAAAGACTTTAGGTCTGACTTCCTTTTTACTGAAAACACTAGAGAGAATGTTAGATATACACATCAAGGAAAATGTATACCCAAATATTCTGTCTTCAAACCAACATGCATACACAAAGGGAAAATCAGTTGAGACAGCACTTCATAATGTTGTAGAACTGATTGAGAAATCGTTACACTATAAGGACTATTCTATGGAGGTCTTCTTGGACATTGAAGGTGCTTTTAATAATGTCTCTACGGATGCAATTATAGAAAGCGTCAATCGGTCCGGTGCTCACATACAAGTAAAGAAATGGGTTGGCAATCTCTTAAAGTATAGAATAGTATCTGCAGAATTAGGCAATACCACTATAAATAAGGAAGCTCATAGAGGAACTCCCCAAGGAGGACTTCTTTCACCTCTTCTTTGGACGCTAGTCGTAAATGACATTCTCATGGAATTCGAGAGAAAAGCAGCTAGGATTACGGCTTACGCAGATGACGTAGCCATTATTATAGCTGGTAAGTTATGGGCAGCCAGGGTGGGTCTGAACTTGAACCCTGAAAAAACAGACCTCGCCCGAAACACATACAAAGTACCTGAGAGTTATTTCTGATAGCAAACTTACGTGGAAACCCAATATAGAGGATAGAGTCAAAAAGACTGCTCTATACGCATGTGAAAATATGCGGGGCAAGAGATGTTGTCTTTCGCCTAATCTTACATATTGGAGCTACACAGCGGTAGTTAGACCAATTCTACTCTACAAAATAATTGTATGGTGGAGGGCGACTGATACAAAAGCATACCTAAAAAAGTTAGAAAATATCCAGAGACTAGCAGAACTCTGCATCACTGGACCTCTAAAAAGCACACCTACTGCAGCTTTAGACGTTATGTTAGACGTTAAACCAATAAAACTAACCGCTCTGAATGCAGCATGCAAATCCGTAATCCGACTCATTGAAAAAACATTAAAAAATTAAAACAAGTATGTTGTTTCATTATTGTAGAAATTTGTTTATTGGTTGCAGCTCTAGGCCGCAGTAATTTCCAGATTAAAATTAAATTACTGTCTTACTATTAAATAATGTCTGGATTACTTTGAACGTCTGCACGTACAATTCAAAGATTCTAATATTTCACTAACCTTGAAGTCGTACTAGTGACAACTATTCAAGGCCAAGTACAAATGTGCATCGACGGCAAATTTAAGAAAGAGTTTTTTATTGTTGGAACCTGAACAGCCACACATACCTACTGCACCAAAACACTCGCGATCCTGGGAATGAATTTGTATTTTAAACAAGCATCATATTACGGCCAGATTCCACACGAAAATATGTGCACTAATTTTAAGTAAATAATAGATTTAATTTCACTTTATTTTTGTGCATACATGTTCATATGTTTCAACATAAGTATGTAAACATGTAGGGTTAAGATTTATTCTCATAAGTAGTATATAAGCTATAGTAATTTAATTTTAAGCTGCAAATTACTGCGGCCTAGAGCTGCAACCAATAAACAAATTTCTACAATAATAAAACAACATACTTATTTTAATTTTTTTATGTTTTTATGGAGATCCTGCCTTATTTTTTGGAATAAAGGAATAAATAGCATATTTGCTTATCCTTTATCTAAAAATGAGAAAGGATAATAGTATCCAACATACAGAGCTTATGCTAAGTTGGATTCCTATTCACTATTTTTCGCCAAGCTAGATTCCTTTAAATTTGAATGCTCTAACATTCTTTTGCACGGCATGTGACTCATTAACTAGAAGCTGCCAGCAAAGTATAACCCGAAGCCCGTTGGGAAAAGCAGCTACGAGAAGGCGCAGATTCCAGCCGAAAACCTGAAATTTTATACATAGGGCCAAAACCCATAAAGCCAAAAAAGAAGAAGGAAGAAGAGCCAAAATACACAATATTCCCCTTACCAAACACAACAAAATCAAGAGGTGGCAGACTAAATAAATTGAAGATAAAACTACATGCTCTCATGCACCAAAAAGCTTACGCTCAAGGTGGAGAACTGGAAAAAATCATCAATAGAAAAGTTCGGTAAAAACAGAAAAAAAAACACACAAAAAAAATTTTAATACCAATTTGAAGCTTTCTATGCAAAATTTTTTTTTCCATTTCAAACACAAAACAAATACATACATCCTTATATAAGAATTTCTTGTATTATTTTCGTTTAGAAAAATAATTCTACAAAATAAATGCATATGTACATATTAACAAATACTCTTTGGTAAAAATAATTTGTAAATGGCCTTTATGGTTTGAAATTTCCGGTTGTCGCAATGAATAGAAATAACAATAAAAATAAGGCTAGGCCAAAAAACCCAATGGAATACGAAGAAGAGAAAATTGAAGGAGCTATAAGATTTTGAACTGTGGAAGGATTTACGAATAGAAGGAACCCCTACTAGGGATGATATAGTTAACAGACGAAAAGTGGAATTAGAAACAATGTTGCTAATGAGAAAATATCTAGATTGGTAATTTTTTTTTTTTGACAATAAAATGGGGGCAAGAGAATCTAAAGTAGATCATCCCAATGCTAATGTTGTCAATAACGTAGAAATTATTGACCACAAGGAAGAAATTAACTCCATATGGCTACTTATAATAATCCTTATAATAATAACAGCTCTTGATCTACTATTTAAAGTTTACTTAACACATAAAAGATCGCTCAAAAAGCAGTACATTAATAGGGCAATAATTTAGATAAAGTTTAAGTCTGAATGGATTGGCAAACTATCCTCAGTAAATGTAGAAGTATTAAAACAGAATTTGAAAAATCATATAAATGTCTCAGTATAGACAGACCAATAAAAGACGACACCCTAAATAAACATTTTAAAATTCTTCTAGATTGCTTAGAAAAAACAAGAGTGATCCTAAATACTAATTATGAGCGACTAACATCTGCACACAAGACTGCAGCAGACGCATTTTTTTATGATATTAGGAACAAAAAAAATACTAAAACTAGCAGCCAAAAAGAACATACAAATCGAATTGCCAGAAACAATACATGAACAAACTAATATAAAAATAATTTTTCCCCCTAAAGATAACGAAAACTGTTACGAAATGAGCCAAACAGTCGTAGAATTTCTCAGTACAGCTTCGAAGTTAATTAGAGACTTCGATGGCAAATCCGAAAACTTGCGCTCCTTTCTAGACTCACTATCACTGGTTGAATCTATTAAAGGTTCAAATGAAACAACTGCAGTTTCATTAATTAAAACAAAACTCAAAGGAAACGCAAGAAATCTAATAAACAATGAGTCAACATCTCAGAAATTATAAATAAGTTACAAAAATACAGTAAAGGGTGAATCGGTAGAAGTAATAATGGCAAAAATACAAAATATAAAAGAGAATAATAAAACTGCAAATACCTATTATGCAGAATCTAGCAAAATCCCTCGAAAATGCTTACATTTCAAAGGGGATACCATGTGAATTAGCAACTAAATACTCCACACAAGTGGCAGTAAAAGCTATCACCAATATCTGCACCATAGATAAAGTAAAACTTATCATGGAAGCAGGACAATTCAATACCATGAATGATGCCATTAGTAAATTTGTCAACAGTTGCACAGAAGCAACTGGACAAAAAAATTCTATACTATACTACAGGCAACGACAAAACACTCGGAATAATAACTTCCGAGGTAATTACACAATATTCCGTGGAAGAAGCAACTTCCCACGGAATAATAGCAACAACAATAGTAAGAACAACTATAACACCTATAACAACAGAAATACATAGCAACACTAACTACAGTCAGAGACCAAACAATAACAGTAGAAATGGACGTCACGTCACAGCAACAGAATCAAACGAAATTGATTCAGAAAACCTAGATGTTCCCCTAAGAGAAATCCAATAAATAAACATGCCTGCAATTTAAATCTCAACTTATGTTTTGCGTTCAATTACAAATAAACAAAACTAAAAACCAATAACACTACTAATTGATACTGGAGCAGACATTTCGCTAATAAAAATTTCACATTTGCATCCAAATGAAATAAATACTAACAAGATAACAACATTAAGAGGAATAGGACAGGGTGAAATACATTCCGTTGGAAACATATTTTTTCATCTAAAACACAAAAATTTTCTTATACCAGATAATTTTCAAGTAGTAGAAAACGATTTTCCAATACCATGCGACGGAATTATCGGCATGGACTTTATTAAAAAATATAATTGCATTCTAGATTTCAATAATGACTGTGATTACTTTGTACTACGCCCTTTCAATATCACAAAACCAATAGAAATACTAATCACAAATAATGATAATGAAATAATCTTACCTCCAAGATCCGAAGTCATACGTCAAATAAAACTAACATCAGTAAATAATGAATTACTAATCCCAAATCAAGAAATAGAACCAGGTGTTTTCATAGCGAACACATTAGTAACAACAAACAAATCTTTCATTCATATCCTGAATACTAACAACAATATTAGCAAAATTAAACAAAGCAAAATCAAAACCGAAAACATCTCAAATTATAATATAGTTAAAAACACTTCTAAAATAAAAATAAATAGAAACAACGAAGTTCTAAAAATTTTAAACAACAATTTTAACAACATTATGCGCTTCATATTGCGATATTTTCGGTTTAGAAACAGAAACAATAACCACTAACAATTTCTATGAACAAAAGTTGAGAATAAAAGATACAAAACCAGTATACATTAAAAATTACAGAATTCCACACACACACAAAGAAGAAATTGATAAATAAGTAAAAAAGCTAATAGACGACAAAATAGTCGAACCTTCACACTCCGAATACAATAGTCCAATCCTATTGGTACCCAAGAAGTCATTACCAAATTGAGAAAATAGAAGATGGAGACTTGTAATAGATTATAGGCAAATTAATAAGAAACTAGTGGCTAATAAATTTCCATTATCTAGAATTGACGATATTCTAGACCAACTCGGCAGAGCGAAGTATTTTTCTTGTTTGGACCTTATGTCAGGATTTCACCAAATTAGTTTGGAGAAAAATTCAAGAGACTTTACATCATTTCCACCAATAATGGTTCCTACAGATTTACAAGGCTACCCTACGGCCTAAAAATAGCTCCAAATTCATACCAAAGAAGAATGATCTGGTTTAAAACCAGATCAAGCATTTCTTTATATGGGCGACCTAGTTGTCTTAGGGATGCTCTCTAACACATACGCTCTCAAATCTGAAAGATGTTTTCGATTTATGTCGCAGATACAACCTAAAACTTCATCCTGAAAAGTATTAATTTTTTATGAAAGAAGTAACATATCTTGGTCATAAATGTACAGACAAAGGAATATTGCCAGAATACTCCATAATTGAAAAGTATCCAACACCACAAGATGCTGATAGTGCAAGAAGATTTGTAGCTTTTTGCAACTATTACAGGAGATTTATTAAAAACTTTTCTGAATATTCCAGACATTTAACAAAACTAACGAAGAAAAATGTTACATTCGAATGGATAAAAGATTGTGAATTTGCATTTAAATACCTAAAGAAAGAATTAATAAGCCCCACATTACTACAGGGTGTTTTTTAGAGGTATAGAACTTCGAATTGAAATAAAACACAAGAAAATCGTTTTAATGTCCATCAATTTGGCTTTATTGGAAGGATAATTTTATGCCATTAACGTTTAAATATGATTTCGGGCATGTGGCCGCCGCGGCTGGCTCGAATAAAGCCAATTCTACAGGTCCAATTTTCAACCACTTTTTCGAGCATATGGGGCCGTATGTTGGCAATAACGCCACGAATGTTGGCTTCCAAGTCCCCTAACGTTTCTGGTTTGTTGGCGTAGACGAGCGACTTCACATATCCCCAAAGAAAATAATCCAATGGTGTCAAATCACATGATCTTGGTGGCCAATTGACAGGTCCATTCCGCGAAATTATGCGCTCATCGAATGTTTCCTTCAATAAATCGATTCTGACGTGCGCTGTGTGGCATGTAGCGCCGTCTTGTTGGAACCACAACTCATCCACATTCATGCCATCCAATTCGGGAACAAAATAGTCGGTTATCATGGCTCTATACCGGTCTCCATTAACGGTAACTGACTCTCCAGCATTATTTCGGAAGAAGTATGGCCTAATGACTCCACCAGCCCATCGAGCACACCAAACAGTCAGTTTTTGTGGATGTAATGGCGTCTCAAGGGTCTCATGTGGATTCTCTTCACTCCAAATGCGGCAATTTTGCTTGTTGACGTAGCCATTCAACCAAAAATGAGCCTCATCACTGAACAAAATTTTGCGATGAAAATCAGCATCGAGATCAATCTCATTTTCGGCCCATAAACCAAAATCACGATGCATTGCATGGTCTCGCGGCTTTAATTCTTGCACAAGCTGGATCTTGTAAGGTCGCAAGCCAAGATCTTTGCGCAAAATCTTCCATAAAGTTGATGGACAAAGCTCCAATTGCTGTGCACGGTGGCGAATCGATTCATTCGGGTCCTCTTCAACACTTTGCTCTACAGCGGCAATTGTTTCTTCGGTGCGCACTGTTCGACGTCTCTGCGGATGCGTATTATCACATAGAGTAAACGTAGTACGAAAACGATCCATGGTTAACCGAATTAATTGCTCTGATGGACGATTATGTCGACCATAAAATGGACGGAGCTTGCGGTAAACTTCACGAACTGAACCATTATTTTCGAAATAAATTTGCACGATTTGCAAGCGTTGTTCTTTTGTCAACCTGTTCATGATGAAATGGCAAACCAAACTAAATATTAATCACTTGACAGCTGACAAAATGGCCGCCAGTTAAAAAAGTGATGCCAACTTAAAGTTCTATACCTCAATAAAAAACACCCATTACAATACCCCGATTTTAATAAAGAATTTTGCATAACCACAGATGCAAGTAAATACGCTTGTGGAGCACTTTTAACACAAGAAAACGAAGGTAAACATTTATCAATAGCGTATGCTTCAAAAACTTTTACTAAAGGTGAAAGTAATAAATCAACAATTGAACAAGAATTAACTGCCATACATTGGGCTATAACACACTTCCGACCATACATATATAGAAAACATTTTCTTGTCCGAACCGACCATAGACCACTAACTTATTTATTTTCAATGAAAAATCCAAGCTCCAAATTAACAAGAATGAGACTTGATCTCGAAGAATATAATTTTACAGTTGCGTACCTTAGGGGAGAAGATAATTATGTTGCAGACCCTTTATCACGAATAACCATAAATCACCTAAAACACATGAATATTAAAATTTGTTCTATATTAAGAGTCACGACTAGATCAAATGACCAATAAAAAGGAAAAAGAATTAAATAGTAATTAACATACCAAACAGCAAAATAAAAATAATAATGATTATAAGCCCAGTATATATGTACCATTAAATAACACTTATATCAGAAAATATATTAAACTAAAGATTTCCCCCGGAAGATGTTATATCAAACGAGGAAAATCTATAGTAACATATATACGAATTAATGATTTCTTTACTACAGGGAACTTTGACTTAGGACAATTTTTCTCTAGGCTCGAATATGTGGCCGGTAAACATAATATCAATAAATTACAAGTGTCACCTAGTGAGAAAATTTTCGAATTTATCTCTATTAATGAATTTAAAGTTATGGGCAATAAAATATTGAATAAAATTAAAGTAGCGCTACTAAATGAGGTGACCCAAATTGATAGTAAGAATGCCAAGGCAATTCTCGAACTTATGCTGAAATATCACGATGATCCCATAGAAGGAGGACATTGCGGAATATATAGAACAATAGAAAAAATTAAGAGATAATATTATTGAAAAAATATGTCAAAAGACATATCTAAATATGTAAAATCATGTCATAAATGCCAAACTTTCAAAACAACAAAACACATAAAAAGTCCAATGATTATCACACAGACACCTAATAAGGCCTTTGATACGGTTTATGTGGATACTATTGGACAATTTCCAAATTCATTGAACGAAAACGAATATGCGATCACAGTAATACGTGATTTAACTAAGTACTTGGTAACAATACCGATTAGAGACAAAAGTGCCAAAACAATTGCTAAAGCAATTTTTGAAAATTTCATACTCACCTATGGTCCAATGAAGACGTTCATATCGGACATGAGAACAGAGTATAAGAATTCTATTTTAACAGAAATTTGTAACTTGATGAAAATTTAAAAACTAAACTAGTAGTAGAGAACTAGGGGTTCTGCGACAATTAAAATTATGAAATTTGTGTGAAATTTCTAAAAATTCTGGACTGAAATTTTTGAAATTTTAAAATTTTGCTGAAATTTGTCTGAAATTTGAGAAATTGTGTTTTTTGTTTACATTAGGAGTTTTTTTGTTTACGTTAACTGTTTTTTGTTTATATTAAGTGTGTGTATGTATGTATGACCGTGGGAATTTGTGCATGGAATATTTTGTGGGAATACATTAAGGGGGTTTATAGGTTTGAGAGTTTTATATGTGTATGATATCCAAATGACGACGGGAAAACATGTTTATATTTTTCTAAATCATGGAAATGATTTTTCCTAATGCCGACGGAAAATTTGTGGGTGTGTCTAGCTGTAGGATTTGAAGTCTGGCTGTGATTCTTGGAGGGTGACGTGTGTCTTGCTGTAGGAAATGAAGTCTGGCTGTGCTTGGTGGAGGGTGGGGTGTGTCTAGATTGTGAGACCTTAATGCTGACCGTGATTTGGGTAGGTGAGGGTGTTTTGTAATATGTAACCGCGGGAATTCGATGGCGTTTATGCTTGTTGGAATTTAAGCCAAATACACCCCGCTTGTTGAGGGCGGGGTGTATTTGAGGTAGATCGACTGGTGGAGGGCGGGGAGTTGTTGTAATATGTATCCGTGGGAATCTGTGTGCATGTATGTATGTATGTATGTCTGTAAGAGTTTAAGGCTGTCTGTGATTTATGAAAGGCGTGGTGAGAGTGTTCATATACAATACGTGTCCGTGGGAATCTGTGTATATGTATGTTCGTAGGAGTTTAAGGCTGATTGTGATTTAAGATGGGGGGGTGTTGTTGTGATAGGTAGATAGAATGTGCCTATGTGTGTGTGTATGTATGTATGTATATGTAGCAGTTTAAGGCTGTCCTTGATTTATGGTAGGCGGGGAGTGTTTATATGTCTGTAGGAATTTTTGTGCATGTATGTCTGTAGGAGTTTAAGGCTGATCGTGATTTGAATTGTAGAGATTGATCGATTGTATGTGACCTTGAGAATTTGTGTATGTATATCTGTAGCCAATTTAAGGTTTATCGTGATTTATGAGGGGCGAAGTGTTCATGTAATATATAACCGTGGCAATTTGTGTGTATATCTGTGTGTATTGTATGTATAAGGGTGATCATGATTAATGAGAGGTCATGTATATGTATCCGTATTTGTGTGTATGTATGTCTATATGAGTTTAAGGCTGATCGTGATTTGGATTGTTGAGATTGATCGAATGTATCTGACCTTGAGAATTTGTGTATGTATATCTGTAAGAACTTTAGGCTGACTGTGATTTGTGAGGGGAGGGGTGTTGTTGAAATAGGTCTAATTTTTCGTAGATGAATTTTAGTATTTGTCTGTGTATGTGATTTTCTCACCCTAGTATTTATATGTACGTAGAAATAAATTGTTTCTCATATGAACATTTTTTGCTAGAAAATATTATCATATATCTGAACTCCCTAATAATAGTATGTTTTTCATATTGCAGGATGAGATTGCTTTATATTTTATCAAGCTTAAATTTGTCCAGTGTTAAAGTCTGTCGGTCAGAAATTTGTTTATATTTGTATAAGTATTAACTTCAGATTTTGCAAAATTCTTGTGTACGATCGTGGCGATTTTGTGTGTGTATGTGTGTAAGCGCGATAGAGTTTGGCTGGTCTGTGATAAGTTTGTTTATTTAAGTACATTTGTCTTCTTCGACTTTAGTCTTCAAGCGTCAATAGCTTGGAGAACGGTTTGTATGTTTTCATGATGTAGATATGTAAGTGTGATTGTTAAAATCCAATAAATACTTAAGCATGGGTAAGAAATTTGATAATAAGTGTACATATGTACATATGGATCTACAAATTGATTTTATGTATGTATGTATGTACTACAAATAAGTCTGTGGCTCCCTGTTTAAGAAAATTTTTTTTATTTGTTTTTGTCATGTGAGGTCTTTTATTGCTGTTGTAAATATTCGCCTGGTCTTTTGTCTATATAGTCACCGTTAGAAATTTTTCTGTGTAAAATTTTTTCCAACCATCGTCTTTTTTCTTTACCTTTTACATATGTATATTTCAGAACATCTTTTTTAAATAACAAACGCTTTGAAATGAAACTGATCCAGCAGTCCAGCTTAGGTGATGATAGTTTTTTGTTAATCACTTTGCTTCTCTTTCCCTTTTTATTGATAAACATTTAAAATCAAATGATGGTTTTATAATGAAATTATTATACTCATAATTGCTGAAAACAGTCGCTACTTCTTTTGCGATGAAATATTTGAATTACTTTTGAAACCTTGTACGTCTATAAAAATTATGGTATTGCATAACGTTTATTTTTAATTTTTATGTTAACATCATCATTTTGATATGAGACTGAATTTAAATGTACTTTTAAATTAATTAAATCATAATGCGGAAACTTGTTTTCTTCTTGAATATCAGTCAATATAGAGACAAGTTCACCAAAGGAACTTTGAGAAGGAACAATATTTGATGATATCATCTTATTTAATGATGCTAATACTGGGAATGATGATGAGGATGATGAAGATGATTTTTACTCATAGACTTCCAATTCTGAAGACACTTATACTCATTTATGAGTCTTGGAAGGAAGAATTGAATTAGATACAAACTATGGGCCACATCAATATTTGAATAATGAATGAAAGTTTGGTGATAGTAACCTAAAACTAAATGAAGATAAAATACAAGTTGATGGTCAAATATAGGCTCTAATAGTAGCTTTATTTTCTTTAATGATTGATAATAAAACATGGAAATACTATGAAAAATTTGATTTTGAAAACTATATAAAATATAAAATTTCTACTAATACATGTATAGAGAATCATCATCATTCACTGAGAGAGAATGATATTATCAGTAAATGGTTCCTGGAAACTCAAAACGATAAACTATAGGACAAATTAATAATACAGCTTAAGGAATTAATATAATTCAAGAATAACGTGAACGTGAAATATAATTAGAGATAGAAGATAGTTATAAAATTAAAAAACACATATTAAAAATTAAATCATCTTTTGAAAAAACAAATTGAACAGCTGAACGATAAAATTTATAGATTTTAAAATAACTACATGACACACTCTCCAAAAAATCTTTAAAAGAACTCAATGTCTTTAAAAGAAATTTAGTAAGCGAACTCTATAATAAATCTCGAAAATTGTTTGTGCATTGTGGATATGTAATGAAAGGAATAGTTGATCTTTTAGGGAGCTGATTTAGGTGAAATGGGAAAGTATTCTACAGAAAATAGAAATTATTGATTATTGTAGACTGTAAATGATTCATTCTCAAAGTTTCTATGGTCAATACCGTTGAAAATAAAAGTTGCACTCGAAAACACCTAGCCTGTGGAAAATATTTTTGAAATGTTACGAGTAATATAGAAAGTAATAAGAATTTTTTAATAGACACTGGAATATTCATGCATAAGTAGAAGATTAAACATTACTTAATATGAAAACATCAATAGTAGAATGATTTAATAGAACATCCAAAGGAATTATGTGTTAAAAATTTAGCATTAATGGTTCATATAAGTGGATTGATATATATATATATATATATATATATATATATATATATATATATATATATATATATAAAGATTTACTTAGTGCCTAAAATAGAAAAGCTCATCTCACAATTAAAATGTTTGCAATTAAAGTTAACGCAACAAATGAGCAAATGGTGGAAAATACAGTATACATTAATTTGAAGATGTATAAAATGTTGAAATTTAATGACAATATAAATAAAATTAAAAAGGAAAAATCTAGTTTATCATGGGTTTTTTTTTTTGAGGAATTGATTAGGAATGTTAGGTCTTAGGAAAGATAATTAACTTAATGTACTGGAATTCTCTAAACTTGTTGGTCTGTATGAAATATTGTGAAAACGCGAGCGTTCAAAACTGAAGTTTAACACAGTGCAATATTCAGCAACACATCGTATTATCACTTTTTATAGTAAAAGTTGTACAAAACCTAAATTGTAAGAAAACGATTTCGTTTTCTGTTGATAGCTATTCAAGAAGAAAACAAGTTTCCTCAGTATGATTTAACTAATTTAAAAGTACATTTAAATTCAGTCTCATATCAAAATGATGATGATCTTAACATAAAAATGAAAAATAAACGTTATGCAATACCATAATTTTTATAGACGTACAAGGTTTCAAAAGTAATTCAAATGATTTCATCGCAAAAGAAGTAGCGATTGTTTTCAGCAATTATGAGTACAATAATTTCATTATAAAACCATCATTTGATTTTAAATGTTGATCAATAAAAAGGGAAAGAAAAGCAAAGTGGTTAACAAAAAACTATCATCACCTAAGCTGGACTGCTGGATCAGTTTCATTTCAAAGCGTTTGTTATTTAAAAAAGATGTTCTAAAATATACATATGTAAAAGGTAAAGAAAAAAGACGATGGTTGGAAAAAATTTTACACAGAAAAATTTCTAACGGTGACTATATAGACAAAAGACCAGGCGAATATTTACAACAGCAATAAAAGACCTCACATGACAAAAACAAATAAAAAAAATTTTCTTAAACAGGGAGCCACAGACTTATTTGTAGTACATACATACATACATAAAATCAATTTGTAGATCCATATGTACATATGTACACATATTATCAAATTTCTTACCCATGCTCAAGTATTTATTGGATTTTAACAATCACACTTACATATCTACATCATGAAAACATACAAACCGTTCTCCAAGCTATTGACGCTTGAAGACTAAAGTCGAAGAAGACAAATGTACTTAAATAAACAAACTTATCACAGACCAGCCAAACTCTATCGCGCATACACACATACACACACAAAATCGCCACGATCGTACACAAGAATTTTGCAAAATCTGAAGTTAATATTTATACAAATATAAACAAATTTCTGACCGACAGACTTTAACACTGGACAAATTTAAGCTTGATAAAATATAAAGCAATCTCATCCTCCAATATGAAAAACATACTATTATTAGGGAGTTCAGATATATGATAATATTTTCTAGCAAAAAATGTTCATATGAGAAACAATTTATTTCTACGTACATATAAATACTAGGGTGAGAAAATCACATACACAGACAAATACTAAAATTCATCTACGAAAAATTAGACCTATTTCAACAACACCCCTCCCCTCACAAATCACAGTCAGCCTAAAGTTCTTACAGATATACATACACAAATTCTCAAGGTCAGATACATTCGATCAATCTCAACAATCCAAATCACGATCAGCCTTAAACACATATAGACATACATACACACAAATACGGATACATATATCCCTAAGACAACTAGGTCGCCATTATTGGTGGAAATGATGTAAAGTCTCTTGAATTTTTCTCCAAACTAATTTGGTGAAATCCTGACATAAGGTCCAAACAAGAAAAATACTTCGCTCTGCCGAGTTGGTCTAGAATATCGTCAATTCTAGATAATGGAAATTTATTAGCCACTAGTTTCTTATTAATTTGCCTATAATCTATTACAAGTCTCCATCTCCTATTTTCTCAATTTGGTAATGACTTCTTGGGTACCAATAGGATTGGACTATTGTATTCGGAGTGTGAAGGTTCGACTATTTTGTCGTCTATTAGCTTTTTTACTTATTTATCAATTTCTTCTTTGTGTGTGTGTGGAATTCTGTAATTTTTAATGTATACTGGTTTTGTATCTTTTATTCTCAACTTTTGTTCATAGAAATTGTTAGTGGTTATTGTTTCTGTTTCTAAACCGAAAATATCGCAATATGAAGCGCATAATGTTGTTAAAATTGTTGTTTAAAATTTTTAGAACTTCGTTGTTTCTATTTATTTTTATTTTAGAAGTGTTTTTAACTATATTATAATTTGAGATGTTTTCGGTTTTGATTTTGCTTTGTTTAATTTTGCTAATATTGTTGTTAGTATTCAGCATATGAATGAAAGATTTGTTTGTTGTTACTAATGTGTTCGCTATGAAAACACCTGGTTCTATTTCTTGATTTGGGATTAGTAATTCATTATTTACTGATGTTAGTTTTATTTGACGTATGACTTCGGATCTTGGAGGTAAGATTATTTCATCATCATTATTTGTGATTAGTATTTCTATTGGTTTTGTGATATTGAAAGGGCGTAGTACAAAGTAATCACAGTCATTATTGAAATCTAATAAAAGATACAAAACCAGTATACATTAAAAATTACAGAATTCCACACACACACAAAGAAGAAATTGATAAATAAGTAAAAAAGCTAATAGACGACAAAATAGTCGAACCTTCACACTCCGAATACAATAGTCCAATCCTATTGGTACCCAAGAAGTCATTACCAAATTGAGAAAATAGAAGATGGAGACTTGTAATAGATTATAGGCAAATTAATAAGAAACTAGTGGCTAATAAATTTCCATTATCTAGAATTGACGATATTCTAGACCAACTCGGCAGAGCGAAGTATTTTTCTTGTTTGGACCTTATGTCAGGATTTCACCAAATTAGTTTGGAGAAAAATTCAAGAGACTTTACATCATTTCCACCAATAATGGTTCCTACAGATTTACAAGGCTACCCTACGGCCTAAAAATAGCTCCAAATTCATACCAAAGAAGAATGATCTGGTTTAAAACCAGATCAAGCATTTCTTTATATGGGCGACCTAGTTGTCTTAGGGATGCTCTCTAACACATACGCTCTCAAATCTGAAAGATGTTTTCGATTTATGTCGCAGATACAACCTAAAACTTCATCCTGAAAAGTATTAATTTTTTATGAAAGAAGTAACATATCTTGGTCATAAATGTACAGACAAAGGAATATTGCCAGAATACTCCATAATTGAAAAGTATCCAACACCACAAGATGCTGATAGTGCAAGAAGATTTGTAGCTTTTTGCAACTATTACAGGAGATTTATTAAAAACTTTTCTGAATATTCCAGACATTTAACAAAACTAACGAAGAAAAATGTTACATTCGAATGGATAAAAGATTGTGAATTTGCATTTAAATACCTAAAGAAAGAATTAATAAGCCCCACATTACTACAGGGTGTTTTTTAGAGGTATAGAACTTCGAATTGAAATAAAACACAAGAAAATCGTTTTAATGTCCATCAATTTGGCTTTATTGGAAGGATAATTTTATGCCATTAACGTTTAAATATGATTTCGGGCATGTGGCCGCCGCGGCTGGCTCGAATAAAGCCAATTCTACAGGTCCAATTTTCAACCACTTTTTCGAGCATATGGGGCCGTATGTTGGCAATAACGCCACGAATGTTGGCTTCCAAGTCCCCTAACGTTTCTGGTTTGTTGGCGTAGACGAGCGACTTCACATATCCCCAAAGAAAATAATCCAATGGTGTCAAATCACATGATCTTGGTGGCCAATTGACAGGTCCATTCCGCGAAATTATGCGCTCATCGAATGTTTCCTTCAATAAATCGATTCTGACGTGCGCTGTGTGGCATGTAGCGCCGTCTTGTTGGAACCACAACTCATCCACATTCATGCCATCCAATTCGGGAACAAAATAGTCGGTTATCATGGCTCTATACCGGTCTCCATTAACGGTAACTGACTCTCCAGCATTATTTCGGAAGAAGTATGGCCTAATGACTCCACCAGCCCATCGAGCACACCAAACAGTCAGTTTTTGTGGATGTAATGGCGTCTCAAGGGTCTCATGTGGATTCTCTTCACTCCAAATGCGGCAATTTTGCTTGTTGACGTAGCCATTCAACCAAAAATGAGCCTCATCACTGAACAAAATTTTGCGATGAAAATCAGCATCGAGATCAATCTCATTTTCGGCCCATAAACCAAAATCACGATGCATTGCATGGTCTCGCGGCTTTAATTCTTGCACAAGCTGGATCTTGTAAGGTCGCAAGCCAAGATCTTTGCGCAAAATCTTCCATAAAGTTGATGGACAAAGCATCTTGGAGGTAAGATTATTTCATCATCATTATTTGTGATTAGTATTTCTATTGGTTTTGTGATATTGAAAGGGCGTAGTACAAAGTAATCACAGTCATTATTGAAATCTAGAATGCAATTATATTTTTTAATAAAGTCCATGCCGATAATTCCGTCGCATGGTATTGGAAAATCGTTTTCTATTACTTGAAAATTATCTGGTATAAGAAAATTTTTGTGTTTTAGATGAAAAAATATGTTTCCAACGGAATGTATTTCACCCTGTCCTATTCCTCTTAATGTTGTTATCTTGTTAGTATTTATTTCATTTGGATGCAAATGTGAAATTTTTATTAGCGAAATGTCTGCTCCAGTATCAATTAGTAGTGTTATTGGTTTTTAGTTTTGTTTATTTGTAATTGAACGCAAAACATAAGTTGAGATTTAAATTGCAGGCATGTTTATTTATTGGATTTCTCTTAGGGGAACATCTAGGTTTTCTGAATCAATTTCGTTTGATTCTGTTGCTGTGACGTGACGTCCATTTCTACTGTTTGTTGTTTGGTCTCTGACTGTAGTTAGTGTTGCTATTTATTTCTGTTGCTATAGGTGTTATAGTTGTTCTTACTATTGTTGTTGCTATTATTCCGTGGGAAGTTGCTTCTTCCACGGAATATTGTGTAATTACCTCGGAAGTTATTATTCCGAGTGTTTTGTCGTTGCCTGTAGTATAGTATAGAATTTTTTTGTCCAGTTGCTTCTGTGCAACTGTTGACAAATTTACTAATGGCATCATTCATGGTATTGAATTGTCCTGCTTCCATGATAAGTTTTACTTTATCTATGGTGCAGATATTGGTGATAGCTTTTACTGCCACTTGTGTGGAGTATTTAGTTGCTAATTCACATGGTATCCCCTTTGAAATGTAAGCATTTTCGAGGGATTTTGCTAGATTCTGCATAATAGGTATTTGCAGTTTTATTATTCTGTTTTATATTTTGTACTTTTGCCATTATTACTTCTACCGATTCACCCTTTACTGTATTTTTGTAACTTATTTATAATTTCTGAGATGGTTGACTCATTGTTTATTAGATTTCTTGCGTTTCCTTTGAGTTTTGTTTTAATTAATGAAACTGCAGTTGTTTCATTTGAACCTTTAATAAATTCAACCAGTGATAGTGAGTCTAGAAAGGAGCGCAAGTTTTCGGATTTGCCATCGAAGTCTCTAATTAACTTCGAAGCTGTACTGAGAAATTCTACGACTGTTTGGCTCATTTCGTAACAGTTTTCGTTATCTTTAGGGGGAAAAATTATTTTTATATTAGTTTGTTCATGTATTGTTTCTGGCAATTCCATTTGTATGTTCTGTTTGGCTGCTAGTTTTAGTATTTTGTTCCTAATATCATAAAAAAATGCGTCTGCTGCAGTCTTGTGTGCAGATGTTAGTCGCTCATAATTAGTATTTAGGATCACTCTTGTTTTTTCTAAGCAATCTAGAAGAATTTTAAAATGTTTATTTAGGGTGTCGTCTTTTATTGGTCTGTCTATACTGAGACATTTATATGATTTTTCAAATTCTGTTTTAATACTTCTACATTTACTGAGGATAGTTTGCCAATCCATTCAGACTTAAACTTTATCTAAATTATTGCCCTATTAATGTACTGCTTTTTGAGCGATCTTTTATGTGTTAAGTAAACTTTAAATAGTAGATCAAGAGCTGTTATTATTATAAGGATTAATATAAGTAGCCATATGGAGTTAATTTCTTCCTTGTGGTCAATAATTTCTACGTTATTGACAACATTAGCATTGGGATGATCTACTTTAGATTCTCTTGCCCCCATTTTATTGTCAAAAAAAAAAAAATTACCAATCTAGATATTTTCTCATTAGCAACATTGTTTCTAATTCCACTTTTCGTCTGTTAACTATATCATCCCTAGTAGGGGTTCCTTCTATTCGTAAATCCGTCCACAGTTCAGTTAAAAATCTTATAGCTCCTTCAATTTTCTCTTCTTCGTATTCCATTGGGTTTTTTGGCCTAGCCTTATTTTTATTGTTATTTCTATTCATTGCGACAACCGGAAATTTCAAACCATAAAACCATTTACAAATTATTTTTACCAAAGAGTATTTGTTAATATGTACATATGCATTTATTTTGTAGAATTATTTTTCTAAACGAAAATAATACAAGAAATTCTTATATAAGGATGTATGTATTTGTTTTGTGTTTGAAATGGAAAAAAAATTTTTGCATAGAAAGCTTCAAATTGGTATTAAAATTTTTTTTGTGTGTTTTTTTTCTGTTTTTACCGAACTTTTCTATTGATGATTTTTTCCAGTTCTCCACCTTGAGCGTAAGCTTTTTGGTGCATGAGAGCATGTAGTTTTATCTTCAATTTATTTAGTCTGCCACCTCTTGATTTTGTTGTGTTTGGTAAGGGGAATATTGTGTATTTTGGCTCTTCTTCCTTCTTCTTTTTTGGCTTTATGGGTTTTGGCCCTATGTATAAAATTTCAGGTTTTCGGCTGGAATCTGCGCCTTCTCGTAGCTGCTTTTCCCAACGGGCTTCGGGTTATATTTTGCTGGCAGCTTCTAGTTAATGAGTCACATGCCGTGCAAAAGCATGTTAGAGCATTCAAATTTAAAGGAATCTAGCTTGGCGAAAAATAGTGAATAGGAATCCAACTTAGCATAAGCTTTGTATGTTGGATACTATTATCCTTTCTCATTTTTAGATATAGGATAAGCAAATATGCTATGTATTCCTTTATTCCAAAAAATAAGGCAGGATCTCCATAAAAACATTAAAAAATTAAAATAAGTATGTTGTTTTATTATTGTAGAAATTTGTTTATTGGTTGCAGCTCTAGGCCGCAGTAATTTGCAGCTTAAAATTAAATTACTATAGCTTATATACTACTTATGAGAATAAATCTTAACCCTACATGTTTACATACTTATGTTGAAACATGAACATGTATGCACAAAAATAAAGTGAAATTAAATCTATTATTTACTTAAAATTAGTGCACATATTTTCGTGTGGAATCTGGCCGTAATATGATGCTTGTTTAAAATACAAATTCATTCCATTCATTCATTCATTTTGGTGCAGTAGTTATGTGTGGCTGTTCAGGTTCCAACAATAAAAAACTCTTTCTTAAATTTGCCGTCGATGCACATTTGTACTTGGCCTTGAATAGTTGTCACTAGTACGACTTCAAGGTTAGTGAAATATTAGAATCTTTTAATTGTACGTGCAGACGTTCAAAGTAATGCAGACATTAAATTAGATACTGCTACAGGACAGATGTTGTACAAACCATTTGGTCACGGTAAATTGCTGGAACACATGGAGTGTAGCTCGGACTACATTATTCCAGAAATGAACTTCCTAGCCAAACCACAGAGCACTATAAGGAAAGAAGGCTATCTCAAAGGTCTTAATTATAGTGGGTATAGTTTTAATTTATTCACTGATGGCTCAAAGATAGATATAGAAGTGGGAGCTGCGGTTTACTGCCCGGAGCTCAGTATAGATGAATCTTATAAACTTCCTGATTACTGTAGCTTCTTCTAGGCGGAAATCTATGCAGCTGCAGAATTAGCTTTCACCTATCAAACCATGAATGCGCGTGTGAATATATATATAGACAGTCAAGCAGCAATTAAGGCAATGTCAGCAGACTGCAACTACTCCTCGGTTGTGCTCATGTGTAGGAAGACCCTAAATATTTTATGTGCTGGCAGACAAGTACATGTTTATTGGGTCCGAGGACACATGAGGATTGAGGGAAACGAAACGGCCGATATACTGGCAAAAGGGGGTCCCCGTTACCGGTGGAAGAAACGGTATATGTCTGGAAACCAATTCAATACCTGAAATGGATCATAGACTCTCAGATGAAGGAAGAAGCGGAGAAAAGTTGGCGTGCGACGAAAACTTGCAAAACTTCTAAAATCATGTGGAGCTCCTATGATCCTAAATCGACTAAATTCCTCTTATCACTAACCAGAAACGACTGTAGACTTCTAGTGGGGGTATTAACTGGACACTGCTGGACGGCTTCGTATGCCGTCAAAATAGGACAGATACTTGAAGGTACCTGCAGGAAATGTAGGGAACACGAAGTATTGGAGACAGTAGAACATCTACTGTTCCACTGTCCAGCTCTAAGCCGCACTAGATTTGACTGTCTTTGTGATCACACTTTTCGAAGTCTTGAACTTGTATCGGGAATGGAAATGTATAGACTGCTAAGGTTTGTTAAATCTGTGTGGAATTCATTCGATACAGGCAGCATGAACTAGGCTGCCATACTTACATGTTTCTTGTCCTGCTGGTGTCGCTAAGGATCAATACTGGTCTATGAGAGGTCCCTGACCAACCAGACTAACCTCTAACCGACGTGTTTGAAAATTTTAGGAAAATTTGTAAAAGTATATACGATTTGGACTCCTGTCACTATTATATAGCACCAGGCTTATCTTGGGGTGCAATGTTGAAAACCACACAAGTTTCACTGGAACAGTTCAATGATTCTGAAATGTATATGTTTATGCAAAACGGAATTACCGGAGGACTAGTTCAATGCTCGCAAAGATATTTGAAAGCGAATAATAAGTATTTGGAAGATTTTGATGCATCAAAACCATAAGAATTTCTTGCATACTTAGACGCAAATAATCTTTACTATTGGACAATATCAGAATATCTTCTTTGCAGAGAATTTGTGTAGATATGTGATACTGATTTTGATGTTACAAAAATTTCTGATACTGCAGAGTATGCATACATTTTGGAAGTAGATATAGATTATCCTGGTCCATCCATTTTGTCCACAAAATAAGGGCAAGATAAAAAAATTAGTTGCAGACTTACACTCAAAAACTAATTACACCATACATTATAGAGTTTTAAAACAAGGCATTTCAAATGGCCTTATCTTAAAACAAATCCATAGAATCCTCAGATTTAAGCAATCTCCTTGGGTTAAAAAGAATATTGACTTAAACATATTCCATAGGACCAATGCTAAAAATAACTTTGAAAAAGATTTTTTCAAACTTTTAAACAATGCTGTTTATTGGAAGACCATGGAAAACATTGAAAACCGTAGGGACATTAGAATTGCTTTATCTAAGGGAACAACAAACAGGAATCATTTGGGTCTGAGAGCATTGATTTGCGACACCAAATTTTGGGCATTTATCAAAATTTTCTAATAATATGTATGTGTAAGAGCTGGAAAAATTTAAATAGTATATGATAATCCCATATATGTGGGTTTTAAAGTAGTAGTAAAGTTATCCAAGTGGAGAATGTATGACTGCCATTACAGCTTCATGAAGTGTTAATTTTGCGCGAATATTTCTATCAACTATATAGATACTGACTCTTTTATCTATACAATTAAAACTGATGATTTTTATGATGAGATCCGTAATGATAATCTTCTAGTTTTTTGATTTCAGTTTGCAGAAACAATTTATCGATATTATCGTTTTCCTCCAGAGCTTTTTCTTCAGAACATTTCTTGTGGACACCGACTGCTTTAAGTCTGTCTCATCCATGTTTGCTAACAGCAAATAATTGATCAGCTATTATATCAGGTATCAGCTATTAGATCAGCTTATCAGGTATCAGATTAGCTTATTAGGTATCAGGTCTGGTTTTGAGATCAGCTTATCAGGTATCAGATCAGCTTATCAGGTACCTGGTCTGGTTTTGAGATCAGGTTATCAACTATCAGATTAGCTTATTAGGTAGCTGGTCTGGTTTTCAGATCAGGTTATCAGGTAGCTGGTCTGTTTTTGAGGTCAGCTCATCAGGTATCAGATCAGGTTATCAGGCAGCTGGTCTGGTTTTCAGGTCTCAGATTAGCTTATTAGGTAGCTGGTCTGGTTTTCATATCAGCTTATCAAGTATCAGATCAGATTATCAGGTACCTGATCTGCTTCATATTTGTTTCATGTTTTATGTCGTCCCATACAAAAATATGTATGTATATTTTCTGCTTCTCCCGTGCAACATCATCAAATATCATAATTGAATTAGTTTTAGCTTCGGCTGATTCATTAGCGCTGAATGTATAATATCCCATACCTTTAATTGGTGAAATAAATTTCTTCAGGTATTCATATTTAGGTTGATAAAGAGATTTTGAGTATAAATAGAGGTTTTCAAACTTGAGTCCAATAGGACTCTCTAGCAAGTCAATCATAACATTTGTCTTTACACAATTTGATGGTCCCACTATTAGAGCACGAATAGCATTTGCTAAGAGAGGGCTATGCTTTATTTTTGACCTGAAGTTCGCTGAATCACCAATATTACGAACTAAAATATTTTTATGTTGTTTATCAACTACATTTTTGTAACTAAATGCATTTCATAAATATTACCTCTTATATAGAAAAAATTAGATAATATGGTTATACGATATCAGAAAACGTTTAGTCATAAAAACACCGTCTTTGGAGGAGGTATAGTAGACAAAATAATAAACTCTCTACCTGTTGAACTTCCTCTTCCTGGATATCATTACAGTGAACCTGGAACAAAACTACAAATACGTTTAAATCGGGGTGATAAAGGAATTAATTTATTGTACTCTGCGTGTAAAAATCACGATATTTCTTATTCCAAAAATAAGGATTTAAGTACTAGACATAAAGCTGATAAATTACTTGAAAATTTTTTATTCTATCAAAAGATAGTAGTCTTGCTGAAAAATTATTTGCATATATGGTTACTAACTCAGTGAAAGCCAAAACAAAATTTGGTATGGGTGTGGAGAAAAAGCAAAATGTTAAAAAGAACAAACTAAATGGTAAAAAAAGAGAAAAGGGATAGAGAGAGATATAGTGCGAAAACTAAGTATGGATTAGATTATAGTATAGATATTTTAAAAGTCAGGAGATGCTACTTTAAAAATTTAGTGATCAAATTAGTATCGAAGGGGCCTTCTAACAATCATCAGCAAATAAGAAAATGAGTCAAATAAGAACTTTAAATCAAATCATATCAGATTTTGATAGCTTTAGGCTATATTTCGAGCTGATAAAATTTTTCCAAAATATGTTGGAGGAAAATGAAGAATATGGCGTCATGGAAGATGAAGACAACACAGAGGGGCATTTTGGAAACTGCCCGTGGTACGATCCGAACTGTGAGGAAGGACCAGACACATGTAGGTGTACTATATATTTTTTACGAAAAACTATTTTAGAAAATTTAATAGTTTCATGCTATGAAATGTTTCCAGCATTGTAATTACCAGGGCAGGGGATCCATGCAAATTCATGTTTTTTCCCATAACATTGATAATGGCAAGAACTAAATATCTTTACGAAGCAATGAATTTGCGTAAAAATGGCATCGATTTGTTAGTGCATATTTTTGCATAATTTGATCATAAATGCATATTTTTGTCTCACATTTTGGTATAAATTCATTGTTTTGTGTCATATTTTGTCAAAAATTCAAATTTCAAAAAATATTATTGTTGACAAGTTATTAATGCAAAACTCTTTTTTGGCAAATTTATTCGCTTGCATTGTTGTAGAATTGAGCAGCTGTGTTTTACAGGAAAGGCAAATAATTGAAATCCAGATGTAGACTAGCAAGAAAAATACAGTTTTCGTTATTTCTTAAAGTTAGGATGGAATTGGTTTTGAATGGAAAAATTTCGTGACTTCATAGATGTGTAATTGGAGAGCCGAAAAAATAGCAAAAATCATTTACTGAGGACATGTCTAGTTTTGTTCGCCGGCTTCTCAATTGTAAAACGATTGTACAAGCACACACATACAAAATTTAATGGAAAATGCTATTTTGATAATTTCAAGAGGAAATTGTCTGATATTAAAGCCGAAAGTAGTGAAACAGTCCTGTGGAAACTTGATATTGTTTTTGAAAATTATATCGGATTTAAAAAACAAATCTAATAGCTAGTATTCAATTCATTGTAATGGTTGAGTTAATTAAATATATAAGATTATATAAAAGAATGATTTAAATTTGAGCCGATTACATCCACAGACGTTACAAGGCCTTTTTCAATGCACAAAAGCGTTTTAAGAACAAATTGATTGGACTTCACTTTCGAAAACATAAAAAATATAAAAATTTTTAATGAAAATAAATCAATAACAACACTTTTCTTTTTCTATTTATGTATAGCTCCTTCACTGCAATATAAACATAACTCGAAAAATGCGTGTTCGGAGCTAATATTGCCAAAAAAATCGTTATATCAAATTTAATCTTATGTAAAAATTTAATATAAAAGGCTTGTACACGCTCCTATTGAGAAAAGAAAATGTTTTTATTATCCTTGTTTAGTTGTAGGTAAATGGAAAGCTTTTCTTTTGAATAAACATTTTTTTAAATATGTGCATATTTTATTGCTTTGAGTGCATATTTCGAGTTTTTTATGTCATATTTTGGGCACCTAAAAAACCTTTTTTAAATGCATAAAGTCCTTGTCCTTGGTAATTACAATAAAATAAAATTAAAATGTATTATTAAAATATTCATTGTTTTGCATTATTTTTTCAAAAGGATAACTAGGAATCATCTTTTCGATTAGAGAATAATAGAAACTTGTGTGTAGTGAAAAATTCATGGACTTATCCGAAAATCAAAATTTTTTGTCTTTATGAAAATATCAAACGAAATTTAATGGAATTTCATAATATTGTGAAATTCAATTTTTCTTGTCCAGAACCTCTCAAGGAAACTTTAACAGGACTGTGCATTATTAAGTGAAATATAAACAAAACCAAAATTATGTAAACAAAAATTTGCAAATAAGCAAAAACAAAAATTTTTTGATCCAACTAAGTACATCAAGTAGAGAAAAAAATACATGCATATAAAAATGTTAAAATTTATATTTAGTAAATTTACATTTACATATTTCATTTCTTTTTCAGTATTTTATTGCACATTTTTCTTAAAAAATTCTTATGTACATATATGTACATCACTTTTTGTCTTATTTTTAGAATAAAATATTTTTTCTTAATAACTAAGATTTTATGTACAATAATTTTTATAATAAAAGAATTTTTCTTAATAACTAAGATTTTAACAATAATAGAATTTTTTCTTATTAACTAAAATTTTATGTACATTAATTTTTAATTAATTTGATCCGTTTTCTTGCATTCTAGCAATCTCTTCTAGCAACATGTCAAGTTCGTATTCAGGGTTAGTTTCCTTAATACGAAAATGATACCATGCATATGTATTAATGTTATTAGATCTAATTTTTCTTTTATCGTCTCCATAACTTAAGACGACCTTATTTAACTCACTAGTATATATTTAATGTAACTTAGATTTGAATGTTAACATATTATCATATACATTAGATTTATTAAATAGACAATTTTTATACGAGACTAAACTATACTTATCTAATATTGCTCGCTTTACCCCCTTCGATTATTTAGTGTCATTTTGGTTTTGTACATTAAATGAGTACATCTTTGAACGCAGCCCAACAAATTCTGTCATTATTTTACCAAAATTTTCATCCTTCATCATACCTAAAACTTCTTTATTAACTAGTGGAAAATTATAAATATTGTCTGCAGGGTAGTTCGATGTATCAAATTGTTGTTCTATGTCATTCTTTATGTCAGCATAAAAGTCGTCCGTTTTTATTGTATAAATAAAAGAGTCTGTGTCCATATAGTTTAATGTATGTTTTATCTTGAACTTAGGTTCCATTTGGACAGCTCCAGTATACACTACGTAAAGGGAGCTGACATTCATCCAGTTTTTGGAATGAGTTTAAGTACTCATACGGAAAAATACATTTTTTCTTAATGAGCTGAAACTCTTTTTCAGACTGAAATAAGGATCTTATAGTGCTGAAATCATTATCTGACAAATTGCAAGCCAATGGTTCCAAACTCTCAGCCATAAAGCGTACTGTATCAAGAAATCTTGTTTCAAGATTATGACCATCGCTCATTTTTGGAAATTGGGAGAGTGATATATAAAGCTCCTTATTGAGAGGGAGTACTTTCAGTTGCATTGAAATTTTGGCTAATTCTTTAATAAAAAGATGTGAGTCATAATTTGAGTAGTTGTGAAAGTAAACTGGTATTTGGGTAAGTTGGGTATTTAGTCATTTAAATTACAGTTTTTGTGGGCTGCACCTCTAAATTTCCCGCTAATGTGACAGTGATCCCTAACGCGATCTTTACCTAGAAAGTTTTGACATATATAATAATTCACCGCACTATAAAAATTACAAATATCAGAAGGGCATAAAGTCTATTATTTACTAAATGATTATTATATATTTCCTCACAATCTTGAATTAAAAATGTGGCAAATTTTTGCGAGGCATCTTTCCCTGTATATACTCTTAACTTATCTAACTTTTTGTTATGGAGACACTTACTATAAAAACTAAATGCACAAGGTGTGTGCTTTTTAATTAAGGTAGTTTTGTTACTTACGCTATCATTTACATCTTCCAAGATGCACTCAAAGTCTGCATATACCACGAAGGGCACATCGATTTTTCTTTGATGTCCCTTAAACTTCAGAATAGTATCCGCACCTGTTGGCATAGTGGTTACTATCTTGCCACATTCTGCTTTATGGCTACTCATTCCATTCTCGCTATGAGTATACTGCAGGCAGCTGTTGCAGAAAATTAGTTTGTGTTCATTCTTGGTAGTCTGCTTCTGTAAAAGTCTGTGAACGATAAAAAATAGAAAAAAGTTTATAAATAAAACGTACATATTTTATAAAAAGTATATAACAAGTATATGTAGCATTATATTAAAGTTTGTTTTTTAACTTACCTTGATATATTCTTTATCAAAACGTAGTGATGACCTGCAGCATTCTCTAAAAGCAGCAAATTGATTGACGTGGTTCATTTTCTCCTCCTTGGTCACATAATAAGGACCTATGATCTCATCAGCTGCCTCATCGTACCCAAAAACATTCACACTTATAGCTGGATTATTCACCTCGAACTCTTTGATTTTGTCTATAGCTAATGGGAACCCTAAATTTTAAAAATTTAGGGCTACACCATTTCGCGTATAAATCATCTCAGCAGCAATGTCATGGATATTGTAAGATCTACAACGTTGCGGGTGATCGTATTTCGTGGTGTCCATTGCACCAATCAGACACCACTTGAAGCAATGTGCCCCATTGTTTTCTATATTGATGCAAGCTTTTCTTTTATGAAGTTTTTCAGGAGTAGATACCCAATTTTATCCTTTAACGAGAGATGCTTTATTGCTGCTTATTGCGCTAGAACTATACGTATCAAAGTCCAACCAGAGTCCCTCTCTTGGAATTCGGACATTTAATTTCAATTTCTAAAATTTGGTTAGAAAATATCTCTTCTACATTATCTGCCTTCGTCAGCAAACTCATTTTAGCTCTATGGTGAATAATATTGAGCTCCAATTCCTCACCCACAATTTATAGATATTCTCCCACAATACTTTGTGTATTAAATTTTATTATTGTTTGGCTTAGTAAATCACTTTCAAGCATCTCTATGAAAATATTTTTATTTTCTCCAACAAACTCTTCCAAGTGCTTTTTTATTGTTTAATCCATATGTGACGATATTATTTTTAAATGCTCTTGATATTTTATAATATTTCACATTATCTTCTTCTGTCCTAGCATGCGAAGTATTCATTGGAGTTAGCAGAATTTCTTCTCCTATTTCTTCTACTTCTATTTCTTCATCGCTATCCGGTAAATTTATATCCATAGCATCGTTCAATAAAGTCCCTCCGAGGATATCTACTCCTTGTTGTTGAGGCTGTTGTTCTTGTTGATGTTGTCGTTGTTGCTGTTGTTGATGGTAAGTAAGAGGTTGCCATTGCATCAAATTAGAATACTGCTCCAATTGATTATCTCCTGTAAGGGGATTATAAGTGTAGCTTGGATACTCATATTCCTGATATAGTATTGGTACTCCTGTTCCCAAAAACTGATTATTCCATGACATTGGTGTAGGGTAACATTTAGGCATAACGTAATGCTGATACCTCATTGGTAGTTGATATTGAATGTATTGTAGAGAAGGTTGTTGCTGATGATGATGAAAAGTGTTTAGATGCTGCTGCTGATTTTGAAGAGATGTCAGCGGTTGCTCTTGATTTGTGCCCCCGCTTACCACCCCTTGATTCTGCATACTATGGTTTTTAAGATGGTCCAAAAAGGAATTTTTTGTATTTGTAAAACTTGTTACATATGTTACAGTTATAACCCGAAGAACTAATTTTTTCAAACTGATTCAAACTTATAAACGCGGAAGTATAATGGATTGGTAATGATGTTTGTAAATACAATAAAGTACTGATGTGATGATTAGAAAAGTTGGCGTATTTATACGAAAATTAGTAGCAGTAGCGCTGCTTACTTGCAAATTTCTACTTTTTGTTTCTCTGCGGATGACGGAACTTAGTTGAAAATCCTCTGCTTTAAAATAATCGTAGTCAAAGAAATGTCTGCGTTGCAAAATATAAATTAATTACCAAAATTTTAAAATTTCACACAAATTTCAGAATTTTAATTGGCGGAGAACCAGCAATCTACAATTACTGTTATTAATAATAAAATTACAGTTGCTCTGCCGGTATTATACTACGACTTATGATATAAAATCATTAGGTGTAGACACCATTTAATAGTTATGGAGATAACAAAATGCATATTTTATCATATGTAATAGTGTAATTTATTTTGTGTTAAAAATTATTTCATATGCCGTCAGAGCTACCAGATTTGGCGATTTATCGTAATTTTAACGTTTTAGCAATGTGACGATTTGAAGACCTTTTCCCTTCAAATTTACGACTTTGGAGTAGCTTTGCCAACTGTTAATACAATTTTTTAATTAGACTTATCCTTTCATAGACATACCTTCAATGTAAAATAAAGCTTTTTGGTTTTACCCACAATTTTGAAATTTTGAGTTAATGCTCTATTGTTGCACAAGTGCAACATGACAAATAGTATGTATGTATGTTACAAAACTGCATTTTGAGTTATCCGATTTTTTGATGATTTATAGAGTATAAAATGACGATTCTTTTTATTTATCGGCATTTCGACTATTTTTCGATCATTTTATCTAGTAGCACTGTTTGTCATATGCAATACAAAATTGATTGGTATAGAGTACTTGCTTTAAAATAAAGAACTATGTAAGTATTAATGTGAAATAGATTTTTTGCAAAAAGTGTTTAGCCAGTTTTGATACAGTTTTAAAAACTCATTATAGAAAAAATATTACACTGTTTACGAAAATGGCACAGGAAACGGATATTGTTTCTTTTTGGGTGAGCGTGATGGAATGCTCAACTATTTACAAATATATACATATTGTTACGTTTTTATTCTTTGAAAACGCTTTTCCGTGGACTCGAAGATTTGCAAGTGAATAAAAGACCCCAGTGTACTAATTAGGGTTAATAATGATACTTTATTTACAAATAAATGCACTTATACTAATCCAATTCAAGAGCTTAAATACATATATACATCTTAAATTACTTCAATATACCGCAACTGGTTACAAATACGTCTTCCTCGCTGTTGTATGCACAAGTCTCACTCAACTGCCTGCACTGGTTTTGTAGCAAAACTCCCTCCGGCTGTTTTTCACACACAGAACTTATTCTGTGGATGCTCACTGTTTAAACAACACTAAAGACTCAAGGCTCAGTTATCCGACTGTAATGCAATGTAACTGTAATGTAGGAAACAGCTGATCGATATTTTTATATGAAAAGTAGGTTACGTTACATTACATCTCTATAACCATTTTCATTACTTTTCACATAACAAAATCGACAAGCTGTTTCCTACCGTTGCAGTTACATTACATTACAGTCGGCTAACTGAACCTTCACTGTCTTTACTTAATTACTTCTTAATGCTTTTATCCACCGCACGATGTCTTTACTTTCAATGATGTTGACTCTACTACTTTCTGATTTACACTGACTGACTGTTCCACAGGGTGTCTCGTTTTATACTACAGGAAGCGGATTCTGGAATGTTCGCCATGTACTTGTAGATGGCGTAGTGAAACGTAAAGCCAACTGGAAGCTGTATTACTGCATAAAGATGTTGTTGCTATGCACAAGTTACATATGTGCGGTCGTTTACTATTGGTAGCCAGATGATCAAACAGTCTTCTAACATAATCTGGAAAATTACTGTTGCTGTTTCTAGGTGTTTGTAGATAATTCGATTGGCATTATTTTGAATTTCCGAATAGTATGCAACGACTTTTATATTGGTACTACCGTGCCAAAGAACATGTACGAGTATAATTTGAATTTAAATAACCTATTAGGTTACTAGTAGGTAATTTATCAGACGCCTTAATGATTTAAAGTAAATAGGTTCCATTATTTGTGGAAAAAATGGGGGGGTCATTTATAAGTATATAAGTATTAATATTTTTTATAAGTATTATTTTAGTATTACATTGTTTTGACATGTTTAAAGCTATGTTGCCATGAATTGTTCTGGATTTAATTGGCCTTATAGGTTTAAGAATTCATTGTATAGAATAAATAAATAAATAAATAATACAAAGTTGTTACCATGTGTTCGCACTTTTATGTGTACGTGTGTACATTTAGTTTTCTAGTTATTTCTTTTTATTTATAAAAACATTTACATTAGCTCTGTTCGAATATTTTTACGTAACAATATGTACGTATATGTTCATTATTGACAATAGAAAAACAGTCAATAAATGAAGTCTGTATTGCCACAGTTGCACTTTTCAGAACCGTAACAAGGCCGTAATATCTATCCTGGCATTTTTTTTTAATTCTGCGCCATCTGTCCATAATATTTAGATTGCATACATATTGACGCCACTGTCTAACTACTATTGGGAGTCAAGTAAATTTTGTAATTACTTATTTATTTTGTCATAAATTTTATTTCATACGTATTGCATGCGGGAAATAATATTATATTTTTAAGTTTATCGAAAATTGATCTGTAACCAAACTTTGTATTGTCAAAAAGTTGGCTATGGTTAAAAATCAAAAAAGTGTGTATTTTAATAAGTTGCATAGGTGTAAGTTTGCTTTTATAAATGTTCTATTTGTAGGAATTAAAACATACATTGTATAAACTAAAAATATAATTGTGAAAATTTCACTTAAAAGCGTTTATACTTGGTGTTCACAATCTTATTTGAGGTTACTAGCTCGGGCGGCTTCACCCAACAACAGTACTCATTTACTTGTGAATCTTTCGTGCGAAATCGAAATGTTTGGGCACCTAGTGAGTGTCCGAACCAGTGATGCCATTTTCTGGCTAAATTTAACCATTTTTCAAACCATTTAGCCAGAAGAAAAGTCAATTTAGCTATAAGCCATTTTTGTTTTATTTTGAGCTATTTTTAGCAATTTTTCTATACATGAAATTTTTGGCGATTTTTCATAACAAGTTTTTTAACTCGCAAGAAAGGAACTACAAAAAAAATACAACAGAGTAATATGTTATTATTTATGCATTATTATCAATAACAGAATACACAAAAATTGCGTTTAGGAAAGTGTTGTTGATATGCATTTTTAGTAAAAAAATTGTCAATTAACATCATAATATGAAAGAGATGGTTAAATTGGTAACAATAACATTTGCTACTCTTTTCTTATAAACGTCGTTGAAAGTTGACGAGTCTAGTTGGTGGCTTATGATATCAGTAAAACATGTGTCATGTTTGTTTTATCCAAGGGAAAATAAAATAGAAATTAATGTTGAAACAAAAAGTGGACCAAATAGGTTTGGATTGAAAATATCACGCAGTTTTTGCTACGACTATGAAATTTCTGAGAGTTTCTTAAAATTTATTGGTACAAACACGACAGCTATGACAGAAACAACAATGAAGTTAATGATGATGATCTGATTTTTTAATTAAAAAATTACCTACATATGTACATACATTTGCATATCGTTCTTAATTTTTGTGGTCAGTTTTTTGTTTGCTTCTTGAGTGCCTGAAGAAAAATTATTTGATTTTATGCTTTAATTTATTATTTTTACTTTTATATGTTTTAAAATTTTTCTCGATTTGCTGCAAAAAATGTACTATGAATTATCTTCTTATTTTTGTTTGATACTCATGATTTTTGCATTCGATCTCGCCAGTAGTAGGGAACTGGGGATACTGCGCCAATTAAAATTGTGAAATTTGGGTAATTAAAATTGTGAAATTTGTAAATTTCAATGCAAAATGTTGTGAAATTTTAAAATTTGGGTAATTAAAATTTTAAATTTGTGAAATTGTGTTTTTTGTTTACATAAGGAGTTTTTGTTTACATTAACTTTGTGTGAACGGGTGATTTTTTTTGGGGTGACATTAATTGTGTGAACGGGTGATTTTTTTGTGGGGGTGGATTAAGGGGTTTCATAAGATTAAGATTTCATAAGTATATATGCCGACTGGAAAATCATGAAAATGATTTTTCCTAATACCAACGGGAAAATCATGAGATGATTTTTCCTAATACCAATGGGGGAGTTGTGAAACTTAATTTTTCCTAATGCCGACGGCAATACATGATTATTTTTTTCAAATGCCGACGGCAAAACATGATTACTATATTTCTTAATGCCGACGGGAAAATGATTTTTCCAAAGGGAAAATTGCCGGTGTTGCCAGAATGTATAAATTTGTTATCGTAATACTATATCAGTAATATCAGAGAAAATAGATTTGATGAATACTACGCGATTCTCATATGAATCGTGGGAATGTGTTTGTGTGATTTCCTAACGCTATAAATTGTTTATAAATAAAATAAATTGTTTATAAATAAAATAATTAAATAAATTAATTTAATTTATTTAATTATTTTATTTATTTATTTATAAAATGTTCTCATGTATGTGAACAACCTAATGCTTGTGTATGGGTGGTCCAGCTTGATTGTCGCTGGTAATTGTATATTGTGTTTATTTGTTTAAGAAATATTTATTTCATAACATTATGAAATTCTTGAATGTGTATGTATGTATGTATGTACATACATATGTATGTATGAACATTTGTGCGATCGTGAGAACTTGTGCGCGGAATATTTTACTGAATACATTTATATTTTGCAACGTAATCATTTTCTTTGTCTACGATTATTTTAAAGCAGCAAAGTTTCAACTAAGTACAGTCATCAGCAGAGAAACAAAAAGTATAAATTTGCTAGTAAGCAAAAAAGTTAACTTCTCCTCCTCCTCCCCACGTCCTTTTATTCCCTTTATGTAGTTTGTATTTTAAATAAGAAAACACTAGTACATTCTTTTATTTTGTATACATTTATTGTTTAATTTTTTTTTAAATTTTATAATAATACATACATTAATATTTTAAAAAGTAAAAAGATCATTTAAAGCAAAATATTTCTTTTGTTAGTAAAATAGCATTTTTTTTAATGCGCATACACCAAATTTATGATAATTACAATAAAAATATTCTGGATACTTGATTTCCATTTGTTTAAAGTTGATGCAGCCTATATCCTCAACGTTAGAAATTTTTCGGTGTAACATTTTTTCCAACTATTGTGTTTTTTCTTCACCTTTTACGTAAATTTTAGAACATCTTGCGTTGGCTTTTAAAAAATTGCAAGCGCTATGAAATGAAACTGATCCAGCAGTCCAGCTTAGGTGATGATAGTTTTTTGTTAGCCACTTTGCTTCTCTTTGCTTTTTTATTGATAAGCATTTAAAATCAAATGGTGGTTTTATAATGAAGTTGTTATATTCATAATTGTTGAAAACAATCGCTACTTCTTTTGCGATGAAATCGTTTGAATTAGTTTTGAAACCTTGTACGTCTATAAAAATTATGTTATTTTCCATGTTATTCAATTTATAACACTTTTCGAACTTGTCCTTTGATGGGTATATATTCTATTATACGATCATGAATAAGAATGCAGTAAGCTGATGTCTTTGCTGCAATATTAGTTGCTGTTTCAAATTCTATTTTTATATCAATCGGTCCATTATTGAGTGATTCATTCTGATGACTGACATCTACTACAATAATAGGAGCTTTTGTCTTAAACTCTGATGCAGTTAGAAGCGGTTGAGATTCTTTCATATAGTAGCTTTGTTGGAATCTTAGATACATATCATATAGAATTGCATAACGTTCATTTTTGAACTTTATGTTAAGATCATCGTATGGATATGAGACTGAATTTAAATGTACTTTTAAATTAGTCAAATCACAATGAACAAACTTATTTTCTTGTTGAAAAGCAATCAACACTAAACGGGGGCGTTCTCTATTTGCAGCCAGTTAAACATTCCAAATATGGTTAGTTTCTGTGTTTAATTGTGGATTAATATGACAATCCCAACTGCGAAATGCCATAGGTATAGAAGCACCATTGTTAATAATTTTAATCATATTCAATTTGCTAAAGTCAGATAATTGAACATGAGGTATTCTCCATGAGATGAGTGAAATTGTAAGTTTAGCTTTTTCATCGTTTTTACTGCGCAAGAGTATCAGTTCACGTTTTCCATTTAATATAACTTTGTTGTAGTCTTCAGCGAATCCTAGAAGCATTTTTAGAGGTACATAGAAATTGAAAAATCCATTTGCAAGAGTGACATCGTCAATTTTGTTCCATCCAGCATTTTGCATCACATTGCTTTCGTTTGGTGATAGAGAAACCAAATTTTTTATGGTGCTTGTGGTTCCTAAATATCTTGTATGATCAATTTCAATTCGATTGAGCTCATAGCGAATTTCATGAAATAGATATGCTACAAAGTTGTTTTTTAATTTAAAGTTCTCTGAAGAAGAAGATTTAGGGGTATTATCATCGGCAACAAACCTCTCTACATAAATGTAGCTCTCACTGGGCAGCACGTATAAATCTTGATTTTGTATTGAAATTCTGATTTCATCATTATTGTTGTAAGATTGTAAGTATGGTACATATGTATGATAATCCTTTTTGATTATATTCTCATCCGACAAGGGTTTATCTAAGACATCTATTATTGAACTCATTTTGTCTTCATTTTAAAATTCAAGGACTTTAGAAAATTTTTATTTGCTGTTGTTAGTGCTTCCTGTTGAAGTGGTCGCTTTAATGTTCTTGTTGTTGTTGCCACAGATCATTTATTCCTTTCATTACAACTCCACGACGCATAAAAACTTTTCGAGCTTGCTTATGTAGTTCGTTTACTAAATTTCTTTTCGAAGACATAAAGTTGTTTTACAGATGTTTTGAAGAGTGTTGTGATCTACTTGACGCACTTTCAGCTATTGATACAAACATGTAATTTTCCAATCTATAAATTTTCTCATTAAGCTGTTCAATTTGTTCTTCAAAGGATGTTTTAATTTGTAGAATATCTTTTTGAATTTTATAATTTTCTTCTATATCTAATTTTATTTCGCGTTGTAGCTCCTCAATTTGCATTTGAATATCTTCTCGAATTATAGTATTATCTTCCTTAAAGTATGTTAATAATTTCTCTTCTAATTTTTCGATTTGAGTTTGCAGAAACAATTTATTGATAACATCGTTTTCCTCCAGAGCTTTTTCAACATTTTTGATTCTTTTGTTTTGGACATCAATGTTGTTGTTCGTATCCATAAAGAACTCCAGCAGTTTAGGTGCATTTTTCAAAGAAATTATGCTGCTAGTATCGTTTAAATAGTGTCCAAATTTATCAACAGACATACTTTATATACTTTATTAAAGTTAATGTATTATATTTGCTTCACGTAGTTCTTCAATAATTGATACAATCTCGTTATTGTGATTAGTATGACCTGCACCTTGTGATGCAAGCAGTAGTCGAAGACGATCTACTAACTCATGTGGATCGTCTCAGTATATATAGTTTGGCTTATGGACGTTAAATTCCATCATTCCATCAGCTAAATAACTACCTTTTGGCTTAGATCCTGTTGATTCGGCTAAATTCTTTTGATTTTTCTCGTCAATAAATTTCTTAATAATATGTTTGTATTTATATCCTCTAGTACCCTTAATTTGACCATCAGGTTTATAGTCCCTTCTATATGCATTAGTAGTAATTAAAATCTTTTTATAGATTTCGAGTTCAAATTTATCATAATTTTTTGGTATTTTATGAAACATTAGAGAAAAAAGTCCTGGTGTTAGAGCCCATATTTGACCACCAACTTGTATTTTATCTTCATTAAGTTTGAGGTTACTATCACCAAATTTCCATTCATTATTGAAATCTTTATGTGGACCATAGTTTGTATCTAATTCATTTCTTCCTTCCAAGACTGATAAGTCAGTATAAGTATCTTCTGTATTGGAAGTCTGTGAGTAAAAATCATCTTCATCATCGTCATCATCATTCTCATTATTAGCATCATTAAACAAGATGGTATTATCGAATATTGTTCCTTCTGCTACTTTCTTTGGTGTACTTGTCTCTATCTTGACTGGTGTTTTTTCAGGTTTAAAACTTTTATTATTTTCAACTTCTGTCTTCATTTTACTTTCTTCTTTTATGGGAATTCTTTTAACATTTTTAGAACTATTTATGAATTCTTTGAGTGGTTCTGTTATAGGTTTAAATGTATCTCTTAGTTATTCACTTGTATCTAATTCATCAGTTTTTATACTACGAAGTTTTTTCTACAAGACATTTTTTGTGGAAACCAACTGTTTTAAAATTTTCTCATCCATGTTTAATAATAGTAAATAACAGGTATCAGCTATTAGATCAGGTATTAGCTTATCAGGACCTGGTCTGGTTTTCAGATCAGCTTATTAGAACCTGGTCTGGTTTTCAGATCAGCTTATTAGGACCTGGTCTGGTTTTTAGATCAGCTTATTAGGACCTGGTCTGGTTTTCAGATCAGCTTATTAGGACCTGGTCTGGTTTCCAGATCAGCTTATTAGGACTTGGTCTGTTTTTCAGATCAGCTTATTAGGACCTGGTCTGGTTTTCAGATCAGCTTATCAGGACCTGGTCTGGTTTTCAGATCAGCTTATCAGGACCTGGTCTGGTTTTCAGATCAGCTTATCAGGACCTGGTCTGGTTTTCAGATCAGCTTATTAGGACCTGGTCTGGTTTTCAGATCAGCTTATCAGGTATCAGATGAGGTTATAGCTAATAGATGTATCAAGTTTAAAGTTAGATTAATAATTAAAGGTAATTTTTTATGAGTCGTTGCTTATATAGTTATGAAATAGTCAAATTGCTTTCTGTAGCGACCATCGTTTAATTCGTTATATTTGCTTATCATCAAAAATCCATATTTATCCTTCCAACATTCTCGACAAATTTCTTGAAACTTTTCATAGCTCATATCGCTGACAACATGATCCTTATAAACATGCTTCATATTTGTCTCATCTTGCTTAAACATTATAATAATATTTGCATTGTCTCTTATTAAATGCTTGGGGATTCTGGTATAGGTTTGACACAGGTAGAATGAATCAACATCCCAATGTCGCCCCATACAAAAATATGTACGTATATTATTCTGCTTTTCACATGCAACATCATCAAATATCATAATTGAATTAGTTTTAGCTTCGTCAGGTGGAATAACTGATTCATTATCGGTGAATGTATAATACCCTATACCTTTAATTGGTGAAATTAGTTTCTTTAGGTATTCATATTTAGGTTGATAGGGAGATTTTGAGTATAAATAGATGTTTTCAAACTTGAGTCCATTAGGACTTTCTAGCAAACCAATCATAACATTAGTCTTTCCACAATTTGATGGTCCCACTATTAGAACACGAATAGAATTTGGTAAGAGGGGGCTATGAACTGATGTTCGCTGAATCATCAATATTACGAACTAAAATATTTTTATGTTGTTTTACTAACTGCATTTTTGTAACTAATGCATTTCATATATATTACCTCTTATATAGGAAAAATTAGATAATATGGTTATACGATATCAGAAAACTTTTAGTCATAAAAACACCGTCGTTGGGGGAGGTCTAGTAGACAAAATAATAAACTCTCTACCTGTTGAACTTCATTTACCTGGATATCAGTACTGTGGACCTGGAACAAAACTACAAAAACGTTTAAATCGAGGTGATAAAGGAATTAATTTATTGGACTCTGCGTGTAAAAATCACGATATTGCTTATTCCAAAAATAAGGATTTAAGTACTAGACATAAAGCTGATAGAATACTTCAAAACTCCGCTTGGGATCGGGTTTTATCAAAAGATAGTAGTCTTGCTGAAAAATCATTTGCATATATAGTTACTAACGCAATGAAAGCCAAAACAAAATTTGGTATGGGCTTGGAGAAAAAGAAAAATGTTAAAAAGAACAAACTAAATGTTAAAACACTATTTAGAACATCAATTAAAGCTGCAACAAAAATACTAAAAAAAGAAAAACCATTAGATATTAACTCAGCTATTAAAATTGCACGAAAAACTATTAAAAAGTCATTAAAAGGAAGAAAGTCTCAAATTATAGTACCACGTGTAATACTTGTTCCAAAAATTGGTGGTTTTTTACCTCTAATACTGATTTTAACTGTTCTGGGTGCAATTGGTAGTCTAACAACTGGAGGTGCTGCCATAGCTAAAGCTGTAAATGCAACAAAGAATGCTAAAAATCAACTTGATGAAGCAACTAGACATAATAGAGCGATGGAATCTATAGCAGTTGGAAAAGGACTTTACTTAAAACCATATAAAAAGGGTTATGGTTTAGTTCATATAGAGGAATCAAAAAACTCTTAGAGATGCTGCCCAACAGACCACTTTCTGATGTGGACCTAAACCGTTTCTCTATAAATATTCCATATTTTAGAGGAGTTTTCATGTTGAATACTCTACCAAAACGAAAAAAGAAAATTGAATGTGGAATAATCAATTTAGATGCATCAACAGGACCTGGTACATATTGGGTAGCATATTATAAAAACATCAATAAAAAATAGTATTTCGACAGCTTTGGAAACTTACAACCTCCTTCAGAAGTAGTCAAATATCTTGGTACAAATATGAAATACAACTATAATCAATATCAGAATTTTAATACATTTACCTGTGGACATTTATGTCTTAAATTTTTTTATGAAATAACTGAAAATACTAAATAAAAACACAAACATTTATATTTTACAAAACTCTTTAATGTCCTTTTTATTCATAATTTAAAAAACGTAATTAATATAATTTATTGCCAGACAGGATATTGGGAATTTTGAATTAGAAATTCACTCAGCTCATTCTCAACGATAAGGTTTTCTTCACCTTATCTACTTAGGCAAAATGATCCGCTCGAGAGATCTTTAATATCGTCATCTGTTAAAGTATTATATCGTTTAGGCAGGAACATTATATGTTTATCCATTTCAACTTTTAGTGTTGCTCCATATTTTGTTGTTACACGTTTCACATTTCGAATAGTATATTTCATGGACGTGTCAAGCTCCTTTACGTGGATTAAGGTTTTGTTGTTTAGAGAATTAAATTTTGAAATTAGATTTGTTGTGGAGTCCATTTTTTTATTTAGTTCTTCTCACTTTGAATGTTTAACTGGAAATGATCTTAAAAGTAGCGATGATGACTTCAAGAAAGTTAATCGAAAATAATTATGGTGAAATAGTGAATAAGTGGGGGATAGTGATAGAGAGAAAAAGATAGTTATAGAGAGAAAAGGGTTAGAGAGAGAGAGATAGAGTGCTATAAAGAAATATGGAATAGCGATGATAGTATACATATTTGAAAAATTTAAAGAACAAATTAGTCTTAAAAAACCTTCCAATATTCATCATCATTCATTTATCAGCAAATAAAATGAGCCAAATTAGACGTACTCTAAACCAATTTATAAGAGATTTTGAAAGCTTCAGGCTTTTTGATCATTGGGAGATGATAAAATTTTTCCAAAATATGCTGGATGAGAACGAAGAATATGGCATAATAGAAGATGAAGACAACACAGAAGGACACTTCAAAAGCTGTCCTTAGTACGATCCGAACTGTGACGAAGGACCTGATACTTGTAGATGTACAATATATTTTTTACGGAAAAGTATATTAGAACATCTAATAATTGGATACTATGAAATGTTTCCATCATTATAAATAAAATATTTAATAAATTAAATTAAATGGTATTATTAACAGAAATAAAATAAAATAAAATTGTATTATTAAAATATTCCTTGTTTTGTATTATTTTTTCTAAAGGAAAATTAGGAATCATCTGTTCGAATAGAAAATAACAGAAACTTGTATGTAGTGAAAAATATAAGGACTTATCCGATTATCTAAATTTTTGGTCTTTATGAAAATATCTAATGAAATTTAATGGAATTTCATAATATTGTGAAATTAAATTTTTCTTGTGCAGAACATCTCAAAGAAAACAAGACTGTGCATGTTTAAGCGATATGAAAACAAGAATTTGCAAATAAGCAAAAATAAAATTTTTTTTGATCCAACGAAGTAAAGCCAATAAAGAAATAAACACCATTCACATTTTCATTCCTTTTTCAATATTTTATTTAAAATTTTTTCTTAAAAATTCATTTACATATGTGCAATAGTTTTTCTTAATAAATAAATAGGATTTTATTTGCAACAATTTTTCTTAATAACTAAGATTTTATGTACAATAATTTTTATAATAAAAGCATTTTTCTTAATAACTAAGATTTTAACAATAATAGAATTTTTCTTAATAACTAAAATTGTATATATTAATTTTTAATTAATTTTAAAAATTTTTTTGCATTCTAGCAATCTCATCTAGCAACATGTCAAGTTCGTATTCCGGGTTAGTTTCCTTAATATGAAAATGATACCATGCATATGTGTTAGTGTTATTTGATCTAATTTTTCTCTTATCGTCTCTATAACTTAAGACTACCTTACTTAATTCACTAGTATATATTTGATGCAGCTTAGATTTAAATGTTAACATATTATCATATACATTAGTCTTATTGAATAAAAAATTTTTATAAGTAGCTAAACTATATTTATCTCTCTTTATCCCCTTCGATTTTTTAGTGTCATTTTGGTTCTGTACACTAAATGAGTACATTTTTCAGCAGCCCACCAAACTCTGTCATTATCTTACCGCAATTCTCATCCTTCATCATACCAATTACTTTTTTATTTACTAGTGGAAAATTATAAATATTGTCTGTAGGATAGTCCGATGTATCAAATTGTTCTTGTATGCCATTTTTTATGTCAGAGTAAAAGTCGTCCGTCTTTATTGAATATATAAAAGAGTCCGTGTCCATATAATTTAATGCGAGTTTTGTCTTAAACTTAGGTTGCATGTACCCGTAATGGAAATTATACATTTTCCATTTGAAAAGCTCCAGTACACAAAATCCTAAGTAAATTCGTTTATTGTAGCAGGTTTTGACTCTATTCATTTGGATGGCTACCAGATCTTCAGAAAATATAGATAAACTATGAAAATTTGGTTTTGATATCCAATCTTGGGCACCCAATTGATTACAATTCGTTCTCTCCCAACTATTGACAATTTTAACATCTCTCCTCTTATCCACATTTTCCATTGTTTTACCATACACTGCATTATTGAGTAGTTTGAAAAGTTTTTTTTCAAAAGCATTTTTAGCAGTGGCCCTATGTCTGGTATTTAGGTCAATATAGCCTTTTAACCTTGAAGATTGTTTAAATGCTAGAATACGATGAGTTTTCTTTAAAACTAAGCCATATTCTAAGCACTGTTTCAGAACTCTAAAGTGTATCACGTATGATTGCTTTGTAGAGAAATCGGTTATCAACTTGTTTTACTTCGGTTGCGTAGGTTTCTTATTTTCAGCGCAAAAAGGAAGATCATTATGCAAGTCGTGTAAATGAGAGGGATAATCAAACGTGACCTCATATACATAACCGTCTGTTCCATTATCAGCTATGCTGTGCGGATCTAGATTCAGCTCGTCTTGCGATAACCATCTGAACCCACCATGAGGAAGATATTCCGACATCGCACAACCATACAAATTGTTAGCGTATAAATAAACGAGAAATTCTGAGGGCTCCTCTTTATCGAAATCTTCCAAGTATTTTTTATTCGCTTTCGAATATCTTTTGCTACACTGTACGATTCCCCCACGTATACCTTTTTTCATAAAATTGTACATGTCTATGTCTGTCAATAATTCTAATTCAATTTTTGTGTATTTAAGCATTGCATCCCAGGAAGGTCCAGGTGCTGTATAATATTGACATCGATCCAGCTCATAAATACCTTTGCAAACTTTTCTAAAGTTCTCGAAAATATCTGTCAGTAAGAGGACATCTGTTTTTAAGTAAAGTTCCATATAATCTTTCATAGTTTTGCAACCAAAAGTATTCCATACCTCTACAGCATGTGAGTATTCCTCTAAAGAACACTCTTTATTGTTCAACTTATTAAAGAAATCACTGCGTGAAGGCAGCTGACATTCATCTAATTTTTGGAATGAATTTAGGTACTCATAGGGGAAAATACCTTTTTTCTTAATAAGCTGAAATTCTTTTTCTGACTGAAGTAAGGATATAAAAGTGCTGAAATCATTATCCGACAAATTGCAGGCTAATGATTCCAAACTCTCAGCCATAAACTGTATTGTATCAAGAAATCTTATTTCAAGCTTATGACCGTCGCTGATTTCTGTAAATTGGGAGAGAGATATATAAAGTTCTTTATTGAGAGGAAGTACTTTCAGTTGCTTTGAAATTTCACCTAGTTCTTTAATAAAAAGATGTGAGTCATAATTTGAGTAATTGTGAAAGTAAACTGGTATAAACTTGGGGACTTGGTAATTTAAATTACAGTTATTGTGGGCTGCACCTCTAAATTTACCACTAATATGACAATGATCTCTAACGCGATCTTTACCTAGAAATTTTTGACAGGGGATAAAGTATCCATTTGCCTATTATTTACTAAATAATTATTATAAATATCCTCACAATCTTTAATTAATTTAATTTAATTTTTTTGAGGCATCTTTCCCTGTATAAATCCTTAACTTATCTAACTTACTGCTATGGAGACACTTAATATAATAGCTAAATGCACAAGGAGTGTGCTCTTTGATAAGACTGGTTTTACTACTTACACTATCACTAATGTCTTCTTATATGCATTCGAAGTCCGCATATACTACGAAGGGCACATCCATTTTTCTCTGATGCCCCTTAAACTGTAGGATAGCATCTGCACCTGTTGGCATAGTTGTAACGATTTTGCCGCATTCCCCCTTATGATTAGTCATTCCACACTCGCTATGAGTGTACTGGAGACAGCTATTGCAGAAATGTAGTTTACTTTTGTGCTTTGTACTTTGGTTCCATAAAAGTCTGTGAATGATAAAAAATAAAAATAGATACAAATTACTAAGTAAAATGTACATATTTTATAAAATATATAAAACCAATATATGTATCCTTAAAATAAAGAGTTGTATAATTTTTTAACTTACCTTGATATGTTCTTTATCAATTTGTAGTGATGACATTCACCATTCTCTAAAAGCAGTAAGTTCAAATGATTTATTTTCTCATCTTTGGTCACATAATAAGGACCAATGATCTGATTTGCTCCCTCATCATACCCAAATACGTTTACACTTATTGCCGGATTATTCACCTCGAACTCCTTGATTTTGTTTAGTGCTAATAAGTACGTTAAATTTTTGAAATTTAACGCTACACCATTTCGCGTAACAATCGTCTCTGCAGCAATGTCAGGGATATTATACGAACTGTAACGTTTTAGGTGATCGTATTTTGTGGTATCCATTGCAGCAATCAGACACCACTTGAAGCAGTATGCATCGCTGTTTTCTATGTTGATGCAAGCTTTTCTTCCTTCTAATTTTTGAGGTGTGGATATCAAATTCGAGCCTTTGACGAGCGACGATTTGTTGATGTTGATTTCTGCTCGGACTATGCGTGACAAGGTCCAACCAGAATCTCGCTCTTCAAATTCGGACATTTTGGTTGAAATCTCCTCAACCTGTTTACGGAATAACTCTTCTATATTATCTGCCTTCGTCAGCAAACTCATTTTGGCTACATGTGATATTATGCACAATTCCAATTCTTCTTCAACAATTTTGATGTACTCCGCCACAATACTCGCATGGAATTTAATAATTATATGCTTAGTTAAATTCATTTGAAGCCTATCAATAAAATATTTTTGTTTTCCTTAATAAATTCTTCCAAGAGAAGTTGATCTTTTTTATTTAGAATTGCGTATGTGGCGATATGATTTTTGGAGGCTTTCGATATTTTGTAATATCTCACATTCTCTTCGACTTCTTCTGTCCTGGCATGTGAAGTACTCATTGGAGTTGGCAGAGTTTCTTCTCTTCTTTCTTCTACTTCTACTTCTCTATCACTTTCCGGTAAACTTATATCCATAGCATCGTTGTATAAAATCCCTCCATGGATATCCACACCTTGTTGTTGAGCTTGTTGTTGTTATTGCTGCTGCTCTTGTTGATAATAATTAAGAGGTTGCCATTGCATCAAATTGGAGTTATAATTGTAATTTGAATGCTCATATTGCATTGGCACTCCTGATCCCAAAAACTGATTATTCCATGACATTGGTGTATGGTAACAGTTAGGCATTACGTATTGCTGATAACTCATTGGTAAGTGATATTGAGGGTATTGTAGAGATGGTTGTTGCTGATGATGATGAAAGGTGTTTAGCTGCTGCTGCTGATTTTGAAGAGATGTGCCCTCGCTTACCACCCCTTGATTCAGCACACTATGGGTCTTAAGATGATCCAAAAAGGATTTTTGATATTTGTAAACTTTGTTACATCTATTACACATATAAGCTGAAGAACTCATTTTTAATTATTTTATTATTATTATTTCACTTTAACACAACTGATGATACTACTTGTAAATACAATAACGTACTGATGTGTTGGTTAGAAAAGTTTGCGTATTTATACGAAAATTAGTAGCAGTATTCTTGCAGCATATTTACTTTTTGTTTCTCTGCTGATAACTGTACTTAGTTGAAACTTTGCTGTTTTAAAATAATCGTAGACAAAGAAAATGATTACGTTGCAATACAAGTTCCCACGATCGCACATTTATACATTCATACATTCATTTATACTTTCATACATGCATACATTCATTTATACATTCATACATGCATACATACAAGCATACATTCATTTATACATTCATACATGCATACATTCATTTATACATTCATACATGCATACATACATTTATACATTCATACATACATACATACATACATACATACATACAAATATATTTCTTAAACAAATAAACACAATATACAATTACCAGCTGATGATGATGATGAAGAGATGTGCCCTCGCTTACCACCCCTTGATTCAGCACACTATGGGTCTTAAGATGATCCAAAAAGGATTTTTGATATTTGTAAACTTTGTTACATATATTACACATATAACCTGAAGAACTCATTTTTAATTATCTTATTATTATTATTTCACTTTAACACAACTGATGATGCTGCTAAATACAATAAAGTACTGATGTGTTAATTAGAAAGTTGGCGTATTTATACGAAAATTAGTAGCAGTAGCTCTGCTTACTTGATGACTGTACTTAATCCTCTGCTTTAAAATAATCGTAGACAAAGAAAATGATTACGTTGCAAAATATAAATGTATTCAATAAAATATTCCGCGCACAAGTTCTCACGATCGCACAAATGTACATACATACATATGTATGTACATACATATGTATGTACATACATACATACATACACATTCAAGAATTTCATAATGTTATGAAATAAATATTTCTTAAACAAATAAACACAATATACAATTACCAGCGACAATCAAGCTGGACCACCCACACACAAGCATTAGGTTGTTCACATACATGAGAACATTTTATTTATAAACAATTTATTTTATTTATAAACAATTTATAGCGTTAGGAAATCACACAAACACATTCCCACGATTCATATGAGAATCGCGTAGTAGTCATCAAATCTATTTTCTCTGATATTACTGATATAGTATTACGATAACAAATTTATACATTCTGGCAACACCGGCAATTTTCCCTTTGGAAAAATCATTTTCCCGTCGGCATTAAGAAATATAGTAATCATGTTTTGCCGTCGGCATTTGAAAAAAATAATCATGTATTGCCGTCGGCATTAGGAAAAATAATCATGCATTGCCGTAGGCATTAGGAAAAATTAAGTTTCACAACTCCCCCATTGGTATTAGAAAAATCATCTCATGATTTTCCCGTTGGTATTAGGAAAAATCATTTTCATGATTTTCCAGTCGGCATATATACTTATGAAATCTTAATCTTTTAAAACCCCTTAATCCACCCCCACAAAAAAATCACCCGTTCACACAATTAATGTCACCCCAAAAAAAAATAACCCGTTCACACAAAGTTAATGTAAACAAAAACTCCTTATGTAAACAAAAAACTCCTTATGTAAACAAAAAACACAATTTCACAAATTTCAAATTTTAATTACCCTAATTTTAAAATTTCACAAAATTTTGCACTGAAATTTACAAATTTCCCAATTTAAATTACCCAAATTTCACAATTTTAATTGGCGCAGTATCCCCAGTTCCCTACTACTCTCGTCTAGCTATTTTTTAGCCATTTTTTTGTCCACATTCAGCCATTATTGGTGAAAGAATTCTGACATCACTGGGCCGAACTAACCCATCAGCTACGACTGTATTGAAATGAACCGCACCTACTTCAAAAATTGGAAGCCCTTTGCTACTTTCTTACTGCCCAACAAAATTAAATATAATTTCATTGAGCTCCGTTTTGCAATATTTAAAACAAATCCAACTTCAATTGAACTAGTTACCCAGCTAAAAAAATTATGTATGATCCATATAGTTTTAATATATGAATGTATATAAACATATATCTATTTTTTTATTTTAATTATTTTAACACAAATCTTTTAACTTAATTAAACTTTGTATAGGGTCCGCCAGATAACTTTTTTTTTTGAAAACAGGGCGCAAAACATCGAGTGTAGCTTCGGCTGTGTAGCACGTAGCGCCGTCCTGTTGAAACCAAATGTTGCCAATATCCTCCTCTTCAAGTTTTGTGAACAAAAATTCGTTCAAAATGGCCCGATAACGATTGCCATTGACTGTAACGGCCACTCCTTGCTCATTGGCCCAATTATGCCTCTGGACCAAAATCCGCACCAAAGAGTGACTCGTTTTGGGTGCGTGCGGGTTTTCTGCGACAATATCCCCAAATGCGACAATTTTGCTTGTTTACATACCCGCCAAGATCAAAGTGAGCTTCATCTGAAAAGATGATTTTTTTGGCAAAATCGGCATCTTCTGTAAGTCGATCGCAGGTAATATTTCCCAGCGTTGTTCAAGCGTATACACAACCATATTCGTTCAGCGGAAGGATAAAACTAATTATCTGTCAAATCAGACATGAGCTAAGTGTTACCATTCACGAAATAAGCACTAGTTGAAAAAAACGTTAGATGGCGGACCCTATACTTTAATTATAAGACTTTTGTCTTGTTGTGCAGGGATGCAATAAATAAATAAATAAATAAAAAAAATAAAATAAATTGATATATATGAATTCATGTATGGTATTACACATGGCAAAACTATTATATATGAGTTGATATATGGACTAAGATATGAAATGTATTATAATATATGAGCTCATATATTGGAATTTAATTATGAAAATCTTCATATATGAATCCATATATAGAAATAAGATGTAATATATGGAGCCATATAAAAATTTATATTTATACGTATAAGTCACATAAGACCGTATTTGCAATCAAAAAAGCTTGCATTTTATTTACTCGATCTTTTTCTCTTTTCTTTATCACTGTGGAATTGGAAATCTATTAGAAAATACATACGGTATGCAAAGTTTAGTAAATTAAGTTTTATTTAAATATTTAAGTCATAAATATTAATAACTTTTTGTGATTTTGGACAGAGTTCAATTACTGTGTATGATAGGTAGCCCTTTCCTTACACATACCAATGAACAAGTTTGAAGACTCTCACTGATATAAAAACCAAATATGCGATAATTAATTATAACTTTTTATGACAGACACCCCTTCCACCTGTGGAGTAAAATATTTCATATAAAAAAAATTTTTAATCGCTTCACAAATGGCAGAGAAATCGGTGAACATATAAAAAAATACATACATGACGAACATATAACCTTCTCCTTTTTTGAAGTCGGTTAAAAAGTATCTTAGTTCTTAGGTAGCCCTTTCCTTACACATACCAATGAACAAGTTTGAAGACTCTCACTGATATAAAAACCAAATATGCGATAATTAATTATAACTTTTTATGACAGACACCCCTTCCACCTGTGGAGTAAAATATTTCATATAAAAAAAATTTTTAATCGCTTCACAAATGGCAGAGAAATCGGTGAACATATAAAAAAATACATACATGACGAACATATAACCTTCTCCTTTTTTGAAGTCGGTTAAAAAGTATCTTAGTTCCTATGAAATTAAATTTTTTTAATGTAAGTTTGGCATTAATTTTTTGTTAAATCTTATTAATTTATTATGGCTTCCTTTTAGATATAAAAACAACAATATAGAAAAAGTTTAGAAGAATTATCTAGCGTTCAAAAGGTGGCTTAGACTAGAAAAAGCTCCGTTCAAGGCACTATGCATTTGATGTACTTCTGTGGCTGAGCGGTAGAAATGCTAGCCTGTCAGTCCAGAGGTCGTGGATCCGATTCCGCCATAGACTCTGTGTGTTTTCCGCAGACAAGCTAATCGCTTCGCGGGTTGTGTTTGTTTAAAAAAAATTAATTTTAAAATAATTGCCCGGTATAGCGATTCAATATGTCATAGTCTAACAAAAAATAAATACTTATTTATATAAAACATAAATAACAGAGAATATTTAGCTCAGTGCTTTTTTACCCGCACTTTTTTAGTTTTTATCCTTTTTTACCCTATTTTGATATGCTCACAGGGCTTTTGATGATTCAAAGAAAATCAACAAGAAAAAAGTGTTCAAGTATACTATAGTTATTTTGATTTTGTCTTGGCGTCAGTTACAATTGGAAGTTCGTTATCAGTGAATGTGTAATTTTAATTAAAAAAGTGCGTTTTTAAAAAAGTTAAAATGGGCAGCAAAAGTAAATTAAAACGTCGCATAAAAAAGAATCATTAATTGAAAACTGTATTAATAATTAATTGTTTTATCAATAGAAAAATTAATTGCATTGACTAGCGAAATCACTGACGAGGGGTTATGCAGATGGTGTCCATTGACTACCGTTAATGTCATTTCCATGTTAAAATCGTCAGTTGTGTGCACTAGCTAGTAGCTAGGCTGGTAGTAAGTGGTAATGATTGGTAGTTAACGAAATAGCTAGACATTCGCTAGGTACGCCGACTGTAGGATATGTTGTAGTTTTTGTATTTATTCCCAGTTGGGCATGTCTTTCAGACATCTTAAACGGCGGGTACAAGACGACAGCTCAAATAAATCGTTGACGATATTTTCGAATAAATGACCACGAAATCATGCAAGAACACACAAGCATAGTTTCCAGATGAAATAGGGGCCGATTCGTCAAATTTCGAACGAAAAATCGTCAAAATAATTTTCCAAAACGTCCAAAATTCGTACAAATAAAACTTAAATTTTTTTCGAACTAAATATGTATGTATGTTTGTATTTTATTTAACAAAAACATAAAACAATTCATAGTTTTTCATAAAATATGTAAAGTAAATTATTATCAATAAAAATATCATATCCCGTTTTAAAAAGAATATTATTAATGTTTAGTATATTTTTAGTAGAATAATATATAGGGTGTTTTTTTAGAGGTATAGAACTTCGAATTGAAATAAAACACAAGAAAATCGTTTTAATGTCCATCAATTTGGCTTTATTGGAAGGATAATTTTATGCCATTAACGTTTAAATATGATTTCGGGCATGTGGCCGCCGCAGCTGGCTCGAATAAAGCCAATTCTACAGGTCCAATTTTCAACCACTTTTTCGAGCATATGGGGCCGTATGTTGGCAATAACGCCACGAATGTTGGCTTCCAAGTCCCCTAACGTTTCTGGTTTGTTGGCGTAGACGAGCGACTTCACATATCCCCAAAGAAAATAATCCAATGGTGTCAAATCACACGATCTTGGAGGCCAATTGACAGGTTATCCATGGTTAACCGAATTAATTGCTCTGATGGACGATTATGTCGACCATAAAATGGACGGAGCTTGCGGTAAACTTCGCGAACTGAACCATTATTTTCGAAATAAATTTGCACGATTTGCAAGCATTGTTCTTTTGTCAACCTGTTCATGATGAAATGGCAAACCAAACTAAATATTAATCACTTGACAGCTGACAAAATGGCCGCCAATACCTCAATAAAAAACACCCTATACATTCATATACATTATTTAACATACATGTATATATATTATATATATATATGTATGTATATACATATGTATATGTGATAAGATGTGATATTCTTCATAAGGGGTTAAAATACAATAAATACGATTTAACGGAGTTTTTCAATTTATTTGCCAAACGATAAAAACAAAAATTTTTTGTTTTTGTAACACCGACAGAGTTTTATGCCTGCGCTTTGACATTTTTCTTTATTATTCATATAACAAACTGTAGCCCGTTTCTATAACTTTCGTTACGCATTATAACGAACGATATAACGAATTTAGTGGTGGAACGAACGGTGGTGTTTCTATAAGTGTGGTGGTATTCATTTTCGTTATAATTTTCGTTAAAGTTTTCGTTATTATATGTTTAACAGAAAGTGTAGTGATATTTAGCGCAAAAACAAACATGAGTGAGGTAAGGTTGAAAAATTATACTATTGTGTGCAAATTATAATTATTAAAACATATTATGTACAGAAGAAAGTACGTACTGGTAAAATTTCCAAAGGCCAAAAGCAAAAGCTTTTGGAAATTTTACGCGGCCACAGAAATGTGGCTATGGGGCAGTTTGGTGGACCAAATAGCGGCAAATTGGCACAGACTGTTTGGGAAACAGTGGCGGCAGAGCTTAATGCATGCGGACCAGCATGTAAGACGAGTGACCAGTGGAAAAAGGTTCGTTAATTTTTTTTTTTTTTTTTTATATGAAGTTGTATTCAGCAAATGAAAAACAGTATATTTATATTATATATGTTATATATAGTGTGTATAATATACATATACACTGTATATGTTTGAATTTATCATATATTTATATTTATTATATATTTATTTTTACAGTGTTGGGCAGACTGAAAATCTACTGTCAAGAAGCAGCAGCTGCGGTTAATAGATTCAACCAAGCCACTGGGAATCGTCCTGCCACCGAAGGTCCGCCGCCGCTAGAAGGGATGGACAAGGAGGCGCTGGAGTTCTTTCCAGCTGCTCTTGTTGATGGCGATGGTGGAACCATAGAGTCGGGATTCCAGGAGGTAATTTATGTTTTTATTTAAAAAGTTAAATTATTTTTAATTACAATTTTTGAATAGGAGAATAATTATGATATGGAAGTGCAGGAAACACTGGAGGAACTTTTGGTGACGCCTGGTAAAGAAGTGACAGAAGTGGCAACCACAACAAAAGCAGCACGAACAGCCACTTCCTCTTTCTTAAGTGCTTTTGAGGAAGTGAAGGAGCTGATGAATAAGCAGGAGGAGAAGAGGTGTAGTGAAATGGCAGAGCTCATGAAGGTACTCAAAACGATGAGTTCCTCTCTGCAATCAATTGATGCGTCGCTTAAAACTTTGGCTGAAAAGAAGCAAATTTAACTTCTATTTATATGTACATATATTAGTTTTCATTTAGTTATTTGTACATATGTTGAATTGTGTTTAATTTTTTTTGTTTTTTTTATACCTATTCTTATTTTAAATGAATTAATGAATTGTTTTGTTTTGCTATAAATTTGTTGTTTTATTTTTCTTGTTTAATTGAAATAGTTCCTTACAATAGATTCGCGAACTCTTCGTCCTTGATTTATGACATTTGGAATATCTTCGTCGATAGCTTCTTCATGCATGATTGAAATATCAGACCCATTTACGTCTGGAATAGTTTGCTTATGAATTAGTCTGAAATTGTGCAACGTCAAGCAGGTATTGATTATAACGCCAGAATATAATGGGCCAACTAAAATCCCGCGCTCATGCGACATGCACGTAAAGTCTTTTTTTAAAACTCCATTAAGCCTTTTCACGCAGTTGCGAGCTTGGATATTGACCTTGTTATAATTTTTTTGCCCAACAGATTCCGGATTTCGAAATGGTGTCATGAGCCATGGCTGAAGTGGATAACCAGAGTCTCCTATGAGCCAATTGGAGTTTGCATTAGCATTATACTGTGATTCCAAATACTCCTTGCATTTGGAATTTTCCCATATGTAGGCGTCATGGGTACTTCCACCGAACCGTGCATCGGCAGACAATATATTAAGGTCGTAATCGCTTATCAACTGTACATTTTTAGAAAAATACCCTTTTCTATTAATGTAACAGCACTCAACATCCATTGAGGGTTTTTTTATTTTCACGTGCGTACAATCGATGGCCCCAATGATTCCGGGAAACCCAGTGCAGGAAAAAAATCTACAATTATACATACAATATAGTATAGAAAGTGAAATTATATTATCATATATTACCTCTGTTTAATTCTATTCGACTCTGCCAACGTTTTGGGAAAGCGTATATATTTGCACATAAGCTTATTTTGTATGATGTAGGAAACTTCATGGATGGAGCGATGCACCATTGTCTTGCTCATCGAGCAAACGAAATCCTGCCCAATATCCCTTAAGTAGGATCCTGTCGCATAATAATGCAATGCTGCTGCCATCCTCAATGGTTTTGGAATAAAAGTTATTCTTACTCCGTCTTTCATGTAAGGGCGTATTTCATGCAACAACGCTATTGCATCTTTTTTAAATCTAAAAAGCTCTTCAAATCGCGCTTCCGGGAGGTGAAAAGGGTCGGTTGAATCCCTTAGATAGCGTCTATGTACACGCAGCATATTTCGCTGATCAACTAATATTGCTAGCGCGGCAGCTGCAAGCATAGTCACAAGCTTCAAAAAAATTAAATAAGTAAACAATTAACATTTACACACTTACTTTATTTATCTATACTTACTTTTTTAAATGAATAATTAAGCAATACAATATGTTCAAGTAAAATTTACAAGTAGAATTGAAGTAAACAAAACAACTCAGCTGTTACACATAACGAACAGTGTTTCGTTTCCACTGTTTCATACACTTTATAACAACTCCCCACGCTCGTAACGAAAGGTAAGTTTTCTGAGTTGTAGAAACACTTCGAAGCAAAATTTCGTTATGACCCATTCGTTATGAAAAAAAAAATCCTTCGTTATCAAAACGAAAAGTTATAGAAACGGGCTGCTGATCTTAAGAAAATAAACACACACAAGCAAAAGCAAAAACCCACGCAAACAAATAGCGGTAAACAAAAAATCATTCTTTCCATGTTTCTGTTGTTTTTATTACGAATTATAAGTGGTAGTTAGCAAACAATTACGATTTATAAGAGGTAAAGAAGATTTTATTTGAAAAAAAAAAAATTACGAATTAGCGAGGGGACCAAAATGTATGGAAATTTTACGAATTAACGGGATTTTTTCAAGGGACCGACAGTTTATTACGAATTATCGGGAATTACGATTTATCGGGATAGGAATTATCGGGATTTGACTGTAAATACATTTGTAATAAATATATATGTAAATCGAAATTATTATGACTAAAGCAGCTTACTGCTGTACAAAAAAAAAATTAAAAGATTTCGTACCGAGATATCGTAGCGATTTCTTACCGACATGTCGTTACGATATCATAACTACATATCGATGCGAAGTCGCGATTCACACAAAAATTTTTACGATGTCGGTAATATTTCGGTTCCGAAGTCGGAAGATTTAGTCGACCAGTCGTTACGAATTTGAAGCATTTGAAAGAACTTAAAAATTACACACATTTATTGGAATTGAACAATTTTATCATATCAGATACTACTATCAAATCAAATCATATACATACAATAATTTAGTTTTAAATTATCCTTAGTATACAAAATTGCTTCCACAACAGATATTTCCAAACCGATTTCTTGTTACATTTGCTGAAGATTGCGACAAAATAGCGTGGGAAATAAAAGACTAACGACATTTTTCTTCATTTCAGATTTTTTTTTTTCATTAATCTAAAAGTTTTAAGAGTGTATCACGGGGAAATTTTTCCATTATTAATATAATAATAATTAAATTGGGTTCATATTCAATTTCCTTTCCTTCACATTCTTCAAGAAAGTGAGAAAACTCTTTTAGAATATCATAGAAACAACTTTTATTTTATATAATAACAAGCTGAGCGCTACGTACAAACACACACTCAGCGTTACCGTTGTAAAATTTCAAAATGTGGCACAAAAAGGGGATTTTAAAAAAAAAGTGGCACCAAAAAGGGGATTTTAAGAAAAAAAGTGGCAGCCTTAAAAATAGGAAAAATTAATTAATTAAATTAGGTTTTGCATGTTTAAAGACTAAAATATACTATTTTTGTGATACAATAAAGCAAAAAAAGGTAAAAATAATTCATATAATAAAAAATTACTTACTCACCGATTAACCGAAACAACAAACTTTTAAATATTTTGTAGTATTATAGCGTATTTTTGTGTGTTTAAGTACTTGTTTCGCGTCTCAAATACAAATTTTTCATACAAACAAAGAAGTATGTTCAGTGGTTCTCACCTAAGTAAAACTTCAAAATCTTTGGACGTGGCTATAAATAGTTTATTAAAGACTCTGCTACTCTAATTAAACCAGAGGGAATTGTTAAGTTTTAAGGATTAGATTTAACAAAAGACGAATTAAATTATTTTTTATACCTGCACTCTGAAATATTTTCTTCAAGCAACATTGTTTTAAAGTACAAAAACTTAAACTAAGAAATTCAGAAATAAACTGTTTTGCAGAATGTTCGTCGTTGACCTCTGCCAGTATGGGTCAGATTATGACCCGCCAACAGAAGGAACTATGGATAATAATATAAGAAATGTTTTAACAAAATTAATTAATAAAAAAAATAAATAAATAAAACAGGACTATAATGCCATAATGAAAATGTTTATATGCTTAGAGAAATCCAGGAAAAAACTAAGAAACTAAATGATCTGTATTATAGATTACTTTTAATTTCCTCAACATCTACGATTAGTTAAAGGATTTTTACAAGTCAAGTTTTATCAAAACTAATTCACTTAAATCCGAAAGATTGTGTTAAAAGATTTCTTTAAACTATTGAAGTACTAATATATTTATGATTTTTTTGGTTGATTTAGTTTAAGAATTCTTAGGTGTGTTTTTTGTTTGTTTTACTAATAAACTCAAATTAATAAATAATTTATGCACTTTTATTTGTTAAAATTACTTGATTTATGAAAAATCTTTTTTAATCGGTAAACTGGTTAATACCGAAATTAACCAATTAAGCCACAACCTCGATTAATTAATCGAGCGATTAGTTAGTGTCCTCAATTGATTTATCAAATACCGGATCTAAATAAATACTTTAATACAATCAGTCTTTTATCGCTTCTATTAATTCTTGACTAAAACAATTTTCTGGAGTATGTACATATGTATATAAAAATTTTAATAGGAAATTTTTTTAATATATATATATAGATATATATGTACATTGCACATACATACATGCATAAATATATGTGTACATATTTATATTTACATATCCCTACAGACAGAGGTATAGGAATATAAGCATGCGTGGGCGTATTAATTATTCGAAAGATATGCATAAGCTGACCACGCATGACAAAAAAAAAGATTTCGTATAAGCTTGCTTAGATATTGATATATTAAAACAGCACAACTTTTATATTAATAAAACCTAAAGTACAAAAAAGTATATCTTCATTCAGTAAAAAGTATCAAAAAGTGGCAAAAATTAGAAAAAGTATCAAATTTGGGTGCATTTTGTAAAGGTAGCACAATAGTATCCAAGCAGTCGAAAAAGTGGCAAATTGCTACTTTAGTAGCACCAACGGTAACGCTGCACACATTCACATTTACAGTGATTCAATTAGATGAGGAGTTGCATCGGACACTGGTTTTAATAAATTTATTTGGTAGAAGGTATAAGTGCTTATGTTTATATACATGCACTTAAATGTAAAAAATAAACACTTTAAAAAAAAATTAAACCGACTTTATGCACTAAAAACTTAAAAATAACAGTATTATATGCGTTAACTATTTAACTATTTGCAGTCGGTGCCAAGAACGTTATTAGCTAAACCCAAAAATTAATTTCTACATAGGTTGTGAACTAATAAGATAGATTCTTCATTCTTGGTACCGACTGCAAATAGTTAAATAGTTAACGCATATAATACTTTTGTTATTTTTAACTTTTTAGTGCATAAAGTCGGTTTAATTTTTTTTTTAGTTTTTAATTGTTATTTCTTCAAATTACGCAAGTGACAAATCCACGTTGTTTAACTGTATTCACGCATGCGAATTGAAATAATAAAATCGATGCTTAAAAAATTAATATAAAGAAATTCTTATAAGGAATTAAAAAAAAGTCGAAGCGTTTGCCTCTTTGCTCTGTTTAAGTTTAAGAAATTTCGATTATTGAAATAGCACTAAAGGCCGTGATACACTAGCCTACACGATCGTGCGATTTTTGAGAAAATACAGCCCTGGTATGATGGAGTCTATGAACATTTTCAAAAGACAAAAACAATTCATCAGATCAGGGTTGTATTTTTTCGTAGATCGCGCGATTGTGTAGGATAGTGAATCATGGCCTTAAAAAGCACCGCGAGAAGTTTTTAAAAGCACTATAAATACCAGTTTTTATGAAACGGGTATTTAATAAAGTTTCGGGTACTTAGAAAGGAAAAAAGCACCCAAAAACACTGAGTTTGAAGACATTAACATATCCATGAGCGATGTAGTAAAAAGACGAACTCTTGCATTACTTGTGGCAACTGTAGTAGGTAATAGATTTTTCGTTAGGGAAATATCTAACGGTTTTGAGTAAATTTCTACTTTGAAAACTGCAGGGTATTTATGTTCGCACACACATATGTATATATACACATAAACAAATGCTGAGTGCATATCTGCCATTTCGTCGGTTGGTTATTGGTTTGCTGCACTCATAATGTATTTTGAATATACTATGCCGCAAACCAGTAACCAACCGACGATTTGTTGTGTTCATGGTAAAATTATACAAGGTACATGCAGAAGCCCAGCCTGTTAATGTATACAATGCAGAAAGTTGTCAAACTTTGTTTACAAGCTGCAAAAATGTTAGTGTGTGTGTGTGATTGAAATGATTACAGTGTTGCCAATGAATTTGCACATGGCTGTGTCTCCAATTACACATTGAACAAAATTGCACTACACATCTTTTGTGTGAATTAAAATTAAAACCAAAATAAATAAAAATAGATTACATGGCCCACACATGAGAGTAGAAATTACACACTGTGTATTACACACATATTGGCAACACTGAATGACTATAATCATGCATGAATGCCGCGTCTGCAATTGTACTTTAGTTACCCTGTGATTGCAGTTTTTAAAAACAAAAGACATCTGTTTCTGACAATTATCCGTTTGTTTCTACCAACAAAATGCATGTGTTTTTTGGTGCTGTAATTTTTTGTAGTCGTGCAACTACCTTGTATAATTTTACCATGGTTGTGTTCAAAATTGTTTTTTATATGGAAAGCATGGAAAGCACAACGAAAATTTTCAGAAATGGCAAACGTTGCCACTAGTACACACTACTGCGATGTAAACAAAATACTATAGTGAGACTCGGCAAAATACACACAGATATGTCCATTTGTAACAGGGTTGCCGTCATTTTTATTTTTCCCGAATTTGAACCCCAAAACAGTTTTTTATTTTTTTATATTGAAATTTTTTCCCAGACATAAAAATATCACCAAGTTGAATTTTATCATCTAAATCTTCCATTTAAATTCGCTAAAATTGAGTATCCATCCCATCTTAATATATTTGCACTTACTAATGAACAAGAAATGAATATATTTCTCCTTCGAAGGGCAAAAAATGTTGCCTTAATTAAAAAAAAATAAAATAAAACACCATTTAATTAGGTTCTGTCAAATTAATTGTTTAATATAACAAACCTTAATATATTTTTAGTTATCCGCTACCACTATGTGGGGTTTATTCGCTGTTGATATGAAATATGCTCTAGAGGAACATGAACAGCATCGTTTGTGCAAATCATCAGAGTACATGAATTTACATTTTCGTGTTAAATGGCTGTATAGTAATTATGTTAAGGAAGTTCCACCTCACAAAGGTGCTGTACCGGAATATCCAGCATGGTTTGAGCCATTTGTTATGCAATGGCTCAATGAAAATGATGACGTGTCATTAGAGTATCTTCATGGGGCCTTCAATCGTGATAAAAAAGATGGGGTAAGTTGGAATAAAATCATGATTTGAGTATTTATTTATTTTTTAAAGGATATTCAAAACTTTTTTATACACTTAAGTTAAGGTTATTTGGTCTTGAACCTTCTTTCAGAAAACATTCACACATTAAAGCATTTGGTGCATTGGCATTGGACAATGGCTCGAAAATATTCAGGTTTATTCGGGAAGTCACTTTCACCACAAATACGCGCGCGCATCTTTCACTTTTTGCTCTACTACATACATACAACATACGCAACGCGTATACGCAACGCGTATGTTGTATAACGCAATTAAATTTATTTTGTAGTACAGACATGCATGTTTATTTACCATTATTCCAGTTGTCAACATCGATATCATGTTAATACAATTACAAAAAAATGGGGTTTTGTCTACTCGATCTCAAAAATTATTTTGTGCTATTGACAGTGTTTCCTAAGGTCAAGAAAATAGCATGAACCTATCAATCAGTTGTGTTATACAGCGGGTAGACAAGCTCCAAGTTGTTGGCATTGTATTGACGTGACCACGATATTGACAACTGGAATAAGTGTGGTTAACTTTCAGAACCACTTGCAGCTAATTGTCCAAAGCCATTAATCAATTAAAAAACATATCCGTATGAATGACAGTATTTGTTTAAGATGCATAATTTTAATTAAAGAATGATAAATTTGTAACCATTTACACATTTCAAAATTTCTTGGACAACCATGCAGTTTCAAAAGAGTAGCGAGCATGCGCTATTTTCAAATTCGGTGGTTGATGTTTTCACTCAGCTGACACAATGTTTCGATGTTGTTAGCAAACTCGAGTGTCCCGATCCTGAAATATGGAAACGTTACATGAGACGTTTTGCTAAAACAATCGTAAAGGTGTTAATAGCTTATGCCGATATTGTAAAAAGAGAGTTTCCCGAACACATGATGGATGAACGTATTGTAAGTATTCAAAATTAGAACAAACTGATATAAAAGTTACCCAGCAAAAAAATACAAAATTTAAAAGCCAATAGGATCGCAACCTTTTGATCTTGATTCTAATGATACTCGTTTGCATTAAAGGCCATGAATAGATTTGTTTTATTAATTCGAACTAAAAATGTGTTATAGCCCATTCAGGCTACCGCGAAATCAAATAACTTCGGCTGAAATAAAATTCAAATAAAGTAATTAGTGTTTTTTTTTTGAATTGTTACAATTTAAGTTTAACATTTTTAACGCACTAAAAATTCCAAATTCTTATTTTACTTGTTCAGTAAAATATTTTTTTTATTATCAAAAGGTACTCCAATATTATTATGCAACCACGTTTCAGATCTTCGCGAAATCAATTCAAATGCCAACAATCAACAACTTGATTTTGTTCGTAATATAGTTTGAAATTATTTGATTTTGCTACTACTTAGTCAGTAGTGCTAGTCTAGTGGTGGATTTTCAATGACAAGCTAATGTTAAATGTCAATAGGCGATTACATTGGCTGGGGTACACCTGGTCAGTAGTGCTACTGACAATGTCACTAGTAAATCACTATATTTTCACTATTCGCATTTTCTGCAGGGCAGCTTTGCATATATATACAAGAGAACATGCAATCAATACACGCGCATGGTGCCTATTAAAACTGTACTAATCCAAATAAAGCTTTGCAAAGACACAAGAAAACGGAAGTACATGTCATGTTATTGTATCATGAAGCCAAGATATGGAAAGTCAAACATACATACACGAGTACATACATACATACATATATGTACATACATACATGTATACATGTTCACGTATATTACAAAAAAAAATTGTTTGTTTTATTATTTATTCATCTAATAACTTTTATTTCACATATAATACACATCGCTTATTAATTTTTCTCTTTTATATTAATGTGGTTTGTCTTGAAATAAAGTGTCAGAAGCAGCTGATGTCGGTGCTTCAGCATGTTTTAATTTTGCCGACTTAACCGACTTTGACCTTTAAAGTACAAAACTAAAAAAGTTGACTTTTTGTTGGCTATGGTTATGGCCCAAGAACAATATTTCTTTCTCGGATAATCGATTTTGCCGGTTAATCGAACCACGGATAATCGGGGCTTTTCTGTATTAAAAATAAACTATTATTGATAACTTGAAAGCAATGAAAATGTAGTTCCTCACATAAGCTTCAATATATGTATGTATTTTTTGCTGGGTGTTAAATAACACTCAATACATTGAATTGCAAAAATGTAGTATAAATATACATAATAACTTAAAACATGTTTGCTTTGACTATAGTAACAATAATATGCATTTATATTTACAGGCCTGTATATTGATGAACAACATTCAACAATTACGCGTTCAGTTGGAGAAAATGTTTGAATCTATGGGTGGCGATAAACTGGAAGAAGATGCGGCAAATATACTGAAAGAACTCCAGCAAAACCTTAACTCTGCTCTCGACGATTTGGCATGCCTCTTTGCTATAAGGTAAATCAGTTACTTTCGCTTAAAATCTGGTTGAACATTGATAAAATATCAAAAAAAAAAAACCTTAAGTACGTTCAAACTGGATTTTCTACAGAAATTTTGTTTTAATGTAGACTTCTAGTAAACAATATTTTTTGCCTAATTTTTCCAAAAATGTATATAAATACATATGTACATATCTGTGTTTTGGTGGCTTATTCAAGCGCGTATGTATAAAAACCACATTTTTCAGGAGAGCCGAAATACTGTACTTTTAATACTAGGGACTAGTGTTGTCATTGGAGCAAAATTTTTCGAATATTCGAACAACTTTATCATTTTTGTCCAAACGAACAAAAATTTTCAATTTACAATAAAAAATTATTCGAATAATTTTTGTCGAATATTCGCAGACACGGCTTGATAGATATAATTTAATTTTATGTCTTTATTTCGTTAATTTATCGCGTATGCAATGTAAACTTTAAAGCGGCGGTAAAGCAAAGCGTTAACAAAGTGTAATGACATTCTGTTGCGTATTTTAGACTTAAATAATCATAGAAGTAAAACGCGATCTAAGTGACAGAAGTTTCATGGGAATTCAATTTTTGAAAATGCCTCAAAGGAACTGAATAGCAATTAGATTTTACTTCTGCCCAAAACTCGATAGTGGACTCAATATTTTTTTATTGCATTAACTGAATCGTTCTCCATCCATTGTAGGTATACAATAGACAAAATTTTGCTATTACACTATACTTGGGTAACTGCTTCTATTATGTCTTCTTTGTTGTGTAGCAAAACACTGTTCATATTAATTATGCTTAAAATGTTAAAGTTTGAGGGTTAAATGGCAACTATTTCTTCAATTAAACCTTGTGCAATCTTAGTATAATTTTTTGAAATGTTCCATTTAACTTCAGAGCTTATGGTTTTAAATGATGGACTTCCTCGGAAAAATAGGTAAGGAAATTTTTGGTTTAGTGCCACCGCCTGGAAACAAAAGCACCAAAAATTAATTTTAAAAATCACTGAGCACTAGCTTCAAAATTTTCCGCGTCGAAAATTTCAAAAAGTACTGAAAACGTTGCGAAAAGCATCGAGTTGACAACGCTGATTAACGGTTCAAAGTTATTCGCAGTCGGGTTTTTTGATTTTTTTTAATTACTACTTGTTTATATACATACCTTCTTATAAATACATACATACATACGTACAAACAAACATACATATAGTACATACATTCATTATATGCAAACATACATTTAGAGAATTCACAATGAGCATATTAAAATTTTAATGTGGCAGCATTGAGACATCTTAATTTTTTTTTAAATATAAAATGTGAAAATTGAAGAGTTTTAAGTGAAAGGTGCCAATTATGGAAATTTTTACCTTGTGGAAGATTTTGTGCCATCAGGTAAAGATTTGTCACATTTTAAGATCCATACGTAAGTGTTTGACTTTACTAATTCAGCGAAACATATAATTTTTCATTTTAATATACATATGTATTTAATAGAAATGACAAATAATTTCGAGCGAGGAAATATCGATATTGTAGACTAGAGCCCCTAAAATTTACTAGTGAATCTTTGGTGCCAATGTCTAAATGTGGTCCCAAAAAAAACTACTTAGTCAGTAGTGTAGTGGTACATTTTCAATCACAAGCTAATGTTAAATGTCAATAGGCGATTACATTGGCTGGGGTACACCTGGTAAGTAGTGCTACTGACAATGTAAACTAGTAAATCACTACATTTTCACTATTCGCATTTTCTGCAGGGTATTTACATACATATTAGTTTATAATATCAGAGAGGGAGAATAAAATGCATGTTTGTACGAATGCTTATGAGAGACTGAATTATTTTCTTCCGTACGTATTAAAATAACAAAATTTGTTAAGTTAGAAATTATTGTTGGATACATTTTTCAAAATAACTTTTGCTCTGCGAAAAATAAAAATATTTTTTCATCAACAACAGCTGCGCTGACAGTTTTAAAATATTTAGTTTAACATTACCATATTGCCATACAGAAAATAACATGCTTTTTATACTTTTAAATTTGCCACCTGGAAATAAATTTGATTTACACACAAATAAAAAAACAAACTTGCAAGGCCATATTAAAGTGTTAAAGTTGAAACATTGCAATATTAATACACATTTTAAAATGCTATTGTTAACTCCCTAATAATTTCTAATTGAGTATCCAAGGCACATTTACTACAGGTACATGCATTAGAGAAAACAGTGTGGCAACTCTGTGCTTCTCACATAGTTTTACAAAGTAATTGTCAAAAAATTGTATGCATCAAACAAGGCACAAAAGTAATTGTCAAATGAATTCTTCGTTATAAACGTGTAAACAAAAAATCAGCGGATGAGCAATTTGCCCGATGCATGTACCTGTTTGATATGCCTTGTGAGTATCAATTATACCACATACATTCAAATCTATTTATTTCTATGTAAACTACAGTAATGCCTTTTGGGTATTTTTTTGTGCTTTTTGAAATTTTGTTAACAATTTTTCACAGTGCGTGTCGTGCTTTTTGTACAACAAAAAGATTTTTATATTGCAAAATTTAATAATTTGCAGCATTAATAGTACTTTTTAAGTAATTTTTTTGAATGCCAGTAATGGCAACTATGGGTGCATTCATAATGGAAATGAAATGAAATGAAATGAAATTCTCTCCGTGTTTAAAAAAAAGAGAACAAGAGTATGTTGTAGGTATTTTTCATGTTTACACTGATACTATAAGTAAAATGCAAGCAATGATATTAAACTGTTGAGTTAATAACAAAAATTTAAAAAAAAAGATTTGTACTAATAAAAATAAATATTTTTGAGAAAACATTTTATAATTTCAATTCAGTTTTACTACAAAATAGAATTTTTCTTAACTTTATTTATTGTTTATTTGGTTGTGCTGTACCAGTTAAGTAGCTGATGGTTGCAGTCGTAAAATATTTACAAAAACAACAGGAAAATTTCCTGATTTGATTTTCGTTGTTTTGTAAAAGTGTCAACACCATCAATATATACCATTAGTGCTGCCAATGTTTACTTTGAAATACACCTCTGGTGTGATGAGAATACTTAAGTTTCTAAAATGGTTTAGAAAATAAACATTTACCGACCGTTTGTCAAATTGTCTATCCGTATTCTCTCCTACTCGATACATTTCACTTTTACATGATAAGATTTTGTATAATCTACAGCATTTTTTGACATGTCGTACTACATTGTATTAACATGTAAAGACACCTTTATGAAGTATACTTTGTAGTATGGAAATAAAAAAATTTTGATTTTTGTAGGGAGCTTCGTGAAGTACGATAATAAGTATTATGTATTAAATGTCCATACCATCCGTTCTATGCGTATGCGTTGAATGCATTTCTGTACGTCCTATGCGATTCAAAATTCAAGTTACGTGCAATACATTTTATGCGCCAGGTATTTTTGTTTTGATCAGATGTAGTGAAAATATTTTTATCAAATAAACACAATTTTGGGAAAAAAAGGAAAGTGAAATTATGACTGAAAGAATTTGTGAAATTTGTGGAATATTTTTTAATAAAAATAATACATAATATTTTCCACAGCTTATATTAGCTTCTCCAACATTGCACTTTCTTAAAAAATAATAAACACAACAGAGATGACACTCAGTACATAATAGCAATCAATAACTAAAATGCAAATTACGTTCGTGAAATAACTATGTTAAAAACTGATTTTAATGTATTTTATTCTTAAAAATAGTAATAAGCTTTATTACAAAAGCTTTTTCTTTTATTAAAAACTTTTTTTATGCCAAAAAATTTAAAATTCAATTCCACCACACGAACATTATTATCGATATCATTGAAAACATAATATAATTTGCCATCTTTGGCTATCAAAAACAGCTGACCTTTTTTTCGTGATGAATGCGACGGATACAAAAGTATAAAGTAGACCTACTTTATCCGTCGTATGCGCCTATGCATTCTATGCGTTTTGCTCTGTAAAGGTAGAGGTCCATAGCCCGCTTTTTGCGCGTTACGCTTTATATGCATCTGTCAAAAAAGTAGAATCAATGTAATAATATGTGACAAGTTACATTGCAAAAAGCGCAGAACGCGTAGGCGCGTTCAAAGCACAAAGTTGGTCTACTTTCTACTTTTGTACGCGTTACAAGCACCATGAAAGAAAGTCAGCTGTTCTTGAATGCTAAAGATGCTAAATAATACTTTATTTCTTACGTTATCGATAAATTTTATTTTGCCGTGGATAATTTTTTTCTTTTTTTTCAATAAAAAAAATTTCTTAGTAAAAAAAAACTTGTTTAATAAAATATGTGAATATTTTCATTAATGCGATGTATTTTAATTAACTTTTCACCACACTTTTCTCAGTAACAAATTTTGCATATTAGTTATCGATTACTTTTACGTACTGAGTGTCATCTCCGCTAAATCTGTATTATTTACTGTGCATTACATATTTTTAAACAATAAAATGGAAGAAAATTTAATTAATGCTGTAAAAAAGCACGAGCTTTTATATAACAAAAGCTATTCGTTCCTCATGGGTATTTGGGTAAGACAAGTAAATGCCACTTAGCTGCTTCCATATAACTTCACACTTCTCCAAATCGATTCTTCTCACAACGGTCACCGACATTTTGAATGTTAGTAAGAGGTATTGCCTGCTAGTGTCATGCGCTAAATAGCTGCTTAGAAAAGTTATTGCTTAAGCCAATAATGTGCATACATTTATATGTAATTTTCAATTTACTTACATTAAAGTCAAGAACAGCCGACAATCTGCTGGAATGGCCCTGGCCGAGTTCTTCTCAAGACTATCTTTTAAATGCTGAATAAATAGTCAAAGACATCTGCAGACATTCTTGTCGCGGTTCGAAATTGCTCAGCGTCAGAAGTTTTATTTTTTTTAAATGTGGTTTCAAAAAACCCACTTAAATTCCGTTCTAAATACAACGGCCGTACCCAAAACCTTTTCTTTTTTTGAAATTGTTCATAGGCATTTTTTGCACATAAAATTAAATATACAAACTCGACTAACTCCACAAATTCTTTTAAAAACTCGATTTCACTCTCCATTTTTTCTTTATAAGTATTTATAAACAAACGCACACAGCTGATCAAAACAAAAATAAAATGGCGCATGAAAAGCAGTGCATGTAACTCAACGCGAACAAAGTATAGAACGAAACAAGAGGATGAAACGCGTCTAAAGCATAACGCGCAAAAAGCGAGCTATGGACCTCTACCTTAACTTGCCACATACAATTACAATGATTCTACTTTTTGACACATGCATAAAACGCAACAACGAATGGAACGGATGGTATGGACCTTCAGCTTTATGCTGTTGGAAAGCAAAAATTTATTTTATGAGGAGCTGATTTAGAAAACGCAGTGTTTCTGCAACTAAATTTTAAAATTAACTTTATGTAGCAGATATTTAAATTAAAAAACTAAAATAAAACATTATTTTAACCATTATCTACAACATGACCCTTTCTTTTTGCATTAGGTATTTTATTTTTTTTATTCTTTTCAACTGCAGTTCACTTATTATTAATAAATGCACCACATTATTCACTACATTGTTCATTTATCCGCATGCGTATTGCCTTAAAAATTTTCTTTCAAATGAATTAGTATGATTTGTAGTAACGTGTATCTTAAAACCGTACTACAAGTCATACTACGCTTAGTATAAAGTTAAGTAAGCTGTATACCCTGCATAACTCGTAGCTGTTGCGCAATCGTTGAGTGTTTCTCTTAAGGCAGAATTAAGGCCCAACTATAATATGAATAAGTTGGCTTAAGTTAATGTCAGAATTGAACGATAAGCCTGTCAAATGCTTAAACATTTCAGACTTGACTTTTAGGTGGCCATAATGGAATTACATGAACTTAAGCACTCCTTAGCCATAGCTGCACATCTAGGTATTGTTCATAATTTTGCAGTAATTTTGCTTCTTCTCATAACTCCTAAATGAATGCAATTCAATCTAATTAATTTGTTATAATGTGCTTATCTATTAAAAATTCACAACTAATTATATCTATCAATTTATTACATGTTTTATTTGCTTTGCCTACTAAAAAGTACAACAGTGAATATACATACATAAGCAAACACATGTGTATGTGTATATGTGTGTTGTAAAAAAATAAGTGCAAATTAAAATTTTGCTTTATTTTCTGAGTTTCAAATTAAAATCAATAAAAAAAATTTTAAAGCAATGAATATTTTCTGCTGCTGTTTATTTGAATTGAAAAAATGCATAAACCGTTGTTTCCGTACGGAACGTGCGTTCAGTTTGGCACTTTACTTAAACAAATGACATTTGACGAAACTTGACGAAAAGTTTCATTAAGTACATTATAGTTGCACACGTACGTATTGTATGTAATAGCACAGTTGCTTAAGTTTGCTTATTCATATTATAGTTGGGCCTTTACCCGACTGTAAATATAGGACTGTACAAAGTAAATTTATATAAAGTATATGCAAGTACTCAGGTGATTAATTTTTTTCTCGTGTAGTGTGAATGCCTGAATGTCAAAAGTTGTTTACAATTTTTGTACGCCATTTTGTTTTGTTTTGCTTTGTTATACACAGTTGTGTATACTGAAAACGTATGTGAAAAAGTTTAAATAAATTTTTACTTAAAAAATGTGTTACAAAACATTTAAAAATAATTATATTTAATTATTAAAGTACATATGTATTCTTTATTATACTTATTTCACATATTAAAGGTTTATCAATTAATAAACTTACTTTGGTTTTATCTATCCATACATTTTCTTTTTGTTGTATGCAGATCTGGGACTATTGCATTAAATAATCAAATGCATTGACCATTTTCCCACAATAAACCAAATCAAAGCAAATGCAAATTTATTACATTAGCACTAATTTTAATAATATTAGTGCAATTTTTTTGCATTTTACTAAAATCCCTACAAAGACATTCATCAACATTGCATTGTTACTTTTAGTGCACTATTTTTTGCACCACTAAACACATTATGAATAGTATTATTGCATTATCAGAGAAACATATAGTGCTAAATACAACGTAAATGTGTAGATACATAAAAACATACGTACATACATAAATATGTAAATTTTTTCCTATGTACATATCGTCATCTAAGAGGAAAAATCATATCACTACGTTTTTTATAATTTTTCGAGAGAAAGACAAAACTTGATGAAATAGTTCCAAGCGGTAGTATTTTTCGTTTATAAAATCACAATTTTTTAAGATATAACTTTACAATAAACGATCAATTGGTTCTAAAATCTAGTTTGTATTTATATTGACAGTTTTTTTCGTTAATTTGTATGTACGTATTTATAAAAGTGCTCTCAATGAACTTTAGTGTATTTTATATTTTTTATTTGTGCTATTTCCTAAAAATATTTTCACGTTTTATTCAATTTTACTGTGAACAATATGTGATAGTGCAATAATATTGCATTACTTCATGATGTGCTTAGTGGCAACACAAAATTAGTGTATTTTTTGTCATGCGATTAGCTGCTAATGCAATATTAATCCCTTACTTTTAAGAGATTTTATTTAAGTGCAAAAAATAGTGCACTACAAGCATCAAATTTAAATTTGCACTAAAATTTTCTGTTTTTTAATCAGTGCTTATGCAAAAGTAATGCAAGTTGCCCAGGTCTGGTTGTATCCATCTGTTTTTGACATTCATCCATTATTCTTACACAAACAAATCGCCTGTTGTTTTTGTACTTTCTTAGTTGTTGTAGACCTGCATATACTTTATATAAATATGCTTTGGGACTGTAAATGCAAATGTGTCATCTGATCGAATCTGTTGCATGAAAAGCTATGCCAATGCTTACCTGACTGAAATGGCATTTAACTGTAACGTCCGAACCTGCAGAAAATAGACTTTCATGACGAGGTTATGTGACATTTGTAGACAGTGATGGGATGTTTGTATATTGAATGGCAGTGTGGCACAAGAGCCCTATGTTGGTACTTTTGTTTCTTTTGATAATTTATAGTATGTTTCCACCGACTTTAAATCACGTAAGTTTAAGTAAATCACTTCAAAGTGTTTCCACCGAGCTTGTCAGTGATTTGTTGTTCGAATTTTCGTATTCAATTTATGCACGTGCTTTATAAGGTGGGCGCAGCAGCTGGTATGTGAATTTTATTCACATGTAGTTGACATTTAAAATTGATTAAATATTCCTTAATGCCGTTTTTTCGAAATTGTCAATCACTATTGATGAATGACCCAGGGATGGAGCTTGTAATTTTAAAAGCAACCCAGGGTTGCATACATAAATTGAGTTCGAAAAATAGTATTTTCGACATTATTTAAAATAAATCAACTACTTTGAGGTGATTTATCCATATGCAAAATGTATGGTAAATCATGTATAAATTAACATGATTTGCACAAATCATCATGATTTGTCTAAACCTAACGTTGGAAACATAATATTTAGCTTTTTAATTGCTAAGTTTGTATACATACATATGTACATGGCATATTTAATAAATTTAGTTTTCAAACAAAGTTTTTTATTTATAAAATTGGACTGTCAATCGTATATGTTTATTTTTTGTTCATATACATGCGTATATGTATTTATACATATAAATACATATATATATATATATAAACGCATGTATATGTACATATCTATGAATATGTAAAATATGCATACATATGTATGTGCGTACAAACATACAAGAGTACAAAAAATTGTTTATTATAATCATAACAATAATAATGATAGTAAAAATATAAATATTTTTATAATTATAATACTTTGTATGTATGTGTGTATGTATATGAATATAAAACTAAAATTGTAATTTAACTAAATATCAAAGTCATTACCTTGTTTTTAAGTATATATAAAAAAATGATTTGATACTATATAAATAATTTTCGTACTTTTTCCACACAATCAAAAATAATGTGAAGATATTGAACTTCCATCAATGTTTCGAATAGCTGTTTTGCACTTTATTTGATTTTTTTTTTAAGTGATAAACACCCAGCAAACAAGAAGTCATATATATATGTTTGGCTCTCATTTATTTTCTATGTAAATGAAAAACTTCAATTCTGTTTTTTTGATTATGTATGTTTATTTGAACCTTTAGAATTTTAATTTTATTGGTGAAGTCGAGAAGATGATATCGGCCAAATGGGCGCCGCACTGCGGACCATTTTACGAGATGGCGGCCAAAAGTCATTTAAATACATATATACATTTACATATACTTTACAACGAAAAATACTCTTGGAGATATATGCCATCCACAGTTCACAAAATGTTATACCATGGGGAACAAATAATTCAACACAATATGCTACCTATAGGAGTTCTATCTGAAGAAGCGCAAGAAAAAAGAAACAAAGACTACAGATTCTTTCGCGAGAACAACACACGAAAAATTTCCAGATGCTGTACTAATGAAGACTTGATTACTATTTTATTATGCACATCAGATCCATATATGTCCAATATTCGACAAAAATGGAAAACTAGTCCATTGCATTAGACCTAAAAGCTAAACTACTTCTAGAAGATGAAAGTCAAAGCTATTTAGAAGAAATATTTAATAAAAATTTTTAAATAATAATAATGATATTGAATCTAACATTGCGATTCTTAACGAAAATATAAAGCAGGCTGCTGAACATGCTTCTACCTCCCACCCGCAGACTGGGTTCAATAGAATTTATTCTACGGATATTGCACGTCTCGTATGTGAAAAAAGAAGAGCTAGACGGGAATGGCAACAGCACAGATCGCCCCAGCATAAAATCAGATTTAAAGAGTGCACTAAACGACTCCAATAGTTGCTTGCATATGAAAAAACTGCATCTCTTAAAAATTATCTGAAAAATCTCGATGTCTCACCAGCATCTAACTACTCTTTGTGGCGCGCTCCGAAAAAGCTTAAAACACCCGTTGAGTTTAAACCAACTCTGCGCACTTCTACCGGAGGTTGGGCAAGAAGTGATACGGAAAAAGGTAACTTGTTTGCAAAGCATTTAAAATCCGTATTTACCCCAAACAGATGTACTGCTGCTGTTGATTTACCGAGTGTAGTTGCTCTACCCCCTCGACCCTTAAAGTTTAAGATGCGTGACGTACAGAAAATAATTGCTGAACTCAACCCGAAGAAAGCTTCAGGTATTGATGGAATTAGTAACAAGATGCTGATGAATTTGCCACGTATTGCAATTAGAATCCTTCTATTTATTTTTAATGCCATATTAAGACTAGAGTATTATCCACACCTCTGAAAGCTTGCCAAGGTCAAAATGATTCCAAAGCCGGGCAGAGACCTTACCAAGGCTGAATCGTATAGGCCAATAAGTCTACTATCAACAATGTCTAAACTTTTCGAAAAACTGCTCATGATAAAATTGGACCCAATTCTAATTGGTAGTGGGTGCATACCAGACCATCAGTTTGGTTTTAGGAATCAGCATAGCACCATTGAACAAACGCATAGATTGGTTTAATTTATAAGAAGAACATTTGAAGAAAATAAATATTGTTCTGCCCTCTTCATTGATGTTTCTCAGGCATTTGATAAAGTATGGCATGAAGGCCTTATTTTAAAATTTAAATCATATCTACCAATAAATTTTCTGAAGCTATTGGAAAGTTACATTACTACCCGGAAGTTCACGTTTGTTGAAGGAGACTTCATGAGTGTGCCCGAATCTATATCATTCGGTGTGCCACAGGGGAGCATATTGGGGCCAGTTTTGTATTTGATTTATACTTGTGATATGCCTTTGAGCAGCAATATCCATACATCTACATTTGCCGATGATACAGCCTGCCTTAGTATGCACGAAAACCCTCGCGAGGCTTCCCGATATCTACAAGAACATATTACACAGCTGGAACTATGGTTAAACTTATGGAGAATTAAAGTTAACGACCAAAAGTGTGTTCAGCTAACATTTACCCTGCGAAGAGATACTTGTTCCCCAATTCGAATCAATACTCAAGTTGTTCCTCAACATTCACATGTAAAATACCTTGGTATACACCTTGATCGACGGCTTACATGGAAACACCATATTGACTCAAAGCTAACACAAATGAAACTTAAATTAACTCAGATACATTGGCTGATTGGTAGAAATTCAACACTCAGTCTAGATTGTAAACTTTTAATATACAAGTCGCTTTTGAAACCCATATGGTGCTACGGAGTACAGCTATGGGGCACTGCTTCAGCTTCCAATATAGAGAGAATCCAACGAAGGCAAAACAAGATTTTAAGACTAATAACATCGGCTCCATGGTCCATCAAAAATTCAAATTTACATCGTGATTTAAATATGCCACTAGTGACTGAAGAAATTAAAAAATACGCAGGCAAATACTTAACAAAACTCGAGTCTCATCCTAATCCACTTGCTCGTAACATCTTGAATTTTACTGGACACATCCGCTTAAAAAAGAGGGACACTATGGCTCTAATACTCAACACTCCAGACGAAACAGTTTGAAAATATTTTTGTGCTTAATACGATATTTATGTATTATTGATTACTATCACTAAGCTTATGCCTGACACTGGTTGGGCCTAATTATTATATCTAGATTTAAGATTTGAAAACTTATTGTTAGTTCATTTTTTGAAGATACAATAAATAAATAAACGCATGAAAAAAAAATAATAATAATTTAAATTTTAAGTTTACAAATTTAATTTATAATTTTTTTTTTTGGATTTAAATAGAAACCTACGTCTTCTTCATTAAAACCTCTTTATCTAAGAAAAATTTATAACAATGTTTGCATTTTGGATGTTCGCTTCTTGATAAGCTAATTTTTAACTTAAACTTCTTCAAAAACCATCCTTTGGCCCTTCGTTCTAAAAATTTCACGGGGGCCAAAGTTTGGCACTTTCTGAAAGAATTTAAGTTTTTAATAAGTATAAGTTGTAAATGTGACACAAATTATAAGACTTTGTGCAAAACAAATCTTTTAAACAAGTTTTAATACCTCGCTTTTGTACCAAAAATCAGCTAAAACTTAAAATTTATTTTAAATCTATCAGAACTACTTCTCTAACCGGTCGATTTTAAAGTTTTATATCTTAAACTTAAAGCCTATGGTCTCACCTAGTGAACAAAAAAACCGCAATCCAGTCAAAAGTTATATATTTTTCACCGCCATCTCGTGAAATGGTCCACTGTGCGCCGTCACAATTGATTGCTCGTTTTATGGCATTTTTCATCACTTCCGCGAGAACTTCGGGCGACAGATTCTCGCACTCGTGTCGAATGTTGTCCTTGAGGTCTTCCAGGGTCTCAGGCTTGTTCACGTAAACACGGGACTTCAAAAAAACCCAAAAAAAAGTCTGGAAATGATAAACCGGCAATCCAGCGGGCCAGTGTAAATCGTCAAAACGAGAGATGAGGCGACCTGTCAACGCCACGATACGATTCTTGGGGACTGTATAGCTCAATGGCTTGTTCACTTGTATTCTAGATCTATTTAGTTCACAAATGTCAAAACAGATTTCACATTGACCGCCATTTTCAAATATAAGAGCATCTTCCAATATGGTGATTTCTTTTGGCCCACCTTGTATTTATGTTTTCTTGTGAAAATACATGCATACATATTTATACATATGTTTATAAGAAGTTTCAAATATTATTAAGAAAAGTATAAAACAAGAAAGTGAAGATAGAGTAAGTAAGCGTAGACATTCCTGAATTTCTGATGAAGTTGCTCAAAATCTGTTCTTTTAATTACAACGACAAATATTACGGTTAGATTAATTATTATAATTGACTTCATTTAAATAAAATAATAATATTTTGTAAGACCTCGAGGCTCATTTTCGTTTTACAAAGATGTTTAATTTCAAAAACTCACAACTAGTTTTTTCCAACAGCCTGAAACTCACCATCAAAAGAAAGTAGATTAGAATAGTTACAACGAAATTATTACAAAAATCTTGGATTAATTAACACATTACTATGTATTTTATATATTATTTACTTATAAGCTCTTATAAACTCATATGTACACACAAGTACATATGTATGTACATAGGTATATATATAAATCAATCAAAATTAATTCCACGAATTTAAATATTATAGGTATATGAATTTTCACGTTTTATTTCAAATAACCCTCAATTTTATATCAAGAATGCGTGTTTGCTGGGCACAAAGCAATTCGTATGTATGTATGTATGCACAAAGAATTTTTTTTTGTTTATGTCGAAAACACATGACACGTTTTTAAGCATTCCATAAGCGCACAAAAGGATACATTTACATTATATCTACGATTTCTACAGTCGGCTAACGAGGTTTTTAGAAACGTTCCCTCAACAGTTGAGTAATTTTTTTTGAGTGTTAAACTTTTGAGAAAGTATATTTGTATCCTCGCACTGTTATGAGACAGGGTAGCTCCAAATAACGTAAAAGAGGGAAACTGCGAAAAATAAAAGTAATTAATTAAAAAAAAAAAAATTTAATAACACCTTCAAGAGGTCATAAAAAATGTGTGTTTGTTTGAATAGCAGAAAAAACACGTAAATTTTCACCTGAGGTGTTATATTTATGTATACATTTTAAGACGGATATAATGGCAAAGGTATACATATTATATACCCTTAAATAGACAATTACGTCTTCTATTGTGATTATATAGAGAAAACGAAGAAATATTTGAAGTAAAGAAAATGAGATCAACAATTTAAGCAAAAAGAAAAAATTAGAAAATTTAATTTTATAATGAAAATTCAATTTTAAATATTTGGAAAAGTATTGAAGGTATGAGATTAATTTTTTCTTTGTTTGCAAAGCTAAATGTATACTATTGAACTAAATTGAAATCGTTCCCAATATATAATTTTATAAAACTTTTTTGTTTTGGCAAAACTTGTGTTAGAAAAATTTTAAAATTTTTAGAAAATCCTCTTTCCTGCCTACATTTACATATAAGTAAGATGACAAGAGTTTCTCACAACCAAAAAATTTACAAAAACGAGTGTGAAATTTTTTTTGCTACATCTAAAATTAGATTTTAAAAAATCTTAATTTTTGACCAATGATGAATGTAGGGTGCACCATCACAATCTCTAAAATTAATTTCGCAGTCTTTCTTTCTACCTCTTCTCTCAGAAACAATCAAAGTTTTTATTAAATACTTAATAATAATTTTTTTAAATATTAAAAAAAAAAAAATTAAGGATACTTTTTCAACAAAATATACAAAATTTTCTCATAATTTTCAAAAAACCAAATTGCAAAATTATTCTTAGCTACAATTTTTGCGATATCAAAAAAAAAAATATTTTTCTCAGGAATTGTAATGAAGTTTTCTTTCAAAAACAGCAAAACCAAATGATTTTTGCTAAATAATAAAGAAGTTATGTCTAACGTTTAAAAAAAGTCATGGCCAAAAATAAAAAAAAAAAATTTTGCCAAATAACTTTGTCAAATAACTTGGAAACTGTAAGGGATAAATGGTGCTCTAAGCATGTTTTATTTTTGTTTCTTAACGCTGAAAAGTTATTTACAAAAGTTACAGAACTCCGAAAGAATTTCGACACCCGCAGTCTCCCACTTTACGCTCTTTGGAGCTACCCTGTCCCACAACATATATATATATATACTTTCTCAAAAGTTCAACACTTCTTTCCAAAGCAGTTGGTTTTATCAAAAGCGGTTCACTAGTTTAAAAGTTGCGGACTTTTTACCACATTTTTTATTTCACGCCACTGTGCGCTTATAGCTCCCAAAATATTCAACCGATTTCATCAAATATAGATTGTGCAGAAAAATCTTTAAAACCATATAAATCCTTTTAAAATCGGCAGGGTAAAAGGAATTACAAAAAACGTGCTTGCTCTTCTATATATCTATGGCAATAAATAATAATGGCTTAAGTTGAAATTTCTTGTTTTGAGATATTATGGATTTTGTCTTATATAAATTGTGTTTGATTTTTATATAAAATTTTTAGCCACCGAAAAAGATGGACATTTATTTAGAACAAACCTGTTAATTTTATTTAAAAAAATCGTTTTATTAGTTAATATTCGTTGTGTTTTAGTTAAGATGTTATGAAAAAATCCATTCACAGAAAAATAAAAAATAAAGTGAACTTAAGCTACTATATTGTAAGGCAAAATAATTTTTATTGATAAAAAGTCGAGATAAGTGATTCAGGTTAAATTGAAAAATGGGGAAAACCTGAGATATGATAATTTTTTAAAAGCTTAGTTAAATATAAGGTTTTCTTTTTATGATAAATAATTTGAATGGGCTGTTAGTTATTGAACTTAAGTGTATACAAGTTTCAATGCTCAAACATTTTAATATTGATGTAGCTACCTTAAAAAAATTAAGTTGAGTGAAGATGTTTTGGTTTATGTATTATTTTCCAAGAAGACTTAAGTTAAAATATAAATGCGTATAGTTTCATTAATAACAACATTTTATAATTAAAATTTAGCTGAGTGATAGATCTTGAAGAAGAGAACAAGAATATGTAATAAAATTAAAAAGCACCTACGTCAACTAACTAACTGATTCATCATCGCCCAGCCCAAACGACTATAGCTAGAGAGCTGAAATTTGGTGTGTAGGTTTCTTTTCCAATTTATAGATCTATTAAGATGGGATTTTTAGAAATTCTCAGAAAATATGATAGATAGATTCCAAATTTCAAAATCAGACAAATGCTGATAGAAAATTAGCAGACACTTGTTAACAGTGATATGTACTTTTATAAATATATATATAATATATATATTTTAGGTTTATTTGATATATTTCCATGGCAAAATTTGTCAAATAAGCCTATAAATAATCTTAATTATTTTGTATGAATACGGCATTTACAGGGTGGACCAAAAGTTATCTTGGGGTTTAAAAGTTTAATAACTTTTTCGTTTATTAATTTTTTTTTTTTTTTTCTCAGATTATATAATATATAAAATGGAAAATTTTTTACACTAAGTATGAAAAATAATGTCTCTTAAATTACCACTGTTTTCAGCTTCGCACTGATGGGCTCGTTTTAGAGCATTTTCCATAATATCTTCCAAAATTTCTGCAACAATGTTTGCCTTGAGTTCAAGGATTGTCTCTGGCTTGTTCACATACACTCGATACTTCAAATAACCCCAAAGAAAATAGTCGGGTGCTGTCAAAACTAGCGATCGCGCTGGGCCAAATTATTTCCAAATTTCTGGAAATTATTCGCTCTCCAAAAATTTTACTTAAAAGTGCCATTGTGTCTCGGGCAGTGCGGGCAGTGGCTCCGTCCTGCTGAAACCACATACCAGGTATGTTTTCAAGAGCAAGACGTAAAAAATTTTCTATCATAAACCGATACCGCTCTCCATTTACGGTTACAGCACTTCCATCTTCATTCTCGAAGAAGTAAGGCCAATGATATTTTCAGATGTGATCCCACACCATATTGTACACCTAATGGGGTGCAATTGGCGTTTATGAATGGCTCTTGGATTTTCAGAACCCCAGAACCTACAGTTCTGCTTATTAACAAAGCCATTCAAATGAAAATGAGCTTCATCACTCATAATCATAATCGCCCATCAGTGCGAAGCTGAAAACGGTGGTCATTTAAGAGATTATTTTTCATACTTAGTGTAAAAAAATTTTCCATTTTGTATATTATATAATCTGAGAAAAAAATATTTAAAAAAATTAATAAACGAAAAAGTTATTAAGCTTTTAAACCCCATGGTAACTTTTGGCCCACCCTGTAGTATTCAGCTACAATTGGCATTATTTAACAGTTCTAAGGAAATCGTACCTTTTTGAATGTTTTTTAAATTAAACTTGATCAAATTACCGTACAAATATTGAAATTACCTTTCTACCGTTCGGGGTCTAAATTACCGTACAATACGGCAAATATCTTACGGTTAACATCACTGTATGTCTGTAGTTTTTTATGCTCTCTCTTTAAACTTAGGACACTGAATCGCTTTATAATTTATTTAAGTTTTATGTATTTAGTCATTTTAAGTTTTATATGTATTTATATTTTGTATGCAAATATATGTACATATATATATATATATATATATATATATATTATTATTTTTTTTACTATAACGGATATTAGTCTAGAACCACGCATCACTCAATCGGTTCGAGAGCTAGGAGACCTGCTGCTCTCAGTTAAAGGTGGTGGAGGAAGTTCTAATATAAATGCCCAAAATCAAGTATCTCAAAGAAATGCTGTAGCCGTAGAAGCTGATGAGGTATTGAGACCACTTATGGACCTCTTGGATGGTTCATTAACGCTTTACGCACAATCATGCGAAAAGACTGTACTTAAACGCTTGCTTAAGGAACTGTGGAAAATTGTAATGCGTGCATTAGAAAAAACTATTGTTTTGCCTCCCATGACTGATAAAACGGTATGATCTCAAATTAAAACAAATTGTCTAAAAACTAAAATTTATAATTCAAAATTTTTGCAGATGATGTTCAAACATCTCACCGACAATGCTAAAAACCTCGCCTCTAACGCTAAAATAGAAGATATGGGTCGTTTATTTAAGTCACACATGGCTGGCAAACAGGATGTTAAAAGCGCATTAAGTGGTGTAATGGACATTTCCAAAGAAGTCGAAAAGAATTTATCGCCTAAACAATGTGCTGTTCTCGACGTGGCCTTAGATACAATTAAGCAGTACTTCCATGCTGGCGGTAATGGACTCAAAAAAACATTCCTGGAAAAATCACCAGAGCTCCAAAGCTTACGCTATGCGTTAAGCCTTTATACTCAAACGACTGATACGCTTATTAAGACGTTTATTTCCAGCCAAGTTCATGAAGGTTTGTTTTCCGTGGGTGCTCAAACCAAAATAATGAACTATTTTTTTCACAGTTGATCCAGAAAACCAAGAAGAAAGAGTTGGTGAAATATCTGTTCAAATTGACTTGTACTCGCATCCTGGAACCGGCGAATACAAAGTGAATGTAAAAGGTAACTTTTTTTTCATATAAACTGTCAAGAGCCTTTGGTTATTCCGGACTTGCAGCTGGAATAAGCTCAGCCACATCTAGGACCTTCTCACACAAGTATACAAATTGAAACACTTGATTATTTCTGCTTCGTTTTATTTAATTCCATTCTTACTGTGATTTAATTTATTTTTGTGCCTTAACACTTCTCGAATCAATATTATTTTCTGCGAACCCGTACTTTTCAGTCCTGACCAAGTGCCCCGCTCTCTTTCCCGACTATATGAAATTGAGAAAATGCCAGTTAGATAAAATTTGTCTTGCGTACATACTCTTCACTCGGAGCCTTTGCCACCTCCTTCACTATAATTCGCACTCGCTGTTACTTTTTAATCACTTGTCACTTGCATTCTAACCGCTAACGGTTGCCATTCTACAGAACGCTTTTCTTTTTAAAATTTTCGGTGCTCTGGATCTGATGCTGTTGTGCATGTGGGTTTTCTTTGAGATTATCCTGTTTCATATCTGCTCAAGATTCTGCTACTGCTTTAGTCTCATGTAGCTAACTAATCCACGACCAGATCTTGTAACCTGGAATGAGCCAGAGATTCCCCAGATGTTCTCCCTTGAATTCACATAACTCCATAACTATATGTATGGGTCAAAATTTCCACCATTGTTGATCTTCACAAACCACTTCAATAATTGCAATTTTTATGTGTCTATATACGTTGGAAAAATATTAAGCTATAGGTCTAAAGGGATTTCGAATTTGCGGAAATTTCGAAATATTTATTTTGTAATTAGTACTCGACTTCAATGTTTTTGAAAATTTTGTGTTGACAGATATATTTAAGTATTGTGAATCGGTATAATAAATAATTCTGGATTCCTCCTTGTTAAAAATTTTAAATATTTATATTTAAAATCAGCATAAAAATTGTAATATTGAAGACAATGAATTAAAAAATAAGAAACTTTAATACACATATGTACTCGTATGTACAATACTTAATTATTTAAATGAAAAATTAACTTAATGAAACAAATAAGATAAACTAGGTTTTCAAGTGATGTTTGCGTTCAAGTCAATGTACTTTTTCAACTTTCATCACCAACAAATAAAAATACAAAAATATAACTGCAATACCACCGTTAGACTCAGGATTTTTTATTGTTTAATTGTTTTCAAAAGCCCAATTCACAATCATGTACATTTTAGATTCCAAGTTTATTCAACTGTAAAAGTTTCCCGTGAATTGTGAACACTGATTTATCTTGCAATAGTGATTGTAAAATACAAAATCCACAATTTATTGACTGGAAATTCATGCATCGATAGACGCCCCAGTTGAAAGTTTCGATAGTTTGATGTAAAACTATCGATAGTATCGAATGGTTTTATAAATGTTGCCACATAAACGATGCTTAGCATAGTTAATATCTTTCATTGGTTCGAAAAAATCCAGAGTCCTCAACATATTCATTAGTATATAAAAATATATATACTGTCGCGCAAATTTTCTTTGAAAACATATTTATCCGTGAATGATTATGCACAATTAAGTGAAATATGTTTCAGTTTCAAACACTCTTACGCATGAAAAACATGTACATATTTGAGTTGTCACTCACTATCACGTTAAAATAAAAATACTATTTTATATATCGTCGGCTTAAAGTGTAAGCCTGCTAAATCCACTTTTTATAGCATATGACATTTTAATGCCATTCAAAAGAGAAAGAGACGCCTCATCTATTTGCTTAAATATTTATTTTAATTTGAAGCTCTACATGTCGAAGAAACTTAGGCTAATTTCTTAAGCTTTGTATAGAAACCGTTAACAGTATTTTGTCTCTCCTGTAAAATTTGCTTGAAGTGAGTTAGCAGGTTTACACTCTAAGCCGACGAAATATATATATAATAAAGAATAAAATAACATATATGTAGGTTCGTGGAACAAATTCGAAGGTAACAGGACCTTATTTATAATTGAAATTTTTATTTCCAAATTTAAATTTTTGTTATTAAAAGTCTGATTTTAACATCATTAGTGACATTGTATATTTGAATATATGTATATGGAGATATCTCCAAAGTCTATGTTTTTTTTAATGATGGTCCTCCTTGAAGATAAAAAAGGATCTGAGGTTAGGAACAAATGAGTTATTAAATCCTTATGACTGTTTATCCGAGAGGAATTTTTAGCATGCGGCAACCGCGTCTTTCTCACATTTTTGTGATTGGCTTCTAAGGCTTCTTCCGACGACCAGCCTAGAATGATCTTTCTATTATGACTGGTAATTTTAATTAGTAATTTTAAAATAAATAATTGCAGGAAATTTTTAATATTCTTACTACTTGTATGATAACATCACCTCAATGAATTCAAATTTTGTATATAGTACTTGGCATATAAAGTAAATACATATTTCGAATCACTGTTAAAAAGTCTTTCAACGATTTTATGTTTACGTTAAAAAAAGCCACATGATAGCACTCTTAGTAGAGCACCAAAATTGTCAATAAAGGGGGCGCTAAAATCATATATACAAGATGCAAATATACGCGAGCAAGTAAAATTGTTGCACCTGTATCTGTGAACGAAAGTTTAGCTGAAATGAACTTAAAACCTTTAACAAGTAGTAGCCCGGAAAGTATAGTTCAACTCTGGAATACATCCGAAAAGGTGAATAATCTCACATTAATTGGCCATTCATGGATGTCAGCTCTGACCATAGCAAGTATAAGCAGAAATTTGAAATTTAAATTCTTTCAGATGTGTTTACGATTTTTACTGCATTTGTGCCATTAAGGTACTACTATAAAATATTTATGCATCAAAATTTTATAAAAGCAAATTTTATTTCATTATTCAAATTGTAAAGGAACATCTATCTACTTATTAGCCTGCACATTAAGCTTATTTTACAAAAAGAGGATCAAAATGTTATAAGAAAGATTTTTAATGAAAGTGATTCCAATACATACTATAAACTTGTAATGTGATATTCTTACATAAAGCAAAATTCTTATATGAAAAAAAAAATTTGCAATTAATTTTCTAAAACATTAAACAACTACCTAATTTGTAAATTCAGCGCCCTCTTGCGTAAGAAAAGTGGAGAATACAATCTTTTTTTCAATACAATTTTTTTTATCTTTTGTTGAAAACAGTTGAATCATATTAATTTTTTTTTTAATTTTTTTAGTTTTTGTTTTTTCCTGAAATCTGTTTGAAAAATGGAGAAATTCTAACCAAAATCGATCATTTTGGCTTCTAAAAATGTACTTATTTTTCAAAGTTGTGACAAAATATTCAATTATTTTTTTTAGCAATATTTTAGAAAATCTAATCTAAATCTTGAACGTTTTTTTAGTTTTAAGTTGAATAATACGAGTTTTTTTATGCAAAAAAATATCAGTTAAGAATATTTTTTTTAAAATTGGTTATAACGTATTATTTCTTATACTCTTAGAAAATCCCAACTTTAATCTGCTGACCAGAAAACTAATTTTAATACAATTGTTTGAATGAAACCGTCAAAACTAAACTTTTTGCTTAGTAATTAAGGTACAAAATTCACTGACTTTTACCCCATCTGAGGGGGTCAATAAGGACTAAGACTTCAAAATTCTTTCAAACTTTTTGAATTAGATTGTTACTTATGGAACAGCATAACTTTTATTACAAAATAAGACTTGATTATATATTGTATTTTTTCTATGAAACAAAGCACTTTGCGACCCGACCACTTACGAAACCAGATTCCCTGCCTCGAGGACTCCGTGTTGAGTCGTGCATGTTCGTGTCATGAAAAAAAATGAATCGCGCCCATCTCTAGTTTTTAACTTCGTCATTCAACTATTAGCCTCATTAGATTTATATGTAAATATCAGGAGCTAAGCTCACAACTTGATCAATTACTTCGGCGGAATCACTGCGTCCCAGTCTTCCCAAAGGTACTTCATCATCTCAGTCCCATTATTCATCATATAACGTGCAAATGCATAAATTTTATCCCAAGCGTTGCAAATCAAAAAGGCGATTTTAGGAGCTTTATAAAATAGCTGATCAAAAGCTTTTAGATAGTTTATTTTTTCTTCTTTTTTTCACAAAAAACTAAAGGCATGTGCATATTGTTTTAAAAAAATTAATTAAAAACTCAAGGTACAAATTCCTTACAATTAAAACTAAACCGTTGAAGCTTTGGTGCAAAAGCAATAGAAATTATTGTTATGCGAATTATTGAGGTAGGTATGGTGTCCGGATTACAGAGTATATTACGGTATCCGGATTTGCAGATGACCAAAATATGGAAATAACACTGTACATAGATTTCAGGTTTGAAAAATTGAATTTTGAAAACTTGGAATTTTTTCGCATTTGCACCAGTGGATATAATTTCGGAGCCGGAAACAAATTGGTGAAAAAATATTTGATGAACATTTATGGACAACGAGGGTCGACCTGACCTGACCTGAGACTTAATACTTTGTAGTGAACGATAACCCAAAACAATTTTTTTTTTAAGGGAAGTTACACTCAGGCAATGAATGCCTACTACTATTACTAGCAGCGTTGCCGTTGTAAGATTTCAAAAAGTGGCACAAAAAGGGGATTTAAAAAAATGTGGCTCCAAAAAAAAGGATTTTAAGAAAAAAAAGTGGCAGCCTTAAAAATAAGAAAAATTAAAACAAATCGGCTCAGTTTTAAAAACATCAAGAATAAAAATTAGGTTTTGCATGTTTAAAGACTAAAATATACTATTTTTCTGATACAATACAGCCACAAAATGTAAAAATACTTCATATAATAAAAAATTACTTACTCACCGATTAACCGAAATAAGTACTTTAAGTACTTGTTTCGTCTCAAATACAAATTTTTCATACAAACAAAGAAGTATGTTCAGTGATTCTCACCTAAGTAAAACTTCAAAATCTTTGGACGTGGCTATAAATAGTTTATTAAAGACTCTGCTACTCTAGTTAAAACAGAGGGAATTGTTAAGTTTTAAGGATTAGATTTAATAAAATACGAATTAAATTATTTTATACCTGCACTCTGAAATATTTTCTTCAAGCAACAGTGTTTTAAAGTACAAAAACGTAAACTAAGAAATTCAGAAATAAACTGTTTTGCAGAATGTTCGTCGTTGACCTCTGCCAGTATGGGTCAGATTATGACCCGCCAACAGAAGGAACTATCGATAATAATACAAGAAATGTTTTAACAAAATTAATTAATAAAGAAAATAAATAAATAAAACAGGACTATCATGCCATAATGAAAATGTTTATATGCTTAGAGAAATCCAGGAAAAAACTAAGAAACTAAATGATCTGTATGTATTATAGATTATTTTCAATTTCCTCAACATCTACGATTAGTTAAAGGATTTTTACAAGTCAAGTTTTATGAAAACTAATTCACTTAAATCCTAAGCACTTAAACCAATTTATTTTTTCGAAAGATTGTGTTAGAAGATCTCTTTAAACTATTGAAGTACTAATATATTTATGATTCTTTTGGTTGATTTAGTTTAAGAATTCTTAGGTGTGTTTTTTGTTTGTTTTACTAATAAACTCAAATTAATAAATAATTTATGCACTTTTATTTGTTAAAATTACTTGATTTATGAAAAAACCTTTTAATCGGTTAACCGGTTAATACCGAAATTAACCAATTTAGCCACAACCTCGATTAATTAATCGAGCGATTAGTTAGTGTCCTCAATTGATTTAACAAATACCGGATCTAAATAAATACTTTAATACAATCAGTCTTTTATCGCTTCTATTAATTCTTGACTAAAACAATTTTCTGGAGTATGTACATATGTATATAAAAATTTTAATAGGAAATTTTTTAAATATATATGTATGTACATATTTATATTTCAGACAGAGGTATAGGAATATAAGCATGCGTGGGCGTATTAATTATTCGAAAGATATGCATAAGCAGACCACGCATGACAAAAAAAAAAGATTTCGTATAAGCTTGCTTACATATTGATATATTAAAACAGCACAACTTTTATATTAACAAAATCGAAAGTACAAAAAAGTATATCTTCATTCTGTAAAAAGTATCAAAAAGTGGCAGAAATTAGAAAAAGTATCAAATTTGGGTGCATTTTGTAAAGGTAGCACAATAGTATGCAAGCAGTCGAAAAAGTGGCAAATTGCTACTTTAGTAGTACCAATGGTAACGCTGGGTGTTACCTTCTTCAGGAAGGGGATAGTGATAGAGAAGACAGGTGGTGAAGGAAGAGATAGAGGAAAGCTTCATTCTTTTACAACTCTGGTTTTTGCACGTGTTGAATGAGGCGTAATAAATTTTTTTGAAGCCGTGATTAGTAGCCATTTTATTGGTTATTTTACTTCGCCGATGATTCTGCTACACAACGAAGGAGGGCGCTCTGATGTTACATTAGGATTAGTAACTGCAGACGTCGGTATAATTCTATGACTAGTACTATGACTTCATCACATTAACTTTCCTACAAAAACTGACACAAAGGGACACTAATGTACATCAGAAAAATGCGTGGTGTTGTTATTTGATGATCGTCTGATACAGGGCTCGAACCCAGGACCTTCGTTTTCGTAGTCAACGTGCTAACTACTCCAGCTAACGCCACCCTCAAAGATGAGAGCATCAAGGAAAAACTCAAACCTTCATATTCCAAGGCAAAAAGTATTTTTCAGTTGTAGATAAAGATAAAGTACTTGACCACAACTACGGTTTATCCAATGATAAGCTAATGCGGTTGATGCATTGAAAAAATATTAAGCCTAGTTTGCCATATTAAAGTTTTTAGGAATTCGGAAGGCTATTAATTGAATTAGCAAAGTCGCAGCTGATCGCTTTTTGCTTTTCCTGAAATTTTTAATAAAAAGTAGTAATGTTCATGAAAAAGAGCATATAGGTGGCATAAATTTTGTGCTATTTGCACCATGGAACTTGGGCCAATTGTAAACCCTCCCACAACCTTTCTTAACTATGTTGCTAAAAAAAAAACGATTTGCAATTGTTCAATAATTTTCGGATAGCAACGAATCAAACAAAATTTCTAAATTATCTTACAAATGATCTTGCTATGCATTTCGTGGCATTTTTTATATTTACGTTTTTGTTTGCCCTCTCCCGACAAAATATTCTAGCTACGTATCACCAATTTTTTATAAAATAAATTTGAATAAGTCAATTGACCTAGATTGACCTTTCGAAATTATTTTTCTTCTTAGTTCTTGCTGCAAATGACCTTAAATGGCAAATTCCATCGGGCATGTTTCGGCCCTTTGTTGAGATCAATCTTATTGGACCACATTTACAGGATAAAAAACGGAAATTTGCCACCAAATCAAAGTCAAATAACTGGTCTCCGAAATACAACGAATCCTTTAATTTGTAAGTATCAGATTGTTTTGGAATTTTGTTTACATAAGTGTGTATATAGAGGTCTGATAAAAAAATAACCGTTATTTTCAAATTTCGTGAGTTACGTATGTTCGATTTTCGCATTTTTTCTGTTATGTTGGTACACATGTCTGTTATATATGTTGGCAATATCAGCCGTTTTGGATTGTCAGTGTTTTCGTGTGATCTTCGATTTTTTACTATTCGAAAAAATGGATCAAAGAAACTGTATTAAGTTATGCGTAAAAAATTAAATTAAATGCGCAAGGACATTTGAAATGTTGACTGAGGCGTTTGACGAGTCTATTATGAGCAGAACACAAGTTCAATTGTGTTATAACCGGTTTAAGGAAGGCCGAGAAGATGTCAATGACGATGCTCGTCCTGGTCGCCCGAGCACGTCAACAACCGATGAAAACAGATGAAGCAGTGAGGAAAATGATTTTGGATAATCGTCGAATCATTATCAGAGAGGTTGTTGATGATGTTGGCATATCTGTCGGCTCATACCAAGCAATTTTTACGGATGTTTTAGGCATGAAACGTGCGGCAGCGAAGATTGTTTCAAAATTGCTAAATTTTGAACAAAAACAACGTCGCATGGACATCGCTCAGGAGCTGTTGAACATCGTCAACGACGATCCAGATTTCCTCAAAAAGGTCATAACTGGTGACGAATCATGGGTGTATGGCTATGACATTGAAACCAAAGTCCAATCATCCCAATGGAAGCATCCAGAAGAGCCAAGACCGAAAAAAGCACGTCAAGTTCGGTGAAATGTGAAGGTTTTGGTCACTGTTTTCTTCGACTGCAATGGCGTGGTGCCTCATGAATTCTTGCCACAAGGTCGTACGAGCAATAAGGAATACTATCTTGGAGTTATGCGTCGTTTGCGCGAAGCAATTCGTCAGAAACGCACAGAATTGTGGAAAAAACAATCATGGATTTTGCACCATGATAACGCACCAGCTCATACATCGATGCGTGTGCGTGAGTTTTAGGCCAAAAACCGTTATCATGCCTCAACCACCGTATTCACCGGACTTGGCCCCGCTGACTTTTTCCTCTTCCCAAAACTGAAGACACCGATGAAAGGAAAGCGTTTTGCTACGATTGAGGAGATAAAAGAAAAATCGAAACAGGAGCTGTTGGCGATACCAAAAAGCGCATTTCAGAAGTGTTTCGAGGATTGGAAAAAACGGTTATTTTTTTTATCAGACCTCGTATATCGAGTCATAACCGCCAAAAAAACTTAAGCGATATATTTTTTAAATTCGCTCCTTGTTGAACATAGATTAACTGCGCGGTCGTAAATAATAGGTTAGGTTAAGTTAGGAAGGATGGTGCTATACCGGACCTCTACTCGGAGACCCAATTGGGTCCATTGTGTTTCCTTTCTATTGTCCATTAAAAATTTATATTTAACCCCAATTTGTACCCAGAAGTGACCTATTATGATGAAGCCCCTTATGTCCTCAAGTTTACACTTCCCGATATCATTAATGCTCTCTACTCAGCTATCTAAGCCTATGATGTTGCAGTTTCGGGCAGTGAAAAATAATATGTTCAACGGTTTCTGGTTCATCTTCATCCCCGCACATTCTACAGAAATCTGCAGTGCGAGTTTCCTTAATTCTGGTTCTTGCTCTGACCGAGCAGTGACCACTCAACGATTCATGTCCAGTAGCAGTTCGGATCTTTCATAGCCCTCGAGACTCTACAATGCTCAATACTTCGCCATGAGCTATTGGTCCTGCTTTCTACCCAATTAATTAGTTCCCTATAGTAATTACCTAGCGGTAATTTCACCGATCTGTCACACACACCTCATCTAACGCCGACCCTATTCTTGCCAGCTCATCGGCAATTCCATTTCCCTGAACACTGCTGTGGCTAAACCCAACATAGTCTGACACTGATTTATCCATAAGCAAGTTGAAGGCTCTCCTACAGTCACTAACAAGTTTCGATTTGACATTGAGTCCCTTCAAAGCTTTTAGTAAGTAATAGATTTTCATCAAAAAATTAAGCTCGAAATTCGGTCGCTTAAGCTTTCTTGGTGGTTATGGCATGATATAGCATGATGTATTCTTGTATTTATAATTGTTTTGAAGTACCATTGGCACAGAGGAACAACTAGATTTCTTCGAGTTACATATTTGTGTCAAAGATTATTGCTTTGCCCGAGATGATCGTTTAGTGGGGGTAGCGGTAATACCTCTCAAGGACATATTAGAAAAGGTAAACTTTTTCAATTAACTAGTGTTTTAAATATCTATAATATATATCGTTCATTCACTTTAGGGTTCCGTTGCGTCTTGGCTATCCTTGCAAAGAAGAATTCAAATGGATGAGACCGGTTGGACCATTTTACGCATTCTATCTCAACGCAATAATGACGAAGTCGCCAAGGAATTTGTTAAGCTAAAATCCGAGATCCGCCAAGAACCGACAGCCGGCACATAGAAGCATTCATCAAGTTGACAAATTAAATCACTTTACGCACACATTCATATCCATACATACATATTCATAAATGCTGGCCACAGAGAGGAATGTATTCGATTGATGTTCGGCACTCTGGTGCTTCTTTGGCCAGCGGTGATATACATACTTGACATACATACATATGCACACTTGGCAATCTGCATACAGCTATACATATGTGCATACTACTTCAAGACTTCCATACGTTAATGCATGCTTAAGTACATACCTACATAAATATATATGTATGTATATATAGCAAGAGAGAGAAAGAGAAAGAGCGTATTTTCGAATATATATACGTATGTATATGTATATAGAAATATATATATATATATATATATATATATATATATATATATATATATATATATATATATATATATATATATGAATTGAATTGAAATCAAAACAGTAAAAAATTTTAAGTCAGTTCTAAAAATTTGGAATTACCCTATATATATACATATATGCAAAAATCTTTTTCTGCAAGGGTCAAAAGGGGTCTTCTATTTTCTTGAATGATTTTTAGTCTTTAAGGTTTCAAAAAAAAAAAAAATTAAGATGAAAACTTAATTATATTTAAAAAAAATTACTAAATTTATTATTATAATATATATATATATATATTATAATTATAAATTTAGTAATTTTTATATATATATTACAATAATAAATTTAGTAATTTTTTTTAAATATAATTAAGTTTTCATCTTAATTTTTTTTTTTTGAAACCTTAAAGACTAAAATTCATTCAAGAAAATAGAAGACCCCATTTTTATATTGACCCTTGCAGAAAAAGATTTTTACATATATATATATAGGGTAATTCCAAATTTTTAGAACTGACGTAGAGTTAAAATTTTTTACTGTTTTGATTTCAATTACATTTAATATTTTCAATTTCAAGCCGTCAAAATTTTGACATCTCGGGCATTTTTGGGAAAATTTAGTAAAATTTGAACATGAATTGAGTAACATTGTTCTTATATGCTGCTATTGTTCTTATATGCTGCTATATAATCTTGCGTGGGCGAGGCCACGCCCCTACAACTTTACCTTCATTTAATACACTTCTTCTTAACAAATTTTTACATGTCTTTAAGTGACCGAGTCCATGTCGATAAAAATATAAATTTTTATTTTATTTACTTCCATCCAAATTACACTGTGTGACAAAAATTAATGAAGTCGAAATAACAGGAATGTGTTACTATTTTTCTGGTAGGCATTGGTAGATTGTTATTACACTCGACAATGCCTACCAGAAAAATAGTAATACACACCTGTTATTTCGGCATAATGAATTTTTGTCACACAGTGTTATATTGAAATTACAAAATCCTTCGTTTGAAAATGAAGGCAGGATTCATCAAAATTTAACATTTTTTACGTAATTCTACCCAACCTATTCTTATGAAACTTTGTGCATACCGTGGGCTCTTGCAATTACACACAATCTTGCCGCACTCTTGGTGGGAAGTTCTACCCGTTTTAAAATTTAGAGTGATATTGCACATGCTTCCGAGTAGCGGATTCCTATGCAACTTTGCACATGCTTGTGGCTCTTCCGCGGTGACAAATTATTGTATTTATAAAAGTACTCAGAGCCACTCCTATCATAATTTTGTGATAATCTGATGGTCGTTAAATAAAATTTATAGAAAATTTACACTAGGACGTTATTTAATTTTGGTAGTCGAAGTTATTGGACAGGTACCTTGCCCTTTATTGTGGACAATATTAAGTGAGTAATTTTACTTCCAAGCTTCAAGATAACGAACGAAGCTTTCAAGTAAAATATTATTTTAAAATTAAAGGTTTTAGATACAAGTGATTGTGTTGAACGTTTTCATACACCCCCCCCCCCCCCCAAAAGGTCTGGACTGGCAATAAATTCATTAACATATATTTCAGCAAATGTCAAAATATTGATATTGCCAATGGAGGCAGCTTATTTCCAGTCCCTGCAATAATTGCCAAAAATTTTTCGTTGTCAATTATTGGGGACATGAAACGTCAAAATCGGTGTTAATTCTGTATTGCGTTTGACATTTAGATAATATTAGTGAAATTAAGAAAGTAAATTAAAAAAAGGAAAACAGTCTTTTGAAAACGTGTGTTGTTAAATAATTTGTATAGTAACAAGTTTATAAAAATAAAAATTCGTTCGATTAAACAGCTATTATACAAGTGAATTATATTTTTGCTATGTAGCTTCTCTGTTGACCTTCTCCATATAATGAGCTACGATTTCTCATAGCCGTAACTTAGTAAAGCAATCAGTAATATTGTTTCGTTATTCTGCCGGTGTTATTTGCTATATTGCCAACACATTAATTGTGTAGACTACATGGGGTTACAAAAAGCTATAATTTTGCGCTTTAAAAAATAAGCAGTTTTATGGTTATTTTTCCTGCACTTCAGTTTAGCTGATTTTAATATATTATTTGTGTGTTGCTCAGTAACTGCTTTCTGCAAAACTTTACATGCATAACCACGGGCCATAACAAAATATTGGGCGGGATTTTCTTACGAAGAGCCTTACATGTCTTGGGCTCTTTTCAAGATGGGCGCAAGCACGCCCATCAAGCTCTAATCCGCTACTTTACGTACTTCTGCCCCTTCCAACTGACACAGTTATCAAAGTTAGTAACCCAACAGAATAGAAACTTTGAATTAAAGATGTCTTATGAAAATAAACTTTATGTGAGGTGGCACTCTGACGATGACAAAATAAAATGTATAGGGAGTTGTAGTAGTAGGAATTGTCCGAAATTTTGTTAGTTGCCCTTTTTCATATTCATGCATGTATGTCATTGTGAAGAAAATTTCGCAGAACAAATCAGTAGCATGTAGAGATGGGAGCGTGTCGAATTTTCCTAAGTCGTCAAAACCAGAACACGAATACTGAAATCCCAACTATAATATGAATAAGCAAACTTAAGCAACTGTGCGATTACATGCAATACGTATGTGTGCAACTATAATGTACTTAATGAAACTTTTCGTCAAGTTTCGTCAAATGTCATTTGCTTAAGTAAAGTGCCAAACTGAACGCACGTTCCGTACGGAAACAACGGTTTATGCATTTTTTCAATTTAAATAAACAGCAGCAGAAAATATTCATGCTTTAAATTTTTTTTTATTGATTTTAATTTGAAACTCAGAAAATAAAGCAAAACTTTAATTTGCACTTATTTTTTTACAACACACTTATACACACATACACATCTGTTTGCTTATGTATATTCACTGTTGTACTTTTTAGTAGGCAAAGCAAATAAAACATGTAATAAATTGATAGATATAATTATTTGTGAATTTTTAATAGATAAGCACATTATAACAAATTAATTATGTAGATTGAATTGCATTCATTTAAGAATTATGAGAAGAAACAAAATAACTGCAAAATTATGAACAATACCTACATGTGCAGCTATGGCTAAGGAGTGCTGAAGTTCATGTAATTACATTATGGCCACCTAAAAGTCACCTCTGAAATGTTTAAGTATTTGACAGGCTTATCGTTCAATTCTGACATTAACTTAAGCAAGCTTGTTATATTATAGTTGGGCCTTAAGATGTTCAACTCGTGTGAAATACCGACGCGAAAAATTTTCTCAACACGATATTGCACGCATGCAAGAAATCAAACTGAATAGCAAAAAATTATTTTTTTATATTCAAATGAGTACACAATTTTATTTCAGCTTTCAAAAACTTCCCATTCGTGTATTTTCTTTTGTTTCTGCTCATACTCCTGCATCTGAAAATTCAAGTGTGTTTGGCGAAGTTAACACAATAAACGAATAGCCATACACAACGAAGAGCTTCGACAAGTTCGACAAGTTTTCTGAATGTCTGAATGCTGCTTTAAATAAATTCGGAAGTTAACATAGTAAAGATGTTGTGTGTTTTTTTTTGTTCTTTTGATTTTACAGTTTCAAGTGCGTATTTAATCGCTTGCTGGAAGTATCGTTGTTGTTGTTTGTTTTACTATTATCCAGTAGGAATAAGAAGCAGTACGGATGCCTTCTAAAAGGCCTCTGTACTCCTTCTTTTGAATGTACAAGGCCTGCTCGCTCCATCCCATATTCATATATTTTTACACAAGTTGTCATTGCGAGGTAGGCCTTCCGTTCTCGCTTCTTTCGCAGATATTCTAAAAGGCCTTAAATAATGGCTCTTTAAGGGCCTTCCAGAGAAGGGCTGTTTAAAGGCCTTCAAATAAAGATCATATTGAAAGGTGTGTAATAATGGTTTTCTACTGCTGGGGCAGTGTTGAAATGCAAGTAAAATAGTTGTGAAAATACATTTTTTATATGAATATAAAATATTTTCCCAACTGTTTTACTTGTATTACAGCACTTGTAAATTTTGAGAAACAGGTCCGAGGTATTCAATATACACATCTATACATATAGTGTTTTGACGTTTGTTTTATGATCAAAAGGGTCGATTATATTGAAAGGAAACTTCTGAAAATAACAAGAAGCCACATAGTATACAATTGTCAAAACAACTGTCTTATTCAACGTACAAAACTCAAGTAAAATTACTTACGCTTTCTTTCCTTAATCGCTCTGTATTTGGTATTTTTATATGAAATTTTCTTTCTTATAACGGCATTAGAATTCATTTGTTTTTCCTTTCCCAAAAAAAAGCAAAACAAAATACTTTACTCCTTCTGTGCTTCCTTCTTATAGAAGGGAATGTGGAATGTGTATCCCATCTTTATTTCCTAAAGAGCCGAAGTCTCCTATGAGGCCTTCTTCAGAAGTTACATAAGAATGTTAACTGAGTCAAAAACATGAATTCCTTTGCTTTTGTTTTGGCAAAATAACAAAACAAAAAATGTTACTCCTTTTCTTCTCCGTTCTCATAGAAGGGAATGTGGAATGTGTACCTTATCTTTTATGCGGAAAACCCGAGGCCTTCTATAAGGCATTCTTTAGCAGTTTGATAAGAATGGTAATTCGAGTCGAGAAAATTCTTGAGCAGGCCTTTAATAAGGCCTGAAGTAAGAAGGTCTTCTTAGTTTTACCTCTGGGATATATTTGTACATACAAACATTTCTGTTTCGTTAACTTCATATTTATTTAAAGCAGTAGTCAGCCGAAAACTGTACGAACATGTCGACAGCTGAAGCCCTTCGTTTTTTGTGTTAACTTCGACTACAACTCTTTGAATTTCAGTAGCAGAACTATGAGCAACAGGTTGGGCAGTCAAAAAAATAAAAAGTCGATGAAATAGGCAAATTTTACGACTTTTGCTATTTGGACTGCAGTTTTTTTAACACTGAAACAGTGAAAATAAATAATATCTACCATATTCGTTTATTACCCAGTAAAAACACACTCCTAAGAAGTCATGAAAATGTAGAGTTTGCGATCCCTAAGTAATGCAAATTGGGAGAATTTGTAATGATTTTTAGATAGGGTTGTCATTGCAAGAAGTTCTCCTTTTCGATGCGTAATCAGCGAATCGGAAGCGATTTTAAGAAAAATTTCCTTTTTGGCGTTCTATAACAATATTTTCCAGTAGAAAAAATGGTATAATTTAAAAATTTATAATTTGTTTCTTTTTACACCCAAAACTGTGTTTTCATGTAAATTTAGGTAAAAAACTTTTAATTTTTAGGCCAAAGTTAGTTTATAAATTTTTTTAAGAAAATCAATTTTCTTAAATCATGATGGGTATTTTCTAAAACAATAGAAGAATTAAAAGGGTTTGTGTGACTAAAACAAATTTTAACTTGTTTTTCTGCTAATTATCGCCAGATTAAAATATCGATTTTTTGGAAGCAATGAAAATGTAGTTCCTTCAGAAAGACTTCCAATTTTTTTTTTCTGGGTACCATTATAACATGTGTATATTTGTATGTATGTATGTAAATAAATTAAGACAAACATGTGGAGAAAGTATTTTAAAGTTTGTTCGATTTAAGCTTGCTTTTAGTACTGCTAAAGATTCGCTATTGATATCAGTAGCAAACTTTCGACATCGAATGATTTTTTGCCACAAACTGAGCGAAGAGTGCATTCTAGGAATTTATTTATGTTTCACTAGCAATAGTCGTCCTCAAATGTTTGTCGAATATTCGAATCCGATATTACACACTATTTTGATCGAGTGGTATGGTCAAGCGGAATACAATTTAGCAGGTACCATTTTCTAAGTTTAATTAAACGGGTTTTAAGTTCAGCCGATTTTTGCAGAGATTCTGCTATAAAAATGATTTGGGAAGCTTGTGTAATAATATTACTAAAAATATTACAATATGAAAAATTTTAGGAATTTTCCAAGTGCAAATAACCGAAATTTTTTTCATGCGAATTTCGAGAGGAGTGCTAATTTTATAAGTCAGTTTTGCGAATATTGCAATTAAGCGGAACTCATTTCAGCATGTATTTTTTTGTACTTTTTTTATTTGGGAAATTTTCATGAATTTATTTTTAATCAATTAATTGGGTATATATTTACATAAATATATCTATATACATACATATGTAAGTATGTACATATACATGCATACATACAACATCCAACCATATAAATACATACATACACTCTAAAACAATTTTGTTGAAAATTAGGTCGATAATATTAGGCAACACTTTACAGACTACTTTCACGTTTTTTAAATCTTTTGTTGATTTTTGAGCAGAATATGTTTAATTTTGAATAAAATATGTTTAATCATGGGGTGAGAGTAAATTTCATATACGCCCTTTCCAATAAAATTGCAAGCATTCACACAAACTCCTGATCAGAATATCAGAACGTAAATTATTTTTAAAAACACGGGTTTTTAGAGTGACTGCGAAATGTCCTACATAATTATTATAATTGAAATGCGTATGTTTATGTCGCTTAACCACCAGCAAATAAATTTCACCTATAATGTAATTATGACAATATGTCGAATAATAAATTTCCTAAATAATTGGCAAATACTTTCCCGCATTTTTAATACGTATAAATGTAATTTATAGATTTCTTTAATTTTGCAGATAAACTTTTTTACAGTTTCACAATATATAAATACTTATCACTGTTTACATAAAAGACATACTATTGTTATCAACATATTAACTGCTGTAAACACTAGAAATTTAATTTTAATTAATTTAATAAACAATATGGCGTGCTTTTATTGCAACTTGTACACTTTTGTACCTCTACTTTTTTGTTAAACATATTTCTGCTGTTTTACGCATATATGCTTAATTTTCAACATATTGACGTTATTTAGAAATACCTATGTGGCTATATTTTAAGCACACTTTGCACACTTTTAACAGCAGATTTGAATTTTTGTGTAAAAGAAGACAAATATTCTTTTTTTGATACAAATAACAACAAAATCTATATAAATTTAGACATTAAGAATATTTCAAAAAAAAATTACACAATATATTATTCTAAATTTTAGTTAATGTTTCAGAGTGTACATACATACATATATCCATTCATATATTAACATATGTAAACAGTAACAAACAAATATTAATAATTATAATAATAAAAAATAGTCTATGTAAATACTTTAACAACTTAATCTTACTTACTTAGGTCAATAAACATCCCTGTCGGAGAATGTGTGGTTGCCTACAAAAATAATTAACTTATAGTTAATACTTCTTAGACTAACTAAAAGCTAACTACAATGTCATCCAGAACAGATCCAAAATTATTTCTTAAGTTGAGTACGTAATCGAATTTGGTGAGAGCCAACAAACTTACTCTTAGCTTCTCGTACTTTGAAACTAATTTCAATTTTATATTAACATTTTGCTGTTATCATTTTAGATGGTACAATAGCTAGGTAATAGCGCGCTGACTATACAACATGTGATGATACGTGTTCGAACCCCAGAAAAAAAATTTTTAATTTACTGACTACCAGGTGACTTAAAAAAGTCAACTACAGCCTACGACATCGCAATTTTAAAAAACTCAGTTAATCACATTGAAAAGTAATCCAAGTGTCAGTCAGTACTAGTTGCTTAGCTTAAAGTTATTTGAAAGTTCACGGAATTTCCGACAAAGTATATACACATGTACAATGTGTATCGTCGGCTTAGAGTGTGAACGTGCTAAATCCACTTTTATAGCATATGACTAGGGAAAGGATTTTCATAAATTTAAAACCGCACTTTATGTACATACGAGTAAAATAAACATTAAAAATATAAAAATATATATTAAAAAATAATAAAATATGCATTTATTAACTCTTTTTTCAACATTTAATAACATTAAAAACTTAAAAAATCAGCTTCATTGCTTTCTTAACAAACATTTTATCAAATCATATGGAATACAAAATAAAGTTAAGAAGAACTTTTATTTACGTAAATGAATAAATGTTTTTGTAAATTGTCAAAGGTAAATCTCTGGCGATTTTTTCTGACAAAACATTTTTATTGTAAAAATTAACATTCCACTTCAGCAAAAGTTAAATATGCACTAAAATGCTGCTAGTTCGTTTGTGGAATATTCAGTTTCTAAGTTTTAACTATTTGAACTATAAAATATTGATGCAATTTGTTCCATTTTTTAAGTCCATATTATTTTTGTATAGCTTTATCTAATTTATTTTTAATTTCTTCACTTATTCTGTCTATCAGAGCACAATTTTTTTTACCGCATCTTCAATTAATTCAAGTTGAGCTGTTAAAGAATCAAAATCATTTAATTGGGCTATAGTGTCAACACGAAAGCCAAAAACTTATAGTATTTCTTTTAAAAAGAAGGAAGCTTTTTCTATTATCTGATTTTTTTACTATTTTGTTCTACGTATAAGATTAACTTTTATCACAACACGTTATAATTGAAAACAAATTGTGCATAAACTTTATTCGAAACGTGAAGTTCTTTTATTTGAATTAATTAATACATCAATATATAGTATTTTTAAATTAATTTTGTTTTCTTTCATTATTTAGATTTTTGTAATTTTTGATTTAATGTTTGAAATGTTTGTTGCTATAAATACTGAAGACTTATCCAGCTCAGCTAATGTCCTATAAAATTGTAGTATATGTACCAATATTATCTCTAGTTCAGCTTATTTATATAAGTCAAACTGTGGCCACTATTTTCATAAGTCTGGTTATCAAAAGTATTTGAAGACAAGACAAGCTTGCCCAATTAGCAATAGCAACCTTCAGCCGTTTGCCGCCAACCACCTCGTCGTGCAATAGCCCTTCTGCACCACCACCCCCAATGGTAACCAGGTCAAAGGCTCAGAAAGAGTTGGACTTAAATACGCCAAATAATACACCTTTAACTATGAACATTGGGATAATACAAAATTTAGAATCGGATCCTTTAATGACGTCTTCTTGTTCTACGGGGGAACAGAGCGAACGTATTAAAAATCTTGTTACAGCTGCTGTAAGCTCTCAGCAGGCTGATATACTTACAACTCTTAGTCAACGATTGACTAAATTAGTTCAAGCAAATATTGAAGAACGATTCAGAAAGTTGAACTGCAGCCAACCAAAACACGTAGAATTACAGTCTAAAGCAGTAGAGGTTTATTTCGAGTCTAATAATAGGAGACAACATCTGCCTGCTATAGAGCAACAAACCCTTGATCAAATCTTAGGATTGCCTTCCAACGCAAGACCTTCTCGCAATGATTCATTTTCCGGTAATGGAAACTTAAGTTTAATCAAGAAAACTATCCACAAGCTAGCAGTGCTGTGATTAGACTTGATAAAGTAGGACACATTATCCACAATTGGAAGATAAGGTTTTTGGGGGATCATAAGGGAATGTAGGTAGTTTTATTTACCGTGTGGAGGCTCTGATAATGCAGACGTTAGGCGGAAACTTTGAAATTCGTTGCCGATATATTTCCACTCTGTTTGAGTCTAAGGCGACAGACTGGTTTTGGCGTTACCACCGATCGGTGAATGAAATTCGTTGGCCAGATTTATGTAATGCTTTACGTCACCAATATAAAGACTCACGTACCGATGTCGACTTCAGAGAAATGATACGGGACAGGAAACAAAAAGTCAATGAAAGCTTTGACTCTTTCTATGAAGCCATAGTAGATATTGCTGACTGTTTATCAGTACCCCTTCCCGAAAACGTTTTAGTAGAAATACTTAGAAGAAACTTATTGTCCGAAATTCAACACGAAATTTTAAATTTACTTATCTATTTAGTTTCCCAAATACGCGACATTTGCCGCCGCAGGGAGTTTTTCCTGCTAGATTTAGGCAAATGGTAAATAAACCCATGAATCCACGACGACAGGTACATGAAATAGAAGATGAATCCGACTTGACCGATGAAGAGATTTCTGCTTTATAGTTGATATGCTGGAACTGCAAAAAAAATGGTCACCGATACCAAGATTGTAGCATCGGCAGGTGTTTTGCTACGGATGTGGCGCACCAAATATATACAAGCCTAACTGCACCAATTGTAATAGTTCAAAAAACTTGCGGTCGAGTGCACAGAAAACCGGTGAGATCGACCAGCACGAGCACGGAGTTGAGTTCTCTTCACGAATAAATAATATTACATTAAAGTTAGATGAAAACGCATCTAAAAAAACCTATAATAATAATAACTTAAAATTACTGCATACTACTTTAAACTCTGATTTGTGTAAAGAAGTTTATAATAAACTCAATGATTTGACTCCTATTACGAATAATTAAAACTCTGATTTACCTAAGGAAATTATAGTTAGTGCAAAGAAATCTGAATATCATGTAAATAACCCAACGAGTTTAACGAACGCTGTCCAACCAACCTATATGAAGCCATTCCAAGTTCGTTTAGCCGAATATAATAAAAAAAGAACTGAAATTTTTAATGTGCAGACTCCCGGTTTCAAAAAAGTGTTCTATGGAACTTTTGAAAAATTTTTGGAGCATGGTGAACCATACGCGAAAGAACTTGCTCAGTACAGTATATGATAATCCCAATGATATACGTCCGTACGCAACTGTTAAAATTTTTGAGGAAAGTTACGAAGGTCTGTTAGATACTGGGGCTTCACTTAGTTGTTTAGGCTCTAAAGCTGCCAGAAAGTTACTAAATTCTGAACAAAATATTAAGAAAATCTGTTCCTTTGTCAAAACCGCGGGTGGAAACTCTCAGGAAGTTTGTGGTTATTTAGAAACTGACATTACATTTCGGGGTGTTACAAAGAAGATAAAACTATACGTGATAACGAATCTGTCACAGGACTTTTATTTAGGTATTGACTTTTGGAGGGCGTTTGACTTATTACCAGCTGCCCTTGTCTCTGAAGTTGAATCTGGTATACAACCTTTCCAGTTTGCTGAAATTTCAGACCAGCGTCCGATCACTGATCTACAAAAAGCAAAAATTGAATTAGACCGTATGATTGCTAATGATATTATAGAAGAATCTGAAAGCGCCTGGTCTTCCCCAATTGTCCTGGTTCGTAAACCTGGTAAAATTCGATTGTGTTTAGATAGCAGAAACGTAAACTCGGTCACAGTAAAAGACGCGTACATAGTAGGCTACCTAGGGCGGAGTACATTACGAGTCTTCACCTGAAGAATGGCTTCTGGCAAATACCAGTAGACAAATCGTCGAAACATAAGACTGCATTTACTGTTCCTGACCGTCCATTGTATCATTATAAAGTCATGCCTTTTGGTCTTTACAATGCGCCGCAAACAATGTCGAGGGTAATGGACAAGGTGATTCCGGCGAACTTAAGAACACAAGTGTTTGTCTATCTGGATGATTTGCTAGTGGTGTCTGATACATTTGAACGGCATATAGAGATATTGCAAGAAATTTCTAGACATATTCGTTCCGCAGGACTCACCATCAATGTTGAAAAGTTTTAATTTTCTTGGTCACCTGGTGGGAAACGGGGTAATTCAAACCGGTCCAGAGAAAATTTCAGCCATCCTTGAATATCCGCCGCCGAGATCAGTACGCCAGCTCCGACGATTTTTAGGTATGCCCGGTTGGTACAGGAAGTTTATCAGGAACTATGCGTCTGTAACAGCTCCTCTAACTGATTTATTGAAAAGTAAGTGGAAATTTAATTGGAATGAGGCAGCGCAGTAAGCGTTTGAAGAATTAAAGCAAATCCTGACCACAGCGCCAGTGTTGCATAGACCAAATTTTTCACAGCCTTTTTATATACACTGTGATGCTAGCAGCAATGGGATAGGAAGTGTATTGGTGCAACAAAATGCGGACGGTGAAGAGTTTCCGATAGCATTCATGTCTAAGAAAATTAACCAAACCCAACGCAATTATTCCATCACCGAACAGGAATGTTTAGCAGCAATGCTAAGCATAAAAAAATTTAGAGCTTACGTAGAAGGACATGAGTTCACAGAGATCACTGATCATGCATCACTGAAGTGGCTCATGTCCTAAACGGATCTAAGCTCACGGTTGGCACGATGGTATTTGAAACTTCAAGGCTTTGACTTTCAAACCAATACTGAAATTCTGTCCGATAATTTGGGCCTTAGCATATGTAAAATAAATAACTCTGGAGTTTTTGTAGATTTAGAATCCAATCATTTTAAAAGCGACGATTACTTGCAACTGATTGACCGTATAAGGGAAAACCTAAATAAGACACCTGATCTCAAAATTATATACGGATTCTTGTATCGACTGGAGAGCAACTACATGATGATCTTGCTTGGAATCTTTGGATACCAAGAGACATGATTCCTGAAATTCTAGAAAAAGCTCATGATAGTCCTGCATCGGCTCATGGCGGCATTATGAAAACGTTGGAAATAATTAGAGGGTTTTATTATTGGCCTAATTTACTTAATGACGTTAAGGACTATGTAAACGGATGTGATATATATAAGGGTACAAAGTTTCCAAATTTTATAACAAGACCACCAATGGGTAGAAGCCCGCAAACGCTTCGGTTTTTCCAGAATCTATTCAGACTTCTTGGGTCCTTATCCACGTTCCAAATCAGGGAACATAGGAATATTTATAGTTGTAGATCATTATATGTCAAATAAATCAATAAAATTTTCCTATAGTTAGCTAAAGTCAAAATACAAGAAAAAAATCTAGTTTAAATTGACCTTACAAGATAACGAAAAAGTTTCAAACACACTTCATAAAATAAGGGTAATACCGTGCTTATAGGGTTGTAATAGAAAGGTGTAACTAAAAGTTTATTTTCTTCTGAAAATGTATATTTGTGGAGTGAATATAAAAATAGCGTGCTGAGTTAGCGTTTTATTCCAATGAAAAAATTAAAAAAAGTGGTGGTAAAAAAGCAAAAAGTTGCTCGAAAATTCCCGATCAGTTTTAAGAAGACGTCATTTGAACACCGCCAAGTAGACTTTATGAGCATTTGTAAGCACTTAATATATCACACAGAAGTGAAATACCTTTGGTGAAAATTTAACAAGGAGGTTTCATTTATTTTCGTGGAACTGATTTCAAAGAGTTTTCCTGATCACCTGCTGCCATTATATTGTATTTGGTGTATAACGGGAGCCTCAACATATATATGTATATACTCCATCTCACAAGTATTCTGAGAACAGGCACGTGTGACATTATGAAATTTGCAAGATTGGGGTATTATAAAAGATTTGCGAGGAGAAGGTGGTATAGCTACTAAAAATAATATAAAGTAAAAACTATCACATTCCAGAATTGCACTTAAAAATAGTATCACAGTAATAACACAGCGTCGAAAAATTCTTTTAGTATGAAAGAATAACAACTAATTTCATTTTATAAAATTCTCTATTTTTTATATTTAAATGTGACTTAAAATACATCACAACCAGCAAAGAAAGAGAAGATTTGTTTAAAATTAACTAAAGTTTTTGTAGAAGAAATAAAATTTTTTTGTTTAAAGCAAATGTGCAATTTGATAATCGTTTAAAATGAATTGAGAAGAAATTTTTATAAAAAAATCATGCAATTGAACTGAATATAAAAGAAAAAAAATTTACAAGGGTAGCTCGAAAAGTTGTTAAAATATAAAGGAAAAAAACGAAAGAAAAGAAGATCGGTAAAAGTATAGCAAAACGTTATTGGAGTTCAGCATTCAAAGATAATAATTAAATAATCTGTAGGAAAAATAACCATCCTTATTGAGTCAATAAAGGAGCCGGAGAAAGATCCTTCGTCGGGCTTCCAACAACAAAAAAGTAAGTGTTAAATTTTTTTTCTAAGTTCTTTTGTCACTGTACCTATTAGAAGTGTGCGCAAGCTTTGAGAAAGTGCACAGTATTGTATTTTTTTCAAGAGCGAATATTGTTTGTAGTGGTGATCGTAATTTAGTGTGAATCAAAAATAGAGAACAAGGAAACAAAAAACACATAACCATTGTACAACAGTTGAATAGACAGTTGTGTCAAGTGTGCAATATTTTTATTGAACACTTCATAGTGCACCTTACTCCATTTCACAAAATCAAAATTTCATAAATATTAAGTGATAATAAAACTTTTTACTTTTATATCCATTGTGAAAGATATTATTTTTATAGATATTTTATTTTTTAGTCCTAAGGCACAACTATAATATGAATAAGCAAACTTAAGCAACTGTGCGATTACATTCAATACGTATGTGTGCAACTATAATGTACTTAATGAAACTTTTTCGTCAAGTTTCGTCAAATGTCATTTGCTTAAGTAAAGTGCCAAACTGAACGCACGTTCCGTACGGAAACAACGGTTTATGCATTTTTTCAATTTAAATAAACAGCAGCAGAAAATATTCATTGCTTTTAAATATTTTTTTATTGATTTTTAATTTGAAACTCATAAAATCAAGCAAAACTTTAATTAGCACTTATTTTTTTACAACATACATATACACACATACACATGTGTTTGCTTATGTATATTCACTGTTGTACTTTTTTGTAAGCAAAGCAAATAAAACATGTAATAAATTGATAGTTATAATTTTTTGTGAATTTTTAATAGATAAGCACATTATAAAAAATTAATTAGATTGAATTGCATTCATTTAGGAGTTATGAGAAGAAACAAAATTACTGCAAAATTATGAACAATACCTAGATGTGCAGCTATGGCTAAGAAGTGCTTAAGTTCATGTAAGTACATTATGGCCACCTAAAAGTCACCTCTGAAATGTTTAAGCATTTGACAGGCTTATCGTTCAATTCTGACATTAACTTAAGCCAGCTTATTCATATTATAGTTGGGCCTTTAATCAATAAATTATAAAACTTAGATCAGTATAGCATGCAAACTAACACGCTCAAACAATCTACGTTGTTTGTTTTTTCTTTTAAACATACACATACATATTTTTACACTTTTGTGCTCATTTTACAATTGTCATTCGGTGTGCACTAGTGAAATATGCTTCGACACTACAATAACTAATGTCTTCGCTTGGCTTATAAACAAATGCTATTGCATGCTTTTGATAAAATTGAGCACCAGTTTCAGTGTTCTCATAAAATCAAGAGCACTAAAAAGAGAGAACAATTCAATAATATACACCGTGAAGCCAGTGTTGTCAGATATGGCGATATCTCGCCAAACGTGGCGACGAAAATTTATTTTTGGCGATGAAAATTTTCAAATGGCGATTGGCGATTTACTTGGCGATATTTGAACTCCTTGGCGATATATTTACGATTTCAATAAAATAGAATAATGTTAAAAATATGAATTGTTTTTTTTTAAAGAATTTTTTCTACAACATAAAATATTTCGTGCATGAAATTCTAAATGTTGTGACTCTTTATCTCAAACAAAATTTTCTGAAATTCAAGAAGTTTAAAAAATATGGCCCACAAAATCTCATTTGGTGTTTATAAAACACAGTGGGGAAAACTTTCTTTTATTAATTAGAACCAACATTTTGATAAGAAGCACGAGTTCTCGCCTATGCCAGCCATACACTACACAAGTTCAGTGCTTAAGTCTATAGCTCTTTTGGAATAAGTTATTTTTAATTATTTTTTGTATTCCACTATTTATATGTTAATGTAAACACTTTTCTTAATTTTTCTTATATAGTATAATTTTTATGTTTTACGATAGACGGTACCTGCTGAATTTAAAATTTAACTATATTTGTAATATAATTACAAAATTAAAAAATATTTTTGTAGCTATAATTTAATGTTTTATTATATTGGCGATATTTGGCAATATTCGACAAGTCATTTGGCTTCAAGGGTCAAAATAAATATGACAACACTGCCATGAAGATTAAGCAAGCAAACATCTTGTGCTCAGATCTAGTACCTATTACTGAAAATATCATGTAAATAGACGTAAACTGTTAAAGCTTTCATATTAACAGTAAGACTCTTCTGTTAATAACATTGAGTTAAATAGTTATTAACAGAGCTAACAGAATTCTGTTTGTTAGGTATGTTAAGTATTAGTAGATATGCATGATATATTCAGTAATAAGGATTTAGTTCATTAATTAATACTACGAGCAGATTGGAAATGAAAAACTGAAAATAATAATACCAAACATGACTATGAAATTCTTAATTTAGTTCAAGTTATCGTCGATTATATCATTAATTATTTTATCTTCGTCAAATTTAAAAGAAAAATTATAAACGTTAAACATGGAAAAGAGTACCAGAGAGTGATTTAGTTAATGATAAATTCGCATTTAAGATAATTACGTTAATTACCATCATAAAATTTAGAAAAACAAACTGATGTAACTAATGTTGTTGAACTTCTTTTCTTTTCTTTTGATTTGTTTCTTTTCCTAAATAGTTTTTGTTATAAATACACTCAAAAATTTTTAAATAATTTAAATTTTTCCCATTTCATACTTTTTTTTAACTTACATATTTTGAATGATTAAAGAAAAAAAATATATTCAAAATACATATGTACCTATATTGTCCAAAACTTTTTTATAATTTCGAATAATAACTTAAAATATTAACTTATGAAATACATACATATTAGTAGTAGGGGAATAGGGGTTCTAGGACAATTAAAATTGTGAGATTTTGAAATTTTAATTACCCAAATTTTAAAATTCTTGAAAATTTGTGAAATTTGATACCTACGAGGGTGGTTCAATAAGTCCGTCCGATTTTTTGTTTACATAAGGAGTTTTTTGTTTACATAAGGAGTTTTTTGTTTACATAAGGAGTTTTTTTATTATTACTACATACGAGGGCGGTTCAATAAGTCAGGTTTTTTATGACCGTGGGAATTTATATGTATGTATGTTTGTGGGGTGGATTAAGGGGTTTCATAAGATTAATATTTCATAAGTATACATGTATGCCGACTGGAAAATCATGAGATGATTTTTCCTAATACCAATGGAGGGAGTTGTGAAACTTAATTTTTCCTAATGCCTACGGCAATGCATGATTATTTTTCCTAATGCCGACGGCAATACATGATTATTTTTTTCAAATGCCGACGGCAATGCATGATTACTATATTTCTTAATGCCGACGGGAAAATGATTTTTCCAAAGGGAAAATTGCCAGTGTTGCCAGACTGTATAAATTTTTTATCGTAATACTATATCAGTAATATCAGAGAAAATATATTTGATGACTACTACACGATTCTCATATGAATCGTGGGAACGTGTATGTGTGATTTCCTCACGTTAATAAATTATTTATCATACCGACATTTTATGATGTAAAATGTTCTCATGTATGTGAACACCCTAATGCTTGTGTGTGGGTGGTCCAGCTTGATTGTCGATGGTAATTGTATATTGTGTTTATTTGTTTAAGGAATATATTTGTATGTATGTATGTATGTATGAATGTATAAATGTATGTATGCATGTATGAATGTATAAATGAATGTATGCATGTATGAATGTATAAATGAATGTATGCTTGTATGAATGTATAAATGAATGTATGAATGTAAATATAAATGTGCGATCGTGAGAACTTGTGCGTGGAATATTTTGTGCTTGTGTAGAATACATTTATATTTTGCAAAGTAGTCATTTTCTTTGTCTACGATTATTTTAAAGCAGAGGATTTTCAACTAAGTACAGTCATCAGCAGAGAAACAAAAAGTAAAAATTTGCAAGTAAGCAAAAAAGTTAACTTCTCCTCCTCCCCACTTTCTTCTATTCTCTTTATGTAGTTTGTATTTGAAATAAGAAAACACTTTTACATTTTTTTATTTTGTAAACATTTATTGTTTAAAATTTTATAAAATTTTATAATAATACATAGAGTAATATATTCTTAAGTATAAATATTTTAAAAAGTGAAAAAGTTCATTTAAAACAAGATATTTCTTTTGAGAGTAAAATAGCATTTCTTAATGCGCAAACACCAAAATTATGATAATTACAATAAAAATATTCTGGATACTTGATTTCCATTTGTTTAAAGTTGATGCAGCCTATATCTTCAACGTTAAAAATTTTTCGGTGTAAAATTTTTTCCAACCATAGTCTTTTTTCTTCACCTTTTACATATATTTTAGAACATCTTACGTTGGCTTTTAAAAAATTGCAAACGCTATGAAATGAAACTGATCCAGCAGTCCAGCTTAGGTGATGATAGTTTTTTGTTAGCCACTTTGCTTCTCTTTGCTTTTTTATTGATAAGCATTTAAAATCAAATGGTGGTTTTATAATGTAGTTGTTATATTCATAATTGTTGAAAACAATCGCTACTTCTTTTGCGATGAAATCGTTTGAATTAGTTTTGAAACCTTGTACGTCTATAAAAATTATGTTATTTTCCATGTTATTCAATTTATAACACTTTTCGAACTTGTCCTTTGATGGGTATATATTCTATTATACGATCATGAATAAGAATGCAGTAAGCTGATGTCTTTGCTGCAATATTAGTTGCTGTTTCAAATTCTATTTTTATATCAATCGGTCCATTATTGAGTGATTCATTCTGATGACTGACATCTACTACAATAATAGGAGGTTTTGTCTTAAACTCTGATGCAGTTAGAAGCGGTTGAGATTCTTTCATATAGTAGCTTTGTTGGAATCTTAGATACATATCATATAGAATTGCATAACGTTCATTTTGGAACTTTATGTTTAGATCATCATACGGGTATGAGACTGAATTTAAATGTACTTTCAAATTAGTCAAATCACAATGAACAAACTTATTTTCTTGTTGAAAAGCGATCAACACAAAACGGGGGCGTTCTCTATTTGCAGCCAGTTTAACATTCCAAATATGGCTAGTTCCTGTGTTTAATTGTGGATTAATATGACAATCCCAACTGCGAAATGCCATTGGTATAGAAGCACCATTGTTAATAATTTTAATCATATTCAATTTGCTAAGGTCAGATAATTGAACATGAGGTATTCTCCATGAGATGAGTGAAATTGTAAGTTTAGCTTTTTCAGTAGAAACACTCGAGCGTACAAGATCTTCATCGTTCTTATTGCGCAAGAGTATCAGTTCATGTTTTCCATTTAATATAACTTTGTTGTAGTCTTCAGCGAATCCTAGAAGCATTTTTAGAGGTACATAGAAATTGAAAAATCCATTTGCAAGAGTGACATCGTCAATTTTGTTCCATCCAGCATTTTGCATCACATTGCTTTCGTTTGGTGATAGAGAAACCAAATTTTTTATGGTGCTTGTGGTTCCTAAATATCTTGTATGATCAATTTCAATTCCATTGAGCTCATAGCGAATTTCATCAAATAGATATGCTACAAAGTTGTTTTTTAATTTAAAGTTCTCTGAAGAAGAAGACTTAGGGCTATTATCATCGGCAACAAACCCCTCTACATAAATGTAGCTCTCACTGGGTAGCACGTACAAATCTTGATTTTGTATTGAAATTCTAATTTCATCATTATTGTTGTAAGATTGAAAGTATGGTACATATGTATGATAGTCGTTTTTGATTATATTCTCATCAGAGAAAGGTTTATCTAACACATCTATTATTGAACTCATTTTGTCTTCAATTTAAAATTCAAGGACAAATTTTTATTTGATGTTGTTAGTGCTTTCTGTTGAAGTGGTCGCTTTAATGTTCTTGTTGTTGTTGTTACTGCTTTATTTTTCAATGTATTTGTGTTGTATATTAGCATTATTTAGTTGACCTCAAATGTATTCGTATTGTAATTTCCTCTCCTCGAAAATTAATTAAATCACCGTGTTGATCAACTACTCGCAGCGTTAGTGAACTTATCTGTCTGGTGTTCACAGGTAAATAGATGAGATTTCTTGGAACCTCATCTATTTTATAGCCTGGAGGCACATTAATCGGAAATTCATGAAGTGTATGCGATTTGGAGTTATTCATATATGTGTTAATAGCGATACTACTTTCAATTCGCAAGAGATTCACTTTAAAAATATTAACTGGAAGATCTGAGTAATAATATTTGTTTGGTGTTAGGATTCTGCTATTTAATCCTAAAAGTTTTCCAATTGTGTTGTCTTTATTAAAATATACAGGATCTTTGGAACTATTAACTTTAACTTGCATTGTATTGTTATTGGCTTCAATAAAAATCTTATTTTCTGGACAGAGTCTTCTGTATTGCTCTTGTATAAAATCTACAATATCATTCAATTCGTAAGATCCAATTGGTATTTCAATTGTATGTTCCCCTATATGAAACATATTGTTGTAGGTGTCTACATTTGGAATGCTGTTGTATGAATGAAAATCAATAGGAGGAAAGTAACAACTAGCAGATAATTCTGATGAGTTAGAGCTCAGAGTAAGTGTTATTGACATTATAACTGTCTGATTACAATTAAATAAAGTTTAGTACAACATATGGCTTATAAGCATGATTTACATATTTATTTCATTTTCTTATTTTAAAATTAACATTAGTTTCTTAATATTACTGCTATTGTTGTTGATGATGGTATTCAGCTATAATATTTCGTTCTTACTTATCCAAGAATTGTGTTGATTAGAAAATCCCAACCATTTAACGTATGCCTCCTTTCCTTTAGTTTTAAGAACCTTTTCAACTAGATATGTATTTCGATATCTAGTTTTCGAAAGTTCTTCAGTATAGAATCCACCTTTAATAGGATTACCAAGATAATCTTCTAATATGAATGTTGTAGGATTTGTATTTTGAACTCTTGTAATTGTGAAAATTTCTGTAGTCCAATTTGGAGTATAACCTTTTTCAAATGTATGCTTATATTTGCTTATGCGTACATGATCTCCAACATTAAATTTCGACATTTTGTACATCTTCAAATGACTGTATACTGTATTTAGTAGCTTTTCCTCATTTGTTAAGTTGACTTTAATCGGAGACATTTTAATGGTGCGATGAACTTTTCTATTGTATGCATTAATTAAATCTTTGTATATATCAATCCACTTATATGAACCATTAAAGCTAAATTCTTTCCACATCATTCCTTTCAATGTTCTGTTAAATCGTTCTACTATTGATGCTTTCATACTGCTATATGTTGAGTAGTGATTAATGCTGTATTTATCCATTACTTTTCCAAAGTGTTTGTTGAAAAATTCTTTACCATCATCTGTTTGTAAGTGTTTTGGTACTCGTCCTAATTCAAAAATATTTTCCATCGCCTTGGTTGTTTCGAGTGCAGTTTTAGTTTTTAGTGGTACTGCCCATGCAAATTTTGAAAATGTATCAATTACAGTTAACAAAAATCGATAATTTCTGTTTTCTCTAGAATAGATCCCCATTTCAACTAAATCAGCTTGCCAAAGATCATCTATTCCTTTCATTACAACTCTCCGACGCATAAAAACTTTTCGAGCTTGCTTATGCAGTTCGTTTACTAAATTTCTTTTTGAAGACATTAAGTTGTTTTACAGATTTTTTTGAGAGTGTTGTGATCTACTTGACGCACTTTCAGCTATTGATACAAACATGTAATTTTCCAATCTATAAATTTTCTCATTAAGCTGTTCAATTTGTTCTTCAAAGAATGTTTTAATTTGTAGAATGTCTTTTTGAATTTTATAATTTTCTTCTATATCTAATTTTATTTCGCGTTGTAGCTCCTCAATTTGCATTTGAATATCTTCTCGAATTATAGTATTATCTTCCTTAAAGTATGTTAATAATTTCTCTTCTAATTTTTCGATTTGAGTTTGCAGAAACAATTTATTGATAACATTGTTTTCCTCCAGAGCTTTTGCAACATTTTTGATTCTTTTGTTTTGGACATCAATGTTGTTGTTCGTATCCATAAAGAACCCCAGCAGTTTAGGTGCATTTTTCAAAGAAATTATGCTGCTAGTATCGTTTAAATAGTGTCCAAATTTATCAACAGACATACTTTATATACTTTATTGAAGTTAATGTATTATATTTGCTTCACGTAGTTTTTCAATAATTGATACAATCTCGTTATTGTGATTAGTATGGCCTGCAGCTTGTGATGCAAGCAGTAGTCGAAGACGATCTACTAACTCATTTGGATCGTCCCAGTATATATAGTTTGGCTTATGAACGTTAAATTCCATCATTCCATCACCTAAGTAACTACCTTTTGACTTAGATCCTGTTGATTTCTTAATAAGATGTTTGTATTTATATCCTCTAGTACCCTTAATTTGACCATCAGGTTTATAGTACCTTCTATATGCATTAGTAGTAATTAAAATCTTTTTATATATTTCGAGTTCAAATTTATCATAATTTTTTGGTATTTTATGAAACATTAGAGAAAATAGTCCTGGTGTTAGAGCCCATATTTGACCACCAACTTGTATTTTATCTTCATTAAGTTTGAGGTTACTATCACCAAATTCCCATTCATTATTGAAATCTTTATGTGGACCATAGTTTGTATCTAATTCATTTCTTCCTTCCAAGGCTGATAAGTCAGTATAAGTATCTTCTGTATTGGAAGTCTGTGAGTAAGATGGTATTATCGAATATTGTTCCTTCTGCTAGTTTCTTTGGTGTACTTGTCTCTATCTTGACTGATGTTTTTTCAGGTTTAAAACTTGTATATATTATTTTCAACTTCTGTCTTCATTTTACTTTCTTCTTTTATGGGAATTCTTTTAATATTTTTAGAACTATTTATGAATTCTTTGAGTGGTTCTGTTATAGGTTTAAATGTATCTCTTAGTTGTTCACGTGTATCTATTTCACCAGTTTTTATACTACGAAGCTTTTTCTTCAAGACATTTCTTGTCAACACCAACTGTTTTAAAATTTTCTCATCCATGTTTAATAATAGTAAATAACAGGTATCAGCTATTAGATCAGGTATTAGCTTATCAGGACCTGGTCTGGTTTTCAGATCAGCTTATCAGGACCTGGTCTGGTTTTCAGATCAGCTTAGCAGGACCTGGTCTGGTTTTCAGATCAACTTATCAGGTATCAGATGAGGTTATAGCAAATATATGTATCAAGTTTAAAGTTAGATTATTAACTAAAGGTAATTTTTTATGAGTAGTTGTTTATATAGCTATGAAATAGTCAAATTGCTTTCTGTAGCGATCATCGTTTAATTCGTTATCTTTGCTTATCATCAAAAATCCCTATTTATCCTTCCAACACTCTCGACAAATTTCTTGGAACTTTTCATGGCTCATATCGCTGCTAACATGATCCCTATAAACATGCTTCATATTTGTCTCATCTTGCTTAAACATTATAATATCATTTGCATTGTCTCTTATTAAATGCTTAGGAGTTCTGGTATAAGTTTGACACAGGTAGAATGAATTAACATCCCTATGTCGCCCCATACAAAAATATGTACGTATATTATTCTGCTTTTCACATACAACATCATCAAATATCATAATTGAATTAGTTTTAGCTTCGTCAGGTGGAATAACTGATTCATTATCGGTGAATGTAAAATACCCCATACCTTTAATTGGTGAAATTAGTTTCTTCAGGTATTCATATTTAGGTTGATAGAGAGATTTTGAGTATAAATAGATGTTTTCAAACTTGAGTCCATTAGGACTTTCTAGCAAGCCAATCATAACATTAGTCTTTCCACAATTTGATGGTCCCACTATTAGAGCACGAATAGAATTTGGTAAGAGAGGACTATGCTTTATTTTTGAACTGATGTTCACTGAATCATCAATATTACGAACTAAAATATTTTTATGTTGTTTTACTAACTGCATTTTTGTAACTAAATGCATTTCATATATATTACCTCTTATATAGGAAATATTAGATAATATGGTTATACGATATCAGAAAACTTTTAGTCATAAAACCACCGTCGTTGGAGGAGGTATAGTAGACAAAACAATAAACTCTCTACCTATTGAACTTCAGTACTGTGGACCTTCAGTACTGTGGACCTGGAACAAAACTACAAAAACGTTTAAATCGAGGTGATAAAGCAATTAATTTATTGGACTCTGCGTGTAAAAATCACGATATTGCTTATTCCAAAAAGAAGGATTTAAGTACCAGACATAACGCTGATAGAATACTTGAAAACTCAGCTTGGGATCGAGTTTTATCAAAAGATAGTAGTCTTGCTGAAAAATCATTTGCATATATGGTTAATAACGCAATGAAAGCCAAAACAAAATTTGGTATGGGTGTGGAGAAAAAGAAAAATGTTAAAAAGAACAAACTAAATGTTAAAACACTATTTAGAACATCAATTAAAGCTGCAACAAAAATACTAAAAAAAGAAAAACCATTAGATATTAACTCAGCTATTAAAATTGCACGAAAAACTATTAACAAGTCATTAAAAGGAAGAAAGTCTCAAATTATAGTACCACATGTAATACGTGTTCCAAAAATTGGTGGTTTTTTACATCTAATTCCGATTTTAACTGCTCTGCGTGCAATTGGTAGTCTAACAACTGGAGGTGCTGCCATAGCTAAAGCTGTAAATGCAACCAGGAATGCTAAAAATCAACTTGATGAAGCAACTAGACATAATAGAGCGATGGAATCTATAGCAGTTGGAAAAGGACTTTACTTAAAACCATATAAAAAGGGTTATGGTTTAGTTCATAAAGAGGAATCAAAAAACTCTTAGAGATGCTGCCCAACAGACCACTTTCTGATGTGGACCTAAACCGTTTCTCTATAAATATTCCATATTTTAGAGGAGTTTTCATGTTGAATACTCTACCAAAACGAACAAAGAAAATTGAATGTGGAATAATCAATTTAGATGCATCAACAGGACCTGGTACACATTGGGTAGCATATTATAAAAACATCAATGAAAAATAATATTTCGATAGCTTTGGAAACTTACAACCTCCTTCAGAAGTAGTCAAATATCTTGGTACAAATATAAAATACAACTATAATCAACATCAGAATTTTAATACATTTACCTGTGGACATTTATGTCTTAAATTTTTTTATGAAATAACTGAAAATATTAAATAAAAACAAAAACATTTATATTTTACAAAACTCTTTAATGTCCTTTTTATTCATAATTTAAAAAACGTAATTAATATAATTTATTGCCAGACAGGATATTGGGAATTTTGAATTAGAAATTCACTCAGCTCATTCTCAACGATAAGGGTTTCTTCACCTTCTCTACTTAGGCAAAATGATCCGCTCGAAAGATCTTTAATATCGTCATCTGTTAAAGTATTATATCGTTTAGGCAGGAACATTATGTGTTTATCCATTTCAACTTTTAGTGTTGCTCTATATTTTGTTGTTACACGTTTCACATTTCGAATAGTATATTTCATGGACGTGTCAAGCTCCTTTACGTGGATTAAGGTTTTGTTGTTTAGAGAATTAAATTTTGGAATTAGATTTGTTGTGGAGTCCATTTTTTTTATTTAGTTCTTCTCACTTTGAATGTTTAACTGGAAATGATCTTAAAAGTAGCGATGATGACTTCAAGAAAGTTAATCGAAAATAATTATGGTGAAATAGTGAATAAGTGGGGGATAGTGATAGAGAGAAAAAGATAGTTATAGAGAGAAAAAGGTTAGAGAGAGAGAGATAGAGTGCTAAAAAGGAATATGGAATAGCGATGATAGTATACATATTTGAAAAATTTAAAGAACAAATTAGTCTTAAAAAACCTTCCAATATTCATCATCATTCATTTATCAGCAAATAAAATGAGCCAAATTAGACGTACTCTAAACCAATTTATAAGAGATTTTGAAAGCTTCAGGCTTTTTGATCATTGGGAGATGATAAAATTTTTCCAAAATATGCTGGATGAGAACGAAGAATATGGCATAATAGAAGATGAAGACAACACAGAAGGACATTTCAAAAGCTGTCCTTAGTACGATCCGAACTGTGACGAAGGACCTGATACTTGTAGATGTACAATATATTTTTTACGGAAAAGTATATTAGAACATCTAATAATTGGATACTATGAAATGTTTCCATCATTATAAATAAAATATTTAATAAATTAAATTAAATGGTATTATTAACAGAAATAAAATAAAATAAAATTGTATTATTAAAATATTCCTTGTTTTGTATTATTTTTTGTAAAGGAAAATTAGGAATCATCTGTTCGAATAGAAAATAACAGAAACTTGTATGTAGTGAAAAATATAAGGACTTATCCGATTATCTAAATTTTTGGTCTTTATGAAAATATCTAATGAAATTTAATGGAATTTCATAATATTGTGAAATTAAATTTTTCTTGTGCAGAACATCTCAAAGAAAACAAGACTGTGCATGTTTAAGTGATATGAAAACAAGAATTTGCAAATAAGCAAAAATAAAATTTTTTTTGATCCAACGAAGTAAAGCCAATAAAGAAATAAACACCATTCACATTTTCATTCCTTTTTCAATATTTTATTTAAAATTTTTTCTTAAAAATTCATTTACATATGTGCAATAGTTTTTCTTAATAAATAAATAGGATTTTATTTGCAACAATTTTTCTTAATAACTAAGATTTTATGTACAATAATTTTTATAATAAAAGCATTTTTCTTAATAACTAAGATTTTAACAATAATAGAATTTTTCTTAATAACTAAAATTGTATATATTAATTTTTAATTAATTTTAAAAATTTTTTTGCATTCTAGCAATCTCATCTAGCAACATGTCAAGTTCGTATTCCGGGTTAGTTTCCTTAATACGAAAATGATACCATGCATATGTGTTAATGTTATTTGATCTAATTTTTCTCTTATCGTCTCTATAACTTAAGACTGCCTTACTTAATTCACTAGTATATATTTGATGCAGCTTAGATTTAAATGTTAACATATTATCATATACATTAGTCTTATTGAATAAAAAATTTTTATAAGTAGCTAAACTATATTTATCTCTCTTTATCCCCTTCGATTTTTTAGTGTCATTTTGGTTCTGTACACTAAATGAGTACATTTTTGATCGCAGCCCAACAAACTCTGTCATTATCTTACCGCAATTCTCATCCTTCATCATACCAATTACTTTTTTATTTACTAGTGGAAAATTATAAATATTGTCTGTAGGATAGTCCGATGTATTAAATTATTCTTTTCATTTCAAATTATTGTTGTCATTTTTTATGTCAGCGTAAAAGTCGTCCGTCTTTATTGAATATATAAAAGAGTCCGAGTCCATATAATTTAATGAGAGTTTTGTCTTAAACTTAGGTTGCATGTACCCGTAATGGAAATTATACATCTTCCATTTGGAAAGCTCCAGTACACAAAATCCTAAGTTAGTTGGTTTATTGCAGCAGGTTTTGACTCTATTCATTTCGATAGCTACCAGATGTGCCCCTAAATAGTTCTGATTTGTTCTGGCCCAATTGACAATTTTAACATCTCTCCTCTTATCCACATTTTCCATTGTTTTACCATACACTGCATTATTGAGTAGTTTGAAAAGTTTTTTTTCAAAAGCATTTTTAGCAGTGGCCCTATGTCTGGTATTTAGGTCAATATAGCCTTTTAACCTTGAAGATTGTTTAAATGCTAGAATACGATGAGTTTTCTTTAAAACTACGCCATATTCTAAGCACTGTTTCAGAACTCTAAAGTGTATCACGTATGATTGCTTTGTAGAGAAATCGGTTATCAACTTGTTTTACTTCGGTTGCGCAGGTTTCTTATTTTCAGCGCAAAAAGGAAGATCATTATGCAAGTCGTGTAAATGAGAGGGATAATCAAACGTGACCTCATATACATAACCGTCTGTTCCATTATCAGCTATGCTGTGCGGATCTAGATTCAGCTCGTCTTGCGATAACCATCTGAACCCACCATGAGGAAGATATTCCGACATCGCACAACCATACAAATTGTTAGCGTATAAATAAACGAGAAATTCTGAGGGCTCCTCTTTATCGAAATCTTCCAAGTATTTGTTATTCGCTTTCGAATATATTTTGCTACACTGTACGATTCCCCCACGTATACCTTTTTTCATAAAATTGTACATGTCTATGTCTGTCAATAATTCTAATTCAATTTTTGTGTATTTAAGCATTGCATCCCAGGAAGGTCCAGGTGCTGTATAATATTGACATCGATCCAGCTCATAAATACCTTTGCAAACTTTTCTAAAGTTCTCGAAAATATCTGTCAGTAAGAGGACATCTGTTTTTAAGTAAAGTTCCATATAATCTTTCATAGTTTTGCAACCAAAAGTATTCCATACCTCTACAGCATGTGAGTATTCCTCTAAAGAACACTCTTTATTGTTCAACTTATTAAAGAAATCACTGCGTGAAGGCAGCTGACATTCATCTAATTTTTGGAATGAATTTAGGTACTCATAGGGGAAAATACCTTTTTTCTTAATAAGCTGAAATTCTTTTTCTGACTGAACCTTATAGTGCTGAAATCATTATCCGACAAATTGCAGGCTAATGATTCCAAACTCTCAGCCATAAACTGTATTGTATCAAGAAATCTTATTTCAAGCTTATGACCGTCGCTGATTTCTGTAAATTGGGAGAGAGATATATAAAGTTCCTTATTGAGAGGAAGTACTTTCAGTTGCTTTGAAATTTCACCTAGTTCTTTAATAAAAAGATGTGAGTCATAATTTGAGTAATTGTGAAAGTAAACTGGTATAAACTTGGGGACTTGGTAATTTAAATTACAGTTATTGTGGGCTGCACCTCTAAATTTACCACTAATATGACAATGATCTCTAACGCGATCTTTACCTAGAAATTTTTGACAGGGGATAAAGTATCCATTTGCCTATTATTTACTAAATAATTATTATAAATATCCTCACAATCTTTAATTAATTTAATTTAATTTTTTTGAGGCATCTTTCCCTGTATAAATCCTTAACTTATCTAACTTACTGCTATGGAGACACTTAATATAATAGCTAAATGCACAAGGAGTGTGCTCTTTGATAAGACTGGTTTTACTACTTACACTATCACTAATGTCTTCTTATATGCATTCGAAGTCCGCATATACTACGAAGGGCACATCCATTTTTCTCTGATGCCCCTTAAACTGTAGGATAGCATCTGCACCTGTTGGCATAGTTGTAACGATTTTGCCGCATTCCCCCTTATGATTAGTCATTCCACTCTCGCTATGAGTGTACTGGAGACAGCTATTGCAGAAATGTAGTTTACTTTTGTGCTTTGTACTTTGGTTCCATAAAAGTCTGTGAATGATAAAAAATAAAAATAGATACAAATTACTAAGTAAAATGTACATATTTTATAAAATATATAAAACCAATATATGTATCCTTAAAATAAAGAGTTGTATAATTTTTTAACTTACCTTGATATGTCCTTTATCAATTTGTAGTGATGACATTCACCATTCTCTAAAAGCAGTAAGTTCAAATGATTTATTTTCTCATCTTTGGTCACATAATAAGGACCAATGATCTGATTTGCTCCCTCATCATACCCAAATACGTTTACACTTATTGCCGGATTATTCACCTCGAACTCCTTGATTTTGTTTAGTGCTAATAAGTACGTTAAATTTTTGAAATTTAACGCTACACCATTTCGCGTAACAATCGTCTCTGCAGCAATGTCAGGGATATTATACGAACTGTAACGTTTTAGGTGATCGTATTTTGTGGTATCCATTGCAGCAATCAGACACCACTTGAAGCAGTATGCATCGCTGTTTTCTATGTTGATGCAAGCTTTTCTTCCTTCTAATTTTTGAGGTGTGGATATCAAATTCGAGCCTTTGACGAGCGACGATTTGTTGATGTTAGTAGATTAGAAATGGCGGAGGACGACATGTTTTAGGAATTCAAAACCGGGAAAAAACAAAAATTTGGGCAACCCTGTACGAATGAGGGGATTTTGGGCATTTGTATACTGAGATTTTGTGAGACTGTGTGTGTGAGTTTGATTCTTTATTTTTGTGTATGTTTGTATACTTGTGTGCACAGCTTTTGTTGTTATTGTAGAGAAACGTTGTGCTTACAGCGGATGGATCTATACATGGATGTTTGTATGTGTGTATGGGAGTGTGTGTGTGTATGAGTATGTGTGTGTGTGTATTTACTTGGTTGTTTGGTGTCCTATACTTTTGTTGTAGTGGCAGACAATCATTATACCCGGTAGGAAATGTTGATGGTGAAAATATGCTGACTAGCTTTTCACTTTCACTTGTCACCAGTACTACTCGCTAACTATCCTCCATACAATACTTTGTGCTATAGACATTTAACATGTGCTTGTCATTGAAAATCTACTAGTAACACTAAAACAATTGATTAGGTAGTGACTACGTAGTTCTTATGCGGTCATGAGACATACCAACCAGATAGTTAGTTACTGGTACATTTCTATAATTTACGTACATACAGTCTGACTGCAGGGTAGTAACAAGGGATCTGTGTGTTTGTGTGTATGTAGTGATCGTTATTTGATAGACTTTGGTTTGCTCCTCTGAGTTTTCGTTGCTTTGCATATGTATGATTATTATTGTATATATACATTTATTTTTGAGGTCTCTGGGGAAATAATATAAAAGCTGTAGGTAGTGGCAACCCTGATAGATGTTTGTAATGGAGGGGGATAGGGAATGCATTTGGTAATGTATGTATGCATGTTTATGTTGTTGGATTAATGTATGTGATCGTATCTATTTTTGTTTTGAAGAATATCATTGCTTGTGTGAATTACATCAACAATTCTTCATGCATATTTACATATATTTGTATATATGTTTTCTATGCTATTGACATTGCTATTCTTATGGAGATAGAAAAATATTGTGTTGGCATAGGTTTTATATGTACAAGTACATTTCAGATATTAAATATTTTAAGCCCCATCAGGTTGACAAGCAGAGTTTTATAAATAGGGGTAATTATATTTTTATGTTAGTATATTTTACTTTAACAAAAACTTATAGAGGGACCTGCACTCACGTTCCTCGATTCTCATATGAATTGTGGGAATGGGTGTATGTGTATGTGTGTGTGTGTGTGTGTGTGTGTGTGTATACGAATTTCATCATATGTCGTAATACCAGAAATTAGATTTGATGACTACTACGCGATTCTCATGTAACGTATATAAGTAGAAAAAATAATGTAGATTGCCATCAGTATACTTTGATATCTCAACAATTCACCACCTATTTTCCAAACCAAATTTTTAAAGTGTTTGAAAACAAAAAACTATAAAAGTGCTAAAACTAATTATTGTTTGTTAAACAAGTTTATAGTGCATAAAAAAATAATATTAGATAAATTTTTTATAAATAAAATAATTAAATAAATTGTTTATAAATAAAATAATTAAATAAATTATAAACAAATAATAAAAATAATTAAAAAAATTAATACCGCAAGTTGTCCCATCTGCAATAAAGTCTTTATGACTCAAACAAAACTAAATCAGCATATGGAAACGCACTCATATGCTAACCAATCGAAGGCTATGCTTGGAACTAGTAAGCTAAGTCTTCAAAACAAATATTGTGAGGATTGTGATGAGATGATTCAATCAAATGGTTGTATGGCTCACGTCAGAACCATAAAACACAAAAACAGCTGTCAGCAAGAAAGGATCAGCGATTTTCTCACTAGAAGAATAAGTAACTTCAATGGGAGGATCGAGACATATATTCTCCTCAACAAAAATGTGGGCGTCTTGTTTCCGGAGGAGTTTCTCGCATCTGCAAAGAGCTCCATAGTAAAACAACTTAATGAACGTAGTAGGATACATACTACGTTTAAATTTAATATGGAGCTCACATGTGATTATATGAAAATGGTGAATGATGAGATGAATGTTAGCCAACTTGTGCACATCTCAAAGATGATGTTGGTGACCCTCTCTGATGACATAGATGAGATGTACAAGAAACAGACCGATGAGTTAAGAGCCAAAATGGAAGAGTTTCAAGAGAGGGATAGCGGATGGACATTGATTTCAATAAATTCCCTTGAAGTTAATATAAACAAGGCGTCCATAATAAAAGGATCTAGCTTTATCCCTCTCCCAAAAAATATTGCAGTGAAATGTGCATGAATAAATGTCGAGAACAATGATATTTATTGCTTTAAATGGTGTCTCATTGCGGCTTTGTACGCAAATAGTACTTTAGATCGAAGACAACGGAAAAACTATAGAAACTATAATATGACAAACATTTCTGATGAGAATATTAATTTAGGAGCAATTGTGTTAAATTTTGAAGGCCTAGAGTTTCCACTCCCATTGAAGCAGATAAAACAACTTGAAAAACAAAATGATCTGAGCATCAATGTATTTGGCCATAATGGCACATCGCTTATAGGACCATACTACATAACAAAAGGAGAAAAACACATTCATATTAATCTCTTATTGCTCCATTCTAATGAAAACTTCCACTATGTACTCATCAAGGATATATCAAAGTAAGTTTCATTTGTGTATTTATGAAAAATCTGCTTTCATCTCTATTTAAAAAGTTACTTCTCATTGTTATATTTATTTATATCGTATTGGTATTTTATATATTTTCTTCAGACTCCTTCGTTCCAGCATAACATCGCATAATCATAAGATCATGATATGTAACACCTGCCTATATCATACACATGATGATTATGTGTATAATCATCATAAAAATGTTTGTGTGAAAAAAGTCATCAGAATGCCAGAAGATGAATCTATTATCAAGTTTAAGAACTACTACAAACAGTTAGATGTACCATTCGTAATCTACGCGGACTTTGAGTCTATTTTAGAAAAAGTTGATAATGCTGTAAGTAAAAGTACCACAAATGTACAGAAACATCACGCTTGTGCATTCGGTTATTTTATTAATTGTAGTTTTAAGAGAGAAAATAATTTATATAGACATTATTTTGGTGAAGATTCGGCGAATATATTTATCAAAAAAATTGTTGAAGATTGTACAGATATTTATTTAAATTATTTACTTAAAGTTAAGAAAATGTTCATAACCCCAATAGAAATAGCTCAATATAATAATGCAAAAAATTGTCATATATGTAAGAAAATATTAAATAACGATAAAGTTAGAGATCATTGTCATCTTACGGGCAATTATCGTGGGGCATCTCATAGCGAATGTAATTTAAATTATAAAACACCTCAGTTTATACCGGTTATATTGCATAATCTTTCCGCATATGATATACACCTATTTTTCAAAGAACTTTCTTCTATAAAATATTCTACAATAAAAGTGATTCCCCAGAACACAGAGAGTTATATTTCTCTTTCAATTTTCATCAGATTAGATGAAAAATATGGATTCGAAATAAGATTTATAGACTCGTTTAGATTTATGGCTTCGAGTTTAGATACGTTAGCGAAAAATCTTGATAGCAATGATTTTAATACTATTCGGTCATGTTTCGTTTATGAAGCTCATTTCAACCTGATTAGAAGAAAGGGTATATTTCCATACTCTTACATGGATTCCATGACTAAGTTTAATGAAATTAAACTCCCTAAAAGAGAAGAGTTCTTCAATATTCTAACGAATGAAGAATGTGATGTAGTCGAGTATGAACATGCTCAAAAAATATGGAGAGAGTTTAACTGTAAAACCCTCCTTGACTATACTGAACTCTACTTAAAGACAGATGTTCTTCTTCTAACCGACGTGTTTAAAAATTTTAGAAAAATTTGTAGAAATATATACGATTTGGACCCCTGCCACTATTATACAGCACCAGGCTTATCTTGGGATGCAATGTTGAAAACCACAGAAGTTTCACTGGAACAGTTCACTGATTCCGAAATGTATATGTTTATGCAAAACGGAATTAGAGGTGGACTAGTTCAATGCTCGCAAAGATATTCGAAGGCGAATAACAAATATTTGGAAGATTTTGATGCATCAAAACCATCAGAATTTCTTGTATACTTAGACGCTAACAACTTGTATGGTTAGGCGACGTCGGAATATCTTCCTTGCGGTGAATTTGAGTGGGTATGTGACACTGATTTTGATGTTAAAAAAATTTCTGATACTGCAGAGTATGGGTACATTTTGGAAGTGGATATAGATTATCCCGATTCAGTGCATGATCTACATAATGATTTGCCATTTTGCCCCCAAAATAAGGCCCTGGGGGGATCCAAAATCAAAAAATTAGTTGCAGACTTACACTCAAAAACAAATTACACCATACACTATAGAATTTTAAAACAAGCCATTTCAAATGGCCTCATCTTAAAACAAATCCATAGAATACTCAGATTTAAGCAATCCCTTGGCTTAAAAAAAAAATATTGACTTAAACACATTTCATAGGACAAATGCTAAAAATAATTTTGAAAAAGATTTCTTCAAACTTTTCAACAATGCTGTTTACGGGAAGACAATGGAAAACATTGAAAAACGTAGGGAAATTAGAATTACGTCATCTTGGGAAACGACAAACAGGAATCATTTAGGTCTCAGAACATTAATTGCGAAACCAAATTTTAAGCAGTTGACAAAATTTTCTGATGATATGTATGCGGTAGAGTTAGAAAAAATGGAACCATTATATGATAAACCCATATATGTTGGTTTCACAGTACTGGAGTTATCGAAGTGGAGAATGTATGACTTCCATTATGGCTTCATGAAGCCTAAGTTTGGAGAGAACATTTCTCTCAACTATATGGATACTGACTCATTTATTTATTCAATTAAAACTGTTGATTTTTACGATGACATCCGTAATGATATTAGTTTGAATTTTGATACGTCAGAATATCCTATAGATAATTAATTTCGTTTGCCGCTACTCAATAAGAAGGTTTTGGGAATGATAAAAGATGAAAACAATGGGGATATAATGACAGAGTTTGTTGGTTTAAGAGCAAAAATGTATTCTCTGGCGACTCTTCGCTCGGAATCTGTTAAAAAATCAAAAGGGGTCAAAAAATCTGTAATTAAAAAGTTGTCCATTAATGATTACAAAAGTTGCTTATTCGAATCCAAAATTATCTTGGATGAAATGTTTTTGTTTAGATCTAAAACACATCAACTATATACCCAAAAACTACATAAAATAGCACTTAGCTTTTCTGATGATAAAAGAAATATAATGAAAGATAAAATAAAAACGCGCGTTTGGGGGCATTACATAGACCGAAACAATGAAAAAATGGATGTAGAATGGAATGATTCCTAATAAATTGCATGTAAGATGACAACGAGAATTTAATTTTGTACAAATTGTAATTATTTATTAATTTATTTATTATTTACTTATTTGTTTACTAATTTATTTATTAATTTATTTCTTTACTTATTTATTAATTTATTTATTTATTTCTTTATTTATTGTTTATATATTTGTTTATTAATGTATCTATTAATTTTAGTATTTTATTCACCCAAAAGCATGTTAAACTTGAATGGTTTAAAACTTCTATCTTTTTACCTGTACCTAAATTATTTGTAAATAAAAATAAAATATTAGATTAATGATGTATTTTTCTTTTTATATCTGTATATTTTTATTTATACATAGACTTGAATTTGTATTAGTACTAAGATTTTTAAGAAAAACTGTTAAATAAAATATTGAAAAAATAATAAAATATGTAAATGGTTTTTATTTCAGCTTAAATTTACTAAATAGAAATTTTAACTACAAATGTCTAAATTTTTATATTTTGCTTATCTATTGGCTTTACTTCACTAGATCAAAAAAATTTTCTTTTTGTTTATTTGCTAATTTTTGTTGTTTGTTTTCATATCGCTTAAACATGCACAGTTTTGTTATCTTTGAGTGGTTCTGTTATAGGTTTAAATGTATCTCTTAGTTGTTCACGTGTATCTATTTCACCAGTTTTTATACTACGAAGCTTTTTCTTCAAGACATTTCTTGTCAACACCAACTGTTTTAAAATTTTCTCATCCATGTTTAATAATAGTAAATAACAGGTATCAGCTATTAGATCAGGTATTAGCTTATCAGGACCTGGTCTGGTTTTCAGATCAGCTTATCAGGACCTGGTCTGGTTTTCAGATCAGCTTATCAGGACCTGATCTGGTTTTCAGATCACCTTATCAGGACCTGATGTGGTTTTCAGATCAGCTTATTAGGACCTGGTCTGGTTTTCAGATCAGCTTATCAGGACCTGATCTGGTTTTCAGATCAGCTTATCAGGACCTGATCTGGTTTTCAGATCAGCTTATCAGGACCTGATCTGGTTTTCAGATCAGCTTATTAGGACCTGGTCTGGTTTTCAGATCAGCTTATCAGGACCTGGTCTGGTTTTCAGATCAGCTTATCTAATTCAGATTGGGTTATCAGTTTACAAGTAGCTGGCCATTTATAACTAAAGTATATTTTTATGAACAGTAGTTTATATAGTTATGAAATAGTCAAATTGCTTTCTGTAGCGACCATCATTTAATTCATTATCTGTGCTTATATTCAAAATTCCATATTTATCCTTCCAACACTTTACAAATTTCTCGAAACTTTTTAAAATTCATATAACTGACTACATGATCCCTATAGACGTGCTTAATATTTTTCTTATCTTACTTAAACATTATAATAACATTTGCATTGGCTCTTATTAAATGCTTACACCCGAATTCATAAAAATTTTAAACAACATTTCGAATGTTGTTTAAGCAAAATTCACTAAAATTGTATTCGTAATAGAACTTTAGCTTAAAAACGTTTTTTAAACCTGGTGTAAACCACCAGATTTTAAAATTGACTGCATCCATATTTAAAATAATTTTGAGTTGACCTTGTTATAATTTTGCTTCATGTTTATTTGCATTTTTAACTTTGCCTGTATGTATCTGTGTATGTATGCATGTGTGTATTAGGAATTATGCTATAAGTTTTGCACAAGCAGAATGAGTCATCATTCTTATGTCGCGCAATACAAAAATATGCACGTATTGCTTCTCATGCGCAACAGCGTTAAATATTATAATTGAATCATTGTACCTTTAATTGATGAAATTAATTTCTTCAGGTGTTCATATTTGGCTTGATATAGATAACTTGAGTATAAATATATGTTTTCAAACTTGAGATAGTAGTAGTGAACTAACTGTTCGGCCTTGATTAAAATTTTAAAGTTGAATTACCCATAACTCTGAAAAAGGACACCCGCAAATTATTACACACCCCAAATCACTGACAGACTCAAATTCCCACAGACAGACAGACAGACAACAAAACATTTTTCGTAGGCTTTAGAAACAATTAATTTTCACGTTTTTCCCGTCGGCATTAGAAAAATATTTATTTGCACGTTTTTCCCATCGGCATGACATAAATATTTTTTTTCACGTTTTTCCTGTCCACATTACGAAAAATCATTTTCATGATTTTCCGTTGGCATTAGGAAAAATCATTTTCATGATTTTCCCGTCGGCATTACAAAAATATTTATTTTCATGTTTTTCCCATCGGCATGACAAAAATATTTAACGGACTTATTGAAGCACCCTCGTAGGTATCAAATTTCACATATTTCCAAGAATTTTAAAATTTCAAATTTTAATTACCCAAATTTCACAATTTCAGCCACAATTTAACAATTTCAGCCCACAATTTAACAATTTTAATTGCGGTAGAATGCCCAATTCCCTACTACTATCTCAAGTTTGAAAACATATATTAATGGGCATTCGGCCCCAATTAAAATTGTTAAATTGTGGCTGAAATTGTTAAATTGTGGTTGAAATTGTTAAATTTGGGTAATTAAAATTTGAAAATTTTAAAATTCTTGGAAATTTGATACCTACGAGGGTGGTTCAATAAGTCCGTTAAATATTTTTGTAATACCGGCGGGAAAATCATGAAAATGATTTTTCCTAATGCCAACGGAAAATCATGAAAATGATTTTTCGTAATGTGGACAGGAAAAACGTGAGAAAAAAATATTTATGTCATGCCGATGGGAAAAACGTGCAAATAAATATTTTTGTAATGCTGAAGGGAAAAACGTGAAAATTAATTGTTTCTAAAGCCTACGAAAAAATGTTTTGTTGTCTGTCTGTCTATGGGAATTTGAGTCTGTCAGTGATTTGGGGTGTGTAATAATTTGTGGGTGTCCTTCGTCGTTGTAATGGGTAACTAAGCTTTAAAATTTCAATATATGCCGTACGCCCAGTTCCCTACTACTATCTCAAGTTTGAAAACATATATTTATACTCAAGTTATCTATATCAAGCCAAATATGAATACCTGAAGAAGTTAATTTCATAATTAAAAGAATGGGATATTATACATTTATCGTTACTGAAACCGTTTTTTTTTTCTCCTAATGAAGCTTAAAGCATTTCAATTATGATATTTGCTGATGTTGCATGTGAAAAGTAGAATAATACTCATACATATGTACTCGTACGTGTATATTTTTGTATGGAGCGACAGAAGAATGATGACTCATTCTACTTGTGTCAAACTTATAGCATAATTCCTAATACACACATGCATACATACATACATACATACATACATACAGGCAAAGTTAAAAATGTAAATAAAGATGAAGCAAAATTATAATAAGGTCAACTCAAAATTATTTTAAATATGGATGTAGTCAATTTTAAAATCTGGTGGTTTATACAAGGTTTAAAAAACGTTTTTAAGCTAAAATTCTATTACGAATACAATTTTAGTGAATTTTGCTTAAACAACATTCGAAATGTTGTTTAAAATTTTTATGAATTCGGGTGTAAGCATTTAATAAGAGCCAATGCAAATGTTATTATAATGTTTAAGTAAGATAAGAAAAATATTAAGCACGTCTATAGGGATCATGTAGTCAGTTATATGAATTTTAAAAAGTTTCGAGAAATTTGTAAAGTGTTGGAAGGATAAATATGGAATTTTGAATATAAGCACAGATAATGAATTAAATGATGGTCGCTACAGAAAGCAATTTGACTATTTCATAACTATATAAACTACTGTTCATAAAAATATACTTTAGTTATAAATGGCCAGCTACTTGTAAACTGATAACCCAATCTGAATTAGATAAGCTGATCTGAAAACCAGACCAGGTCCTGATAAGCTGATCTGAAAACCAGACCAGGTCCTAATAAGCTGATCTGAAAACCAGATCAGGTCCTGATAAGCTGATCTGAAAACCAGATCAGGTCCTGATAAGCTGATCTGAAAACCAGATCAGGTCCTGATAAGCTGATCTGAAAACCAGACCAGGTCCTAATAAGCTGATCTGAAAACCAGATCAGGTCCTGATAAGGTGATCTGAAAACCAGATCAGGTCCTGATAAGCTGATCTGAAAACCAGACCAGGTCCTGATAAGCTGATCTGAAAACCAGACCAGGTCCTGATAAGCTAATACCTGATCTAATAGCTGATACCTGTTATTTACTATTATTAAACATGGATGAGAAAATTTTAAAACAGTTGGTGTTGACAAGAAATGTCTTGAAGAAAAAGCATCGTAGTATAAAAACTGGTGAAATAGATACACGTGAACAACTAAGAGATACATTTAAACCTATAACAGAACCACTCAAAGATAACAAAACTGTGCATGTTTAAGCGATATGAAAACAAACAACAAAAATTAGCAAATAAACAAAAAGAAAATTTTTTTGATCTAGTGAAGTAAAGCCAATAGATAAGCAAAATATAAAAATTTAGACATTTGTAGTTAAAATTTCTATTTAGTAAATTTAAGCTGAAATAAAAACCATTTACATATTTTATTATTTTTTCAATATTTTATTTAACAGTTTTTCTTAAAAATCTTAGTACTAATACAAATTCAAGTCTATGTATAAATAAAAATATACAGATATAAAAAGAAAAATACATCATTAATCTAATATTTTATTTTTATTTACAAATAATTTAGGTACAGGTAAAAAGATAGAAGTTTTAAACCATTCAAGTTTAACATGCTTTTGGGTGAATAAAATACTAAAATTAATAGATACATTAATAAACAAATATATAAACAATAAATAAAGAAATAAATAAATAAATTAATAAATAAGTAAAGAAATAAATTAAAAAATAAATTAGTAAACAAATAAGTAAATAATAAATAAATTAATAAATAAATACAATTAGTACAAAATTAAATTCTCGTTGTCATTTTACATGCAATTTATTAGGAATCATTCTATTCTACATCCATTGTTTCATTGTTTCGGTCTATGTAATGTCTCCAAGCGCGCGTTTTTATTTTATCTTTCATTATATTTCTTTTATCATCAGAAAAGCTAAGTGCTATTTTATGTAGTTTTTGGGTATATAGTTGATGTGTTTTAGATCTAAACAAAAACATTTCATCCAAGATAATTTTGGATTCGAATAAACAACTTTTGTAGTCATTAATGGACATCTTTTTAATTATAGCCTTTTTGACCCCTTTTGATTTTTTAACAGCTTCCGAGCGAAGAGTCGACAGAGAATACATTTTTGCTCTTAAACCAACAAACTCTGTCATCATATCCCCATTGTTTTCATCTTTCATCAATCCCAAAACCTTCTTATTGAGTAGCGGCAAACGAAATTGATTATCTATAGGATATTCTGAAGTATCAAAATTCAAACTAATATCACTACGGATGTCATCGTAAAAATCATCAGTTTTAATTGAATAAATACATTAGTCAGTATCCATATAGTTGAGAGAAATGTTCTCTCCAAACTTAGGCTTCATGAAGCCATAATGGAAGTCATACATTCTCCACTTCGATAACTCCAGTACTGTGAAACCAACATATATGGGTTTATCATATAATGGTTCCATTTTTTCTAACTCTACCGCATACATATCATCAGAAAATTTTGTCAACTGCTTAAAATTTGGTTTCGCAATTAATGCTCTGAGACCTAAATTATTCCTGTGTGTTTTTCCCAATATGAAGTAATTCTAATTTCCCTACGTTTTTCAATGTTTTCCATTGTCTTCCCGTAAACAGCATTGTTTAAAAGTTTGAAGAAATCTTTTTCAAAATTATTTTTAGCATTTGTCTTATGAAATGTGTTTAAGTCAATATATTTTTTAAGCCATGGGGATTGCTTAAATCTGAGTATTCTATGGATTTGTTTTAAGATGAGGCCATTTCAAATGGCTTGTTTTAAAACTCTATAGTGTATGGTGTAATTTGTTTTTGAGTGTAAGTCTGCAACTAATTTTTTGATTTTGGATCCCTCCAGGGCCTTATTTTGGAGACAAAATGACAAATCATTATGTAGATCATGCACTGAATCGGGATAATCTATATCTACTTCCAAAATGTACCCATACTCTGCAGTATCAGAAATTTTTTTAACATCAAAATCAGTATCACATACCTACTCAAATTCACCGCAAGGAAGATATTCCGACATCGCCCAACCATACAAGTTGTTAGTGTCTAAATATACAAGAAATTCTGATGGTTTTTATGCATCAAAATCTTCCAAATATTTGTTATTCGCCTTCGAATGTCTTTGCGAGCATTGAACTAGTCCACCTCTAATTCCGTTTTGCATAAACATATACATTTCGGAATCAGTGAACTGTTCCAGTGAAACTTCTGTGGTTTTCAACATTGCATCCCAAGATAAGCCTGGTGCTGTATAATAGTGGCAGGGGTCCAAATCGTATATATTTCTACAAATTTTCTAAAATTTTCATACACGTCGGTTAGAAGAAGAACATCTGTCTTTAAGTAGAGCTCAGTATAGTCAAGGAGGGTTTTACAGTTAAACTCTCTCCATATTTTTTGAGCATGTTCATACTCGACTACATCACATTCTTCATTCGTTAGAATATTGAAGAACTCTTCTCTTTTAGGGAGTTTAATTTCATTAAACTTAGTCATGGAATCCATGTAAGAGTATGGAAATATACCCTTTCTTCTAATCAGGTTGAAATGAGCTTCATAAACGAAACATGACCGAATAGTATTAAAATCATTGCTATCAAGATTTTTCGCTAACGTATCTAAACTCGAAGCCATAAATCTAAACGAGTCTATAAATCTTATTTCGAATCCATATTTTTCATCTAATCTGATGAAAATTGAAAGAGAAATATAACTCTCTGTGTTCTGGGGAATCACTTTTATTGTAGAATATTTTATAGAAGAAAGTTCTTTGAAAAATAGGTGTATATCATATGCGGAAAGATTATGCAATATAACCGGTATAAAGTGAGGTGTTTTATAATTTAAATTACATTCGCTATGAGATGCCCCACGATAATTGCCCGTAAGATGACAATGATCTCTAACTTTATCGTTATTTAATATTTTCTTACATATATGAAAATTTTTTGCATTACTGTATTGAGCATATACATAACCCCAATGGGTTATAAACATTTAAGTAAATAATTTAAATAAATATCTGTACAATCTTCAAAAACTTTTTTGATAAATATATTCGCCGAATCTTCACCAAAATAATGTCTATATAAGTTATTTTCTCTCTTGAAACTACAATTAATAAAATAACCGAATGCACAAGCATGATGTTATTGTACATTTGTGGTACTTTTACTTACAGCATTATCAACTTTTTCTAAAATAGACTCAAAGTCCGCGTAGATTACGAACGGTACATCTAACTGTTTGTAGTAGTTCTTAAACATTATTATATAAACAATCATTTTTATGATGATTATACACATAATCATCATGTGTATGATATAGGCAGGTGTTGCATATCATGATCTTATGATTATGCGATGTTATGCTGGAACGAAGGGGTCTGAAGAAAATATGGAAAATACCAATACGATATAAATAAATATAACAATAAGAAGTAACTTTTTAAATAGAGATGAAATCTACGATTTCTACAGTCGGCTAATGGAGCCTTTTATTTTTCATCACGTCACAGTTTTTCTATGAATCCACCTAATACTATTACGAAGTATACCAGTATAATTCACCATAACCATTGGTTTAAAATGTTAAGACTTTATGACTTTATGACACTTAAGACACCCGTTTGAATACACCAAACATTTCATTGATTCCTGTTAAAATCATTATTTAAAAATAGCTGATAATGCAGCTTTTTAGCTTGTAGATAAAATCTCTTTCACAAATTGTTGTAGTTGGTGAAATGATGAAAAAGAATTAAAAAGTAGGCATGTAATGAATGTTAATTAAGCAAATGCAAATGCGGAAACAAATAATAAATTTAATTTTTCCAAAAGCGAATGCGAATACTTACAATAGATTCAAAAATCAAAGGATAATAATAAGCATAAGAAAATAAACTTGTATTGTATACATGCATGTACTACAACGCAGTTTGTTTAAATTGGGTCGAATTGAGCAAATATTTAGCTTAGTTTGAAAGCTTATAGGGTCAATTATTTTTGAGATTTTTTTCAGATTTTCCAGAAGAGGTTAAGAGGCCGCGCAAGTCGAATTTTTGTCAAAAATCGAGTTTGCTGGCCGTTTTTGTGTTCTCTTCATAATTTTAAACCATTACCATTATTTTGTATGCAAAAACTGTTAGATCTTGCAAATAATTCGTTTTTCCAGGTAGCCTACATTACAATACCCTCTATAAGAATTAGTTGGCAGAACATTGTTATTTAAAAAAAAATTATCTTGTTGTGCATTGTTATTATAAATTTTGCATGAACGTTGCTTCAGAAGCACTGAACAAACTTATTTAAACAACAGAATATATATAATTTGCATTGTAAATTTATACGTTTTAGATGATAAATCTGAACTACATGGCAAAAAATTTAAGCTTGAAGAAAAGTTGACCAGGTTGTCAAAGTATAAAAATAAGAGTCGATCAAGCTTAAATGAGATTTCCAATGCTAATTCTTCATCCACTTTAAATATCGATCCTAATCCAAAAACTGAATCTCTCAGTATAACACCTGTGGAAATAAAACCAAAGTCTAATGTAGTCGTGCTAGAAAGAGACAAACATAATAAAAATGAATCCAGTTTAATCAATCCAAATGGAGCCAATTCTACTGAAATTTCAACACATTTTGATAAAAATGGAAAATTGGAGAGTAAATTTCTAAAAAGTGACATCAAAGTTTCCGCTGACACTTCAAAAAAGGATACAGCATTTCATTCCAATACTTATGCTGTATCTGACACCAGTTCGTTCAAGTCTAAAAGCAAAAGCTTAAATACGATTTCTAATGATGATTCATCCATTTTAAATATCGATTCTTATCCAAAAACTGACACCAGTTCCCCAACGTCCGAAAGCAAAAGCTTAACTACGATTTCCAATGGTGAATCTTCATCCGCTATAAATATCGATCCTTATCCGAAAACTGATACCAGTTCGTCAATGTCCAAAAGCAAAAGCTTAACAACGATTTCTAATGCTAATTCGTCATCCACTTTAAACATCGATCCTTATCCAAAAACTACATCTCACAGTATAACATCTGTGGAAAATAAATTTAAATCTAATATAGTCGTATTTGAAAAAACCAAACGTAATAAAAATGAATCCAGATTAATTAATCCAAATGAAGCCAATTATTTCCCAACACATTTTGATAAAAATGAAAAATCTGAGAGTAAATTTCTAGAATGTAATACCGAACTTTCCGATGATATTTTTAATAAGGACACCGTATTTCATTCCGATACTTATGTTCTATATGATACCAGTTCGTCAAAGTCTGAAAGCAAAAACTTAAATACGATTTCTAATTCTGATTTGTCATTCACTTTTTTAAATCTCGATCACACTTTAACATCTCAGGAAATGAAGCCAGACAACTTTAATCTAATCAAACCTGCAAACTTCGCCAACAACGTAACTAAGTACCTAAATAGCACATCACTATCAGATAATTTGGAATCCAAAAGCAGTATAGATTTATGCTCAGCGTACGAAGATAAAAGTTTTACTCTACAAAGCATTTCTGACCTTTTGTCAAGTACACCTGAAACAATCTTCAATAGGTCGAAGGGTGTCGTTTATCGAAATGAATTAGAAAATATGAAAGATATTCCACTTATTATGAACCAAAGAATCGTTCCCTACTCTGATTCTGATACTTCTATTTCTGATACTAGTTCACCAATTCAAACTTATTCAAATAGCACCAGTAAGGATTGCGGAAATCCTAAAACTTTGGTATTCCACTCAAACTCAATTGATAAAAGTAATATAACATCAACATGTAGTACTTACAAAAATATATTTTTAAGTGATGCTACCGACGTTCAAACGGAAACATTTTCCAATGACAGTGTATATTTAAAAAATTTAACTGCGAGAAACTCGGCCAACGTAAAAACAACTAAATATCTCTGCAGTACAGCAATATTAGAAAATCATGTCAACTCAGGAAGTTTTAATGATGTAAGCTCGACACGTGATAAAAGTTCTGCTTCGGAATACATTCCAGATCAGACTTCTAGTATGTGTAATGACATTTTTGTGAGCGCTGAAGATACTGTAAAGCAAAATAAATCTTTGAATGTTATAAATGATCCTCTGAATGTAAATGATGTTATTGTTCCCCATTCCAAAACCAAATTAAAAAGACATTTTTGCATTTTTTGTAAGGAACTGAAGTGTGCAATAGGAAGACATTTGTTTTTAAAACACAAGGATGAATCTGAAGTAAAAAAAGCTTTTGCTTTACCTAAAAGAAGCAAAGAACGTTTGGAAATTATAGCCACATTGAGAAAACAAGGCGATTTTGAACACAACACATCTTCAAATCACAATACAGGAGTCCTTATTGTCAGTCGACGCCAACAGAGTAAATTTAATAATACTGCTGATTATTATGTTTGTTGTAGAAAGTGCAAAGGTTTTTTTTTCCAAGAGAACGATTCGTATTCATGTTTCATCTTTTAGTAAGTCTGAGGGTAAAAGAAATAATTTGATCGAAAGCCGTAGATTGACACAGTACATTCATTCGGTAGCCAATACTGCGTTAAAAACTAAAATATTTCCCATTCTGAGAAACGATGCTACCGCTCGAGCAATAAGATATGATGAACTTGCAATAAAATTTGGAAATAAATTGGCTGAAAAATATTCTTCTGTGCACCAACATGACATGATAAGGGCAAACTTGAGGCTACTTGGTCGTTTCATGATTGAGATGAAAAAACTGGATCCCGATATAAATGAACTTAAGGATGTTTTTTACCCAAATCATTTCGACAAGTGCGTCACAGCACTTCGAAATGTTTCCGAGTGGAATGAAGAAAATATGGGATTTAATTCTCCATCTACGGCTCAAAGTTTGACTTCCTTAATAAAAAAATGTGGTAGAAAACAAAGGACAGAACTGATAAAGCTCCGTAGACTTGATCTTAAATCGGAACTGGACGATTTCTTGTTGTTATGGGAAGAAGATATTCCATCAGTAATCAATAAAAAAGCAGCCGAAGATCAAACAAATAAAAAGAGAATCAAAAAGGTTGTTTTACCCTCAAAAGAAGATATTAAAAAGTTGTATACACATTTGAAAACAAAAATTCTTGATGCTATGAAAGTACTTTCCGAAAAATTTCGCCTCTCTAGTTGGACCAACTTAGTTCAAGCCACACTTGTGCTAATACAAATATTCAATCGGAGAAGGGCGGGCGAAATCGAGCGACTAACCACAGATAACTTCGACAATAAAGAAGTAATCACCTATAGTATGGACAAAGACATATTAAAAAACTTTTCGGAAAACTCAATAAAGCTTGCAAAACAATTCATTAGGATCTCATTGCGTGGCAAGCTTGGTAGAACAGTAAGCATCCTGTTGTGTCCCATGTCTGTAAAAGCAATTGAACTTATAATGAAATATAGAACAGATGCAGGTGTAACTACAAATAATAAATATATCTTTGGTAAACAAACTAATTCACAATTATCGAAACCTTACTACCGAGCATGTCCCTTGCTTAAAAAGTTTTCTGAACAGTGTGGAGCACGAATTCCGGAAAGTCTGAGAGGAACAATGTTACGAAAACATATTGCGACGTATACATCGATGCTTAATATTGAAGAGGCATCTATAGAGAGACTTGCTAACTTCATGGGTCACCACAAGGACATACACAAAACTATATATAGAATGCCTGTTCCCGTCGCGGAAATCACCTGCGTATCAAAACTTTTGATGGATGCGGTAGGAAATGAAGTGGATGACGACAATATCGAAGCAGAAGATGAGGAATATTTAGAAATCATAGAAGAGGGTTCAGCAGACTTTGGTGATAAAGAAACACATAATCCAGAAGATAGTATGTTAGAAGGATCAAAAAGTTCTTGTACAACATCTAGTAAAAAACTTAAAAGCAGTAAGTAATGTGAACTGGAGGTTTACTCATAATACAGAAGAAAATTACATAACTATTATTTAAATATAATTTTTTGGTAATTGTAGAATACGAGTATACATGCACACTCGTATGTACGAGTATATACAGTGCGAGCTCTTAAAGAAAGTAGTATTTAAAAGTACTTAAAACTAACCCCCATATTCATAAAATTTAAAATGAGTTTGAAAAGTATTTTATTTAAAATTTTTCATACAAGATATTCTTAATATGTTTTTCAAATACATATTATTTATTTATGAATTTGGGGGTAAGTGCTTAAGGTTAAAATTAGTAATAAAATAAAACGTAAAATAAACTAATGTCGAGTATACGCTATGACATTTTGTGACATCGCAATAGTGTGTACTAGTATCAACGTTTGTCATTTCTGATAATTTTCGTTGTGTGGCATTGATTTCCACATAAAAAGCATAATGTAAACGGCGTTGCACACACTTTTAAAATGACACCACAAAATGGGAACATACGATATGCCAGATGTGTACTCTCAGCATTGCAATCTTTCATTTAGTCATAAAATAAATACTAATACACATTCAAATCATTACTAAATACTTGTGCTTAACTATATATTTTAGTGAAGTAGTAAATTTGTTTAGATGATTACACACAGCATTATCCACTCATTTACCGTATGTTCTGGGGTCTACTCGTCGCTTTCGATAACGAGCTGATTCGATCACGTTGTTTTTTTTTCAGTTTGAAATTGTGGCATTCGATATCGATGAATGTAGTAAAATAGTTCGATATCAATTGGCGAAGTTTCAAACTAAAAAAAAAACGTGATCGAATCAAATGGTTATGGAAAGCGACGATTATACCTCCGACCTATCTAATTGCACGACTTTCAATACTAGTATCCGTTACTACACCATTTTTCATTGAAATTGAAAATATTCTGAATGAAATTTAGAAATTTAAACTTGAAATTAGGAAAATTCCAACCGAAAACTCTCCAGCTACGACTGATTGCCTGTTCTTCTATTCAGGTAAACGCCTCCGACTGAAAATTTTCATTACAAAAAACGAAAGTTTTAAAAATTGTTTTTGTTTGCCATACAATTCTAAAATGAAATAAAAGTGAGAATTTCAACGCCTTTCTCTCTTTTTTAAAAACGGTGAATATTGTATGATAGATAAAAACAAATTTTTTACATTTACGCAGTTTTTTCCATTTAACTTTCACCATGTTCAACGCATATTCCGGAATACACACAAAAAATGTGCTGAACGTTGGTCCCAAAAAGGTACGAGAATAAAAACTGGCCTTTTTATGTAGAATAGATAATTAATACTTCAAAGTCATTTAATTTGTTGGAGATTGAAGTACATAGAGCTATGCAGCATCCTACAAATTTTTACAAACCTGTTGGTCAATAATGCAATTATTTTTATGTATGACCATGTATTTATTAAATAAAAGATGGATGGATTCCATATTAAAAATTTTCATTTTCATTTAGCATTTTCTTAATTTCAAATTAAATTTTCTCAATTTCAAATTGAAATGCTTAATATTAATTTGCATTTTCTAAGGATTACCTTAAATTTTCTCTATTTAAATGAAAAATGGTATAGTTAGTACATTTTTATTTTTTTAACAACAAGATTTGCTTATATCTAGAATCGTTATTTGGAAAAACAAAACGCTCCAGATGGAACAATGCAGAAAGAAAAGCAATTTACGCAATATTTGGAGACTTACAAAAGTTAGAAAAACTTCCCAGCCTTCAACAATGCGTTGATGCAATAAAGAAATCAACCATTCTTAAGAGGAGAACGCCCCAGCAGTTAAAGAGCTGGATTGATAATCAAAGGAGATACAAAAATGACAAAAGTAAGTTAATAAGAATTCTTTTTAAACTCACACACTAAAATATATGTATATATATAATTGTTTTAAAATTTTTATTTTAGATGACTCGGTAGATGACGAAATTAAATAGGTGTTTATTCTTTGCAAATCGTCGCATAATGTAATTTTAATCCACTATGTTATCTAAGTATGAAGTGTTTTATCCTTAACTTTATGTATGTATGTATATATGAATGTATTGATAAGATATACAAAATATGTCTTATGTCATGTATGTATGTATGTAATAACCAAATTTTAATATTTCCCCTTTTAGACACGCAAAGTTTACTTTGGAAAGTCTTAATTCAGTTGGGCGACAGACAGAAAGAGAAAGTATTTCTCCCTTTGTCTTTTACATAGCTGAATTAACCCTTTGCAAAGTAAACTTTGCGTGTCTAAAAGGGGTGTATTTAAAACAAGAAAATAGTTCTTCCAAAAGAAAAATAATGCCATTGCCTTCTAAGAGATGATATCTCATTTATCTCAAATGGTATATACAAATGTGCATGTTTATTAAACTAAAATCACGAAAATTCGTCGTTCGTCTAAGTTGAATTCATAGCATAAGTCGGATCAGAAAATTCAAAATGCGATTTTCATCGAAAGTTTAAAAATAATATTGTTTTCTTATCTCTGTAAATCTACAGATTTTCAATGACTTTTTTAATATTAATTGAAAATAAAAATTTAGTTCCTAGTATATGGAAAGAATATATTATAAATATTAACTCAGTTTTTAATATTTCACATTTTGCAAGAAATCAACTAACAACATTGACATCTTCTACTTTGAAAATTTCAACGCATTCCGATTACTCTTTGGCTAATGAAATTGATTTGAATTCATGCTTTTAATTCGAAATGTAACTGTTTTTATGATAAAATTGCTTAATTTTTTTTTTTTGAGTTGTGACTCTTTTCAAAACATATATTCTTCCCCAATAATTCAAAATTTTAAAATAAAAACAATGTAAATATAATTTCAAATTCCTTCAAAATGTAACTACAAATAGATTCTCGTCTCTACTGAAAATTTTAAAATTTTGAGTTAATACCCTCTTGTTGATTAAGTGCAATACGTACATATGTATGTGTACATATTTTTCCAATTGTATCCATTAAAGTAATTTCTGAAAATGCAACTTAAAAAAAATGTCTCAAACCAAAAACTTTTAAGAAATTACTTGTTTTTTGTTATGATATTTTCGTTGAAATTGTCTCTTTTACATATTCTCTTATTAAAGAAATGCCTTGTTGTATTATTTAAAAAAATACAAAAATATATGTATGTTATGCTTTAATAACATTAAGAATATGTTATGATGAGTTTCAATTATGTTGAATTTTTTTCGCGTTTATTTATGAAAATCTAGTCCATGGTTTTTATTTTTAATTTGGTTAAATCTGATCATATTAATATATAATAACAAATAAAATACAACGTCACTCTGCAATTAAAAAAATAGATTTTGAAACAAATTTTTTTAGTTATTTGCCAAACCAAAAGTAAGAATTAAATTCGCCATAATTAAGAGGCGACAATTATTGATACACTTATTACACATTTATATGATATCGGGCCTGTTCTGAAAATCACGGTGATTTCAAATCATGTGATTTCAAAAGTAAACTACTAATAGCTGACTTGATAGTGGGTTTTTATTGTACTTTAAGTTTTTGTCATTTATAATAAAATGTTTTCTTCCAGCGCTATAAATCGTACGATTTTCAAAAGCAATGATTTAGCTTTCATTAATTTTTCGAAATCACCGTGATTTGACAAGTCGTGATTTGCAGAACAGGCCCGAATATTTAGGCAAAAATTTAAATATAATGATTAAAAGTTAATTGATCTTATCTGACTCATATTCGTGTTTTTTTCTGTTTTACAATTTTAAAGATGAAACGTAAGTATACATATATAACAGGGACCGAAACGGCTATTTTATTTTAAAAATTACTTTATAATAATTTAGGGTATTCAACCCAGTGTCATAATGTCTTAATATTTTAATATTGTAGCTTAAAAGAATTATTGTGGCTCAAACAAAAAAGTAATAAAATAATAACTTACCCCCTTATTCTGAACTTTGTGACAAATAACAAAATTATAACAAATGACAATTTTAATATTTTAAGCAATGAAAAAATTTTCTTTTCTTATAATATTTATTTTGTCACAGAGCTAAGAATACGGGTTTTAATAGAGACTCTGAGCTTTATTATTTTGTCATAACTACACATAAAAATGTGAGAGATAGTAAGATATATACAAAGGTGCTAAAGCGAAAATACAAAGAAGTACAATATTTATACATAATTATAAATTATGAGGGGTTGCTCACAGCAGTCATATTTTTTCGTGTTATTATTTTAAAACAGGTTAATTAATGACTACCATTTTATTTTCTGAGGAATTAATAATAATCAAGAGGTAACTGTTACTTTCTGAGGAATAAATAAAAAAATTAAAAAATAATCGGTAAAGTTCAGTTTTTTAATAAAAATTAAACAAATGTAAACAAATACATCTGAAAGTAGTCCATGTAACAGGGAGTATATTGGTATATTCTCTTAGTTTGAATTTTTTTAGTTCAAATTTGGAAAAAAATCGTTTTTGGAAATTAAGAAAATCCTTAATGAAAAGGGGAATGTGAATTTCAATTTAAAATTGAGAAAATTCTGAATGAGATTGAAATTTAAAATTGTAATTGAAAAAATTCCAAATGATGTTAAGAAATTTTAATTGGAAATTAAGAAAATTTAAAATAAAATTGGGAAGTTGCACTTTGCAATTGAGAGAATCAAAAATATATTTTTGTAATTTTAAATTGAAATTCATTTTTCATTTTGAAATTGAAATTCTCAATTACATTTGAAATTTTCAATTACATTTGAAATTTTCTCAATTTCAAATTGAAATACTTAATTTCTTTTAAAATTTTTTCAGTTTCAAATTATGTATCTCATTTTCATTTGCAAATTGTTCAATTTCATTTGGAATGTTCGCAATATTCATTCTCAATAGCAAACACTTTTTACTATTGTTTTATAAAAATATCACTGTAAGTACTTCAAAATGACACAAAAAACCCTCCGAGCCACCCGTCTTAATTTTGGTCTCTAAAACACAGTGGCAAACTCCGTTTTGAAAGATTAGGTCAAAATCAAGAGATATTTAATTTTTAAGATTTCTCCCTTTTCTAACTATTATTTTTTGTTTTCACTATTACTTGCTATTAGTTCGAATTGTTCTCAGGAAAAATTTCACGCAGAATTTTATTCGTGATTGTCCTGTATATGTATATGGAAAAAAGCTTCGAAAAGTCTTTAAATAACGTTATTTATTCTTTTTTTTTGCCGAAACTTAACTCTGACAATGATAACCGTCTATTTTCAGGTGGATACAATTCAATTATTTTTAGTTTGTGACACTAGTCTAATTTTATCAATGATATTTGAAAAAACAATATCACAAAAAATTCATAAAATTGGTCACGTACATACATATGTATGTATAAAATAGTAAAACGAAAAATTAAAATAAATGAATTTTGCTGGCCGGAAATTTTTTTTCTGATTTTTTCTGATTTTTCTATTATAAAGAAAGAGCCTTAATATAATAAAGAGCCTTATAACATAAAGATTTAGAATCGATTCGATTTACGGAACAGTGCCAAATATCTTTTTGAAAATAAATCTATGAAAGTTTCCATTAATATATCTAATATATCAAAACTTGTAGCCTCAAATAGGCCAACAAAAATCTTACAAATTAATAATTTGATATAGTCATATAAATATCGCTCATTTACTCAAACAACGTCATAACTCAAAAAAAAAACAGCTTGCCACAAAACGAGTGTGAAGTTTTCAATTTACATACAACTTAATGGAAAAAGAAATTTTAATTTTCTCTGAAGAGTTGAGCACGCAAGATATTTGTCATTTTTTGAGTTATGACATTGTTTGAGTTAGTGAGCGATATATATGTATGTATGTACAGGGAAGAATATATTTCTTGAAAGGAAATTTTTTGTCCATGAAAATCCGAAGAATCTTATACGTACATACATATATAAATACTGCATATATTTTTTATCGTACCCTTTTAAGTATCTCAACGTCCACTAATATTGGTGAAACATGTATGGTTTAAATTATATTTTTGTGGAGTTATGCACAATTTAAATGTTTCTTAAAAATTCTAGGCATCAAAGTGGTAAAAACGATTTAAATTCGCTTAAAAAACAAAATTTTGTAAAATGTAAAATATAAAAATATTTTTTCATTTGCTCAAATGTAATCTACAAAAAAGTTGCCAAAAAAGTATCACTCTACGTCCTTTTTCTCATAACATTATGTTTTATAGCGCTGCAATTAGCAAATAGAAAAAGTTTCGTGCAACAAAATTCATGAAATTTCATGAAAAAAATGCTTCTTGTAAATCAGGTATTGGTGCTCTTTTGTTGAAAACATTTTTGAAAATTTTATTAACATTTAAACAAAAGTATCAGCTCAAAATAATACAAAAATATAAGTCACAAAATCCACAAAAAGTGGTAACAAAAATTTTACCAATTTAACATGAGAAAAAAATATACGGACCTGTTCTGCATATTATGACATGCCAAATATATGTATATCAAAAAATTAAAGTCTAAACCATTGCTTTTGTCAATTGTACAGTTTATAGCGTTGGAAGTCGAAACAAAATATTCTGTTACATGCTTATTACAAAAACTAAAACCCAACAAGGTGGGTAGTAAAAGCTTCTTTAAATCACGCTATTTAAAATTACCATGATTTCAGAATAGGTCCGATAGATTTATCAATTTGTACTCTGCATTTTTCTTAATTCTCTAAATTATTTATATGCTGTAAAAATCGAAAGCAAATGTTTTTAGTATCTAAAAAATATAAAAAACTATTCTAAAATTTAATATACAGTAGACCTATAAAGTTTTAGTACACCTTCCAGTTTTTTAATAATGGTAATAACTAATAAATAAACCTAATCGAATCAGATATTTTTGAGCCAGTAGATTTTAAACAGAAAAATGAGATATTCAAGAGATATTCCAGCCATACCCATAAATAACGCCAAAAATTTTTACGTTTAACAAAAGTGTGTAATAAATTTTTAAATATAATGTAAATGCAAAAGACTCAAAGCTACTGACTGAAAAATATATAATCCAATTAGAATAACTGCATACTTATGTAAGTTGTTATAATTATTAGAAAATGGGAAGGTGCACTTTTACTTTATAGTTTCACTGTATAGCTTCTTTTGTTTAAAGATTTTGTTACTACAAATCTGCAAGAGCATAGCTGATAAAAAATAAACTGATCAAGTCCACGTTTTTGATGTGCATATGTACATATCTTTCTTAACTGATATTGCATCTGTAAGGAAAAAAGTTTATTACTAAATGTGCATTTATACAACATATATCGCTCATTTACTTAAAGAACATCATAACTCAAAAAATAGAATTTTTCAGTTAATAATGCAGAATTAATCCACATATAGTTCTTCATATAGTGTAAAAATTTCATACAAATATCTTGTTACACAACTCTTGAAAGCAATTTTCTTTTTCATAACGTTGTGTGTAAATTGAACATTTCAAACTCGTTTTCTCGCAAACTAGTTTTTTTTAGTTATGACGTTCTTTGAGTGAATAAGCGACATAAAAAATAAAAAATACCTTGACTTTAATTTTTTTGATTCCTTTATTCTTGTCCTTTGTTAAGTTGGTAGACACATTTTCACAAACGTTTTGAACCTTTAAGATAGGACTTCTCATCTTTAAATTTAGATCCTCAATATTTCATTGGGTATTGTGGTATTGCATTTACCAACAAAGAGGCCAAAAGTTTTTTAGGTTCTTAAAATTAATAAACCGTGAAAAAAATTAAAATTTCTAATATTGAAATATTGTTCCAAAAATACTTAACGTTTTGATGCATTTGCGTAACACGGTGAGCTGCTGATACCTCTTGAACTGTTGAATTGTAAGCCTGTAGATCAGCATCAGCTATTCAAGGTGGACCAGCCGAAACTATATTAAGTGCTGGAATAGTTTGTTGTTGTTAGTACAGCTCAGCGTGGAGTATTACGCATTTCTGTAGGCACTCTAGCACCCAACAAATGTTGGCAGGGTCAATGCTAGTGGAATTAAGTGGGTGTATTTGGTCAAGTTGTTGCATTGCTTTTTAACTTTTCTTTGAGGTAGTGACGAGTTTCATGTGGCGTTATTTGGGTGGAATGAATTTGATATATTGTATTTTCTTCACATTCAATAACTTGCCACTTACTTACTTATTTTATTTGCTGCCTTTCCGAAATGTACAAAACCTTTAGATTAGACATCATCAGGAGGAACTTTGCAGATAAATAAACATACGAGTATTTCCAAGTGAGGGGAAGTATTCAATGCCTGTATCAAATTTCTTTATAAAATCTTTGAAGTATTTAAATATTGCACAAATTGTGGCCTAAAAATTTACAGTCAGCATTTGAGGAAGACCACTGGAACTACACGATTCACAATATAGAAATCACAGCTATGTTACACAAATACAAATTAAATACACAAATGCTTAAATAATCCATTTTTAAAAAATTTTGTTTTATAGCCATTGCTTTTTAGGCACGTAGAAAAGAATGTTTTCACTCACAAGTTAACCTGCATTGGGCGAAAACTGAAAACATTGCACAGCTGACATTTCAAATGGCGCAATAAATTCCAAAGTCGCAATTTTGCTTTATTTGAACGCCGGTATTGATTACGATAAAAATAGCTAAATCGCTCAAACCAAAAGTAAAATATGGCAGTGCGGTAAGGCAAAACATTTTAAAAAGTTTAAAAATTTTTACACTTCTCAACAGTTCAAAGCTAAATAACATAGTGAAGTAGTAATAATACACACAATAAGGTTGTTTAAAATCAAAATCTAAAAATGTATAAAATGGTTTTCAAATTAATAAGTTTTTAAAGTATGCGTGCAATAGGTGATTATAGTGAAAACGGTTCTTAAATTATGCAAATGTTTCCTAATTATGCTTCGCATCAAAAATATGTTTTCTTATTATGCTCAAGACACACATATATATATATATATATATATATATATATATATATATATATATATATATATATATATATATATATATATATATACTTATAAAGAGATTCAGTTATATATACAGAGATTCAGTTAAATTAAAAACATTGATAAATATGTATTGGGGTAAATTTTTAAAAACTGGTGATAAATATTGTACTTGTCATGCACAGTGGAAAACTTTTCAAATAATAAATGCAATAGTTTTGGATATTATAATGCAGGTGTTTCTAACCGCAGAAGGAGGGACTAGAACGCAAATTTTTTCTCTTAATAGAGGACAACAAATGCCAACAAATATTCCAATATTTCAATTTAGTCACAATCAACATATAAAAATTGAGGTTATTGGTGGTATGATATCACTAGTCGGAACAGTCTATGAGGGTGGTTTTAAAGATATAAATGTATACTCATACAAACCATCATGTGTTTATAGTGAAATAGATGAATATGCAACTAAATCTTATAATGGTAAGACTGGTATCCATTCATTGAATAAAAATCAACAAAAACCTTCCCTCCCCCAGAAAATGATTAATAATAGTATAGTTAAGAAAGCAGCTGGTGGTGCTAGCGGTGGTGATGACTCATTTCAATATGAAGATTATTAAATTAGTATATAAATATAAGAAACAATTCTTATCATCTCATTCAAAAACATATCGCTAACCTAAGAACATATATATTAAAAAGAAAAACTAAAATGAAAAATATTTTTATCATATTGTTTTCATATATCTATATCATACAACTGTTTTCAGCTTCATTACCTATTGATTTGAGTGAAAATGAACTTAAAAATACAGAATTTGCAATTAAATTACCAAATAATGATACTGTGAGCATACAAGTAAATTTCAAACTTTTAAAGTTTACTAATGATTTAAATAAAAACATCGAGTCAACAACAACAACAACAAAAACAGAATATAAATCAAACGAAGAACAAGAAGACTCCTCACCACCACCACCTATAAATCAATCTTTTACTGTCGAACAATCTATTGAAGCATTTAGACAAGATTTAGTAAAAAAAGAAAAGAATATTGCAGGAATAATTGAAAGTTCGACTCCATTTTATAGACATTTTCAACTTCAATACAAAGATAATATAAAATTGAGAATCCGTTGTACATATGACAGCAATTACTTGAAACGTCGATTAAATATTTCATGTTTCGAATACCGTCAAGTTGAATACGAGAGAATTTTAAGTAATGGTGAAATTGAGATGGTTTCTGAGGATGATACTACATACCGATCCGATATGACATTAATCAACATTCAAGATTATACCCATGATTTGGATATGGAAATATTATAAATTAACTAATATGATGAAATACATTTACTACTACTTAATATAAACTTTGTTGTTGATGTGTTAAGAACATTTATTTAACATAAATAAAAAAATTAAAATAAGAAAAATAATGAACAATCAGTTTTATTCGAAAATTTTTCATGACTTCTTGAACGAAGAAAGGTTTTTGTGGTATGAACATGAGATTATTTTGAAGAAATTAAAAACTCAATTCGATGAATATGCATTTTATAAGAAAAGTAAATCAAAATTTGGATATCATTACACCAATTGTGTGTGGTACAACAATGAAACAACTTGTGGACCTGATACCTGTAAATGTTCCCTTATCGATAAAAGTTGGGAACAAGCATTATGTATAATGAATTTTTATAATAATTTAAAAACATAGACTTTATCATTCAGAACAACTAATTTCGGCTTCTGTTCACTAATTTTTTTATACTCTTGACCACAACTTTTTATCAAACTTGTATTTTAGTAAGAATAAAAAGTATATAAGAACATTTGTTAATGAATTTTTATAATAATTTAAAAACAGTTTTACAGTCGTCGTCGCCGTTGTGACGTGATTAGTATTGCACAATGTCTGAGGAGAGAATATTAGTTGTAGATGTACAAGGTTTCTATCTCAACAATAAATTCATCGGAAAAGAACTGAGTATTTCAATTAACGATATACAAGTGCAAACATTTATTATTAAACCACCTTTTCCATATTCATTGTTGACAACAAAAGAAAAATATTCAATCAATTGGCTTTATAATCATCATCATGGATTAAAATGGAAAGATGGCGATTCAACCTTAGCAAATATTGTGCAATATTATATTGAGCATGTTAAAGATAAAAATTTTATTTGTTATGCTAAATGATTAGAAAAAATTAAGTGGATTCAAAATATTTTTGAGGATAAAATTTATTTTTATAACCTAGACGATCTAAATTGCCCAAATTTAAAAACATTATATCAAAATGATAAATCTGTGAATGTTTGTTGTTATCATAGAAAATATTGTATATGTGCTCAAAAAAATGTAATACTCTTAAGAAAGTTTATTAAATCAAATATTAATAAAGAAAACATAAAATTATACAAGACATTTTTTTTTTTTGATTTATTATTTAACACTTAAATCAGGTAAAATAATCATCAAACATCAGTTCATTCTGAATACTTGAAATGTCAATAACAATATCTTTAAACGGAAACACTTCAACTCTGGTTGGAGAATATTTTCCTCCAATTGAACTCCCTACAAAATATGTTTGTGGACTTATTGATTTTGTAACATTCAATTCCATACCCAATGTAGATGTTCACAACAATTTGTTTCATATAGGAAATCATATTATTACTATTCCAGTTGGTTCATACGAACTTGAAGATATTGATTTTTTCCTAAACTCAAGCTTAAGAGATATCGATGAATCAATTTATCTAATAATTGAAGCTAACAATAACACACTTAAAACTGAAATAACCTCATCAATGGATATAGATTTTTCACAACCAAACAGTATAGGAAAGTTACTTGGATTTAGTAAAAGAAAACTAGAAGTAAATTCAACTTACTATTATAATACTAATCAAAATCTTAAAAATGATAAATCTTTGGAAGGGATGATTGTAGATGTTAATTCATTGAATACTACAAAGTTATTTGAATCTGATTTACCTGCACATATTACGGATGTTAATACAATACGCATTGAAAGCAACTTAACAACCGGTTCATTTATTAATAATACTTCGAATCATGCTATTCATGAATTTCCTCTTGATGTTCCTCCAGGATATAAAATAAACGAAAAACCTCGAAATGTTATTTATTTACCCGTCAACTGTCAACAAATAAACAACATAACGATTAGAATCTTAAATCAAGACGGTGAACTTATAAATTTTAGAGGAGAAAAAATCACTCTTAGACTCCACTTCAATCCAGAATAATGATCATTTACAATAAAAACATAGTGCAAAGAGGATTTCCATTCAATACCGCACCAACTCACATTCGAGAAAGTATAAAAAATAAAAAACTGTTGTCCTCATCTAATACAGAATACTTAAAATCGTTGGGATTTAATCTTCAACAATGAATGAAATACTAAATGTTCTTCAAAAACCTATGTATGATGAGAGTATTGTAAAAAGGGAATATCATAGTTACTCTCCATATCTAAAATCATTTAACAACAACGATGAGATTCGTATACCAATTCAAAATCAGGATCTCTTCGTCTTACCAAGTGAGAGTATGATTTACATTCATGGTTTTATAGTAAAGAAGGAAGCAACCAAAGAGGTTCCAGCTATAGATGTGAAATTAAAAAACAACTTTGCTTCATATTTGTTTGATGAAATTCGTTACGAAATTAATGGTTTTGAAGTTGATCGTGCACGTAAACTTGGAATTTCATCCACCATGAAAAATTTTGTATCGTTGAATAAGGCTGAAAGTGCTACACTAAAAAACGCTGGTTGGTGTCTTAACTTTTGTTTTAGAAAAAAGTCATTTTAGCTGTTGTATACCTCTGAAAATGTTGATGGGGTTTGCTGAAGATTATAACAAAATACTATTAAATTCGAAACATGAGCTTATCCTTCAACGTTCTACATCCGATGAGAAATCATATTATTCTACAAATGCAACTGATCAGTTGAAATTAACAATTCTGGATATAACATGAAAAATGCCACACATTCAACTATCGGACTTTGCAAAATTGGAAATGTTTAAGATAATCAACAGCAAACATTCTATACCAATTGCGTTTAGAAGTTGGGACTGTCATGTAAATCCTGTTTTACCAAAGAGTACAAAGGTTTTATGGAATGTAAAGCTTTCTCCACAAAACGAAAGACCACGATTTCTTATAATTGGTTTACAAAAAGAGAAAAGTAAAGAACAAGGAAATATATTTGACCATTGTAATATCTCTAATTTAAAAGTATATCTAAACTCAGAGTCATATCCATATGATGATTTAAATAATCGTTTCGAAATGGGTCAGTATTCTGTTCTATATAATATGTATGCAAAATTTCAACAAAACTTTTACATGCGAGAACCTGAACCATTATTAAATGTTGATGAATATAAGACTTATGCACCGCTTATTGTTGTTGATGTTTCACATCAAAATGAGGCTGTTAAAATAGGACCTATTGATGTACGAATTGAATTTGATACTGAAGCAAACAAACTAATTCCAGATAATACATCAGCATACTGTTTAGTTATTCATGATCGTTTAATCGAATACTCACCTCTAACAAGCGAAATTAGAAAAATTATTTAATTATATTTATTTTGAAATTTTTTTAATAAATGAAATAATATGTTTATTTATAAATAAAACAAATTCTTAATCAATGTATTTTATTAAAACATTTATAGTTTCTTTTTAGTTTAGCTTCGAAAACAAAAATTTTAAACATAAATGGCCGCAATTTATTGTATTAAAATTTTGATATCTATCATAATTATAACTTATGTTTTTTCCTAAATATTTTATTAATTGTTTCGGTGGTTGCAAGTTACCAAAGCTATCAAAATATTCAATTTGATTGTTGTTTTTCCAGTACGCTACCCAATGTGTGCCAGATCCCTTTGAAGAATCCAGATTAATTATTCCACATTCTTTTTTAAATGATGTACTTGGAAGAGTGTTGCACATAAACACACCTCTAAAATTTGGAATATGTTTTGCATATTTTCTCAAGTCTACATCAGAAAGGGCTCTTTTAGGTAGCTTCATTAAAAATTTTGTTGATAAGGCTTTAAATATAATCCAAAACCTTTTTTATATGGTTTTAAGAACATGCCTTTTCCCATCGCAATGGCTTCCATTGTATTATTGTGTCGTTTTGCTTCAGTCAGCTGTTCCTTTCCATTTTTAACTGCATTGATTGCTTTTGTAATACCAGATACACCACCAGCTAAACCACCAATTGCACCCAGTGCAGCAAATATAGGGGCAAGTGGAAGAAAACCTCCAGATTTTGGTAGCGGTATTATTCGAGGTGTTTTTATTAACGATTTTTTCTTCCCCTTGAAAATATTGTTTACAACTTTTCGTGAAATCTTTATAGCATCTTTCAAGTTTTCACTTTTCTTTATATTCTTTCTTGCACTTTTCAATGCATGTGTAAATAGTTTGTGGGTATTTACTGGAGACGACTTTTTAGTTTTACTAATAACGTTACCCATACCGAATTTTGTTTTTGCTTTCATTGCAGTAGCAACAAACCAAGCGTTTGATTTTTCACCCAAACTACTATCGCTTGCTTTGACCCTTTGCCAAGCCTTTTCAGTTAAAATTCTATCAGCAATATGTCTTTTTTCTAAATCTTTATTGTTTGAGTATGCTATATCGTGCTCTCTGCAAAGCAGTATCCAATGGATTGATTCCTTGATCACCTCTAGCTAAACGATTCTTTAATTTTGTACCAGGTCCGCAAAATTGATAACCGGGTAGATGAAGTTCAATGGGAAGTTTATTAATTATTTTATTTAGAAAACCTTTATCAATGAAGGATGAATATCTTTTTATAAATGATTGTCATATCTATTGATACTTTGTCGATTAAAGATTAAAATCAAATTGATTGAAAACAAATAAAAGAGACTGGTTTATATATTATGTTATCATTAGATTTCAGAATGCGCTTTTTTAAACAACATAAAAGGATTAACGTAAAGAATATCGAATCAAAGTTCGATTCATCAAATAAAATTCGTCATAGCTCATTACTACCGAATTCTATTCGAGCTCTTATTGTAGGTCCATCAAATTGTGGAAAAACAAATGTGATGATCAGTCTTATTGAAAGTCCTCATGGATTGAAATTTAAAAATATTTACTTATATTCAAAGTCAACACAACAACCGAAATATAAGTACTTAGAAAGTCTAATTAAACCTATCAAGGAGATAAATTTTTCATCATTTTCCAATAATGATGATGTTCTATCGCCAGACGAAGTTAAACCAAATTCAGTATTTATATTCGACGATATAGCTTGTGAGAAACAAAATCATGTACGTTCTTACTTCTGTATGGGCCGTCATAAAGATATTGATAGTTTTTATTTATGCCAAACCTATACACGTATACCAAAACACTTGATTCGCGATAATGCAAATATGATTATAATTTTTAAACAGGATGTAATGAATATTAAGCATATTTACAATGATCATGTTGGTTCTGATATGACTTTAAAAACATTTCATAAGTTATGTGCCGAGTGTTGGAAAGAAAAATATGGTTTTCTAGTTATTAACAAAGATGATCCTATGAATAATGGTCGATATAGAAAAGGTTTCGATATATTTATAAATCTATAAAAGAAACATTACAGATATTTTACAATCAGTACAAGATTAATTATTAAACTAATAGCTTCTCAACTATTAAACCGCTAACTGCTAAACTGATCTGTTTTGAATCTGTTTCTAATTCAATCTATAAATATGAACACAAATCTAGTTAATAATCTTATTAAAACTCGAAATATTTTAAAAAAGAAATATAGGAATATTTTGCTTGGAGAAATTGCAAATGATGAATTGTTGGAAAAGACATTGAAACCAATATCAAAACCATTAAAAGAATTAGTTCAATCAACTAATAATAATAATAATAATAATAATAATAATAACACCATTATAAAACATGAAAAATATCCGGATAACTCTTTTAAACATGATCTTGAGAATAATAAAGTTGCCTTCAGTACACCATATAAAAAGAGTAAGCTTGATTATAACACGTTTTCTCCAAACTTTAATAACAAGAAAATCGAGAAAAGTTCAAACACGTTTCAATCATTTGATGATAAAAATGATCATGATGATGACCATGATGATGATGATGATGATAATAATGATAATGTTGATAATGAGGATGATAACAATGATGATGATAACACCATTGCAATACATCCCAATCAAAGTATTCAATATAATTTATCAAAAGTTAACTTAAATATATATGATAAAACCTATGGTCCTCATAAGGATAAAAATCAAATATGGAGACTGGGTAATGAACCCATCACTTTCAATTCAACCAATATTACTGTAGGTAATTTAAAATGGCCCTTCACATCAGGCTTATATGAATTGTTAGTTTATAAGAAACCAATCAGTTATAATAAAACAGATTTAAATAATTATAAACAAATATTGGAGATGACTAATGTCCATAAACGAAATAACAGTATTAATGGTCAAATTAAAGGAAATCGTTCAATTAAATATACAACGATTATTAGAAACCTATTTAAACAACAACAGAAAATTCATAAGGGAAAAGGTTTAATGAAATTGAATAGAAAAAAGCATAATTATGTTTATTGGGATGATCCTAATGAATTGGTTGATAGATTGCGTCTTTTGATTTCATCAACAACAGCTGGTCACTCAAATCATAATAATGAAATTGTATCAATTATTGAGGAATTGAGAGAAGCAAAAATTATTATATAAATAGACTTAAAAATGTTTAACAATTCATATTCATAAAATGCCTATCGATAAGTTTGGACATTATATTGAAAAATCTGCAAGATACCAAAATCAACATTTCAAGATTCATTTGGATAGTGATCGTAATTTCAACTTTAACTTGCGGAGAATAAAAAATATTGCTAGTCCTGTATTGGAAAACGATGCTGTAAACAAAATTTACATGAAAAGTTATTTAAGTGAAATAAAGAAACAACTGGATATAATGTATATGGAGAGAATTAAGGAAATGGAGGATCGTTTTAACGAAATAATACATCAACAAAACGTGTTGACTACAGAAAAATTTGATAATGTAGAAACACGTTTAAGTAAATTAATACATGATCAAAGTATAATACCAAATAATCTCAATCAATCACTAAAAGAAATGAGATCATTATTTAATTACAAAATTGATTCAGTTGAAGAACGTCTAAATGAAAAACGAAGCTCATTACAAACCATTTAAACATAGATATATAAATCGTTTTGATTTAAATTCAATATCAGCAGCATTTAAATTGATGTAATCTAAGATAGACGTTAGAAATGGAGCGACAAGAAGTGGTTCAGGAGCTTCATAAGCAAGCACGTAGAAATTTCATTCGACGTCGAGTGGTGATCAAGGGAATTGATGATCTTTGGCAAGCAGATCTTGTTGAAATGGGTGTTTACTCAAAATATAACAAAGGCTATAGATTTATTTTAACAGTTATAGATACATTTTCAAAGTTTGCTTGGGCTGTACCCGTAAAATCTAAAAGTAGTGAAGATATAACCAATGCTATGCAATCTATTTTTTCGCTAAAGAGAATTCCAAAAAACTTGCAGACGGATAATGGTAAAGAGTTCTATAATAAAATATTTCAAAACTTGATGATAAAACATAATATCAACCACTATTCTACATATAGTATCATGAAAGCGTCTATTGTAGAACGATTTAATAGAACTCTAAAAGGAATGATGTGGAAAAATTTTAGTCTACAAGGAAATTATCAATGGATACATATATGCAAGGATTTAATTAATCAATATAATAATAAAAAGCATAGAACAATTGGAATGACGCCAAAGTCTGTTAACACAGAAAATGAAAGTTCTATACTAAAACAAGTCTATAATCATCCCAAAATATATAAATTTGGTAAACTAAAAGTTGGAGATCACGTTCGAATTAGCAAATATAAACATATTTTTTCAAAAGGATATACTCCAAACTGGACAACTGAAATTTTTAAAATTCGTACTTTACAGAACACAAACCCCATTACTTATTTATTAGAAGACTATTAAAGGAATCCGATTGTTGGTGGATTCTATGAACATGAACTATTAAAGACACATTTTCCAAATACATACTTGATTGAAAATGTTATTAAAACTAAGGGACACCAGGCGTACGTAAAATGGTTGGGATTTTCCAATCAACATAGTTCTTGGATCAATAAAGATGAACTTCAATAATATTATATATATACATACTTCAATATAAGATTAATTTTTTTACTATTTTTTATTATATTATAAAGTTTTCAAACAAATTAATAAATAAAATATATAAATACATAAATAGTATATTTATTTTTGGGTTTTTATTTCTTATCAACTTTGTTGTGTATGGTTAGGATCAAGTTTTTGTATTCAAACAACTTAATTAAATCAACTGTTTCAAACACACATTCATACATATCAACGAAAAAGAAAAAACCACAACAGAACTTTTGACAACAGAATAACAATACAATAGGGTGGCACTTATATCATCGTTGTTAGTTTTCTCATACAAAATTAGTATACAAATCCTAACCAACCCCACCCAAACTTCACGACCAAACCCCGACCAAACTCACCCAAGCCAACCCAAGTCGTGCCAGCCCTGTTGCGAATCTCATTACTCACACACAATTTCAAAAACTTCCACGTATATAAGTACCACACTATTTTTGCTCCCTGCTCCTATTTCCAGAACTCTCTTCAATACCCTACTGACATTTTGTACATCTTCAAATGACGGTATACTGTATTTAGTAGCTTTTCCTCATTTGTTGAGTTAACTTTAATCGGAGACATTTTAATGGTGCGATGAATTAAATTAAATTAATAATTAAATCTTTGTATATATCAATCCACTTATATGAACCCTTAAAGCTAAATTCTTTCCACATCATTCCTTTCAATGTTCTGTTAAATCGTTCTACTATTGATGCTTTCATACTGCTATATGTTGAGTAGTGATTAATGTTGTATTTATCCATTAATTTTCCGAAGTGAGTATTGAAAAATTCTTTACCATTATCTGTTTGTAAGTTTTTTGGTAGTCGTCCTAATTCAAAAATATTTTCCATCGCCTTGGTTGTTTCGAGTGCAGTTTTAGTTTTTAGTGGTACTGCCCATGCAAATTTTGAAAATGTGTCAATTAAAGTTAACAAAAATCGATAATTTCTGTTTTCTCTAGAATAGATCCCCATTTCAACTAAATCAGCTTGCCAAAGATCATCTATTCCTTTCATTACAACTCTATGACGCATAAAAACCTTCCGAGCTTGCTTATGTAGTTCGTTTACTAAATTTATTTTCGAAGACATAAAGTTGTTTTACAGATGTTTTGAAGAGTGTTGTGATCTACTTGACGCACTTTCAGCTATTGATACAAACATGTAATTTTCCAATCTATAAATTTTCTCATTAAGCTGTTCAACTTGTTCTTCAAAGGATGTTTTAATTTGTAGAATATCTTTTTGAATTTTATAATTTTCTTCTATATCTAATTTTATTTCGCGTTGTAGCTCCTCAATTTTCATTTGAATATCTTCTCGAATTATATTATTGTCTTCCTTAAAGTATGTTAATAATTTCTCTTCTAATTTTTCGATTTGAGTTTGCAGAAACAATTTATTGATAACATCGTTTTCCTCCAGAGCTTTTGCAACATTTTTGATTCTTTTGTTTTGGACATCAATGTTGTTGTTCGTATCCATAAAGAACCCCAGCAGTTTAGGTGCATTTTTCAAGGAAATTATGCTGCTAGTATCGTTTAAATAGTGTCCAAATTTATCAACAGACATACTTTATATACTTTATTAAAGTTAATGTATTATATTTGTTTCACGTAGTTCTTCAATAATTGATTAGTATGACCTGCAGCTTGTGATGCAAGCAGTAGTCGAAGACGATCTACTAACTCATTTGGATCGTCCCAGTATATATAGTTTGCCTTATAGGCGGTAAATTCCATCATTCCATCACCTAAATAACTACCTTTTGGCTTAGATCCTGTTGATTCGACTAAATTCGTCTGATTTTTCTCGTCAATAAATTTCTTAATAATATGTTTGTATTTATATCCTCTAGTACCCTTAATTTGACCATCAGGTTTATAGTCCCTTCTATATGCATTAGTAGTAATTAAAATCTTTTTATATATTTCGAGTTCAAATTTATCATAATTTTTTGGTATTTTATGAAACATTAGAGAAAATAGTCCTGGTGTTAGAGCCCATATTTGACCACCAACTTGTATTTTATCTTCATTAAGTTTGAGGTTACTATCACCAAATTCCCATTCATTATTGAAATCTTTATGTGGACCATAGTTTGTATCTAATTCATTTCTTCCTTCCAAGACTGATAAGTCAGTATAAGTATCTTCTGTATTGGAAGTCTGTGAGTAAGATGGTATTATCGAATATTGTTCCTTCTGCTAGTTTCTTTGGTCTACTTGTCTCTATCTTGACTGATGTTTTTTCAGGTTTAAAACTTGTATTATTTTCAACTTCTGTCTTCATTTTACTTTCTTCTTTCATGGGAATGCTTTCAATATTTTTAGAACTATTTATGAATTCTTTGAGTGGTTCTGTTATAGGTTTAAATGTATCTCTTAGTTGTTCACGTGTATCTAATTCACCAGTTTTTATACTACGAAGCTTTTTCTTCAAAGAAAAAATTTTCTCCTCCATGTTTAGCAAATAAGAGGTATCAGCTATTAGATCAGGTATCAGCTATCAGACCAGGTTATCAGGACCGGGTCTGGTTTTCAGATCAGCTTATCAGGACCTGGTCTGGTTTTCAGATCAGCTTATCAGGACCTGGTCTGGTTTTCAGATCAGCTTATCAGGACCTGGTCTGGTTTTCAGATCAGCTTATTAGGACCTGGTCTTGTTTTCAGATCAGCTTATCAGGACCTGGTCTGGTTTTCAGATCAGCTTAGCAGGACCTGGTCTGGTTTTCAGATCAACTTATCAGGTATCAGATGAGGTTATAGCAAATAGATGTATCAAGTTTAAAGTTAGATTATTAACTAAAGGTAATTTTTTATGAGTAGTTGTTTATATAGTTATGAAATAGTCAAATTGCTTTCTGTAGCGATCATCGTTTAATTCGTTATCTTTGCTTATCATCAAAAATCCCTATTTATCCTTCCAACACTCTCGACAAATTTCTTGGAACTTCTCATGGCTCATATCGCTGCTAACATGATCCCTATAAACATGCTTCATATTTGTCTCATCTTGCTTAAACATTATAATATCATTTGCATTGTCTCTTATTAAATGCTTAGGAGTTCTGGTATAAGTTTGACACAGGTAGAATGAATTAACATCCCTATGTCGCCCCATACAAAAATATGTACGTATATTATTCTGCTTTTCACATCAAATATCATAATTGAATTAGTTTTAGCTTCGTGAGGTGGAATAACTGATTCATTATCGGTGAATGTATAATACTCCATACCTTTACTTGGTGAAATTACTTTCTTTAGGTATTCATATTTAGGTTGATAGAGAGATTTTGAGTATAAATAGATGTTTTCAAACTTGAGTCCATTAGGACTTTCTAGCAAACCAATCATAACATTAGTTTTTCCACAATTTGATGGTCCCACTATTAGAGCACGAATAGAATTTGGTAAGAGAGGATTATGCTTTATATTTGAACTGATGTTCGCTGAATCATCAATATTACGAACTAAAATATTTTTATGTTGTTTTACTAACTGCATTTTTGTAACTAAATGCATTTCATATATATTACCTCTTATATAGGAAAAATTAGATAATATGGTTATACGATATCAGAAAACTTTTAGTCATAAAAACACCGTCGTTGGAGGAGGTATAGTAGACAAAACAATAAACTCTCTACCTATTGAACTTCATCTACCTGGATATCAGTACTTTGGACCTGGAACAAAACTACAAAAACGTTTAAATCGAGGTGATAAAGCAATTAATTTATTGGACTCTGCGTGTAAAAATCACGATATTGCTTATTCCAAAAGGAAGGATTTAAGTACCAGACATAACGCTGATAGAATACTTGAAAACTCAGCTTGGGATCGAGTTTTATCAAAAGATAGTAGTCTTGCTGAAAAATCATTTGCATATATGGTTAATAACGCAATGAAAGCCAAAACAAAATTTGGTATGGGTGTGGAGAAAAAGAAAAATGTTAAAAAGAACAAACTAAATGTTAAAACACTATTTAGAACATCAATTAAAGCTGCAACAAAAATACTAAAAAAAGAAAAACCATTAGATATTAACTCAGCTATTAAAATTGCACGAAAAACTATTAACAAGTCATTAAAAGGAAGAAAGTCTCAAATTATAGTACCACATGTAATACGTGTTCCAAAAATTGGTGGTTTTTTACATCTAATTCCGATTTTAACTGCTCTGCGTGCAATTGGTAGTCTAACAACTGGAGGTGCTGCCATAGCTAAAGCTGTAAATGCAACCAGGAATGCTAAAAATCAACTTGATGAAGCAACTAGACATAATAGAGCGATGGAATCTATAGCAGTTGGAAAAGGACTTTACTTAAAACCATATAAAAAGGGTTATGGTTTAGTTCATAAAGAGGAATCAAAAAACTCTTAGAGATGCTGCCCAACAGACCACTTTCTGATGTGGACCTAAACCGTTTCTCTATAAATATTCCATATTTTAGAGGAGTTTTCATGTTGAATACTCTACCAAAACGAACAAAGAAAATTGAATGTGGAATAATCAATTTAGATGCATCAACAGGACCTGGTACACATTGGGTAGCATATTATAAAAACATCAATGAAAAATAATATTTCGATAGCTTTGGAAACTTACAATCTCCTTCAGAAGTAGTCAAATATCTTGGTACAAATATAAAATACAACTATAATCAACATCAGAATTTTAATACATTTACCTGTGGACATTTATGTCTTAAATTTTTTTATGAAATAACTGAAAATATTAAATAAAAACAAAAACATTTATATTTTACAAAACTCTTTAATGTCCTTTTTATTCATAATTTAAAAAACGTAATTAATATAATTTATTGCCAGACAGGATATTGGGAATTTTGAATTAGAAATTCACTCAGCTCATTCTCAACGATAAGGGTTTCTTCACCTTCTCTACTTAGGCAAAATGATCCGCTCGATAGATCTTTAATATCGTCATCTGTTAAAGTATTATATCGTTTAGGCAGGAACATTATGTGTTTATCCATTTCAACTTTTAGTGTTGCTCTATATTTTGTTGTTACACGTTTCACATTTCGAATAGTATATTTCATGGACGTGTCAAGCTCCTTTACGTGGATTAAGGTTTTGTTGTTTAGAGAATTAAATTTTGGAATTAGATTTGTTGTGGAGTCCATTTTTTTTATTTAGTTCTTCTCACTTTGAATGTTTAACTGGAAATGATCTTAAAAGTAGCGATGATGACTTCAAGAAAGTTAATCGAAAATAATTATGGTGAAATAGTGAATAAGTGGGGGATAGTGATAGAGAGAAAAAGATAGTTATAGAGAGAAAAAGGTTAGAGAGAGAGAGAGATAGAGTGCTAAAAAGGAATATGGAATAGCGATGATAGTATACATATTTGAAAAATTTAAAGAACAAATTAGTCTTAAAAAACCTTCCAATATTCATCATCATTCATTTATCAGCAAATAAAATGAGCCAAATTAGACGTACTCTAAACCAATTTATAAGAGATTTTGAAAGCTTCAGGCTTTTTGATCATTGGGAGATGATAAAATTTTTCCAAAATATGCTGGATGAGAACGAAGAATATGGCATAATAGAAGATGAAGACAACACAGAAGGACACTTCAAAAGCTGTCCTTAGTACGATCCGAACTGTGACGAAGGACCTGATACTTGTAGATGTACAATATATTTTTTACGGAAAAGTATCTTAGAACATCTAATAATTGGATACTATGAAATGTTTCCATCATTATAAATAAAATATTTAAGAAATTAAATTAAATGGTATTATTAACAGAAATAATATAAAATAAAATAAAATTGTATTATTAAAATATTCCTTGTTTTGTATTATTTTTTCTAAAGGAAAATTAGGAATCATCTGTTCGAATAGAAAATAACAGAAACTTGTATGTAGTGAAAAATATAAGGACTTATCCGATTAACTAAATTTTTGGTCTTTACGATAATATCTAATGAAATTTAATAGAATTTCATAATATTATGAAATTAAATTTTTCTTGTGCAGAACATCTCAAAGAAAACAAGACTGTGCATGTTTAAGCGATATGAAAACAAGAATTTGCAAATAAGCAAAAATAAAATTTTTTTTGATCCAACGAAGTAAAGCCAATAAAGAAATAAACACCATTCACATTTTCATTCCTTTTTCCATATTTTATTTAAAATTTTTTCTTAAAAATTCATTTACATATGTGCAATAGTTTTTCTTAATAAATAAATAGGATTTTATTTGCAACAATTTTTCTTAATAACTAAGATTTTATGTACAATTTAAAAATTAACTATATAACTAAAAATTAATTAATTTTAACCATTTTCTTGCATTCTAGCAATCTCTTCTAGCAACATGTCAAGTTCGTATTCCGGGTTAGTTTCCTTAATACGAAAATGATACCATGCATATGTGTTAATGTTATTTGATCTAATTTTTCTCTTATCGTCTCCATAACTTAAGACTACCTTACTTAATTCACTAGTATATATTTGATGCAGCTTAGATTTAAATCATATACATTAGTCTTATTGAATAAAAAATTTTTATAAGTAGCTAAACTATATTTATCTAATATGGCTCTCTTTACCTCCTTCGATTTTTTAGTGCCATTTTGGTTCTGTACACTAAATGAGTACATTTGTGATCGCAGCCCAACAAACTCTGTCATTATCTTACCGCAATTCTCATCCTTCATCATACCAATTACTTTTTTATTTACTAGTGGAAAATTATAAATATTGTCTGTAGGATAGTCCGATGTATCAAATTATTCTTTTCATTTCAAATTATTGTTGTCATTTTTTATGTCAGCGTAAAAGTCGTCCGTCTTTATTGAATATATAAAAGAGTCCGTGTCCATATAATTTAATGAGAGTTTTGTCTTAAACTTAGGTTGCATGTACCCGTAATGGAAATTATACATCTTCCATTTGGAAAGCTCCAGTACACAAAATCCTAAGTTAGTTGGTTTATTGCAGCAGGTTTTGACTCTATTCATTTCGATAGCTACCAGATGTGCCCCTAAATAGTTGTGATTTGTTCTGGCCCAACTATTGACAATTTTAACATCTCTCCTCTTATCCACATTTTCCATTGTTTTACCATACACTGCATTATTGAGTAGTTTGAAAAGTTTTTTTCAAAAGCATTTTTAGCAGTGGCCCTATGTCTGGTATTTAGGTCAATATAGCCTTTTAACCATGAAGATTGTTTAAATGCTAGAATACGATGAGTTTTCTTTAAAACTAAGCCATATTCTAAGCACTGTTTCAGAACTCTAAAGTGTATCACGTATGATTGCTTTGTAGAGAAATCGGTTATCAACTTGTTATACTTCGCTTGCATAGTTTTCTTATTTTCAGTGCAAAAAGGAAGATCATTATGCAAGTCGTGTAAATGAGAGGGATAATCCAACGTGACCTCATATACATAAGCGTCTGTTCCATTATCAGCTATGCTGTGTGGATTCAGATTCAGCTCGTCTTGCGATAACCATCTGAACCCACCATGAGGAAGATATTCTGACATCGTTCAACCATACAAAATGTTAGCGTCTAATTTCTGAGGGCTTGTCTTTATCGAAATCTTCCAAGTATTTGTTATTCGCTTTCGAATATCTTTGGCTTGTCTTTATCGAAATCTTCCAAGTATTTGTTATTCGCTTTCGAATATCTTATACCTTTTTTCATAAAATTGTACATGTCTATGTCTGTCAATAATTCTAATTCAATTTTTGTGTATTTGAGCATTGCATCCCAGGAAAGTCCAGGTGCTGTATAATATTGACATCGATCCAGCTCATAAATACCTTTGCAAACTTTTCTAAAGTTCTCGAAAATATCTGTCAGTAAGAAGACATCTGTTTTTAACTAAAGTTCCATGTAATCTGAAATTTATTTGCTGGAGGTCAAGCATTGTCTATATATTTCATTGGTGCTTAGCCAAATCATCAGTAGACTTTAACCACATTTTGAACAGTCACAAACCTCTTATCTTATGCTGATGATTTGGCTAAGCACCAATGAAATATATAGACAATGCTTGACCTCCAGCAAATAAATTTCAAATTAAAATAAACTTATGACAATATGTCGAATAATAAATTTCTTAAATGTTAAATTTAGATTTTATTTTTCGTTTTGCCTTATAAACACTTTTATTGTTATCCAATGGATTTCTAATTGTATAAAGGTGTAGAAAAATAAAATAGATTCATATCGAATATAAATTATTTGCTGGGATTTTGTTATAGTTTCTATGCCTATTGCTTGTGTTTCGCTTGTGATTTTCAGAAATATTATTATTTGTGATTATTATTTGTGAATTCTCAAATAGTTTTTGAAAGTCTGTGCATAAGATAAGAGGTTTGTGACTGTTCAAAATGTGGTTAAAGTCTACTGATGATTTGGCTAAGCACCAATGAAATATATAGACAATGCTTGACCTCCAGCAAATAAATTTCAAATTAAAATAAACTTATGACAATATGTCGAATAATAAATTTCTTAAATGTTAAATTTAGATTTTATTTTTCATTTTGCCTTATAAATACTTTTATTGTTATCCAATGGATTTCTAATTGTATAAAGGTGTAGAAAAATAAAATAGATTCATATCGAATATAAATTATTTGCTGGGATTTTGTTATAGTTTCTATGCCTATTGCTTGTGTTTCGCTTGTGATTTTCAGAAATATTATTATTTGTGATTATTATTTGTGAATTCTCAAATAGTTTTTGAAAGTCTGTGCATAAGATAAGAGGTTTGTGACTGTTCAAAATGTGGTTAAAGTCTACTGATGATTTGGCTAAGCACCAATGAAATATATAGACAATGCTTGACCTCTAGCAAATAAATTTCAAATTAAAATAAACTTATGACAATATGTCGAATAATAAATTTCTTAAATGTTAAATTTAGATTTTATTTTTCATTTTGCCTTATAAATACTTTTATTGTTATCCAATGGATTTCTAATTGTATAAAGGTGTAGAAAAATAAAATATATTCATATCGAATATAAATTATTTGCTGGGATTTTGTTATAGTTTCTATGCCTATTGCTTGTGTTTCGCTTGTGATTTTCAGAAATATTATTATTTGTGATTATTATTTGTGAATTCTCAAATAGTTTTTGAAAGTCTGTGCATAAGATAAGAGGTTTGTGACTGTTCAAAATGTGGTTAAAGTCTACTGATGATTTGGCTAAGCACCAATGAAATATATAGACAATGCTTGACCTCCAGCAAATAAATTTCAAATTAAAACAAACTTATGACAATATGTCGAATAATAAATTTCTTAAATGTTAAATTTAGATTTTATTTTTCATTTTGCCTTATAAATACTTTTATTGTTATCCAATGGATTTCTAATTGTATAAAGGTGTAGAAAAATAAAATAGATTCATATCGAATATAAATTATTTGCTGGGATTTTGTTATAGTTTCTATGCCTATTGCTTGTGTTTCGCTTGTGATTTTCAGAAATATTATTATTTGTGATTATTATTTGTGAATTCTCAAATAGTTTTTGAAAGTCTGTGCATAAGATAAGAGGTTTGTGACTGTTCAAAATGTGGTTAAAGTCTACTGATGATTTGGCTAAGCACCAATGAAATATATAGACAATGCTTGACCTCCAGCAAATAAATTTCAAATTAAAATAAACTTATGACAATATGTCGAATAATAAATTTCTTAAATGTTCCATGTAATCTTTCATAGTTTTGCAACCAAAAGTATTCCATACCTCTACAGCATGTGAGTATTCCTCTAACGAACACTCTTTATTGTTCAACTTATTAAAGAAATCACTGCGTGAAGGCAGCTGACATTCATCTAATCTTTGGAATGAATTTAGGTACTCATAGGGGAAAATACCTTTTTTCTTAATAAGCTGAAATTCTTTTTCTGACTGAAATAAGGATATAAAAGTGCTGAAATCATTATCCGAATAATTGCAGGCTAATGATTCCAAACTCTCAGCCATAAACCGTATTGTATCAAGAAATCTTATTTCAAGCTTATGACCGTCGCTCATTTCTGTAAATTGGGAGAGGGATATATAAAGTTCCTTATTGAGAGGGAGTACTTTCAGTTGCATTGAAATTTCACCTAGTTCCTTAATAAAAAGATGTGAGTCATAATTTGAGTAATTGTGAAAGTAAACTGGTATAAACTTGGGGGGTTATTGTGGGCTGCACATCTAAATTTACCACTAATATGACAATGATCTCTAACGCGATCTTTACCTAGAAATTTTTGACAAATGTGACAATTCACCGCACTATAAAAATTATAAATATCAGAAGGGGATAAAGTATCCATTTGCCTATTATTTACTAAATAATTATTATAAATATCCTCACAATCTTTAACTAAATATGTCACGAATTTTTTTGACGCATCTTTCCCTGTATAAATCCTTAACTTATCTAACTTACTGCTATGGAGACACTTAATATAATAGCTAAATGCACAAGGAGTGTGCTTTTTGATAAGACTGGTTTTACTACTTACACTATCACTAATGTCTTCTAATATGCATTCGAAGTCCGCATATACTACGAAGGGCACATCCATTTTTCTCTGATGCCCTTTAAACTGTAGGATAGCATCCGCACCTGTTGGCATAGTTGTAACGATTTTGCCGCATTCCCCCTTATGATTAGTCATTCCACTCTCGCTATGAGTGTACTGGAGACAGCTATTGCAGAAATGTAGTTTACTTTTGTGCTTTGTACTTTGGTTCCATAAAAGTCTGTGAATGATAAAAAATAAAAATAGATACAAATTACTAAGTAAAATGTACATATTTTATAAAATATATAAAACCAATATATGTATCCTTAAAATAAAGAGTTGTATAATTTTTTAACTTACCTTGATATGTCCTTTATCAATTTGTAGTGATGACATTCACCATTCTCTAAAAGCAGTAAGTTCACATGATTTATTTTCTCATCTTTGGTCACATAATAAGGACCAATGATCTGATTTGCTCCCTCATCATACCCAAATACGTTTACACTTATTGCCGGATTATTCACCTCGAACTCCTTGATTTTGTTTAGTACTAATGGGTACGTTAAATTTTTGAAATTTAACGCTACACCATTTCGCGTAACAATCGTCTCTGCAGCAATGTCAGGGATATTATACGAACTGTAACGTTTTAGGTGTTCGTATTTTGTGGTATCCATTGCAGCAATCAGACACCACTTGAAGCAATATGCATCGCTGTTTTCTATGTTGATGCAAGCTTTTCTTCCTTCTAATTTTTGAGGTGTGAATATCAAATTCGAGCCTTTGACGAGCGACGATTTGTTGATGTTGATTTCTGCTCGGACTATGCGTGACAAGGTCCAACCAGAATCTCGCTCTTCAAATTCGGACATTTTGGTTGAAATCTCCTCAACCTGTTTACGGAATAACTCTTCTATATTATCTGCCTTCGTCAGCAAACTCATTTTGGCTACATGTGATATTATGCACAACTCCAATTCTTCTTCAACAATTTTGATGTACTCCGCCACAATACTCGCATGGAATTTAATAATTATATGCTTAGTTAAATTCATTTGAAGCCTATCAATAAAATATTTTTGTTTTCCTTAATAAATTCTTCCAAGAGAAGTTGATCTTTTTTATTTAGAATTGCGTATGTGGCGATATGATTTTTGAAGGCTTTCGATATTTTGTAATATCTCACATTCTCTTCGACTTCTTCTGTCCTGGCATGTGAAGTACTCATTGGAGTTGGCAGAGTTTCTTCTCTTCTTTCTTCTACTTCTACTTCTCTATCACTTTCCGGTAAACTTATATCCATAGCATCGTTGTATAAAATCCCTCCATGGATATCCACACCTTGTTGTTGAGCTTGTTGTTGTTATTGCTGCTGCTCTTGTTGATAATAATTAAGAGGTTGCCATTGCATCAAATTGGAGTTATAATTGTAATTTGAATGCTCATATTGCATTGGCACTCCTGATCCCAAAAACTGATTATTCCATGACATTGGTGTATGGTAACAGTTAGGCATTACGTATTGCTGATAACTCATTGGTAAGTGATATTGAGGGTATTGTAGAGATGGTTGTTGCTGATGATGATGAAAGGTGTTTAGCTGCTGCTGCTGATTTTGAAGAGATGTGCCCTCGCTTACCACCCCTTGATTCAGCACACTATGGGTCTTAAGATGATCCAAAAAGGATTTTTGATATTTGTAAACTTTGTTACATCTATTACACATATAAGCTGAAGAACTCATTTTTAATTATTTTATTATTATTATTTCACTTTAACACAACTGATGATACTACTTGTAAATACAATAACGTACTGATGTGTTGGTTAGAAAAGTTTGCGTATTTATACGAAAATTAGTAGCAGTATTCTTGCAGCATATTTACTTTTTGTTTCTCTGCTGATAACTGTACTTAGTTGAAACTTTGCTGTTTTAAAATAATCGTAGACAAAGAAAATGATTACGTTGCAATATTTAAATGTATTCAATAAAATATTCCACGCACAAGTTCCCACGATCGCACATTTATACATTCATACATTCATTTATACTTTCATACATGCATACATTCATTTATACATTCATACATGCATACATACAAGCATACATTCATTTATACATTCATACATGCATACATTCATTTATACATTCATACATGCATACATACATTTATACATTCATACATACATACATACATACATACAAATATATTTCTTAAACAAATAAACACAATATACAATTACCAGCGACAATCAAGCTGGACCACCCACACACAAGCATTAGGGTGTTCACATACATGAGAACATTTTACATCATAAAATGTTGGTATAATAAATAATTTATTAGCGTGAGGAAATCGCACATACAAATTCCCGCGATTCATATGAGAATCGCCTCATCAAATCTATTTTCTCTGATATTACTGATATAGTATTACGATAACAAATCTCTACAGTCTGACAACACTGGCAATTTTCCCTTTGGAAAAATCATTTTCCCGTCGGCATTAAGAAATATAGTAATCATGTTTTGCGGTAGGCATTAGGAAAAAATAATCATGTTTTGCCGTTCGGCATTTGAAAAAATAATCATGCATTGCCGTAGGCATTAGGAAAAATAATCATGCATTGCCGTAGGCACTAGGAAAAATTAAGTTTCACAACTCCCCCCCCCCCCCCCCCATTGGTATTAGGAAAAATTATTTCTTGACTTTCCCGTTGGTATTAGGAAAAATTATTTTCATGATTTTCCCGTCGGCATATATGTATACTTATGAAATCTTAATCTTATGAAACCCCTTAATCCACCCCACAAACATACATAGATATAAATTCCCACGGTCATGAACCGCCCTCGTATGTAGTAATAAAAATAATCCTTATGTAAACAAAAAACTCCTTATGTAAACAAAAAGCCGGACGGACTTATTGCACCACCCTCGTAGGTATCAAATTTCACAAATTTCCAAGAATTTTAAAATTTGGGTAATTAAAATTTCAAAATTTTACAATTTTAATTGTCCCAGAATGCCCATTTCCCTACTAGTCATGAAGCCATAATGGAAGTCATACATTCTCCACTTCGATAACTCCAGTACTGTGAAACCAACATATGTATATGGGTTTATCATATAGTGGTTCCATTTTTTCTTACTCTACCGCATACATATCATCAGAAAATTTTGTCAACTGCTTAAAATTTGGTTTCGCAATTAATGCTCTGAGACCTAAATGATTCCTGTTTGTTGTTTCCCATGATGTCGTAATTCTAATGTCCCTACGTTTTCAATGTTTTCCATTGTCTTCCCATAAAAAGCATTGTTTAAAAGTTTGAAGCAATCTTTTTCAAAATTATTTTTAGCATTTGTCCTATGAAATGTGTTTAAGTCAATATATTTTTTAAGCCATGGGGATTGCTTAAATCTGAGTATTCTATGGATTTGTTTTAAGATGAGGCCATTTGAAATGGCTTGTTTTAAAACTCTATAGTGTATGGTGTAATTTGTTTTTGAGTGTAAGTCTGCAACTAATTTTTTGATTTTGGACCCCTCCAGGGCCTTATTTTGGGGACAAAATGGCAAATCATTATGTAGATCACGCACTGAATCGGGATAATCTATATCCACTTCCAAAATGTACCCATACTCTGCAGTATCAGAAATTTTTTTTACATCAAAATCAGTATCACATACCCACTCAAAATCACCGCAAGGAAGATATTCCGACATCGCTCAACCATACAAGTTGTTAGCGTCTAAATATACAAGAAATTCTGATGGTTTTGATGCATCAAAACCTTCCAAATATTTGTTATTCGCCTTCGAATATCTTTGCGAGCATTGAACTAGTCCACCTCTAATTCCGTTTTGCATAAACATATACATTTCGGAATCAGTGAACTGTTCCAGTGAAACTTCTGTGGTTTTCAACATTGCATCCCAAGATAAGCCTGGTGCTGTATAATAGTGGCAGGGGTCCAAATCGTATATATTTCTACAAATTTTTCTGAAGTTTTCAAACACGTCTTAAGTAGAGTTCAGTATAGTCAAGGAGGGTTTTACAGTTAAACTCTCTCCTTATTTTTTGAGCATGTTCATACTCGACTACATCACATTCTTCATTCGTTAGAATATTGAAGAACTCTTCTCTACTAGGGAGTTTAATTTCATTAAACTTAGTAATGAAATCCATGTAAGAGTATGGAATTATACCCTTGCTTCTAATCAGGTTGAAATGAGCTTCATCAACGAAACATGACCGAATAGTATTAAAATCATTGCTATCAAGATTTTTCGCTAACGTATCTAAACTCGAAGCCATAAATCTAAACGAGTCTATAAATCTTATTTCGAATCCATATTTTTCATCTAATCTGATGAAAATTGAAAGAGAAATATAACTCTCTGTGTTCTGGGGAATCACTTTTATTGCAGAATATTTTATAGAAGAAAGTTCTTTGAAAAATAGGTGTATATCATATGCGGAAAGATTATGAAATAGAACCGGTATAAACTGAGGTGTTTTATAATTCAAATTACATTCGCTATGAGCTGCCCCACGATAATTGCCCGTAAGATGACAATGATCTCTAACTTTATCGTTATTTAATATTTTCTTACATATATGACAATTTTTTGTATTATTATATTGAGCTATTTCTATTGGGGTTATAACCATTTTCTTAACTTTAAGTAAATAATTTAAATAAATATCTGTACAATCTTCAACAATTTTTTTGATAAATATATTCGCCGAATCTTCACCAAAATAATGTCTATATAAATTATTTTCTCTCTTGAAACTACAATTAATAAAATAACCGAATGCACAAGCATGATGTTTCTGTACATTTGTGGTACTTTTACTTACAGCATTATCAACTTTTTCTAAAATAGACTCAAAGTCCGCGTAGATTACGAATGGTACATCTAACTGTTTGTAGTAGTTCTTAAACTTGATAATAGATTCACCTTCTGGCATTCTGATGACTTTTTTCACACAAACATTTTTATGATGATTATACACATAATCATCATGTGTATGATATAGGCAGGTGTTGCATATCATGATCTTATGATTATGCGATGTTATGCTGGAACGAAGGAGTCTGAAGAAAATACATATAGAAAATACCAATACGATATAAATAAATATAACAATAGGAAGTAACTTTCAGATTTTTCATAAGTGCACAAATGAAACTTACTTTGATATATCCTTGATGAGTGGTAGTTTTCATTGGACTGGAGCAATAAGAGATTAATATGAATGTGTGTTTCTCCTTTCTTTACATAGTATGGTCCTATAAGTGATGTTCCATTATGACCAAATACGTTTATGCTCACATCATTTTGATTCTCGAATTGTTTTATCTGCTTCAATGGGAGTGGAAACTCTAGCTCTTTAAAATTTAATACAATTTCTCCTGTATTAATATTCTCATCAGAAATATTTGTAATATTGTAGTTTTTAAAGTTTTTCCGTTGTTTAGGATTCAGACCGCTATTTGTGTGCAAAGCCGCAATGAGACACCATTTAAAGCAATAAATATCATTGTTCTCGATATTTATGCATGCACGTTTCATTGCAATATTTTTTGGGAGAGGGATAAAGCTCGATCCTCTTATTATGGACGCCTTTATATTAACTTCATGGGAATTTATTGAAATCAATGTCCATCCGTTATCCCTCTCTTGAAATTCTTCCATTTTGGCTCTTAGCTAATCGGCTTGTTTCTTGTACATCTCCTCTATGTCATCAGAGAGGGTCACCAACATCATTTTCGAAATATGTACAAGTTGGGAAACATTCATCTCATCATTCACCATCTTCATATAATCACATGTGAGCTCCATATTAAATTTAAATGTAGTATGTATCATTGAGTTGTTGTACTATGGAGCTCTTGGTAGATTTCAGAAACTCCTCCGGAAACAAGACACCCACATTTTTGTTGAGGAGGATATATGTCTCGATCCTCCCATTGAAGTTACTTATTCTTCTAGTGAGAAAATCGCTGATCCTTTCTTGCTGACAGCTGTTTTTGTGTTTTATGGTTCTGACGTGAGCCATACAACCATTTGATTGAATCATCTCATCACAATCCTCACAATATTTGTTTTGAAGACTTAGCTTACTAGTTCCAAGCATAGCCTTCGATTGGTTAGCATATGAGTGCGTTTCCATATGCTGATTTAGTTTTGTTTGAGTCATAAAGACTTTATTGCAGATGGGACAACTTGCGGTATTCATTTTTTTAATTATTTTTATTATTTGTTTATAATTTATTTAATTATTTTATTTATAAACAATTTATTTAATTATTTTATTTATAAAAAATTTATCTAATATTATTTTTTTATGCACTATAAACTTGTTTAACAAACAATAATTAGTTTTAGCACTTTTATAGTTTTTTGTTTTCAAACACTTTAAAAATTTGGTTTGGAAAATAGGTGGTGAATTGTTGAGATATCAAAGTATACTGATGGCAATCTACATTATTTTTTCTACTTATATACGTTACATGAGAATCGCGTAGTAGTCATCAAATCTAATTTCTGGTATTACGACATATGATGAAATTCGTACACACACACACACACACACACACACATACACATACACATACACCCATTCCCACAATTCATATGAGAATCGAGGAACGTGAGTGCAGGTCCCTCTATAAGTTTTTGTTAAAGTAAAATATACTAACATAAAAATATAATTACCCCTATTTATAAAACTCTGCTTGTCAACCTGATGGGGCTTAAAATATTTAATATCTGAAATGTACTTGTACATATAAAACCTATGCCAACACAATATTTTTCTATCTCCATAAGAATAGCAATGTCAATAGCATAGGAAACATATATACAAATATATGTAAATATGCATGAAGAATTGTTGATGTAATTCACACAAGCAATGATATTCTTCAAAACAAAAATAGATACGATCACATACATTAATCCAACAACATAAACATGCATACATACATTACCAAATGCATTCCCTATCCCCCTCCATTACAAACATCTATCAGGGTTGCCACTACCTACAGCTTTTATATTATTTCCCCAGAGACCTCAAAAATAAATGTATATATACAATAATAATCATACATATGCAAAGCAACGAAAACTCAGAGGAGCAAACCAAAGTCTATCAAATAACGATCACTACATACACACAAACACACAGATCCCTTGTTACTACCCTGCAGTCAGACTGTATGTACGTAAATTATAGAAATGTACCAGTAACTAACTATCTGGTTGGTATGTCTCATGACCGCATAAGAACTACGTAGTCACTACCTAATCAATTGTTTTAGTGTTACTAGTAGATTTTCAATGACAAGCACATGTTAAATGTCTATAGCACAAAGTATTGTATGGAGGATAGTTAGCGAGTAGTACTGGTGACAAGTGAAAGTGAAAAGCTAGTCAGCATATTTTCACCATCAACATTTCCTACCGGGTATAATGATTGTCTGCCACTACAACAAAAGTATAGGACACCAAACAACCAAGTAAATACACACACACACACACACATACTCATATACACACACACACTTTCATACACACATACAAACATCCATGTATAGATCCATCCGCTGTAAACACAAAGTTTCTCTACAATAACAACTAAAGCTGTACACACAAGTATACAAACATACACATAAATAAAGAATCAAATTCACACACACACAACCAGCCTAACGAAATCTCAGTATAAAAATACCTAAAATCCGCTCATTCGTAACAGGGTTGCCACAATTTTTGTTTTTTCCCGGTTTTGAATTCCCAAACTTGGACTATCTCCGCCAGTAACAATCTACTAAGCGACTTGTCTAGAAAATTTGTATAGGAATCACTCAAAAATTTAAGTGCTTTTCATATATTTTTCCTAGACAAGTCGCTTGCTTGCATTGTGGAAACTACACATTAAACTCTTTTATTCGATTTCTGGCCATAGGTAAATAAAAGATTAGGGATCATGTGTTTATACTCGGCAATTTGACACATGATCATGGTAGGGAGGGGAAAATAGCGTGCTAACATATATACGCTCGCGCACTGATCAACACTGTCCGCCTATCTTGCACCATTTTCTTTATATTTTCAATATATTTAACTAAGCATGCATATTTTAAAATATTAACGTTTGTTTGTTTGTTAGTATAAGCAAAAATAGTTTAGAAACAAATTATATATATACCCACACCATTGGCCGCTGAGCAATAAGCCGGAAAAACAAAGCATGCAATATAAAAGTCAAATATTTTACAACCTGAATCATTTTCTATGGTTATTTGCTACACCTATTAAAGAGAAAACGCAAGTACATGTCTCTTGCTTTCTCTTGTTTTTTTTTTTGACAGTTGTCATCACATAACAGCAATAAAAAGCCCTGTTGTTTTATTTATTGTATATTTGTTGTATATTCGCGGGTACCTATATTATTGTATCATGACACAAACTGTTTATGCATCTGATGTAGACAGTTCTGAGAAAAAATTGGCAGCACTGCAGACACAAAAAAAGTTTCAGCTAGGTGACATTTTCTCGCTTTAAATATATACAGAAATAATTTTTTATGCGGGTATTAAAATTTAAAAGTATGGAAAACGAAAAAGAAAGTGGAAAAGTAGAGGACGCATGACATGACGACATAGCTTATTCAAATTGTGGAGGTTCGTGAAGCTGTACGGAATTATCTGTGGCATTTATAAGGATAGAAATGCAAAGGAAACTGCATGGGCAGACATTTCGGTTTAATTAGGCTTCATGCATACGAAATTTTTAAACCAACTTGTATCCTGCTTCCGTAAACTGGAATGCATAATACCTTAGAATACTTTCGGTGCCATTTTTTAGATTTTTTAATTTATTTCTTATTATTGATAAACATACAGTGGCGATAGCACATTGAATAATTTTGCGATTAACCATTTGTATATATATTATTTAACAAGCAATACGAAAAACTAAGTCTCACAATGATAAAACAAATGACACTAAATGTCATTATATCAAAATTCTTGGTGTAGACAATGATGCCGCATTGTCATTATGTAGTTCTCAGTTCTCATTGAACCTTCATAGTGAACAGAGCTCTTAGCGGACTTTTTTTATACAAGTACTAAACAAACAAAAATACAAAACAAATATTCGTAGTACATATTGACTTTGATAAAAAAAAACAGAAAACAAAGAGACATTGAGAAATACTCTATATGAGTACCTCAAAAGTAAAAAATTGTGAAGTGAGTTCTAACATCAGAAATGGCTATTTTATAGTGAATTCTGAATCTCTTAATGCAAACAATAACAATAAAAGATCTGATGATAGCCTTTTTCAATTTCGCTTTCTCCAATGCCAAATAGTAATTTATTATTAATGTTATCGTTGCCTAGTACTTCTTCATTTAAGTCAGCGCCATTATCCGCTGCGGGCTCGTGTTCATTACTTAGTCAAGTTATCACTATAGATAACAGTAGTCAGAAACCTAAGGTGCAAGTCGGAATGGACTGATATATCACAATTGTAAAGTGTGGGTGTAATTTACCTAGCGCTTACGTTGTGTGCGGTGAATTACACCGTAATACTAGTTACAATAAGCAAAAAGATCAAAATGATAAAAAAAAATTCAATAATAGTGGAGGCAACCACACTGCTAACTACAGAGGATGTCCTTTGTGCTCTTTCGTTAAACAGTCAATGAGTCAAAATCGTAAAGTAATTCGAGCTCAAACAGAAAAAACTTACTCTGCCAATTATCATCAAATGACCCAGCCAATTACTACAAATGTATCGTATGCCGACGCTGTGAAGATCAATTCTATTCTCACGCAGAAAGTGTCATGACCTAATAATTCTACAAATTCTACAAATGCCTGGAAGCCACAACTGATAATCTGGAGCAAACTATAAACCACTTTACAACAAATATTACTAGTTTGATGCAAGAAATTCTGCGAATGCAGAATACTCAAGCATGAGTTAACAAGCCATAAACACGTTGAAAACATGTTTCTGAAACGCAAACGTGTATTCGCCAACATCAAAATGAGTTTGAACACTTCCTGACGGAAAAAAATATTGATATAATGCTACTCTCTGAGACTCATTTGACTTCGAGAAGCGTTTTTAAAATTAATGGCTACTCCTTATATGATTCAACGGACCCGGAAGGAAGAACATGCGGTGGATTGGAAGTTCTAATTAAATAAAGACTCAAGCACTTTGTTCTTGATAACATTTGTGCAGAACATCTACAAGCAACTAATATTTTTGTCGAAAATTTTTATACAAATTTCGTTATATCATCAATTTACTACCGTCCTACATTCTCAATCACTGAGGATCAATACGAGGTTTTCTACAAATCGCTTGAACCTTGTTTCGTAGCAGCTAAATACTACAATGCAAAACATACGTTCTGGGGTTCGCGTCTTATTACACCTAGAGGTAGATCGTTGTTCAACACAATTTCAAAAATGGGATTGGACGTCATTTCAAGTGGGCAGCCCACTTACTGGCCTATTGACATACAAAAAATTCCAGATGTTATAGATTTTGTCGTCATAAAAAATATTTCTAGAGATTTAGTTCATGTTGAAGGTTCCTTAAATTTCTCCTCCGGCCACTCTCCCCTAAGAGGTGTTTGACCTCACCTATATGTCAAGATAATCAATCGTGTTAATTTACTGGGATTCAAAAAATATCTTAGTAGTCACTGAACGGAAAACATTACGCTAAGAACACACGGTGATGTTGAATCTAACATTGCCAACAACATTGGCATGTTCAGCACTACCTCCCATCCGCAGACTGGCTTTAATAGGAATTGTTCTACGGATATTAAACGTCTCGTATGTGAAAAAAGAAAAGCTAAAAGGGAATCGCAAGAGCACAGGTCAGCCCAAAATAAAATCAGATTTAAAGAGTGCACTAAAAAACTCCAAGAGTTGCATGCATCTGAAAAAATTGCATCTCTTAAAATCTATCTGGAAAATCTCGATGTCACACCAGCATCTAATTACTCTTTGTGGCGCGCTGCGAGAAAGCTTGAAACACCCGTTGACTTTAAACCACCTCTTCTACCGGAGGTTGAACAAGAAGGGATACGCAAAAAGGTAACATATTTTTACTGAGTGTAGTTTCTCTACCCCCTTGACCCTTATAGTTTAAGAAAGCTCCAGGTATTGATGGAATTAGTAACAAGATGCTGATGAATTTGCCTCGTAGTGCAATTAGAATCCAGCTATTTATTTTGGATGCCATATTACGACTGGAGTATTATCCACATCACTGGAAGCTTGCCAAAGTCAAAGGGCAAAGATCTTACCAAGGCAGATTTGCAGTCCCTCTGGTGTCAATGAGGCGTACTCAATTTTCAAAACTGTGTTTAGTAGTCATTTTATTGGTTATTTTACTTCGCCGATGATTCTGCTACACAATACTGTCGAAGGAGGGATCCCTGATGTTACATTAGGATTAGTTTCCGCTGAAGCAGTATCTATGCCTTCATCACTTGAACTTTTCTACAACAACTGATACAAAGGGGCACTACTGCACATCAGAAAAAATTCGTGGTGTGGTTATTTTTTAATGGCTGTCAGAACCGGGCTCGATCCCATGTCCTTCGGTTTTGTAGTCAACGTGTTAACTACCCACCCAACCTTTGTTTCTGAGCACCTTTGTCAAATTATGTGCACCAATTGCCAAAAAAAAGCAAGTGAATTGCAATGTCTGATGAAATTCTTAAGTCAAAACTGGTGTAAGGCCTTTCTCAGGCTACATTGTGTTGCAGGATAAAATAAAAACCAACACCATACCGCTTATTGGTTTAAATTTTGAACAAAAGAAAACAAGTATGCTAGGTCGTTTCTAATATGCAGTTGTGTGAGTATAATGCCTGTGTTAAGCGCTTTGCTTATTTAAAGTTTAGTTCTTCCTACATACTGTAAGTGCAGCTGAGAAAAGGCTTATTGGGTTAGATTAGGGGTTGAATCTAAAATCTGAAAACACCAATAAATTACCATGTAATTAATAGAATTTTCTTACTTACTATGTATCTTGGAAGAAATAAAGATAATAGCCGGTTTCGCAAGGCTTTCCTTTTCCAGGGAAAGGGCAAGCAAGAAAATTAAGACCTGTCGATAGTTATGTAGGTTAGGTTACATTTGCTGCTTATTAACAGGCATTTTGTGTTCCTCACCTTTTTTTTATAGGCGCTATGGCTGTGATATGCAATAATGTTGTCCGCTTAAAAAATATTTTAGTTTTTGTGAGCTTCTATAAATAAAGTCCTCCAGAATTCGTATTTTGCTTATTATTTTGTTTTAGTTGTTTTCGTTTTATTTATTTAACTCTAGTATTGTATCATGTGTTCAGCCTTCTGTCACTTATGTTGAAATTTTATCATGTGATGAATTCGCCGTCTTACTCCTGTTACAGTTGCTACTAGTTTAGTGTTGTTATAGATGTAGTAAAGTGACAGGGTAATTCATATAAGTCAGGAAAATATTTAAAGTGAAAAACAAACAGTAAGAACTATGAATGAAAAATAACCACTTTCTATTTTTATGATAACCTGTTAAAAGAAAAAGCCTGGGCAGGGTAAATGGGCGAGGATGAAGTCAGAAAGAAAAGACAGAATACAGACTAGAGAGGAAAAAAAATCAGGGAAAGGTCAACAACGTAAGAAGTTTGGTTAGATATAATAAAATATAAGCAAGAGATTTCTCGAAGAAAAAAAGAGGGAGATTTGGAGGGGAAGATTTTTTTTTTCTAGAAACATCAGAAAAGATGGAAATTTGGAGGGAAGGATTCTTTGTTCTAGAAACATCAAAAAATATGGCGATCATGGAAAACTGTGGAAAATTGGAAAAGTCCAGGAGAAAAATTTTAGGTTGATAGCAGAATGATCAGAACGAAACGATGAGAAGTGAAAGGACAGTTAAAGTATTTGCACGTAAAATAAAGACAAATAAAATAATAAGACAGAAAAATTTCTAATACATGAATTTCTAAAAGAAAAGATAATATTTGAATAATAATCAAAATCACGGCGATTGGGATTTCAATGTGTATGAATTATTATTCCATAAGCAAAAATATAGTGATTTAAAGAAAAGAACGGGCCATACGAGAAAGAAAGCATTGAAGGGAAGTCAACCTATCAGTGGTGTCCCACGTCGAGGAAAGTCGCTAAGGAAAAGAAGAAAAAAAAACGGAGAAGTAAAAAAGCAATCCTTCTTGCCAATGCAAAATAGCCAGGTAAACAAATTCTGTCCGGTCCAAGTTAAGTCATTTTACGCAAAAAGAAAGGTATTCACCCATAGAGGGCGACTGGGAAGAAATAAGAAGGTAATCGAAAAGCTAAAAAAAAATTAAGCGCCTAAAAGTGGGCCCCTTTGAAAAAAATAAAGAAATAAATATCAATATTTGCCGCACGGGCGACAAAGACATATTTCCGTAAGGGTTCATATCAAGTATTTTAAATTTTAAATTAGAGAATTCAATATTCCATTTTTGTAAATTTTTTTTTGACCTTAGAGAGCTCTTTCAGGCACGGAAGTGAAAGTAATAGGAAACGTAATTCAAAGAAAAAAATAATCAGAAAAATATTTGAGATGAAATTTTAGGAAAAATAAGAAAAGATAATAAAAAGAAAAGATAAAGTAGAAAAAATCAAAATTTAATTACAAATCTTAGGCTGTATAGATTTTAATATTAGAATAAGTAATTAATATTAAGAAGAAAAGATTATTAGTATATTCCATTATAGTGTTTAATTTTTGTCTTAAACTGTTTTTTTTTGTTATTGAAAATATCATTTATACATATACATACGTGGATATCTTTTTATATTTTTGTTTGTTTTTTTTTTATTTAAATAAAATTATGTTTATATATGTCTGAGAAAAAAAAATATGGTGTCTGTCTAATAGAAAGTGGTAATGGCATGGAAATAAGGTAAGGAGGAAGAAGTCGGTGGCGTCATGGGTCACAAAATAAAATACAGATGAAAAGGAAACGTAATAGTGACAAGGTCGGGAGGGCGAGATTCTGAGGATAACATCAGACTCAGTGTAAAGTAAATTACTCAGGTATCAGGATGATGTGTGTGTTGTCTTTTATGTCATATTAATTGTCGTTAAATTGAATTGCATGAAATTTTTGTGTACAGCGTATCCAATGAGAGGGTTGGAACCCGCTGGGATATTAATGCAACCGAAATGAGCTGTCGGAAACCTCATTGGCCCATACGGCTGTAACATAAATGGCGCCCAAACAGAAAATTAACGATTTTGGGAAAAGCTATATTTTTTTTGTAGGGTTTCCCAAATTAAGTTCAATTCGCATGCAGAACCAACAAAACATGTAGCAATAGCCTAATAAAGTTATTCAATAGCCCAACAAAGTGATAGCCAAAGCAATATTAAGTTAAAAACCTATTCAGTAGCCCTTGAGATTAACATCGTCTAAAAAAAAGGTAGTACTGGAAGACGTAAAAATTTTTTTATTGCTAAAGCTGAAGCTTCGAAATATTTCAGTCTGAAAAAAGACCAATAACTTAAGATTTTATTGATATATCCTTGGAATTTCTTGAATTGTATTGGTTGCTTTTCATGGTTCACAAAATAAAATACAGATGAAAAGGAAAGGAAATAGTGACAAGGTCGGGAAGGCGAGATTCTGAGGATAACATCAGACTCAGTGTAAAGTAAATTACTCAGGTATCAGGATGATGTGTGTGTTGTCTTTTATGTCATATTAATTGTCGTTAAATTGAATTGCATGAAATTTTTGTGTACAGCGTATCCAATGAGAGGGTTGGAACCCGCTGAGATATTAATGCAACCGAAATGAGCTGTCGGAAACCTCATTGGCCCACACGGCTGTTACAATTGTTGAATACATATAACGATAGTACAACAAAAATTGCAACGTGAAATATAAAAAATATATGTATATGTACAACAGATAAACTACAGCCCCAAAATATTATCTATTTAATATTTTTAAGTTTTATTTATTTAATTCACTTCTGTATTCAATATTCAAACTGGAAAAAATTGCCCCTGAATTATCTCAAGATTTTCACAAAAAAAAAGCCCCTTATATACTGATAAAATTTTTATGAAAGGAATCTATCGACTTCACAGAACGAAAAATTGAATATGGAATAGAAAGCTTTTTAATTTGTGCCCGAGGACAATCAAAACTAAAGTAAATACATTTACGGCTTTATGTGTAATCCAAAATTGGCATGAAGTTAGCATAAGTGGCAAAATTGAACACGGTCTTAAAGTGCTTTGCTATACAATTTTACATTAAAAATCATGCTAGGATGTAATCGTGTGTTAAAACTACATTATGCGGCGATTTTTAATGTCAAATTGTATAGAGGAACTCTTCAACACGTAGTTCAATTTGCTAACTTCATGCCAGTTTTTGATTTGATTAGGCCGTTAGTTTCTATTTAAATTGTTTTGCTAAAAAAAAATTTACGACAAATGTGGAATATGCTCTCAAGTAGTGTTGTTGTATACAAACAACAAGTGCATAAAAGGGTTAAAAGAGTCATCTCATTAACCTCTACTACAGTGTTTGATTTTGATTTCGGATCTGAATTACATACATGTACTAGGAAGTTTTGCTGTTGACGAGAAACTAACTTCTGACCAGTTACGATATTTTGAAATCAAAGCTGTAAATCTGCAGTAGCAGTTACTGTGATAACCATCAGTATTATTTACTTGCTCTGGTAACTGCATAGAATTAAATTTAAGTTTAAATTTTAGACGTATTTGCTACACTTTTTGAATTTATACTCTTCACAAATAGTTATTTTTTAATTTTTGTTTTGCAAAAAAGAAACACATTTTGTTTCATCACAAGCTTTTATAAATCAATGTTATTGAACAATTTAATAACAACAAATCCCATGGATGGAACTATACCAATGCTGTCCACCAAGAGAAACACGAGAGAAATGTATTCAGGTATGTATGTGAATTCATTTGCATAAGAAGCCGAGTGATGTTCGGCACTCTGGTGCTACTTTGGACAGGCATGAACTATATTGATGCCATCTTGCTTACGAACAGCTGGTGTAATCTAATGCGCGACAGTCCGTACTCTTTCAACAGGTACACTCACCTTTCAATTTTTAATCGGTCTGGCTGGTAATTTAACGGCCAAATTATTGTCTAGCAAATTAATTATAGATTATTTATTACTTAAATAATACGATATACAAATTTTATTTCGTATTTATTTATTTTTATTTATTATTAAGTTTATGATTTCCTAATACAACAAGACAATAATATCTTATAAATAAATAAATACAATAAAAGATGAATAATAAAATAATATTAACAATTAATAAGCTTGAGTAAAATTATGATACAATTGGAAAAGTGAACTTTTAAATTTAACTGCGTTGCTTGTATTCTGCAAATTGGGAGTAAGTTGTTTCCAGAGACGAATTGTTAATATATAAAACTGTCGCTCAGATGCCGTATCATTATGCTGAAATTGGATAATGCCGTTTCCTCTCGAGGATCTAGTGAACTGTAAGCGGTCATAAAGATAGTTCGGTTTTTTATCATAATAATTTTATGTAGCAGGACAAGATTTTTGATCATTAAATAATTATTAAATGAAATATTAAAAATACGATTGGAATATTGAGTTATATGATCAAACTTGTTTAGACCAAAAATGTAGCGTACAATGTTATTAAAAGTTGTTTTGAGTTTCAACATGTCCTTCGGATTACACCCATAAAAACCTTCTGACGAGTATAATAGGATTGGTAGTATGTAAGTTTTAGCAAGCAAAAATCTTATCTTCTGTGGTGTGAAATACTGCGTAGCCCATAAACTCCTTAGCATACTATAAACTCTACCGCATGATTGATTAATATCAACAGACCAGGTTAAAGTATTGTTGAAAATTACACCAAGGTTTCTTACAGAACTAACTATATAAATTTTAGTACCTCCAAGAAAAATATCAATTTCGGATTCGAATTTGACTGCTTTTTTACAAATTAATAAGCATTTCGCCGTTTTAGGGTTAAGACACAAGCCATTTATAGATGTCCAATGAAATATACTATTTAAATCAGTATTTAGATTACAAACGTTAGAGCTAATGGAAGCCTTAAAACTACTTAGGTAAATTTGATATCATCAGCATACATTTGTATACTGGAAAATTTGAGTTGTTGGAGTATGTCATTCGCATACAGTGAAAACAATAGTGGTCCAAGAACTGAGCCCTGCGGAACACCTCTTCACAAGTTACACATGTGTCAAGCACAGTATAGAATGGTGAACCGTATCGAAAGCTTTTGAATGGTCAAATAATACTAAAATTTACATTTTCCGATCATCTAAGTTACCTCTTGTCTCTTCAACAACATTAGTTAAGGTTGTTACACAGCTATGCTGAGGTCTAAACTCTGATTAACGCGCAGTAAGCAAATTTTTTGTATTTACGTATTCAAATATTTGTTTCTGTAAAAGATACTCAAAAACTTTGGACAGATAAGGTAGTATTGAAATAGGACGAAATTCGCTATCTGTCTTTGGGACGGGAATGACTTTGGCATGCTTCCATTCCATTGGAAATATACTTGTGGTAACAACTGTGTTGTATAAATGCACAATATATCGAATTGTCCGGGGTAGGATTAATTTTATAAATCTAGAATTAATATCATCTAAGCCAACAGCATTAGATTTAGCTTTACAAAATCCTTCTTCAACATTTAAAACCGTAAGACAATTGAAACTAAATTGTACAATCGAGTCATCATATGATGGAACTCTATCATAAAAATGTATGTCCGCGGTGGGCTCGACCATATATTAACAAACTTTTCATTTAGCTTATTCACATCAACATCAATCACACGACTTTTAGTCTTACCAATACTAATGTCTCGTATTTGTTTCCATGTCTTATTGGTATCAACTGCATTATTAAATTTGTTTGAATAATAAACACATTTTTGTGCTTGATTTTTGAAACTACAGGTTTTCTAGGCAAGTGGTACCGCTCATAATACTCAGGTGTCCTGTATCTTTTCCATAATTTGTACTTACTATCACGACTTTGTATTAGTAACTTTATATCATCAGTAAACCATGGTCGAGCTCTAGTTCTAATAGTTTTTTTTCTGATTGGAACTGGCTTATTATATAACCATAAGATACGATTATTCAGGAAAGTTACTTGCTCATGACCTGAAGGTAAGTAAAAAATATGATCCTATAAAAAGTTATTAAGATCATATTCTAGGGAAAACATATTTCTTTTATTAAAATCACGATAAGTACTCGTAAACTTTTGAACAGGATTTTCAGTTGCAAAATCATAAATGGTAAAAATAATATCATGTTTCGAAAATGCAGGAGCAGCTAGTTCATCATAGTGCAAAATTTTTCTACTATTACTGACAAAAAATATATCGAGCAATGTGCAATTATTGTATGTAAAGTGTGTAGGTCTGAAGTTATTTATAGGTAATAAATTAAATGGAGACATCATGGTTACTAGACTTGTATCTAAGAGTAATTTACAAAACATCACGAGCGATAATAATTTCTGAATAAGACACTGATAACACCTCTAATTAAGCAATGAGTTTATCAAAGTTTATGGACCTATCCGGCCTATATACGCAACCAAGTAACATTGTGGTTCCCTTACAGTTCAAGTCAGTAAAGGTATATTCAACATCGTTCGCTTCATTATAAGTACCATTAAATTTGCATGGAATATTATCCTTAACATATACTCGTATCGCTACACCACCCACATGCTTGTACCTATCGGAACGAAAAACACGGTATCCATTCAGACTATATATGTAAGTCATCATATATTTCGCTTTTAAACCAAGTTCCCGTATTCACACGTATTCTTACTATTCTTACCCAAACATACGTGTTGCCTTTAAAATTTATGATATGCGAAAAATATTTTATTATAAATTCCATTTGGTAACATACAGTGCCTTTTATGTTATCAAAGATTTAAGGAAAAAAAAGGAATATGCTATTAAAAGGTAGGGAAGGAGAGAAATTTTAAATAAAAATAAAAATATTTATTTTGAAAAAATAAAAAATAAATAGTTTGTATCAGTGGACCATACCAAAATAAAGTTTGAAAAAGTTTTTTACAATTGACTGTTTGCTTAGAAAATGTTTTATTTTCAATTAATATTTTAACTGTGTGGATTTGTGTTTGGTTGATAGCTCGCAACCTCAATACATTGACAGTTCACCAATTCAATCACAGTGCCCACCAATGCTCTAGAACCAAGGTGTTCATACATAACATTTGTCATATTCATATCGGATTAACGCAACGCAATTACATGACAATTTAAACGACAATTTTATCATGTTTCATTTGGTGTACAATTTATATAGTAAAAAGAATAATTTTAAGCAGTATAAAATAAAATCAATATTAAAAAATTCGATAAAAATATAAATATAATTAATTATTTTGAAACTAATTTTATTAACAAAAAAGTTGAGTAAGGTCCTCGAGAAGTTCAATCAAAGCGGTTCATCTGATTCAAGCCTCCTGATGTAAACGAGACCTCGCATTGTAAAAGTTGATTTTATCTTTTTTTCTTTTTAGAAATTACAAAAAAAAACACTAACAATGTCTGGCAATAATATATTTAAGTTTCGAAAAACTAAATTGATTTAATAAAATGTCACTCAGTCAGTCAGGCAGTCAGTATGTAACGTTACTCCTTTCATTTATTTATTTGGTCGACTTATTTAGTAGATTACATTTGAGCAAATCACAAAATATTTTTATACTATGCAACATTTTAATTTAGAGTTGTATTAGTCTAAATTAATATAAATTTATTTAATATTTATTAAATATTTATTGACGTTTTTAAGATTTATAAGAAATTTTGAGGCAAAAATGCATATGTCTTAGACCACTTTCATAATTAAGGGCACATATGTATATAAGATGTAAACAATTGATCGAATAACCACTATATAGATTTGATGCATCATGGCTACCTAAGGACAAGAATGGTAAAATTTGTAAATTCCATTGATAATTTTTTTAAATAATTTTTAAGTAAAATTTTCTTCTCAATTTCTGACATTGAATTGCCAAAAGCACTTGACTAAAGCTTGGGCCCAGATCTTGAGCATATTCAATTTCTTGTGAATATAGAACTGCAAGTGTAAGCCCAACATCAGATCTCGTGATGTAAGACCATCGCATATGTTTTCCAAAACCGCTTTTTGTACTTAAAAAAAAATAAAAAGCGGGATCGTGGCTCGCTGTTTCTCTCCATAGCATATGGTTTTTGGCAATTCAATCTCAGAGAATGCATGGGATTCGTTCGTATGGGTTATTCCAAATTTCTTAGGAAATAGTAAGGGTGACGATTACGTTGCGCACGATGAAGATATTAACATATCTCACGTCCAGTAACATGAGCATCAAAGTACACTACCTGTACAGTCACTTAGATGGTTTTCCTTAAAATTTAGAAAACTTGAGTGAGGAACAGGACAAACGATTTCACGAAGATATCCGGACATTGGAGGAACGATACCAGGGTCGCTGGGATGCACACATGATGGCTGATTTTTCCTGGAGTATTCGGAGTAACACTTCGTTATTCAACAAAAAATTCAGGAGTTTGTAGTTTATAAAAAAAAACTTATTTCAATATATAATAATATTGTATTTATTTATTTATTTTTTTCTTATTTTATTTCTTACTGATTAGTATATTTAAACTCACCCAATTCAGTATTGTTGGTAGGGTTTTGCCAAAAACTACAAGAATGTTACTATGTAATGCATGTGATGTGAAAATTTGTACATAGCATCGGGAAAACTCAATTGTATGTATAATATTGATATAATAAAAAAACTAAAATTTTGTGAAAATGAGTGAATTCACCTCATTGTGAAAAAATTAGGGAAAAATCAAACGCTTTTTATGATAGGTATGCCATATTGTTTGTTGCGATAAAGCAATAAATCTGAAATACGTTTGCCGTTTTCGAGTTTTCATGATTTTTTTAAAACCAAAAAAAAATTGCTATTTTCACGTAAAAAATATATTTTTGGCTAAAATTTTTTATTATAACTCCAAAATTATTGAGCCGATTGAAACGCAATATGCAAGTAAATGTAAATTTTAATTTTTTTAAGTTTATTTTAATAATATCGGATTAAACAATGATCAATCGTGTTAATAGACTGGAATTCAAAAAATATCTTAGTAGTCAATTTAATTATTATTATTCGAACTGCATTTGTTTCAATATTTAATGGATTGAACAGGCTAATGTTCGTATCGCCTTTTTAAGTCAAATTACATGTGATAATTATTAATGAACAAATAACATCAAAGTTAGTTGTAAATATTCTGACAACACATAGTGACAGCCAGCCGTTTTCGAAGGCCACTAAACCTTCATCATCAGCGTTCTTCTGTGTTTGGTCCATTGTGTGTGGTGTCAGTTGATGTAGATTTCTGCCTTATATACGAAACTTTCTTGCAAATGGAATATGTGAATTGGTTTGTTTCATCGTATTTCAATTTGCTGAAATGTATTTTGTAATGAAGGCCCAAATTTACCATGTCTATATTTACAACAGTCTTACCATTGTCGTTTTTTCATTACTAATTATGCACATGTTAGTTAATTTGCTTATTTTTGTTCTATTTAAGACAAACTTTTTTGGTTTGTTACTATTAAGTATATTTTTATTTAATTTTTGCCACAAGCCCATGACTATTAATTTTAGTTACTTTAATTATTATTATTCGAACTGCATTTGTTTCTATATTTAATGAATTGAACAAGGTAATGTTCGTATCGCCTTTTTAAGCCAAATTACATGTGATAATTATTAATGAACAAATAGCATCAAAGTTAGTTGTAAATATTCTGACAACACATAGTTGAACGGAACAGCCAGCCGTTTTCGAAGGCCACTAAACCTTCATCATCAGCGTTCTTTTGTGTTTGGTCCACTGTGTGTGGTGTCAGTTGATGTAGATTTCTGCCTTATATACGAAACTTTCTTGTAAATGGAATATGTGAATTGGTTTGATTCATCGTATTTCAATTTGCTGAAATGTATTTTGTAATGAAGGCCCAAATTTACCATGTCTATATTTACAACAGTCTTACCATTGTCGTTTTTTCATTACTAATTATGCACATGTTAGTTAATTTGCTTATTTTTGTTCTACTTAAGACAAACTTTTTTGGTTTGTTACTATTAAGTATATTTTTATTTAATTTTTGCCACAAGCCCATGACTATTAATTTTAGTTAATTTAATTATTATTATTCGAACTGCATTTGTTTCTATATTTAATGAATTGAACAGGGTAATGTTCGTATCGCCTTTTTAAGCCAAATTACATGTGATAATTATTAATGAACAAATAGCATCAAAGTTAGTTGTAAATATTCTGACAACACATAGTTGAACGGAACAGCCAGCCGTTTTCGAAGGCCACTAAACCTTCATCATCAGCGTTCTTCTGTGTTTGGTCCACTGTGTGTGGTGTCAGTTGATGTAGTAGTCATTGCACGGAAATCATTACGCTAAGAACACACGATGATATTAAATATAACATTGACAATCTTAACGAAAATACTAAGCAGGCTGCTGAACATGCCACCACCTCCGATCCGCAGACTGGGTTTAATAGAATTTATTCTACGGATATTGAACGTCTCATATGTGAAAAAAGAAGAGCTAGAAGGGATTGGCAACAGCACAGATAACCGCAACATAAAATCAGATTTTAAGAGTGCACTTAACGACTCGAAGAGTTGCTTGCATCTAAAAAAATGAATCTCTTAAAAACTATCGAAAGTTTTGCTGCCACACCAGCATCTAATTACTTCTTGTGGCGCGCTGCTAGAAAGCTTAAAACATCCGTTGAGTTTAAACCACCCCTGCGCACTTTTACCGGACGTTGGGCAAGAAGTGATACTGAGAAAGGTAACTTGTTTGCAAAGAATTTAAAATCCGTATTTACCCCAAACACATGTACTGGTGCTATTGATTTACCGAGTGTAGTTGCTCTACCCCCTCGACCCTTAAAGTTTAAGATGCGTGACGTAAAGAAACTAATTACTGAAGTCAACCCGAAGAAAGCTCCAGGTATTGATGGAATTAGTAACAAGATACTGATGAATTTGCCTCGTATTGCAATTATAATCTTTATATTTATTTTTAATGAAATATTACGACTAGAGTATTATCCACACCACTGGGAGCTTGCCAAGGTGAAAATGATTCCAAAGCCGGGCAAAAATCTTACCAAGGCTGAATCATACAGGCAAATAAGTTTACTGTCAACAATGTAAAAACTTTTCGAAAAACTGCTCATGACAAAATTGGACCCAATTCTAATTGGTAGTGGGTGCATCCCGGACCATCAATTTGGTTTTAGAAGTAAGCATAGCACCATTGAACAAACGCATAGATTGGTAAAGTTTATAAGAAGAACATTTGACTATTCTGCCTTGTTTATTGACGTTTCTCAGGCATTTAATAAAGTGTGGCATGAAGGCCTTATTTTAAAATTTAAATCATATCTACCAATAAATTTTCTGAAGCTATTGGAAAGTTACATTACCACCCGGAAATTCACGGCTGTGGATGGAGACTTTATGTGTGTGCCCGAATCTATATCATCCGGTGTGCCACAGGGGACCATAACGGGGCCAGTTTTGTATTTGATTTATACTTGTGATATGCCTTTGAGCAGAAGTATCAATACATCTACATTTGCCGATGATATAGCCTGCCTTAGTATGCATGAAGGCTTCCCGATATCTACAAGAACATATTACACAGCTGGAACTATGGTTGAACTAATGGAGAAGTAAAATAAACGAACAAAAGTGTGTTGAGGTAATATTTACCTTGCGAAGATATACTTGTTCTCCCATTCGAATCAACAATCAAGCTGTTCCTCAACATTCACATATAAAATACATTGGTATACACCTTGATCGACGGCTTACATGGAAACACCATATTGACTCAAAGCTAACACAAATGAAACTTAAATTAACTCAAATATGTACATTGGTAGATTGGTAGAAATTCAACACTCAGTCTAGATTGTAAACTTTTAATATACAAGTTGCTTTTGAAACCAATATGGTGCTACGGAATACAGCTATGGGGCACTGCTTCAGCTTCAAATGTAGACAGAATCCAACGAAAGCAACACAAGATTTTAAGGCTAATAACATCGGCTACATGGTACATCAAAAATTCAAATTTACATCGTGATTTAAATATGCCACTCTTGACTGAAGAAATTGCAAAATACGCAGGGAAATACTTAACAAAACTCGAGTCCTATCCTAAACTCCTTGCTCGTAACATCTTGAATTTTACTGGACAAATCCGCTTAAAAAAGAGGGACACTACCTCTAATACTCAACACTCCAGATGAAACTGCTTGAAAATATTTTTGTGCTTAATACGACATTTATATATTATTGATTACTATCACTAAGTTCATGCCGGTCACTGGTTGGGCCTAATTATTATATCTAGATTTAAGATTTGAATACTTATTGTTATAAGTGAAATTTATTTCCTGGTGGTTAAGCGATATCTATATGCATTTCATTGTTGCTTTAACAAATCGTCAGTAGACTTCAACCACCAGCAAATGAATTTCACTTATAATGTAATTATGACCATATGTCGAATAATAAATTTCTTGAATACTTATTGTTAGCTGATTTTTTTTTTTTTTTTTTTGAAGATACAATAAATAAATATATGCATGTAAAAAAAAAACTTAAATAATTATGTGGAGAAACGTCTAAAACAATTATAATTTTACTTAAAAATTTAAAAAACCTCTCCATATAAATTAAAATTTGTACTACTGGAACCAGAATACATCCAAATTGTATAGAGGTTTTACAAGCATTTAAAATTTTTTAAATTTTGTTGCGCGTAGTTCTTTTCGTGAATAATAAAATTGCCTTAAAAATTTTTTTAAGTTTTTACTTTATTTTCTTTTCGTTTGCGAATTTTATTTTTTAATTTGCAAGAAATTCATTTTTCATTTTTTAATTTTTTTTGTTGCAAATGTTATAAATAAAATTTGGGAATAAGAAAGAATACTTCTTTACAATATAAAAAAAAATTCGTTGGAATTAAATTCTTTTAAAAGAAAATTTCGCGCACTCTTCCTATCCAGGTGCATACTTTTCAAATAGACACACACATTACAACAACACCAAAAAAGAAGATGGCTGGTTGCTCAATGTGAGAAGTGTCAAAAAAATCTGGTCGTGTTGCGTGAAGACAACAGCAAATACGTTATTTTCCGCGAATATTGTAAATTTGGGGTTTTTATGAACATTATGGAATGCGAATGAGTTTACAAAGCTTTCAGTTATAAAAGAATTTCTTACATGGAACAAGTGATCGAATATTTAAATTAAAAAATGTCAGGAAAAGGAGTTCAAAAAAACTTAAAAAATATATTAAACCGACTTTATGCACTAAAAAGTTAAAAATAACAAAAGCATTATAGGTATGCGGTAACTACTTAACTATTTGCAGAAATTAATTTCTAGGTTGTTAACTAATAATACTAATATACTATAATAAATACTATAACTAATAACCATAGCTCGCTTTTTGCGCGTTATGCTTTACACGCGTTTCATCCTCTTGTTTCATTCTATACTTTGTTCGCGTTGAGTTACATGCACTGCTTTTCATGCGCCATTTTATTTTTGTTTTGATCAGCTGTGTGCGTTTGTTTATAAATACTTATAAAGAAAAAATGGAGAGTGAAATCGAGTTTTTAAAAGAATTTGTGGAGTTAGTCGAGTTTGTATATTTAATTTTATGTGCAAAAAATGCCTTTGAACAATTTCAAAAAAAAAAAAGGTTTTGGATACGGTTTTTTGAAACCACATTTAAAAAATTAAAACTTCTGACCCTAAGCAATTTCGAACCGCGCCAAGAATGTCTGCAGATGTCTTTGACTATTTATTCAGCATTTTAAAGATAGTCTTGAGAAGAACTTGGCCAGGGCTATTCCAGCAGATTTTCGGCTGTTGTTGACTTTAATGTAAGTAAATTGAAAATTACATATAAATGTATGCACATTATTGGGTTAAGCAAAAACTTTTCTAAGCAGCTATTTAATACAGATTTAGCGGAGATGACACTCAGTACGTAAAAGTGCAAGTTTTTTTTTACTAAGAAATTTTTTTCATTAAAAAAAAAAGAAAAAAATTATCCACGGCAAAATAATATTTATCGATAACGTAAGAAATAAAGTATTATTTAACATCTTTAGCATTCAAGAACAGCTGACTTTCTTTCATGGTGCTTGTAACGCGTACAAAAGTAGAAAGTATACTTACTTTTTGCTTTGAACGCGCCTACGCGTTCTGCGGTTTTTGCAATGTAACTTGTCAAATACTATTACATTGATTCTACTTTTTTGACAGATGCATAGAAAGCGTAACGAGCAAAAAGCGAGCTATGGGCCTCTACCTTTCGTTCTTGGCACCAACTGCAAATAGTTAAGTACATTCGTAAAGCAGCTCTGGGCGAGTCAACATCAACCGTCGTTGGCAATTATGTCTTACTCTCACTGTTGGTTATTGGCCTTCAAGAGTTTTGCGTTTCACACCGCATGTCATGATACAATTATACAAGGTACTTGCACAAGCCCAGCCTGTGTATGTATACAATGCAGAAAATTGTGAAACTTTGTTTACAAGCTGCAAAAATGTTAGTGTATGTGTGTGAATAAAATGATTACAGTGTTGCCAATGAATTTGCATATGGCTGTGTCTCCAATTCCACATTGAAGAAAATTACACTACACATCTTTTGTGTAGGTTAAAATTAAAACAAAAATAAATAAAAATAGAACCAAGGTATAATTCAAGGCATATCAAACAGGTACATGCATCAGGCAAATTGCTCATCCGCTGATTTTTTGTTTACACATTTATAACGAAGAATTCATTTGACAAATACTTTTGTGCCTTGTTTGATGCATACAATTTTTTGACAATTACTTTGTAAAACTATGTGAGAAGCACAGAGTTGCCACAGTGTTTTCTCTAATGCGTGTACCTGTAGTAAATGTGCCTTGGTATAATTACATGGCCCACACATGAGAGTAGAAATTACACACTGTGTATTACACACATATTGGCAACACTGAATGAATATAATCATGCAGGAATGCCGCGTCTGCAATTGTACTTTAGTTACCCTGTGATAGCTGTTTTTAAAAACAAAAGACATGTGTTTCTGACAATTATCCGTTTGTTTCTACCAACAAAATGCGTGTGTTTTTTGGTGCTGTAATTTTGTTGTAGTCGTGCAAGTACCTTGTACAATTTTATCATGCCGGATGTGATTAGTTGTTGACGTCGGTTACCGATACTCATTGCGGTATCCCGTTGGTTTCCATTAACCACATGCAAAAACAATTATAATGAATAAATTTTGAAAAGTGGTTGGAAAACCAAACAAAAACTCATTTTTGGACAAATAAGGAGAGGAATTTTGTGAGTTCCGGCTGAACTCAGAATTTTCCTTAATCCATATTTACACTATGCAAGTCTTATTGCTAAGCTGATTAGTTTGATGGAGAGAGGGACGAGGGGAACTATAACGTTTCTTTTTACTTCGTCTCTCTTTCCTAACAAACTAATCAGCTTAGCATTAAGACTTGCATAGTGTAAACTAGGACTTAATAAGAAAATTGTTGATGGCGTTTTAACTATTTTGTTCGGCCATCCTTTGTAATAAAAATTGGACCATGGAGTAACCTCAAATCATTAAAAAATAATTAAGTAGTTAACGCATATCATACTTTTGCTATTTTTAACTTTTTAATGCACAAATTCGGTTTATTTTTTTACAATATTTACCGTTATTCTATTTGGTTTGGTAAATCGGTATTCCCGTAGATAGTATTGCCATTTATCGATGACTGTCAACATATGTTTGGTATTCTGTAAGAAAAATTTATGTTGATGTTGCCGTTCATTTTGCCGTCAGTGTTTTTGATATCGTGTTCTATTGTGTGTATACCTCAACGAATTAGAAAAATAATTTAAATAGTAAAAAAGTGAAATATAAAAAATACCAAAGTATACATACATATTTATTTGAAAAAAATTATTAAAAAAAGTGAAAAATATAATATGGGCAAACTTAAAATTATGAACCCCAACCAATTTGAAAAGATTGTAGAAGAGTTGAAAATTAATCCTTCACCTGTTAGAGGATTCCGCATGGGCAGTGTTTCTAATAATTTCAAGGAACAGTGGGAAAGTGTTGCGACTACACTTAATGCCCTCGTTCCACCAATTAGAACTAGTCGTAGATGGCAAAAAGTAAGTCAAAAAATGTGTTGGGAAAGTATACTGTATGATAGAATTATTTTTACAGATCTTGCAGGACTTGAAAGCTGATTGCGAAGCAACAGGAATCGGCGTATATAAACAATTAGTACTGAGTGAGACCCTTTGGAGGAAGCTCCAATTTCCAATAAACGTTGATCTGATAGATTTTTTTTCCAAAATTGGGTTCTATTATATCCAATATTGCCTAAAATATGTTTTATTCAGCCGAAAATAACTTTAAAACATTAATTATTACTCATTATTTTCCAAATATATGACTGAATTTATCACTTACTTTTTATCGGGTAACTGACAAATGCATGAATTTTGTCTGAGAAATCTTCTTTTCACTATTGAATTTTTTTATTTTCTTCGTCCCAATCGGAAAGAAGAACATTGTATTTTAATTTATTTACAAACCTTTTACTTATTCAAAAACACTTTTACCAAAAATAGTAAACAAAATGAGTCAGCTGACTAAAATACAAGATATTAAACTTGTGCCATTTAGTTCATTTCAGTGACCGGTCATTTTAGTTCAATATTTATAAATGAACTAGTTCGTTCATTTAGTTCAATCGCTCTTTTTAGTTCAATGAACTAGTTAGGTCTTTTTAGTTCAATGATTTTACATCTACAATTCTACATGCGACTGTATGTATGCATGTACATATGTATGTATGTAGATATGTTGTGGTCTTTGACTGTATTAAAAACACAGATCTGTGATTAAAAAACTTTAAGAAAACTAGAATTAATTAATTAATATATTTGTTTTATAAAGGGTTTATAAAACAAATTTAGTGTGAAAATCTTATTTAAAAATCACATAAGTAGATAGGTAATGGGGGAGGGAAATAACTGTCTCTTTCTAACACTATATCTCTTTCTATCTCTGTGAGTTGTGTAAGGTCATGGTTTGTGAAGTCAGATATGAGTATGTATGTGTGTAATTGAGAGAGAGGGGGCGTTGACTTTTATATTTTGTTGTATTTGAGAGCTGGAGGAGTTGGCTTATAATTTCTGATATCCCATCGTTATGGATTTAGAGGTTCGATATTTGGTATTAATAAATTTATGATCATACAAATTTGGTTCTCCACTTTAATATGTGTCGCATCATAAGGGATTTTGAGGTTCGTCATTGCCTGCCTATCATCAATAAATAATATTGTAATCATAGAAATTTCTGCAGTTACATACTGACTTAATAAGAATTTATGTAGTGTGTATGTGTGTAGTTTTTTTATTGTTGGATAAATGTATGTTTGCTCGTATCAGAGGAGTTGGTTCTTCAGTTGGGATGCATGCTCGCTCTCCTACTACAAAAAATAATGTAGTGGGTGTGTACATTTTTAGTGTTGGATCTATGTGTGCCCGTATCAGAGAGGTATAGATATAGTGTTAGAAAGAGATAGATTTTGCGGGACACTTATCAATTATTGATAGCGCTTAGTTGTATGTGTGCATATTTCCGTATCAGAGAGGTATAGATATTTATAGTGTTAGAAAGAGATAGATTTTGCGGGACACTTATCAATAATTGATAGCGCTTAGTTGTATGTGTGCATATTTCTTATTTTTAATATTCTATGTATGGATAAATTTTTTCTAGTGCTAAAATAGATGCTCGCCCAGTAAAAAATTTGTGTGCTGCTGTATTAATCGATCTACATACTTAGTCCTCGTTCACACTACACAAGTCTTATTGCTAAATTTATCACTTTTTCTTTAAACTTTCATCGGCGCTCTCACAAAACAAGTTTTATATATGAGCTCATATTTTTTATGCATAGTTTTGTGTATGCATGTGCGCGTTTTTCTAACATTATGAATGAGTAAGCAAAATGTATTGACAGTACATGTATAGTGTGAACTGGGACTTCTATTATTTGTTCTTTATTTTTTATATTTTGTGCGTGTGTGGTTACTTTTTAGCGTTTGATCTAGTTGAATTGCTTGGATGGTAATTGTATACATGTATGTATGTATGCATGCGTGCATGTGTATCGATTTGCAACTGCGTGTGCGTAGTTCAATAATTTTTGGGGATCATAGAAATGGTTTAACGTGCTGGGATAGCTGTTCTCCTATCTCAAATTTGTTGGCTGATGCTTGTTGCTTCTACTGTTGTTATTTTTTGGTTGGTTTACGAGTACATATGTGCATATGTATGTACAATACATTAATATGCGTACTTGACAATTTTTGATTTTATGAATATACAAACATACATATGTATGTATATACATACATATATACATAATTATGCAAATTTGCTGATATTGGTTTTTTGTCATTTTAAAATATTCAGGGGAACTTTTTAGCCGTTATGTAGCTTTATTTTTAATTTTTATCGTTCCTGGTATGTTTATTGAATACTTTTTTTCTGTTGCTTTTTTTTCTAATACGCATGAACATGCATGTGTACATATATTTCGCTCTGCAAATTAAAGCTGGCTGGATCTTGTTAGAATTTGATGTTTTGCAAATTCAGCGATTTGTTTATATGTATGTACATATGTACATACATACATATTTATAAGGAATAAAGCATAAAGTAAGAAATCTGTTTGACTTTTTCAATAGTTTTGGCTTGAAGAAATGTCGTCATAGCTTTTGCGATTGTTTGGCACTTTTGTTGTGGAAGGTTATGGTTTTCAGTTGCTGTGCAAAGTGAAGCTACATACATACATATATACATACATACATATGTATATATCTGCTAATTCTTATTTGTTCGTTCATAGGTTTCGCGATTGTTTGACTCTTTTTGTTGGGGAAGGTTAGGGTTTTCAGTTTGCTGTGCAAATTGAAACAATATCCGTGTTAGCAGGGGGGAGGTCTGTAGAGCATTGCTTCCTATTGCTTTCTAATAAATTTAACTTTTATATAGATTTATACAAATTTCATTTCTTCTTCTTCTTATAATTTTTATCCCATTACTTCACAGTGAACAGTTCTGATCGCACTTAATGAAAAGTAATATTTCAACTTTTATTAGTTTGCTGTAGTACTTACTCCTCTTATGTACAATCCGTTTAAAGCTGTGTCCATTAATCACTTAATACATTTATTTATTAAAAATTTCTAAAACTTTTATAGTGAATTAAAATAAAAAAGTAGTGTAAAAGTTATATATTATTGAAATTGTGTTTAAAACTAATAGCAACAATAATTAAAGAGAAATGAATTGCACAATTTGTTCAGTTTGCTCGATGACTCTTAGCAGTTCCAAAACGTTGGATGTGCATATGAAGCTACATTGCAGTGTTTGCAAAAAGTTATTCATGTCGCATGGTAAGGTGAAGGATCATATAAAAACACATTCTTCCGCCAGCCTGGAGAACACAGTTGCTGCTTGTAACTCTAGGAATATTTTATTCAGACATTGCAAAGCTTGCAATGATGTAATAGCTTTATCATCATGGACGGCTCATATTACAACCACAAAGCATAAAAGAAATTCTGAGCAAGTAAAAATTAGCAATGATCTGGCAGCGACTTCAATGGGAGGATTGAAATATATTCCTTCATTAATAAAAATGAGGAGATATTGTTTCCAGAGGAATTTTTTTCAAATGCAAGAAATAGTGTCACTAGTCAATTAAATGAATGTAGCAGGAAGCATGTTACATTTACATTTAAACTAACATGTGAATATATGAAACTGATGAACGATGATATGATTGTTTCTCCACTGGTGCACATATCAAAAATGACCTTGGTCACCATTTCGGATGATGTAGACGAATTATACAACAAGCATGTGAATGAAATAGCTATAAAAATGGATGAATTTCAAGAGAGGGACAGTGGATGGACGTTAATCTGTATAAAATTGCTTGAAATTAACATTAACAAGTCATCAATTATAAGAGGTTCATATTTCATCCCCTTGCCAAAACCTATAGGTAATAAAGGTGCATGCATCAATATCGAGAATGATGATATTTATTGTTTCAAATGGTGCTTAGTTGCTGCTTTATATCAAGATGATATGCTAAGTGCTACAGAAAGAAAACTCCACTACTCGTATAACATAGAAAATATAAGAAGTGAGAGGATTGTTTTAGGGGGCAAGGAAATCAACTGAAGGATTATATTTTCCACTTCCTTTAAAACAACTAAAAAAGTTTGAAGAGCAGAATGATATTAGCGTAAACGTTTTTGGACATAATGAATCATCACTAATAGGACCATATTATGTCACCAGTGGAGAAAAAGAAAATCATATTAACTTACTTTTGCTCAGTTCAAATGAAAATTACCACTATGTGTACATCAAAGTTATTTCAAAGTAAGTCTTTTCTAATAATCACAAATATTTTTATTTTCATAGTATATACATTTTTCTTTGATATCATCTATATATTTCAATTTTAGACTTTTACGATCCAGCATTACATCACACGCATGTAAAATATTTATTTGTAACACCTGTTTATATCATACTCACGATGAATATACATATAAACATCACAAGAACGTTTGTTTGAAGAAAGTCGTTAAAATGCCTAGGCCCGAAGATGTCTTCAAGAACTTCAAAAATTTTCAGAAACAGATGGATGTGCCATTTGTAGTTTATGCTGACTTCGAGTCAATTTTAGAAAGAGTTGACGAAAAAGTAAGTATAGGGTGTTTTTTATTGAGGTATAGAACTTTAAGTTGGCATCACTTTTTTAACTGGCGGCCATTTTGTCAGCTGTCAAGTGATTAATATTTAGTTTGGTTTGCCATTTCATCATGAACAGGTTGACAAAAGAACAACGCTTGCAAATCGTGCAAATTTATTTCGAAAATAATGGTTCAGTTCGCGAAGTTTACCGCAAGCTCCGTCCATTTTATGGTCGACATAATCGTCCATCAGAGCAATTAATTCGGTTAACCGGTCAATTGGCCACCAAGATCGTGTGATTTGACACCATTGGATTATTTTCTTTGGGGATATGTGAAGTCGCTCGTCTACGCCAACAAACCAGAAACGTTAGGGGACTTGGAAGCCAACATTCGTGGCGTTATTGCCAACATACGGCCCCATATGCTCGAAAAAGTGGTTGAAAATTGGACCTGTAGAATTGGCTTTATTCGAGCCAGCCGCGGCGGCCACATGCCAGAAATCATATTTAAACGTTAATGGCATAAAATTATCCTTCCAATAAAGCCAAATTGATGGACATTAAAACGATTTTCTTGTGTTTTATTTCAATTCGAAGTTCTATACTTCTAAAAAAACACCCTAGTAATACTACAAATGTTCAAAAGCATATTCCTTATGCTTTCAGTTACTATGTTAAGTGTAGCTTTAAGAAAGAATATAATATGCATAGGTATTACTTTGGGGAAGATGCGATGCAGCAATTGTGTTTGTTAAAAAAATAGTAGAAGATGCATCAAACATATTTGAGGAGCATTTATCAAAAACTATATGCATTAATATGACTAGCAAAGATGTACAGGACCACAATAACGCACAAGTGTGTCATATTTGTAAAAAAGCATTGATTAATGATAAAGTTATAGATCACTGTCATCTTACGGGTAGTTATCGTGGTGCAGCTCATAATGTATGCAATTTAAATTATAGAGTACCTAACTTTATCCCTGTTCTTTTCCACAATCTTTCTGCGTATGATTTACATCTCTTTTTTAATCATCTTTCCTCAATAAAAATGCTACTATAAAAGTTATACCCCTAAACAAAGAGCGTTATATTTCCCTCTCAGTTTATATATCCTTAAAAAAGAATCGTGGATTCGAAATACGCTTTATAAACTCTTTCAGGTTTATGGCCTCAAGTTTAGATTCTTTGGCAAAAAATCTTGACGTTACTGATTTTCATACAGTTCGTGAAATATTTCCAAATGATAACCAATTTCAATTATTAAGAAAAAAAGGAGTGTATCCATACTCTTATATGGACTCTACATATATTAAAGTTTGATGAAATTGAACTTCCAAGTAGAGACAACTTTTTTAATATTTTAAGCAATGACGAATGTTCTGTTGATGACTATGAACATGCACAAAAAGTGTGGAGTGAGTTTGATTGTAGAACCCTTCTCGATTATACTGAGCTTTACCTCAAAACTGATGTCTTACTTCTTACAGATATTTTTGAAAAATGCATTCATTTGTTCGAAATGCGAATGCGAAATGCATTCATTTGTTCAAAATGGAATAAGGGGTGAGCTAGTGCAGTGCTCAAGAAGATATTCAAAATCTAATAACAAATACATGAATGACTTTGATAATAATAAGCCTTCAGAATATTTGATGTACTTAGATGCAAATAATTTATATGGTTGGGCAATGTCTCACCCTTTATCTTATGGAGGATTCGAATGGTTAAGTTCTGAAGAAATTGAAGTCTTTAATATCAATGAAGTTACTAATACACCAGAAGTTGGTTACTTTTTAGAAGTAGATATTGAGTATCCAGACTCACTTCATGACGGACATAATGACCTCCCTTTTTGTCCCCAAAACAAAAGAACATCACAGTATAATAGTAAGAAGTTAATAGCAGACTTTACATTCAAAAGGAATTATGTTATTCACCATAAAATCTTACTTCAATGTATTTCAAACGGGCTTGTATTGCATAAAATACATAGAATATTAAGATTTAAGCAGTCCCCTTGGCTTAAAAAATACATTGACCTAAATACTTTATATCGTGCGAATGCCAAAAATACATTTGAGAAGGACTTTTTTAAGCTTCTTAATAATGCGGTTTATGGGAAGACTATGGAAAATGTAGATAAAAGAAAAGTTATCCATATTGCGACAGAGTGGGAAACTACAAACAGAAATCATTTAGGATTGAGGGCATTGATTTCTAAACCGAATTTTTTAAGCTTAAAAAATTTGGTGATAATATGTATGCAGTTGAGTTAAAAGAACTGGAACCATATTACGATAAACCCACATACATAGGTCTAGCAGTTTTAGAATTATCTAAGTGGAAGATGTACGACTTCCACTATGGCTACATGAAACAAAAGTTTAAAGATAATATTTCTCTTAACTATATGGATACAGATTATTTCATCTACACGATTCAAACTGATGATTTTTATGATGATATTCGTAATGATATTGATTCCAATTTCGATACATCGGAGTATTCTGAAGAGAATCAGTTCAATTTACCTCTAGCAAATAAAAAAGTTTTGGGAATGATGAAGGATGAGAACAAGGGTGATACAATGACAGAGTTTGTAGGTTTAAGATCTAAAATGTACTCATTTTCAACTCATATCTCTGAAGAAGTCAAAAAATCTAAAGGAGTTAAAAAATCTGCCGTCAAGAAGTTAACTCTAAGCGATTACAAAAATTGTTTATTTGATCAGAAAGTGATATCAGATGAAATGTATTTGATTAGATCAAAAGCTCACAAACTGTACACACAAAAGCTATTTAAAGTAGTCCTTAACTACAATGATGATAAAAGAAATATTTTGGAAGATCATGTAAAAACACGAGCTTAAGGGCCATTATAGAGATCGAGTTAGTGACTATATGGTAGTTGACTAATCTATTGAAAGTTATATATATGAGATGACAGTGATGTATATTACAAAAATTAACTAAATATGTATATTTAATTGTGAATGTATATTTAATCCAAATCTTTTTTAAATGTTTATGTATTACATTACTACATTCATTTATTTACTTTTAAGAAAAAATCACATATCCACTTTTAATTATTTATTAAAATATTATTTTCATGTATACATAACTATATAAATTTGTAACATAAATATAATTATTTAGATTTTATTTTTACACTTTAATTAAATTTAAAATTTTAACATATTAATGTATATATATATATATATATATATATATATATTAAAATGTATGTTTAAAATAAAACAAATAATATACTAAAAAAATAACTCATATCAATTTGGTTTCATTCTGATGTTTCTTTTTCAAGTAAGATTGCATTTCGTAAAGCACAAATACCATTGGAGTGATAGCTGCAATAAAATAGTCCTGGATACTTCATCCCTATTTGACTAAAGTTGATACAACCAATATCTTCAATATTAAAAACACTTTTTTGCACCATTTTTTCTAACCATTGCCTCTTTTCCTCACCTTTAACGTAGATACATATATGAATCACCTACATTAGCTTTTAGAAATTCGCAAATGCTTTTAAACGAAACAGTCCCATCGTACCAGCTTAGATGATCATAATGTTTTGTTAACCAGTTTGCTTCTCTTTGTTTTTTTTTGTTGATAAACATTTAAAATCAAAAGGAGGTTTTATGATAAAATTAATGTGTTGGTTTTTGTTGAAAACAATTGCTACTTCTTTTGCGATAAAATCATTTGCATTACTTTTGAAACCTTGTAAGTCTATGAAAACTATATTATTTTGCATCTTTTTTAATTTATAAGATTTTGCGAACTTGACCTCTTATAGGTATGTACTCAATTAGACGATCATGAATAAGAATGCAGTAAGCTGATGTTTTGGCTGGAATATTTGTTGCTGTTTCAAATTCAATTTTTATGTCAATTGGTCCGTTGTTAAGTGTTTCGTTTTGATAACTAACATCTACTACAACAATGGGCGCATTATTCTTAAACTCTTGAGAAGATAGAAGAGATTGTGACTCCTTCATATAATAGTTTTGCTGAAATCTTACATACATATCATACAGAATTGCGTAGCGTTCGTTTTTAAATTTTGTGTTAAGATCATCATATGGATATGACACTGAATTCAAATGCACTTTTATATTAGTGAGATCACAATGAACAAACTCCTTTTCTTGTTGAAATGCAATCAATACGAAACGGGGTCGCTCTCTACTTGCAGCCATCTTAACATTCCAGATGTGGCTAGTTCCAGTGTTTAATTGTGGATTGACATGACAATCCCAACTGCGGAATGCTATTGGTATAGAAGCAGCATTGTTTATAATTTTAATCACATTCAATTTACTATGATCAGATAAATGCACATGGGGAATTCTCCATGAGATTAACGAAATTGTAAGCTTTGGTTTGTCAGTAGAAGTGCTCGATTGTACAAGATCTTCATCATTCTTGTTACGCAAGAGTATTAATTCATGTTTACAATTTAGTATTATTTTATTGTAGTCTTCTGCAAATCCTAAGAGCATTTTAAGTGGAACATAGAAATTAAAGTATCCATTTTCAATATTCAAATTATCAATTGTGTTCCATCCGGCATTTTGCATGATAGTGCTTTCCGTTGGTGATAAAGAAATCAGATTTTTAATGGTGCTTGTCTGTCCTAAATACCTTGTATGATCAATTTCAATACCATTAAGTTCATAACGGATTTCATCAAAGAGATACGCTACAAAGTTGTTTTTTAATTTAAAGCTTAAATTAGGGGATTTTGAGCTTTTATCATCTTCAACAAATCCTTCCACATATTATAACTTTCACTGGGCAATACGTACAAATCTTGATTTTGTATTGAAATACGAATTTCATCATTATTGTTGTATGATTGTAGATATGGTACATATGTGTGATAATCTTTTTTTATTATACTCTCATCAGATAATGGCTTATCTAGTACATCCATTATTGAATTCATTTTATCGTTTTCAATTTTAAATTTAAGGACTTGAGAAAGTTTTGGTTTGATTTGGTTAGATTTTTTCGTTTGACTGATCTCTTCAACTGTCCCTTAGGTTCTGATATAGTTTTAGAATTATATACGGCTTTATTCTTTGATATGTTAGTGTTATATATGATCATTATTTAGTTGGTCTCAAATGTATGCGAATGGTTATTTCCTCTCCTCGGAAATTTATTAGGTCACCGTGCTGATCAACCATGCGTAAAGCAAGTGAACTAATCTCTTGGGAGTTGACTGGTAAATAAATTAGATTTCTAGGGATTTCATCTATTTTATAGCCTGGAAATTCATGTAGTGTATGTGCCTTGGAATTATTCATGTATGCATTAACAGCGATACTGCTTTCAACTCGCAAAAGATTTACCTTAAATATATTGACTGAAAGATCTGAATAATGATCATGGTTTGGAGTCAGGATTTTAGTATTGAATCCCAAAAGTTTTCCAATTGTATTTTCTTTATTAAAATCTATTAGATCTTTAGAGCTGTTAATTTTAACTTGCATTGTATTGTTATTAGCTTCTATTCGAATTTTATTTGTTGGACTACACTCTTTATATTGTTTATCTAAGTAATCAACTATATCATTTAATTCATAAGATCCAATTGGTATTTTAATTACATGTTCTCCTATGTGAAACATATTGTTATAGACATCTACATTCGGTATGCTATTATATGAATGAAAAGCAGTTAGAGCGCACTCATAAGATCCATTTAACTCGATAGGAGGGAAGTAACTTGCAGATAACTCTGATGAGTTAGAGCTCAAAATAAGTGTTATTGACATTATGACAATCTGATTGCAAATAAATACTACTAAAGTATTGTTTATAAAAAAGATTTATTTCTTATTATAAATATATATTATTACATTATGTGTTAAATATAAGTAATGTTGTTGTTGTTGTTGTTTTACTACAACTACGATATATTATCTTTACTTATCCAAGAATTGTGTTGACTAGAAAACCCCAACCATTTAACATATGCCTATTCTCCTTTAGTTTTAAGAACCTTTTCAACTAGATATGTATTTGGATATCTAGTTTTTGAAAGTTCTTCTTCATAGAATCCACCTTTAATAGGATTTCCGAGATAATCTTCTAATATGTATGTCGTAGGATATATATGTATTTTGAACTCTTTTAATTGTGAAAATTTCTGTTGTCCAATTTGGTGTATAGCCCTTTTCAAAAATATGCCTATATTTGCTTATGCGTACATGATCGCCAACATTAAATTTTGACATTTTATACATCTTCAAATGACTGTATACTGTATTTAGTAGCTTTTGCTCATTTGTTGAGTTGACTTTAATCGGAGACATTTTAATGGTGCGATGAACTTTTCTATTGTATGCATTAATTAAATCTTTATATATATCAATCCACTTATATGAACCATTAAAGCTAAATTCTTTCCACATCATCCCTTTTAATGTTCTATTAAATCGTTCTACTATTGATGCTTTCATACTGCTATATGTTAAGTAGTGATTAATGCTGTATTTATGCATTAATTTTCCGAAGTGAGTATTGAAAAATTCTTTACCATCATCCGTTTGCAAGTTTTTTGGAACACGTCCTAATTGAAAAATATTTTCAATTGCCTTGCTTGTTTCGAGTGCAGTTTTTGTTTTCAGCGGTACTGCCCATTAAAATTTAGAGAATGTGTCAATTACAGTCAACAAAAATCGATAATTTCTATTTTTCGATGAATAACTACCCATTTCAACTAAATCAGCTTGCCAAAGATCATCTAATCCTTTCATCACAACTCTACGGCGTACAAAAGTTTTTCGGGCTTGTTTATGGAGTTCGTCAACTAAGTTTCTTTTTGAAGACATTGAGTAGTTTTACGGATTTGTTTGGGAGTGTTGTCAAATATTTGATGCACTTTCAGCTATTGATATGAACATGTAATTTTCCAATCTATAAATTTTCTCATTCAGCTGTTCAATTTGTTCTTCGAAAGATGATTTAATTTTTAGAAATTCTTTTTAAATTTCATAATTGTCTTCTATCTGTAATTTTATTTCGCTTTGTAATTCCTCAATTTGCATTTGAATATCTTCTCGAATTATAGTATTGACTTGCTTAATGCAATTTAATAATTTGGCTTCGAGTTTTTCGATTTGAGTTTGCAGAAACAATTTATTGATAACATCGTTTTCCTCCAGAGCTTTTGCAACATTTTTGATTCTTTTGTTTTGAACATCAATGTTGTTGTTCGTAACCATAAAAAACCCCCGCAGTTTAGGTGCATTTTTAATAGAAATTATATCACTAGTATCGTTTAGATAATGTCCAAACTTGTCAACAGACATACTTCATAAATATGTACTTTATTAAAGTTAATGTATTATATTCGCTTCACGTAATTCTTCGATAATTGATACAATCTCGTTATTGTGATTGGTATGACCTGCAGCATGTGATGCAAGCAGTAGTCGGAGACGATCTACTAACGCATTGGGATCATCCCAATATATATAGTTTTGTTTTTGGGGGTTAAAGCACATCATTCCATCACCTTTATAATTAGGAATTGCTGCATTTGCTACTGCGTTAGATATATTCTTCTGACTATTTTCTTTAAATATTTTTTGAATTATATGCTTATATTTATATCCTCTCGTCCCCTTGATCTGGCCATCAGGTTTATAGTCTCTCCTGCATGCATTAGTTGTAATTAAAATTTTTTTGTAGATTTCAAGTTCAAATTTGTCATAGTTTTTTGATGTTTTATGAAACATTAAAGAAAACAAACCAGGCGTTAGAGCCCATCTTTGACCGCCAACTTGAATTTTATCTTCATTTAGCTCAATATTACTATTACCAAATTTCCATTTGTTATTGCAATCTCTATGTGGACCATAGTAAGTATCTAATTCATTTCTCGCATCCAAGAGTGCCGAGTCTGTACAACTCTCTTTAGTATTGGAAGTCTGTGAGTAAAACTCATCTTCATCCTTATCACTCACGTCATTAGCATCATTAAATAATATGGTGTTATCAAATAGTGTTCCTTCTACAAGTTTCTTTGGTGTACTTGTCTTTACCTTGACTAATGCTTTCAAGGGCTTTAAACTTTTGTTATTCTCAATTTTCGTTTGAAATTTACTTTCTTCTTTCTTGGGGATTCTTCCAATATTTTTAGAACTATTTATAAATTCTATGAGAGGGTCTGTTATAGGTTTAAATGTATCTCTAAATTGTTCAAGTGTGTCTATTTTACCAGTTTTTATACTACGGAGCTTTTTCTTCAAGACATTTCTTCTTGTAATCAGCTCTTTTAAAACTTTCTCATCCATGTTTAGTAGCGTCAAATATCAGATCAGCATATTAGCTATCAGATCAACTTAGCAGGTATGAGATCAGGTTATCAGATCAGTTATCAAGTATCAGAACAGGTTATCAGACCGGTTATCAGATATCAAAACAGGTTTCAGACCAGCTATCAGGTATCAGAACAGGTTATCAGACCGGTTGTCAGGTATCAGAACAGGTTATAGAACCGGTTATTAGGTATCAGAACAGGTTATCAGACCGGTTATAAGGTATCAAAACAGGTTATCAGACCGGTTATCAGGTATCAGAACAGGTTATCAGATCGGTATTATTAAATGCTGATCAGATTATCAAATCAGGTTTTAGGCATCTGATTAATTATAAAAAATAGATGTATGAAGTTTAAAGCAAGATTAAGAACTAAAGAATACCTTTTATGTAAAGTAATTTATATTGTTATGAAATATTCAAATTGTTTTCTGTAACGACCATTGTTTAATTCGTTATCTTTGCTGATCATCAAACTTCCATATTTTTCCTTCCAACACTCTCGACAAATTTCCTGAAACTTTACAAAACTCATATCGCTTGCCACATGATCACTATAAACATGATTCATATTGGCGTTGTCTCTTATCAAATGTTTTGGAATTCTGGTATAAGTTTGACATAAGTAAAATGAATCAATATTCTTATGTCGCCCCATACAAAAATATGCACGTATATTATTTTGCTTCTCACATTCAACATCGTCAAATATCATAATTGAATTGCTTTTAGCTTCGTTAGGGGAAATAACGGATTCATTATCTGTAAATGTGTAATATCCCATTCCTTTTATTGGTAAAATTAAGTTTCTCAGGTATTCATATTTCGGCTGATATAAGGATTTTGAGTATAAATATATGTTTTTAAACCTTAGACCATTAGGACTTTCTATCAAACTAATCATAATATTAGTCTTTCCGCAATTTGATGGGCCAACTATTAAAGCACGAATAGAATTTGGTAAGACGGAAGTATGCTTTATTTTTCAGCTGATGTTTGATGAATCATCAATATTACGGATTAAAATATTTTATGTTGTTTTACTAACTGCATTTTTGTAACTAAATGCAATTTATAAATACTACCTTTAATTATAGAAAAAATAAAATAATATGGTTATACGATATCGGAAATCGTTTAGTCATAAAAAAAGCTGTCATTGAAGGAGGTTTAGTTAACAATATAATAAACTCTCTACCTGTTGAACTTCATCTTCCTGGATATCAGTACTGTGGACCTGGAACAAAACTACAAAAGCGTTTAGGTAGAGGTGATAAAGGAATTAATTTATTGGATTCTGCTTGTAAAGAGCACGATATTACTTATTCTAAAAATAAGGATTTAAGTACTAGACATAAAGCTGATAAAATACTTGAGAACAAAGCTTGGGACCGAGTTCTTTCAAAAGATAGCACTTTCATGGAAAAATCATTTGCATATATGGTTACTAACGCAATGAAAGCCAAAACAAAGTTTGGTATGGGTGTGAAGAAAAAGAAAAATAAAAAAAATAATTTAAATGCTAAAAAGCTGTTTAGTACATCAATTAGAGCTGCATCAAAAATGTTGAAGGAGAAAAAACGGCTGGATATTAACTCAGCCATTAAAATTGCACGAAAAACTATTAACAGTTCTTTAAAGGGGAAAAAATCACAAATTATTGCACCACGTATAATACGTGTTCCAAAAATTGGTGGGTTTGTACCATTGATTCCAATATTAACTGCTTTGGGTGCAATTGGCAGTTTAGCGACTGGAGGTGCTGCTATAGCAAAGACCGTAAATGCAAAAAAAAATGCAAAAAGACAACTTGAGGAAGCAGCAAGACATAATAGAGCGATAGAATCTATAGCGGTAGGAGAAGGTCTTTTCCTCAAACCTTATAAGAAAGGTTATGGTTTGATTTGTAAAGAAAACACAAAAAACTAATAGAAATGCTGCCCACTAGACCATTGACCGATCTTGATCTACAAAAATTTTCATCAAAAATTCCATACTTTAGAGGAGTTATATGTTGAACACTCTACCAAAACGTGCGAGGAAAAAAGAATGTGGAATAATCAATTTAGATATATCAACAGGACTCGGCACACATTGGGTAGCATATTTTAAAAACAACAAAGAAATAGAATAATTCGATAGCTTTGGAAACTTACAACCTCCTGCAGAAGTAATCAAATATCTGGGTAAAGATATACGATACAACTATAATCAGTCATTTATGCTTTCAATTTCTTTATGAAATAAATAAATAAAATTATTAAAATTTAAAAAATTTTGTTTTATTAATTAGAAAATATATACACAGAATTTTTTTATTTTTTATTCCCAAATAGGATATTGACCGTTTGACAAAATAAACTCATCTACCTCATCCTTATCCAGGACTAAATTCCGTTCCCCTTGCCTTTGAACTCGGAAAGTTCCATCGGAGAGGTGTTTAAGCTCCGCATCCGATAGGGAGTTATATCTGTTTGGCAAAAACATGAAGTTGTCCTCCAACTCGATCTTCACAGTTGCACCGTATTTAGTCGTTGTTCTTTGGGCGCTAACAACTCTATACTTCTTGGTAATATGCAACTCCTTGATATGGATCAAGGACTTGTTGTTCAACGAACTAAACTTTTTTATTAAATTTTGCGAGTCCATTTTAATATCTTCTCTCTTCGAGTATTTTACTAAAATTAATATTAAACGTAGATTTGATGACTCTAAGAAGCCTACATGAAAACATTTATTGTAAATAGTGAATATGTCTATGTGGGAAAAGTTATATATATATATATATAGAGAGAGAGAGAGAGAGAGAGAAAGATATAGTGTATGCTCAAAAGGGAGTAACAATAGTTTCATTATATATGTACACCGTTTTTAAAACATCAGAACTTTCAAAATTTGTAAATACCATTAGTAACAAAGACACCCTCACAGAACTATCATCTTCATAAAATAAATAAAAATATGTGTGGAATAAGGTGCAAACTAAACCAGTTTTTGAAAGATTTTGAGTGGTTCCAGCTCTATGATCACTTGGAACTTATAAAATTTTTTATAAGCATGCTGGAGCAAAATGAGGAGTTTGGAGTTATGGAGGACGAAGATAAAGATGACGGTCACTTCAAATGCTGTCCCTGGTACTATGCAGATAGTACGGAAGGTCCCGACACCTGTAGGTGCAACATATTCTTTTTACGAAAGATGGTACTGAATAATTTAATTGATACTTATTGTAAAATATTATTAAAATAAATAAATAATAAATGTTAACAAAAAAATTAATTTTTGAATGTTTTATTTTGCTTATTGATCACATATTGAAGAAATTGTTTTATAGATATTATTAAACTTTGCACAGCAAACTGGAAACCCTAACCTTCTCCAACAAAAAGAGTCAAACAATTCGCGAAACCTATGAACGAACAAATAAGAATTAGCAGATATATACATATGTATGTATGTATATATGTATGTATGTAGCTTCACTTTGCACAGCAACTGAAAACCATAACCTTCCACAACAAAAGTGCCAAACAATCGCAAAAGCTATGACGACATTTCTTCAAGCCAAAACTATTGAAAAAGTCAAACAGATTTCTTACTTTATGCTTTATTCCTTATAAATATGTATGTATGTACATATGTACATATGTACATATAAACAAATCGCTGAATTTGCAAAACATCAAATTCTAACAAGATCCAGCCAGCTTTAATTTGCAGAGCGAAATATATGTATGTACACATGCATGTTCATGCGTATTAGAAAAAAAAGCAACAGAAAAAAAGTATTCAATAAACATACCAGGAACGATAAAAATTAAAAATAAAGCTACATAACGGCTAAAAAGTTCCCCTGAATATTTTAAAATGACAAAAAACCAATATCAGCAAATTTGCATAATTATGTATATATGTATGTATATACATACATATGTATGTTTGTATATTCATAAAATCAAAAATTGTCAAGTACGCATATTAATGTATTGTACATACATATGCACATATGTACTCGTAAACCAACCAAAAAATAACAACAGTAGAAGCAACAAGCATCAGCCAACAAATTTGAGCTAGGAGAACAGCTATCCCAGCACGTTAAACCATTTCTATGATCCCCAAAAATTATTGAACTACGCACACGCAGTTGCAAATCGATACACATGCACGCATGCATACATATGTACATACATGTATACAATTACCATCCAAGCAATTCAACTAGATCAAACGCTAAAAAGTAACCACACACGCACAAAATATAAAAAATAAAGAACAAATAATAGAAGTCCCAGTTCACACTATACATGTACTGTCAATACATTTTGCTTACTCATTCATAATGTTAGAAAAACGCGCACATGCATACACAAAACTATGCATAAAAAATATGAGCTCATATATAAAACTTGTTTTGTGAGAGCGCCGATGAAAGTTCAAAGAAAAAGTGATAAATTTAGCAATAAGACTTGTGTAGTGTGAACGAGGACTAAGTATGTAGATCGATTAATACAGCAGCACACAAATTTTTTACTGGGCGAGCATCTATTTTAGCACTAGAAAAAATTTATCCATACATAGAATATTAAAAATAAGAAATATGCACACATACAACTAAGCGCTATCAATTATTGATAAGTGTCCCGCAAAATCTATCTCTTTCTAACACTATAAATATCTATACCTCTCTGATACGGAAATATGCACACATACAACTAAGCGCTATCAATAATTGATAAGTGTCCCGCAAAATCTATCTCTTTCTAACACTATATCTATACCTCTCTGATACGGGCACACATAGATCCAACACTAAAAATGTACACACCCACTACATTATTTTTTGTAGTAGGAGAGCGAGCATGCATCCCAACTGAAGAACCAACTCCTCTGATACGAGCAAACATACATTTATCCAACAATAAAAAAACTACACACATACACACTACATAAATTCTTATTAAGTCAGTATGTAACTGCAGAAATTTCTATGATTACAATATTATTTATTGATGATAGGCAGGCAATGACGAACCTCAAAATCCCTTATGATGCGACACATATTAAAGTGGAGAACCAAATTTGTATGATCATAAATTTATTAATACCAAATATCGAACCTCTAAATCCATAACGATGGGATATCAGAAATTATAAGCCAACTCCTCCAGCTCTCAAATACAACAAAATATAAAAGTCAACGCCCCCTCTCTCTCAATTACACACATACATACTCATATCTGACTTCACAAACCATGACCTTACACAACTCACAGAGATAGAAAGAGATATAGTGTTAGAAAGAGACAGTTATTTCCCTCCCCCATTACCTATCTACTTATGTGATTTTTAAATAAGATTTTCACACTAAATTTGTTTTATAAACCCTTTATAAAACAAATATATTAATTAATTAATTCTAGTTTTCTTAAAGTTTTTTAATCACAGATCTGTGTTTTTAATACAGTCAAAGACCACAACATATCTACATACATACATATGTACATGCATACATACAGTCGCATGTAGAATTGTAGATGTAAAATCATTGAACTAAAAAGACCTAACTAGTTCATTGAACTAAAAAGAGCGATTGAACTAAATGAACGAACTAGTTCATTTATAAATATTGAACTAAAATGACCGGTCACTGAAATGAACTAAATGGCACAAGTTTAATATCTTGTATTTTAGTCAGCTGACTCATTTTGTTTACTATTTTTGGTAAAAGTGTTTTTGAATAAGTAAAAGGTTTGTAAATAAATTAAAATACAATGTTCTTCTTTCCGATTGGGACGAAGAAAATAAAAAAATTCAATAGTGAAAAGAAGATTTCTCAGACAAAATTCATGCATTTGTCAGTTACCCGATAAAAAGTAAGTGATAAATTCAGTCATATATTTGGAAAATAATGAGTAATAATTAATGTTTTAAAGTTATTTTCGGCTGAATAAAACATATTTTAGGCAATATTGGATATAATAGAACCCAATTTTGGAAAAAAAATCTATCAGATCAACGTTTATTGGAAATTGGAGCTTCCTCCAAAGGGTCTCACTCAGTACTAATTGTTTATATACGCCGATTCCTGTTGCTTCGCAATCAGCTTTCAAGTCCTGCAAGATCTGTAAAAATAATTCTATCATACAGTATACTTTCCCAACACATTTTTTGACTTACTTTTTGCCATCTACGACTAGTTCTAATTGGTGGAACGAGGGCATTAAGTGTAGTCGCAACACTTTCCCACTGTTCCTTGAAATTATTAGAAACACTGCCCATGCGGAATCCTCTAACAGGTGAAGGATTAATTTTCAACTCTTCTACAATCTTTTCAAATTGGTTGGGGTTCATAATTTTAAGTTTGCCCATATTATATTTTTCACTTTTTTTAATAATTTTTTTCAAATAAATATGTATGTATACTTTGGTATTTTTTATATTTCACTTTTTTACTATTTAAATTATTTTTAAAATTCGTTGAGGTATACACACAATAGAACACGATATCAAAAACACTGACGGCAAAATGAACGGCAACATCAACATAAATTTTTCTTACAGAATACCAAACATATGTTGACAGTCATCGATAAATGGCAATACTATCTACGGGAATACCGATTTGCCAAACCAAATAGAATAACGGTAAATATTGTAAAAAAATAAACCGAATTTGTGCATTAAAAAGTTAAAAATAGCAAAAGTATGATATGCGTTAACTACTTAATTATTTTTTAATGATTTGAGGTTACTCCATGGTCCAATTTTTATTACAAAGGATGGCCGAACAAAATAGTTAAAACGCCATCAACAATTTTCTTATTAAGTCCTAGTTTACACTATGCAAGTCTTAATGCTAAGCTGATTAGTTTGTTAGGAAAGAGAGACGAAGTAAAAAGAAACGTTATAGTTCCCCTCGTCCCTCTCTCCATCAAACTAATCAGCTTAGCAATAAGACTTGCATAGTGTAAATATGGATTAAGGAAAATTCTGAGTTCAGCCGGAACTCACAAAATTCCTCTCCTTATTTGTCCAAAAATGAGTTTTTGTTTGGTTTTCCAACCACTTTTCAAAATTTATTCATTATAATTGTTTTTGCATGTGGTTAATGGAAACCAACGGGATACCGCAATGAGTATCGGTAACCGACGTCAACAACTAATCACATCCGGCATGATAAAATTGTACAAGGTACTTGCACGACTACAACAAAATTACAGCACCAAAAAACACACGCATTTTGTTGGTAGAAACAAACGGATAATTGTCAGAAACACATGTCTTTTGTTTTTAAAAACAGCTATCACAGGGTAACTAAAGTACAATTGCAGACGCGGCATTCCTGCATGATTATATTCATTCAGTGTTGCCAATATGTGTGTAATACACAGTGTGTAATTTCTACTCTCATGTGTGGGCCATGTAATTATACCAAGGCACATTTACTACAGGTACACGCATTAGAGAAAACACTGTGGCAACTCTGTGCTTCTCACATAGTTTTACAAAGTAATTGTCAAAAAATTGTATGCATCAAACAAGGCACAAAAGTATTTGTCAAATGAATTCTTCGTTATAAATGTGTAAACAAAAAATCAGCGGATGAGCAATTTGCCTGATGCATGTACCTGTTTGATATGCCTTGAATTATACCTTGGTTCTATTTTTATTTATTTTTGTTTTAATTTTAACCTACACAAAAGATGTGTAGTGTAATTTTCTTCAATGTGGAATTGGAGACACAGCCATATGCAAATTCATTGGCAACACTGTAATCATTTTATTTTTTTTTTTTTACTTTTGATCATAAAATAAACGTCAAAACACTATATGTATAGATGTGTATATTGAATACCTCTCTTGTCTGTGAGACTCACACATTTATTAGCTCTCCCAAGCAAATTAATTATTATTTAAAGTGTGAATAACTTTATAGTTAATGCGCGTAATTCAACAGAAAGTTGCTGAAGTGATAGCTGTAATAGTTTATTATCGTGGATGGGTAACGAAAGGTATCCTCCCATACAAAGTAATCCCCCTTATTCTATTTGGCGTCGGCAACATCGTCGTCAATTTTGAAACAACATCAATGCTAACTTCGTATTCCTTAACAGTGTTATGACGACGTTCCCTGTTTATCGATATATGCAATTCACATATCTAGTAGTCTTGTGTAGTTCATGACCGAACTAGTTCAAATGAACGATTCAGTACTTTGAACTAAATGAACTAGTTCAATTATTTTACTCTCACTAGTTAAATTTTTGAACTAAGAATTAAGACTCAAAATTAACTAACACAGCTTTTGCTTTACTTTTTTACTGTTTGTGTGCTTTGCTTCTATACTCATCCAGTTTTTTTTACACAAGTTGTCATTGCGAGGTAGGCCTTCCGTTCTCGCTTCTTTCGCAGATATTCTAAAAGGCCTTCAAATTAATGGCTCTTTAAGGGCCTTCCAGAGAAGGGCTGTTAAAAGGCCTTCAAATAAAAGTCATATTGAAAGGGGTTTAATAACGGGTTTCAACTGCTGGGGTAGTGTTGAAATACAAGTAAAATAGTTGTGAATATATATTTTTTATAAGAATATAAAATATTTTCCCAACTGTTTTACTTGTATTACAGCACTTGTAAATTTTGAGAAACAGGTCCGAGGTATTCAATATACACATCTATACATATAGTGTTTTGACGTTTATTTTGTGATCAAAAGGGTCGAATATATTGAAAAGAAACTCCTGAAAATAACAAGAAGCCACATAGTATACATAATATTGATCGACCAAAACAACTGTCTTATTCAACGTATAAAACTAAACTAAAAGATTTACGTTTTCTTTCCTTAATCGCTCTTTATTTGGTATTTTTATATGAAATTTTGTTTCTTATAACGGCATCTGAATTCTTTTGCTTTTGCTTTGCCAAAAAAAGCAAAACAAAATACTTTACTCCTTCTGTTCTCCCTTCTTATAGAAGGGAATGTGGTATGTGTATCCCATCTTTTTTACTAAAGAGCCGAAGTCTTCTATGAGGCCTTCTTAAGAAGTTACATAAGAATGTTAACTGAGTCAAAAACGTGAATTCTTTTGCTTTTGTTTTGGTAAAATAACAAAACAAAAAATGTTACTCCTTCTCTTTTCCCTTCTCATAGAAGGGAATGTGGAATGTGTGAACCTTATCTTTTATGCGGAAAAACCGAGACCTTCTATAAGGCATTATTTAGCAGTTTTATAAGAATGGTAATTGAGTTGAAAAAATTCCTGAGCAGGGCTCTAATAAGGCCTGAAGTACGAAGGTCTTCTTAGTTTTACCGCTGGGTAGTTCTTGTTCATCGCTGACTACTACCACAAATGCAATAAACAAGAAAGCACAAGTAAACACTTATACTACCCTATTCACAAAAAATATTTTGGATTTATGTGAGTAGATAGGTAATGGGGGAGGGAAATAACTGTCTCTTTCTAACACTATATCTATCTCTTTCTATCCCTGTCAGTTGTGTAAGGTCATGGTTTGTGACGTCAGATATGAGTATGTATGTGTGTAATTGAGTGGGAGGGGGCGTTAAGGGTTAGGGACGTACTCTTTTAAAGAGTACACGTATTCTTTTTTTAGAAATGTACTCCTTAAACAAGAAGGTCCAAAAAACACAAAATGTACTCTATTTCGTCGTAGTACTCTTTTTCCTTTGCGTAAAAAATTCAATATTTACCTGAGAAATCTGTGTAACACACTTTTTGTCATTAACGCAATATTATAAGAATCTATTTACTCTACTACCCAATTTATTAATTATACATTGGCCGTGGAGACAGAGGTTTATTTACAATAAAGATTATGACGCCGTTATTTTTACTTTGCTTTGTACTCTGAAAAACACATTGACGCACTCTGAAAAACACATTAAGATTGTCGTCTATGGTAAATGCAACAAAACCTAATTTTTAGAAGCTTAAATATTGACCATGCTCGGAAGAAATAAAACTTTAAAATTTCACCAAAACTTCGCACAATATATTGTAAGAGGCTTTTTAAATAACTACTGTTGTACAAAATGTTCAAAGAAGCGATAAATATATTTAACCTAGTAAATACATATGTATATAGTTTTTTGTTGATCTCACAATGTAATATAGGTACTTATAAGTATATAAGTACAAGAATTGTTTCTGTTACATTAAAATTAGAATTGTTTTGTGATGAATTTTTGTGTTATTTACATATGTACATATATATATATATATATATACATATGTATGTATGTTTATATTTTTTAAGTTAAATTGAACTTTGTAAATAAAATTGTAACCAAACACATTTTGGATAGAGTGTTTTTATTTAGTTTAAAAACTGTACTCTTTTGTGCTCTTCTTTTTAACCGAATGTGCTCTTTTTGCCTCCCCAGAATCTGGCACCCCTAGGGGGCGTTGACTTTTATATTTTGTTGTATTTGAGAGCTGGAGGAGTTGGCTTATAATTTCTGATATCCCATCGTTATGGATTTAGAGGTTCGATATTTGGTATTAATAAATTTATGATCATACAAATTTGGTTCTCCACTTTAATATGTGTCGCATCATAAGGGATTTTGAGGTTCGTCATTGCCTGCCTATCATCAATAAATAATATTGTAATCATAGAAATTTGTTTTCTGCAGTTACATACTGACTTAATAAGAATTTATGTAGTGTGTATGTGTGTAGTTTTTTTATTGTTGGATAAATGTATGTTTGCTCGTATCAGAGGAGTTGGTTCTTCAGTTGGGATGCATGCTCGCTCTCCTACTACAAAAAATAATGTAGTGGGTGTGTACATTTTTAGTGTTGGATCTATGTGTGCCCGTATCAGAGAGGTATAGATATAGTGTTAGAAAGAGATAGATTTTGCGGGACACTTATCAATTATTGATAGCGCTTAGTTGTATGTGTGCATATTTCCGTATCAGAGAGGTATAGATATGTATAGTGTTAGAAAGAGATAGATTTTGCGGGACACTTATCAATAATTGATAGCGCTTAGTTGTATGTGTGCATATTTCTTATTTTTAATATTCTATGTATGGATAAATTTTTTCTAGTGCTAAAATAGATGCTCGCCCAGTAAAAAATTTGTGTGCTGCTGTATTAATCGATCTACATACTTAGTCCTCGTTCACACTACACAAGTCTTATTGCTAAATTTATCACTTTTTCTTTGAACTTTCATCGGCGCTCTCACAAAACAAGTTTTATATATGAGCTCATATTTTTTATGCATAGTTTTGTGTATGCATGTGCGCGTTTTTCTAACATTATGAATGAGTAAGCAAAATGTATTGACAGTACATGTATAGTGTGAACTGGGACTTCTATTATTTGTTCTTTATTTTTTATATTTTGTGCGTGTGTGGTTACTTTTTAGCGTTTGATCTAGTTGAATTGCTTGGATGGTAATTGTATACATGTATGTACATATGTATGCATGCGTGCATGTGTATCGATTTGCAACTGCGTGTGCGTAGTTCAATAATTTTTGGGGATCATAGAAATGGTTTAACGTGCTGGGATAGCTGTTCTCCTAGCTCAAATTTGTTGGCTGATGCTTGTTGCTTCTACTGTTGTTATTTTTTGGTTGGTTTACGAGTACATATGTGCATATGTATGTACAATACATTAATATGCGTACTTGACAATTTTTGATTTTATGAATATACAAACATACATATGTATGTATATACATACATATATACATAATTATGCAAATTTGCTGATATTGGTTTTTTGTCATTTTAAAATATTCAAGGGAACTTTTTAGCCGTTATGTAGCTTTATTTTTAATTTTTATCGTTCCTGGTATGTTTATTGAATACTTTTTTTCTGTTGCTTTTTTTTCTAATACGCATGGACACGCATGTGTACATATATTTCGCTCTGCAAATTAAAGCTGGCTGGATCTTGTTAGAATTTGATGTTTTGCAAATTCAGTGATTTGTTTATATGTACATATGTACATATGTACATACATACATATTTATAAGGAATAAAGCATAAAGTAAGAAATCTGTTTGACTTTTTCAATAGTTTTGGCTTGAAGAAATGTCGTCATAGCTTTTGCGATTGTTTGGCACTTTTGTTGTGGAAGGTTATGGTTTTCAGTTGCTGTGCAAAGTGAAGCTACATACATACATATATACATACATACATATGTATATATCTGCTAATTCTTATTTGTTCGTTCATAGGTTTCGCGAATTGTTTGACTCTTTTTGTTGGAGAAGGTTAGGGTTTCCAGTTTGCTGTGCAAAGTTTAATAATATCTATAAAACAATTTCTTCAATATGTGATCAATAAGCAAAATAAAACATTCAAAAATTAATTTTTTTGTTAACATTTATTATTTATTTATTTTAATAATATTTTATAATAAGTATCAATTAAATTATTCAGTACCATCTTTCGTAAAAAGAATATGTTGCACCTACAGGTGTCGGGACCTTCCGTACTATCTGCATAGTACCAGGGACAAAATTTGAAGTGACCGTCATCTTTATCTTCGTCCTCCATAACTCCAAACTCCTCATTTTGCTCCAGCATGCTTATAAAAAATTTTATAAGTTCCAAGTGATCATAGAACTGGAAGCACTCAAAATCTTTCAAAAACTGGTTTAGTTTGCACTTTATTCCACACATATTTTTATTTATTTTATGAAGATGATAGTTCTGTGAGGGTGTCTTTGTTACTAATGGTATTTACAAATTTAAGCTATGTACAGACGATTGTAAGATCTTACAATATTGTCAGATCTGGCAATGTGCTGACAATGTACTGACAATCAAAAATTGCCAGCAAAAGGTAGATTGTCAGTTTACACGGTTGTATCAAATTTGTCAGAAAATCTTACAATTTATTGCCAGACGGTTGTATGACAATAAATTCATCTGACAAAATCGTCAGTTGAAAAATTGTCAGTTCACACGGTTGTCATATGCAAAAATTGTCAGATCTGTTGATTTGCGTTGCCAGACTCAAAGCATTTAATAAAAATTGTTAAATATCAATCGCTTTTGGTTGTGTTAAATGTAAAAAGTGAAAATAAATTCATAAATTATTATGAACAATAAAGAAGCAATTGCAATGATTTTGTCAGCATATATTTTTTTATTTATATTTTCTTTAAAATAAAGCTTATGGAGTGTTGCCCATAGAAAGAATTCCCTTACAATGACGCCATATTCAGATCCATAAACTTCGCACATCTGACAATATTAAAATGTCTGATAAATATCTGGCAATAATTATACAATGTGTTCACACAATTGTAAGATGTCTGACAAATTGATGTCAGCTGCTAGTCTTACAATGGGCTGACAATGCTTTTTCTGGCAACGATGTCTGACAAAATTTGTCAATTCACACGGATGTAGGAAATTTTTAGCACATTTTACTAACAATATTGTAAGATCTGACAACCGTCTGTACATGCATCCCGGCGACCTTGGCATCGTTCCTCCAACATCCGGATATCTTCGTGAAATCGTTCGTCCTGTTCTTCACTCAAGTTTCCTAGATTTTAAGGAAAACCATCTAAGTGACTGTGCAGCTAGTGTACTTTGATGGTCATGCTCATGAAATATGTTAATATCTTCAACGTGCGCAACGTAATCGTCACAATTTGCAGACCTTTAGCACTCTTAAGTTGGTATGTGTAGAAATTTGTTTAATTTTTTTTAAATTCAGTAACCATTTTGCTTAAATCTTTTTCGTCATAAATTTGAATTTTCGTTTCATGGATGTTACTACGTTTTATTGGAACAATGTGAAATTTATTCTCACCAATGACCGAGATTAATTTTTTAATAAGAGCGTTTGAATTTTTTTCTCTCAGAAAGATTGGTGGTGGTTTGGAGGGTTTGTTCGAGGATACATCGGGTTTGTCGTTGTCATCTTGCAATATTTTAAACGGTTTTGACGGCTAGTTGAGGCAGTATCGTTATCCCTGGATATCATATAAAAAAAGAATTTTCAAAATCGTTCACAAATCGTCGGTTGGTTATTGGTTTGCTGCACAGTATATTCCAAATACGTTATGACAGCAGCAAACCAATAACCAACCGACGAAATGGCGGAGAAATCGGTGAAAATATAACAAAAAAAAAATAGATGACGAACATATAACCTCCTAAGAACTTAAAAAGGTCTACAGGCAGACCAAAAGTTGACGCAACGAATTGAAAGGTGAATTTTTAAAACTAATCCAGCACAAGAGGATTAACTCTTCAAGCGGAAAATGAATATGATCTAAAGGTGGATTCACCCATTGTTGCGGAACAAAATTTTGGTCCGGAGATAAATTTTTTATAAGGAGTTTGACGTTTCTCTTTTTGAGAGAGAGAAGAAGATAAAAATTTTTTTCGGAACCTTTTCTGCTTGTATTGGTTTAATTTTAATTTTTTTCCTGACAAAATCGAACTGAACTGCCAACTATTTAAATTTTTCAGCCAAAGTTGAACTGAGTTGCCAAATCATGTTTTATGAATAATAAAATCGCAGATATTACGTTTATACGTGCACTATTTGCAAATAAAAGTATTTGAAAATAAATTATGTAACTCACTATTTATACGGGATTGTAAATGTATAAAAACTTGGTAGCACTTCTAGAGAAATGTTCCTTATGTTTACAAAAAAATTGTGTAAATGTATAAAATAACAAATAATAATTTGTTTCATTGTCATTATTTTCTTCTATAAATTTTTTTTGTGCAATTTTTATCAATTTATGGTTTTTTATTAAGAAACATTTGTAAGTGTGGCATCCTCAAGTATTTTATTTGCAAATAGTGCGTTAATTGTAAATAGTTTTCTGAATTAGTAAGTCGCAATAAAAACAACAATATGGCAACAATAAACGTAGTAAGAGTTTACTTGTATTCGTTTACACACGTATTTCATATGGTTGCTTTGATTTTCCAGACAAAATGTGTTACATGTCCTTATTTGCATCACAGTGGTGAAGCCAGCAAGCTCAGCATCTGCTTAGGGGAAGGTTCCAACCCACCACTGTGACCTGGGCAAGCACAAATAAAAAATAACTACAATGAACAACTAATCAAAATCAACAAGATATTTACATTAAATCAATACTACAAAGGACAGACATTAAAAGAGAGGTTTAAGTGTTTTTACCTCCACATCGCCCACCCAACCAATATCACTCACTATTGGCCTCAATATATTCTCTGTGATCCCCTTTACGCACACACACTCTTACTTTACTTACCCCGCATCGTTAACCCCTAACCACAAAAATGATTACCAGCACATAACTGAATTTCACTATAACGTACTACAAAATCATTTATTTATAATTAAGTTTTAAGTCTAAAATAAAATCTAATATTTATATGTTTAGGTTTATATATATATACCTATAATTGGACAAAATAAATATTTGCTAAATTTTAATTAAAATTGGTTTTTCTTTTCTTTTTTTTTATATTATAAAAATGAATTGTCTTTTTAGACTATGCGAGCGGTTTGTTAACCAAATTTGAAATCATTTTTGTTTTTAAATCGTTTCTATTAAATTTCCTTCTTTTTTTATATGTTCATTTGGATTATAACAAGTTTTACACTGAACTATACATGTCAGATACTTGACATAGTTTACAATCTTATTTCAATAATAAGTTTATTACACAAAAAAAAATATAAATGCTATTATATGTACTGTTGCCTGAATTTGTGCACACCTTTATTTCTATTTTTATAATTTCTTGTATATATGGATCTTCTACCACTTACAAAGGAGTGTCGGTTCCATTTAAACCTCGCGAACCACAAACTTTCACAATAAAACTCCTACCTAAATGAGCTGTTTTAGGGGGGCAATCATGTATGTGTTTAAATCTTCGGGAAACTCTTTATTACGCTAACACAACTTTTCACGGACTTTGTATGTAGTTTCTGACCTATTTACAGTTTTACTTCTAGTAATTATCACAAATTTAGGCAGTATTTTAACAAATTTTTCTTTATAGGTACCTAACCTTTAATTATATATATATATTTTTTTAACAAAATAGCGTTATAAAACTTTAACCTTTTTTTTCTTTAACCTTTAACACTAACAAAGAAAATGCCTTTGTTCAGTAAAATACCATATGTGTGCTATATTACACTACACCAACGTTCTTCTATATCCGTTTACCGTAAGTATTTAATAAAAAAAGGATATATATATATGTATAGATAGCGGATATATGAAATGTTACTTATGTACTTAATTTGCGGGTTTTTTTTCAGTTATGGCCGACACTTGTATGTACATATATATATATAGATAAGTAAATATATATATATGTATCATACACATATATGTATGAATATGTATCTTCTTGTTAGCGGCACTTTTATTCCCTTGTGCAAAATTTTTGGGTATGAATTTACCTGTATGCGGGACACTTGTTCACCTTACTACCTTTACTTCCGGATTTTTTTTTTTGACGTACGCTATTAACCCTGTGGTAAACTGGCGCTCTTGCCCCAGGCAAAAACTTTGGGCAGACTCACTTTTCCTTTTCAGCTTCTTTACTTAAAAAAATGGCTAGTGTGGGTATATTTTACGTTTATGTCACGATACGTAACCGTATCACAGAACAAATTACTACTTACATTACCCTTTTGCACAATATTCAACACAATTCACACGGCCTTTATGGAAATATACCCCGGTAATTCTTTTATTATTTAAATTATAATAACTATCAGTTTTTTTTTCTTATAGTGGTCAGGCTGTGACCTTTTCTTTCAATCACTTTTTTGGCAATGGGGCTTACAGCCGAACTCATAATCTCCCTGTTCCTCTTTTTTCCATCCTACCAACAATTTAACGCCTAAATTCGTCTTTTTCCGAAAAATTCCAATGAGACAGAGATGTCTCTTTGATCTTATACTATCTCTCCCTGCTGGCAACACCTCTTATTCTTGTTAATCTATTCCAATCCTTTACTGACATTTCACGCCACAGCTGATGAGCAATGTAAACATTTCATAATTTGCATCAGCATGCAACAAATGTTCGAAATGGATGAATCGTCTTGCAAAAAATTCTTAGTAAAAAAAATTTCTCCAGACAAAAATGTTGTTCCGAAACAATGGGTGAATTCACCTTAGATGTATTGAATGATAAAATACAAATAATCTTTACGAGTGGCTCGGAAAAAATCAATGCTCTCAGTGAAAAATATTCAGAAACAATTAAGATTTACTACAGAGCATATTTCACTCCCTCCAGAGTATTGAGATGACGTTATTTTCCCTGACGAGACAAACAGGCTTATTATGAACAGCAACCATCAACGGGTTGAAAAGTGAAAAAAATTTTCAACTATTATGTAAAAATCAAAAGGTTCTTCTTGGGGAGAGAGGGTGCTAGGCCAGAAAAACTTCAGAAAGGTTGCCTGCCTACCCGATGGTGCCGGCGCTAATGAACGCCACTGGCTCTAAAGTGTTTGAAGGCAGTTTAATGCCTAGAAAGCAGATGAATGCTTTCTGTTAACCAATAACATATGCAAAGTTTAGCAAAGCTCAACGAGGAGCTCTTTTGACAGCAGTTTATTCATTTATTTTTCATACAAATAATTTCGGCTTATATACTAATTATTTAAAGAATGTATATTGTAAAAATGAGTGATCTTATTTCTATTTTATATATATATTAAAAATATTTACGTATATAATATTCATGGGAAAACAAAATGTCACTTGATATATTTAAAGTAATAAATTATTTTCCCATAAATATTGAAGTGCGCCACAAACAACAACAACCCACGGTATGTTAAAGCAGGTCGTACACGACATGTTTTTTACGTCTGACATGTCAACTTTTCAACTTAGATGTAATTCTGCATGTCTGTCAAAAATTGTGTTTTACAGAAGGTTTATAATATTCGGTCACAAACGTGCATGTACAAATACGTCTGACATTGTCCGTGTTTGTATCCAACAGCTGATCTGTGCTCAAATTTTATTAAATATTTTGTTAAAAGTGGTTGTAAAATGAATTCAGAAAATAATACAATTGCAGTGTGTAGCATTATTTCAATTATAACTGCAATTAAAGCAAAATCAAAAAAGAGAAAACATAAAATAAAAAGAAATATCTGTAAATATTTTTGCATAAACCTATGTCGTTCTCCGTTTCAAAATGGAGTGTTGCCGGCACAAAAATGTTTCTTTACGCCGTAAAAAGTTCACCCATTTTAAAGAATTTTTCTTTAAATTCGAAGAAATCATGTTAGGATATAAATATGGAACGCAATTTTATTGCATGTAAATGATTGTTATTTAATAGTTAAAAAAAAAAATATATCAATGTTGTAGTATATCAACATTAGGCGGCTAATGCTTCCGTTAATATCGGAACGCCGCTGAATGTTTCCTCACGGCATAGATTTTTGAGGACATATTTTGCTTAAGAAAAACAGCTGATGTCAGAAATTTTGTCAGAAGAAAATAGAACACGCTCTAATTGAAATTTTGTCAGAAGACTTTGCGTCTGACTTTTACAGAAGCAATGTTTTAAAGGTACCACACGACATATACATGTTTTACACTGGGAAATATGACAAGTCAGATGTAAAAAACATGTCGTCTACGGGAGGCTTTACCAAACACATGCATAGCACATGCATTGCACTGGAATATCAATACGTTGACCAGCGGTCTGCAACACATATGATACCTTCAATTGCTATTTTATGCAGACCCGTAAAACAATGAATACATTCACTGATGTGTATGTAAAATAATTAAATCATTGTTTACTACAATTACTACGGTTATACACGCACTATTTGCAATTAAAAATATTTGCAATTAAATTAACTCACTGTTTATTATAAATGTATAAAAACTTGGTAGCACTTCTATAGAAATGTTACTTATGTTTACAAAAAAACTGTAAAAAATAATATAACAAATAATTTGTTTTTATTGTCATAATTTTCTTCTATCAATGTTTTCTGCACAATATTTATCAATTTATTGTTTTTTATTAGGAAACTTTGTAAGTTTGGCAACCTCAAATATACAGTCAAATCCCGATAATTCGTAATTGCAAGGGACCGGCCATTTCTTACGAATTATAGGGGTTTTCGATTTAGCGGAGTTTCGATTTAACGGAGTTAAAATAAAATAAAAACCAATTAACAAGGTTTTTTAATTTATTTACTAAAACGATAAAAAAACATAAAAAACAAAATTTTTTTGTTTTTGTAACACCACGCAAAAAATAGCGGTTAACAAAAAATCATTCTTTCCATGTTTCTGTTGTTTTTATTACGAATTATAAGTGGTAGTCAAGGCCGTGATACACTAGCCTACACGATCGTGCGATTTTTGAGAAAATACAGCCCTGGTATAATGGAGTCTATGAACATTTCCAAAAGACAAAAACAATTCAATAGATCAGGGTTGTATTTTTTCGTAGATCGCGCGATTGTGTAGGATACTGAATCATGGCCTTTAGCAAACAATTACGATTTATAAGAGGTAAAGAAGATTTTATTTGAAAAAAAATTACGAATTAGCGAGGGGACCAAAATGTATGGAAATTTTACAAATTAACGAGATTTTTTCAATGGACCGACAGTTTATTACGAATTATCGGGAATTGCAATTTTTCGGGGTACGAATTATCGGGATTTGACTGTAGTGCGTTAATCGTGAATAGTTTTCAGAATTAGTAAGTCGCAATAAAAACAACAATATGGCAACAATTTAAAGTTTTATTTGCAAATAAGCCGTGTGTATAAACGTAGTTGTCGCGTAGAAAATTAGCATTAAAAAAAAATATAATTTAAAAATGCGCAAATGAATTTTAATGCTTTTTATTGCAGGTTCAATTCAAAAGTAAGTGGTAAATTTAACAAAGTATTAATGTTGACCATAAGAATAAAAGAATATGATTTACTTAGTTATAACTGCAACAAGATTTTGAACAAAAAATGCAGATGCATACATTGCACTTGTTATATTAAAATTCAAAAAAAAAAATGCATTCATATGAGGACATGACAAAAAGATAAATATGAAAGAATTTACACTAACAATACTATTCAGTCAATGTTAAATGCATTAATAATAACAACATTTGAGATTAGTCGAATAAAGTTATTAAGAAATAAATAGTGATGACATCTTCATTAGTCCATATTTACACTATGTAATTCTTATTCCTAAGCTGATTAGTTTGAGGGACGAGGGGAACAGTAACCTTTCTTTTCCCCTCGTCTCTCTTTCCTAACAAACTAATCAGCTTAGCAATAAGACTTGCTTAGTGTAAACTAGGACTTAGTGATGGGCTGGTGACTAAAGTGATCTTATCCAACAGTAGTATTTATTTGAAATAGTAATTACGAAAATCAGTTGATAAAGTTGTGAATGATTAAATAGATATTCGCAATTGTGAATATGCATTTGAAGGAAAAATATAAAACATCTAATGCTAAGTACACACTATGACATTTTGTGTTATCGCAAGCAAAATTAAAAGTGGGAACTAGTGGCAGAGTTTATCACCACAGAACAAACAGAAGTGTCACGAGACGGAAGATAAGGGTATTTTTCTGTTTGTCTCGTTTTCCCTCAAATTTTGTCGGTGTTTTTGTTTTAATTCTTCTTTCTAGTGCAATAAAACTACAACGTTTTTTATTAGCTGTGTTAATTAGTAAGTAGTAATACACTACAATATCAAATACACTATATTTTTCTTTTTTTTCCCACGACTTTTAAAAAACCTGATTGAAGCTTTTTTTACCTGTCACTTTCTTCACTTCTTTGTATTCTGTGCTTATCACTTCCGATTTTTTCGTTGTGTGGCGTTACCACACAAACCGTTTATGCATCTTATATAGACGGTTGCTTGAATAAGTTAGAAACACTGCAGACACAAAAGTAAACAGCCACACCTACGATATCAAACGTGTTCGTTCGCAATAATTTTTAACGACAAACAGCTTATTTGGGACCCACTAAACTTTCTCAGCACGACAAGTCGATCGACAATGAATGCGAACGATAACGTAACCATTTTCAAAAAATTTGGAATCCACTATGAAAAGTCAAGCGACAACAACTGTCAAAAGCAGTCACTTGTGTTGTGCTTGTCGACAAAACAAATAAGTAAAATTGTTCAAAATTTTCGTTATTTTATTTATTTTGCCAAACACGTATTTGTCATAAAATTCTACTTTTATGTGAATAACTCAAACCACTACATACATATGCATACATGTGTATATGTACATACGTATATATTTAATAAAATGTTTCCACTGATTTATTACACTGAATTTATTCTGCCACATTCCATTTACAACCCAGAAACCTTAATTGTGTCCATTTATTCACTAAACTTTACTGTTGTCGTAATAACATTGGGCGCATTCATAAGACGTAGCTGTTGACCTCAACTGATGTGAAACTATTGGCAACGGTTGGCCTCAACAGTTACTTCTTAGAAATGGCTTGATGGATGTACTGCACAATGAACAGCTGATGAGTGTAAAAAATTGAAAAGGAATTAAGGAGGAACAAAGAAAATAATTTAAATTGGATAAATTAATTAGTTGAGCTAAAAAGTATGAACATTAAAAATTTGTAATGAAGTTAGTAGCCAAGGAATCCACAATTTTTACATTAAAATTTGGTCCACAAAATATACATATATTCTGTACACTGCAATAAAATGAGAGACCTGCGCCTATAGTATTTATATTTAAACGCTAAGCCGCCACTTGTTCTAAATATATTAAAACGCAATAATGAATTAAATATGTAATATATAATATAAATAGACAGCATAATAAACATACATATATTTGATGAAATTAGTCATTTAATTTAATTTCTTTATTTCCTTTCTTGATCGCATTTGAAATGTAAAATTTGTTGTGTGCGGTGTGCGTGCTCGCATGAGTATAGCGAGAAATGTGCGGCGGAATAGTGCTAGTTCACCAACCTGAATGTGGCCAGATTGTTAGGCAGCGCTGGTATGCTGGCGTTTGCACCGGCTAGGGCTCGCCGTCTTGGGGTGGTTCTTTGCCGTCCAATCTGGTATAATGCTGCTTGCACCAACAACCAAAAATTCATACCAGCTTTTGGTGATAGATGACCATGACCATTTTATTTAATTTGATTTTCGGGACCCTCTGTGAACCTTGCCTGCAAATATATGAAAAAGAAATAAACATCGCCCATAGAGCCAATTCCCTGCTCCCCCTTTTTATACAGAATTTTATATGAGTTGGTAGATGTTATGCAACTCTTGCTTCCCTCCCCATATGGATCACAAAAAAAAATCCTTCCGTGACAACTCTTTTGTCGTATTTATAGGTTGTCCCATAACCAGTACGATAATACCTACCCTTGCTCTTACGCTTATGCCACCATCCTACCAGGAAATCCAAAGAATGTTTATCCAAACATTCTTACTAAATAATACTAACGTTAAATTTCTTTAAATAAATTCATTACAAAAATTCTATTTATTATACTACAGGTACATTAATCGAATTGCAATTTTAATATATTTTGAGTTTTAATTTGAATACCTTGCCACAAAAGAAATATAAAGGTTACCGACTGATTTATGCAAATGTTTATCTTCAAGTATTTGTGTATCGTTATGTACGTAAATCAGTTAAAATCCTAGCAATTTAATTTTATTATGTAAAAATATGACATATTACTTTTTACTTCAAAACGATGAACTGCATTTATGTACGGCCTGATTCGTCTGTACTCTGGTCTCGTACGGGTTATTAATATTGCAAGTGCGAACACATTATTTATATGGCTAGATGTCATACATATATGTATATATACATATATTTGATTTTTCAATATTTTCTTCAATTAATGCAAACACTTTTTGGAGCTAAAAGAAAAAAACTCCTGGGCTATGCAACTACACGACGAAGGTTTGAGCTCAAAACTGCGTAAAGTGGAGGAAAATCCAAGGCCCTCACATTCACAAAAATATATCACTTGGTATTTTCCCCAAGCACAGAATTCTAAAATAAAATATATATACATATTTACTTTTGTGTACGTTTGTCGTCTGTAAGTAATCGGTCGGTCAATGGGCAATACCTTTACTTTTATTTCAGCTTCAATTGTTGCAGTGACTCGATCACTTGTGTACCTTCTTCTTCAGGTGGAATGGCAGATGATGACTGGAACACTTTTGACGCTATCAGGTAGGGGAGTCTCACCAGTGGCTAAATATCGGCTTGGCCACTTTTACTACGTCTCTGTCTCTTGTAGGTATTAAACGCTTTTGACGGCTTTGAGCTTTCCTGGCACTTAAGATGGGAGTTGTCTTCTTTAATCGTCCTTTCTAGTATTATGATTACAGGTAAGTATGGCTTTTTGCACTTTTGGTTCTTCCTTTCGGGTTACACTTCAAATTTATTTATTTCTATTTCTAATTCAGCATACAAATCTCCTTTTGGTAATTTTCTTCTTTTCTTTTTCAGGTTTCAAACTTTTAAAGGTAAGTATAATTTAAGGGTTATATTTTTATTACTTTTTAATAATTTTTTTTTCTTTTGGAGCTAGTCTTTTGCCGGTAATGTTAATTTTTAAACGTTTTACTAATATTTGGCTTTTTTCATTCTTATGACACATCTTTTTAGCTTTTCACAATCCATTTCTCCTGGTATGTTTACACGGTAAGTATTTTTTCTTTAGGTTTAGTGTCCATTTTCGAGTTTGGTGCCTCTTTATAGGGTTGGTACAGCAAGTCGGTGAGTATTTCTTTTTGTAGTAATTTGGTTTCAGGCTATGAAGTTTTCACGGCTATTTGATGCAACAGGAAAGTATATCTTGTAAATTCGTTTCTTTTGGTAGTTTTAATTTAAAATATTCTGCTCAGCGATTAAGTTTCTTCTCAAGTATTCGGCATTATCATCTATGTACAGGTACAGATTGCTTTCACTCACCTCTTTGTTAGGCCGGGACATGTCTATCAGATTTCCATGCGGTGTTGGATCTTTATGACGTTTTAGGTATTTCGTGCAAACTTTCAAAGGTACTCTTTTATTTCATTTGATATCTTTTGCGTTTTATTTTTATTCCTTAACGTGATTTTTCTATTCTTTTGGGAGAATTTGACAAAGCAAACCTTTTTTCTGCTTCCGTATTTCTGGATTAAATCATTAATTATACGTTTTTATTTCAATCACCAAAAATGTCTTTCTTTTTTTTTATAAAAGTTGCCAAAAAAATTCTTTTCTTTCCACGGCGACCCGTGCTATTTCACCGACCAAATCAAACTTAACCTCTTTTTTTCTTTCAATCACTAGGCCACGACGCCATTCCTCTTCATTTTCTTACATTCAGCAATCTTCCTTATGGAATGTTCTAGAATCCCGCCAGCCAGCCATCTTTTTTTTCTATTCTTCTTTGGTTACTTACTTTTTCCTGCAGCCCTGCGTTTTGCAACGCTGTACTCCCGATTTACAACGACTAATTCGCCTTGGCTTTCAGGCCTGTGTATTCGTGCACGCCACAAACCCAACCATTTCTCGGGTTCCGCTTCGGAACGGAAAATGGGAGGGACACAGTGCCCTTCTACGCGACTGTAAGGCTGACTTATCGGAGCGATATTTATTACAAAAAGAAAAATGTGTTGAATTAAAACTTGAGCAATTTGTTCATGAATTACGACAGTTACTAAGGTATAGATACACCGATAGATACATCAAAATATATACATAAATACATGTTTATCAATTAATTACAAACGGGTATCGTTTTTGGATTTAAAATTCGATAATCAAAAGTAAGAAATGGTAAGTTTTAAGTTCAATAGAGGCTTTTCCAATAGGAACGTCTATGTCCGGGCAAGTTGGGAAGCGTTAGGACTAGAACCACCAAAGATATTAAAACTATTGCTTTAAATCCTTGGCGTGAAATACCCCTAACGACTTCGCTTTAAGATCCTCGACCTGGTATAAACTTCTACCTATTGGGCGGACGATCCTACACTTCAGAAATTTTCGCGCGAGCTTTGCGTTATAACACGTTTTAAAGTCACTTTGCTACGTCTATAAACTTCTTGTCCCGGAATGAATTTCACTTGCCTGCACCTGGTGTTATAACTCTTTGCCCCTTTCTCGTAGGCTTTATGTAGGCTCTCTCTGATCTTCTCTCTGATCCCGTCCATATATACAGATTTTGGCAAAACATTTAATTCGGGATCATTTAGCATTTGTAGTTTCCTGGCAAGTTCATACACACTACCGTGACCAATCATATTAGTCCCAAACAGTGCAAAGTACGGAGTAACTCCTATTGAACTATGTAAAGAGGAGCGTAAAGAATATTCAATTTCGGACAAGTATTTGTCCCAAGATGAATGATCGTCTTTTACGTATGACCTTATGGCCGATAAAATTTACTGATTCACCCTTTCCGAGGCATTTGCCTGTATTCAGTCCTGTTTTCAAATGATTTATGCCAAATTGGGTCATGGTACTTGTGAAATCCTTACTAGTGAACTGCTTCCCGTTATCGGACACCACTGTTTCCGGCGTTCCAAAGTTATGGAAAACTTCTGTGATCAAAAACTTTATTATTTGTTTACTACTTGCTTTGTTTAATGCCTTTAATAAAACAAATTTTGTAAAATGGTCTAAAACTATAAATATATAGCAGTTACCTTCCTTAGACCTAGGGTATGGCCCTAAAAAGTCTATATATAGACGTTGAAAAGGGCGTTCTGTCAACGTTTCTTTCCCCATTGGCAGACGTAGAGTCATATTTGACGCTTTAGACTCTTTACAAATCTGGCAATTCCTTACGATACTCCTAACTTGAGCATTTTGGTTTGGCCAATAAAAATACTCACGTACTCTTTTTAGGGTGTTAACGAATCCGCCGTGAGCGGCTTGCGGTGGCTCGTGCGCGTTTCTAATTAAATTTTCTGTTAATTCGGGTGGAATCCAAAGCTTCCAGGTGAAATCTTCATTAAGAACTATTCCATCATAATGTGCGGTGCGTTTATAGACGAGCTTATCGATTACCTTGATGTCTGGCAACTAGTCCGAGTTTTCCGAACCTCTGGCAATTAAGTCGACATAGGAATCGGTTTTAAAAGCGTCCGATTCAATATCGACAAAACTACCAAAATTTACAGAAATCTCCTCCATGTTGTATCGAGATAAGGTGTCAGGTACTTTGTTTCTCGGTCCAGGGCGGTGTTCCACTGAAAAGACATAAGCTTGAAGGTGAAGACTCCATCGAGCAAGGCGGCCGCTCAGGTCCTTATGAGACATTAGCCATTTAAGACTACGGTGGTCAGTAATCACCGAAAATGGCATTAGTTCTATATATGGCCTGAACCTTTTGATGGCAAGCACGGAATAATTCCTTTGAGCATTGGTTAGCTTATGTGAGAAAAATGCTAAGGGATGCTCGCCTTCGTCGTCATCCTTCTGAAATAGGACTGCGCCTACTCCTACGTCGGAAGCATCGCACTGGACGAAAAAGTGTTTGTCGAAATTTGGATGTGTCAGGACAGGACTAGTGGTGAGCGCTGTTTTTAAATAATCGAAAGCATTTTTGGCCTCATCCGTAAAAGTAAACGTTTTCCCCTTTTTCAGGGTATTAAAAATGGGAGCTCAAATTGTGGCGTAATTTGGTATGAAACGACGATACCAACCGGTAGCACCCATAAAACTTCTCACCTATTTCGTAGTTTTTGGATACGTGTACTTTAAAATCGTACTTACTTTTTCTGGGTAGGGTCTAAGTTGTCCTTTTCCTACTATATATCCTAGGTATCTAAGTTCTTTGAAGCAACATTTGGACTTAGAGACATTTATCGTCAAACCTGCCCGTTCCAACTGCCTTGACACCAGATCTAGCAACTTCAAGTGCGTCGAGAAGTCTGGAGATACCACCAAAAGATCATCCAGATAGACAAAAACCCTATAACGAAGTGCAGCGGGGATCACCTTATCCATTAAACGGCATAACCTTTGAGCTGCATTGCACAGCCCAAATGGCATGACCGTAAAATGGTAAAGTGGTCTACCTGGCACCGTGAAAGCGGTTTTTTCTCTATTGGATGCTTCCAGCGGTATCTGCCGGAATGCATGCTTCGAGTCGACGCTGGAGATAAAATACGTATCTCCCAACCGGCTGAGGAGACCTTCGATGTGCGGGAGAGGGTAGGCATCCTTGATCGTGAGAGCATTGAGTTTACGAGCGTCCAAGCACAGCCTGTTTTTCTCGCCTTTGCGGACGAGCGTAACAGGGTGGCTCCAAGGACTTTCGCTTTCCTCAATGACCCCAAGATCAAGCATCCTATCCAGCTCCGCATACATTAACTTCTGCACTGCCGGGGAGACCGGATAATGTCTATCCTTAACAGGAGTTGCCTCACGGGTGTCAATGGAGTGGGTTTCAAGGTGGGTTTTACCTAGCCCACGCTTCGAGTAGCAAGGAAACCCAGACCTGTTGCTGCTGTACAGGCGTTAAGGTATGTATTTCTATCTGGTCGGTACCATCGTTCCCTTCCTCGCATAAATTTACTACATTGCTTGACAAACTGCTGACTGTCGCAAATAGACCAAAAGTGCGCATAAAATCTGCGCCTAAAAATAATGCGTGATTCAGTGTCGGTACTAAGTAAAAGGTAGCTTCATTGGAAATTTTGTTAAAAGTAATATTTACTTTTACTGGTCCTAAAATTTTGTGCGGGCTGCCATCCGCAGTCTTAATGTATGAAAAAAAATTTGTATGTGCATTCCCGACTTCTGTACCAATTACATACAATTTTTCCCAAGGCACGTGACCGTCGCACCACTATCCAACAATCCTTCCACTTTCGTACCATGTAAATTAATTTTTGCATACAAACGTGTATCTTCCCCTTCGTATAAGCTGCTGTCATGATTTCATTCCTCTTTTGTTTTCTGCGCTTATAACGCTCCCTGGCCCTTTTGATTCTGTTAGAAAACTGTCCAAAAATTTTCTCCCTAGCTTCTCTGTACTCCGCAATTCTTTGATGGAGTGGTTTTATGACTCGAACCTTACTAGTTTGTTCCTTTATAATTGGCTTTTCTTGCTTTATTAAAATTTTTATTTTTTCTTCGGGTTCAGTCAAGGGAGTACTTTGATACACCGGGCTTATACTGGGGTTGAACGAGTCTCCCCCGATTGAGACTTGTTCCCCGCCGTGTTTCCCTGGCACTTCGAACACTTGGGTGTAACTACATTGTCACGCCCGCATTTAAAACAGAAAACTCTCCGTGTTAGGGATGGACAGTCCAAAAAACCATGCCCTACTTCCCTACAGTTCCAGCAAGTGTAGCGGCTTGCGGGAGCTATGGCATTGTTAAGCTCGATTTCATGAACGCGCTGTATGGCCGCTGGACGTTGAGAAAATTGCTGCCTTTGGCTGAAGAGCAAATTTTCCGCTCTTTTGGCTTGCTGGCAAAAATCGCTCAACCCCTCTATCCTAACTGGGAACAAAAAATGTGACAAAGACGGCTTCAAATTAGACTTCATAATTTCTATGAGATCTCTTTCCGTATACGGGGTCCTTTGTTGGTTTATGAGTCTCTTTACCGCGTTATAGAAATCTTCAAAATATTCCTGAGGCATTTGACGGCGGTCCATTATTTTCTTTTGTAATTGGAGTCTTCTTGCTGCAGTACAGGAGGTATGAGAGACCTCCTATACTGCAGCAAGAAGACTCTTTGTAGATCTTCCCAGCTTTGGATGGGAGTTAATTTTCTCACGTTCCAATACCAATCAAGGGCTTGGCCTTCCAACAACAAATGAAAACTACGCCTAATTTCGTTAAATGAACAATTATAATCTTGCCGTAAAATGTCAACGCGAAAAATAAAATCTTCGGCGCTCATAGATTTGGTGGTTCCATCAAATTTAATACCCCATTTAGAGAAATCTATTTTATTATGAAGTGGCTGGGAGTTATGCTCTCTGGCATTTGCTGGAGGCGAATGAAACGAATAATTTTGCTGAAGCAGTGGTGTGGCTTGATGTCGTTCATACATACCCTGGGGTGCTTGCTGTTGTGAAAAATTTTGTGGTATATTGTGTTGAGGTAAGTTTGCTGACATTAAATCATCCCTCTGATTATTAACACAGTTCCTTTGAATTCTATTAGCAGATTGATTATTGGCCGTTGGAAAATTTGGCTGAACCGAAGGCATTTCATTGGCCCTACGGGAAGTAGAAACAATGTTCATGACTCCTTCTAATTCTTGCCGGTAGAACTGTTGCATGTCATTAAGATGCGCTATCATGTCGGCACTGAGCGAGTTTCTGGCTACTAAATTCGGTGGCATATTCTGAGTTCCCGGGACTTGCTCAGCTGGACGACTGAGGCGAAAGTCCGTGCGAACGTTTCGAACGTGTCGAAGCAGTGGCTGATGCCCCTGATCCCACCATTGTTTGAGGTGCGTTTTGCAAATTCAAATTCGGATCTGTGTCCATACCCTCTAACCTCATTTGACTCGCTCCTGAACGAGTTAAAACCATTTATAGTTATATAAATATATATTATTTGTTATATATGTATATAGAATTATAATTCAAAACGATATAGCGCAAAAGGGTGTTATAAGGTAAAATATATAACAAATCAATATAATAAAGGCAATAAAGTAAAGGGAATATTTTCACAAGCCTATTACTAAAGTAGAAGAAATAAACGTAGTTCGCCTTATTATACTTATACTTATTTGTAATATAGAGAACTTAAAAGTAACTGGACTCATGTAATTTTAGTCTCTGTTTTAATTGTATATAAAAAAAAATTTAACCGAAACGAAAATAAAGGAAAACTTATCAAAATGATTGGATTCGATAGGATTTTCAGGTGGCAAAAAGGAAAGAGAAAAAGGTAAGAATAATACAAAAACTATATAAATTTTGGAGGGAATTTTTCTTTCATTAACTTTTCTTGCATCGCGGTTTTTCGTAATTATTTGACTCCTTAGGCGTTTAAGATCGAAGTACGGACTCTAATTCAAAACTAAATCTTATGGTTGTCGGCTGCAATGCAACTTGACTCCACATTGCTCTTTGCAGCGTGCGTTAACATCTAGGACTATCTGCCCCTTCACTCACATAAGACGTATGTGTGTTGAAATTTATTTGATTAGTATTTCTACTAATAAACTAGAATTTAAGCTATTGAAACTAATATACGTTACGATTGTAGCAAGGAAAGCCCACAGTTTTTGTGATGAGCTCCGACTCAATCTTGAACGTTCTTACAAAAATAAATTTATATACCCAACTACTTTAATTGTCGCAACACAAGATGGACTTAATACATTATTCCATGGGGACTTACAATTAACTCAGCTGAAGTATTTTTAATAACAAAACTATTGACCCAATTTGCCTTTGGGTAGACCTGTGTAACTATTGGCTGTCGTCGCAACGCGTCGAGGACTCTTATTTGACTCGATCGGGACTTACGTCAGTTATAATGTAGCTACATATTGGCCACATGGCTATTTTGTATTATAATGAAGATAAATACATTAAAAATTTAAATTGAAATTGAGAATATCTGCATTAGCATCATGTAAGGTTCACTTCGGGCCCCACGTTGGGTGCCAATTTTGCTTTTTGTGTGCGGTGTGCGTGCTCGCATGAGTATAGCGAGAAATGTGCGGCGGAATAGTGCTAGTTCACCAACCTGAATGTGGCCAGATTGTTAGGCAGCGCTGGTATGCTGGCGTTTGCACCGGCTAGGGCTCGCCGTCTTGGGGTGGTTCTTTGCCGTCCAATCTGGTATAATGCTGCTTGCACCAACAACCAAAAATTCATACCAGCTTTTGGTGATATATGACCATGACCATTTTATTTAATTTGATTTTCGGGACCCTCTGTGAACCTTGCCTGCAAATATATGAAAAAGAAATAAACATCGCCCATAGAGCCAATTCCCTGCTCCCCCTTTTTATACAGAATTTTATATGAGTTGGTAGATGTTATGCAACTCTTGCTTCCCTCCCCATATGGATCACAAAAAAAATCCTTCCGTGACAACTCTTTTGTCATATTTATAGGTTGTCCCATAACCAGTACGATAATACCTACCCTTGCTCTTACGCTTATGCCACCATCCTATCAGGAAATCCAAAGAATGTTTATCCAAACATTCTTACTAAATAATACTAACGTTAAATTTCTTTAAATAAATTCATTACAAAAATTCTATTTATTATACTACAGGTACATTAATCGAATTGCAATTTTAATATATTTTGAGTTTTAATTTGAATACCTTGCCACAAAAGAAATATAAAGGTTACCGACTGATTTATGCAAATGTTTATCTTCAAGTATTTGTGTATCGTTATGTACGTAAATCAGTTAAAATCCTAGCAATTTAATTTTATTATGTAAAAATATGACATATTACTTTTTACTTCAAAACGATGAACTGCATTTATGTACGGCCTGATTCGTCTGTACTCTGGTCTCGTACGGGTTATTAATATTGCAAGTGCGAACACATTATTTATATGGCTAGATGTCATACATATATGTATATATACATATATTTGATTTTTCAATATTTTCTTCAATTAATGCAAACACTTTTTGGAGCTAAAAGAAAAAAACTCCTGGGCTATGCAACTACACGACGAAGGTTTGAGCTCAAAACTGCGTAAAGTGGAGGAAAATCCAAGGCCCTCACATTCACAAAAATATATCACTTGGTATTTTCCCCAAGCACAGAATTCTAAAATAAAATATATATACATATTTACTTTTGTGTACGTTTGTCGTCTGTAAGTAATCGGTCGGTCAATGGGCAATACCTTTACTTTTATTTCAGCTTCAATTGTTGCAGTGACTCGATCACTTGTGTACCTTCTTCTTCAGGTGGAATGGCAGATGATGACTGGAACACTTTTGACGCTATCAGGTAGGGGAGTCTCACCAGTGGCTAAATATCGGCTTGGCCACTTTTACTACGTCTCTGTCTCTTGTAGGTATTAAACGCTTTTGACGGCTTTGAGCTTTCCTGGCACTTAAGATGGGAGTTGTCTTCTTTAATCGTCCTTTCTAGTATTATGATTACAGGTAAGTATGGCTTTTTGCACTTTTGGTTCTTCCTTTCGGGTTACACTTCAAATTTATTTATTTCTATTTCTAATTCAGCATACAAATCTCCTTTTGGTAATTTTCTTCTTTTCTTTTTCAGGTTTCAAACTTTTAAAGGTAAGTATAATTTAAGGGTTATATTTTTATTACTTTTTAATAATTTTTTTTCCTTTTGGAGCTAGTCTTTTGCCGGTAATGTTAATTTTTAAACGTTTTACTAATATTTGGCTTTTTTCATTCTTATGACACATCTTTTTAGCTTTTCACAATCCATTTCTCCTGGTATGTTTACACGGTAAGTATTTTTTCTTTAGGTTTAGTGTCCATTTTCGAGTTTGGTGCCTCTTTATAGGGTTGGTACAGCAAGTCGGTGAGTATTTCTTTTTGTAGTAATTTGGTTTCAGGCTATGAAGTTTTCACGGCTATTTGATGCAACAGGAAAGTATATCTTGTAAATTCGTTTCTTTTGGTAGTTTTAATTTAAAATATTCTGCTCAGCGATTAAGTTTCTTCTCAAGTATTCGGCATTATCATCTATGTACAGGTACAGATTGCTTTCACTCACCTCTTTGTTAGGCCGGGACATGTCTATCAGATTTCCATGCGGTGTTGGATCTTTATGACGTTTTAGGTATTTCGTGCAAACTTTCAAAGGTACTCTTTTATTTCATTTGATATCTTTTGCGTTTTATTTTTATTCCTTAACGTGATTTTTCTATTCTTTTGGGAGAATTTGACAAAGCAAACCTTTTTTCTGCTTCCGTATTTCTGGATTAAATCATTAATTATACGTTTTTATTTCAATCACCAAAAATGTCTTTCTTTTTTTTTATAAAAGTTGCCAAAAAAATTCTTTTCTTTCCACGGCGACCCGTGCTATTTCACCGACCAAATCAAACTTAACCTCTTTTTTTCTTTCAATCACTAGGCCACGACGCCATTCCTCTTCATTTTCTTACATTCAGCAATCTTGTTTTTCCTTATGGAATGTTCTAGAATCCCGCCAGCCAGCCATCTTTTTTTTCTATTCTTCTTTGGTTACTTACTTTTTCCTGCAGCCCTGCGTTTTGCAACGCTGTACTCCCGATTTACAACGACTAATTCGCCTTGGCTTTCAGGCCTGTGTATTCGTGCACGCCACAAACCCAACCATTTCTCGGGTTCCGCTTCGGAACGGAAAATGGGAGGGACACAGTGCCCTTCTACGCGACTGTAAGGCTGACTTATCGGAGCGATATTTATTACAAAAAGAAAAATGTGTTGAATTAAAACTTGAGCAATTTGTTCATGAATTACGACAGTTACTAAGTTGTTTCACATGTATAGATACACCGATAGATACATCAAAATATATACATAAATACATGTTTATCAATTAATTACAAACGGGTATCGTTTTTGGATTTAAAATTCGATAATCAAAAGTAAGAAATGGTAAGTTTTAAGTTCAATAGAGGCTTTTCCAATAGGAACGTCTATGTCCGGGCAAGTTGGGAAGCGTTAGGACTAGAACCACCAAAGATATTAAAACTATTGCTTTAAATCCTTGGCGTGAAATACCCCTAACGACTTCGCTTTAAGATCCTCGACCTGGTATAAACTTCTACCTATTGGGCGGACGATCCTACACTTCAGAAATTTTCGCGCGAGCTTTGCGTTATAACACGTTTTAAAGTCACTTTGCTACGTCTATAAACTTCTTGTCCCGGAATGAATTTCACTTGCCTGCACCTGGTGTTATAACTCTTTGCCCCTTTCTCGTAGGCTTTATGTAGGCTCTCTCTGATCTTCTCTCTGATCCCGTCCATATATACAGATTTTGGCAAAACATTTAATTCGGGATCATTTAGCATTTGTAGTTTCCTGGCAAGTTCATACACACTACCGTGACCAATCATATTAGTCCCAAACAGTGCAAAGTACGGAGTAACTCCTATTGAACTATGTAAAGAGGAGCGTAAAGAATATTCAATTTCGGACAAGTATTTGTCCCAAGATGAATGATCGTCTTTTACGTATGACCTTATGGCCGATAAAATTTACTGATTCACCCTTTCCGAGGCATTTGCCTGTATTCAGTCCTGTTTTCAAATGATTTATGCCAAATTGGGTCATGGTACTTGTGAAATCCTTACTAGTGAACTGCTTCCCGTTATCGGACACCACTGTTTCCGGCGTTCCAAAGTTATGGAAAACTTCTGTGATCAAAAACTTTATTATTTGTTTACTACTTGCTTTGTTTAATGCCTTTAATAAAACAAATTTTGTAAAATGGTCTAAAACTATAAATATATAGCAGTTACCTTCCTTAGACCTAGGGTATGGCCCTAAAAAGTCTATATATAGACGTTGAAAAGGGCGTTCTGTCAACGTTTCTTTCCCCATTGGCAGACGTAGAGTCATATTTGACGCTTTAGACTCTTTACAAATCTGGCAATTCCTTACGATACTCCTAACTTGAGCATTTTGGTTTGGCCAATAAAAATACTCACGTACTCTTTTTAGGGTGTTAACGAATCCGCCGTGAGCGGCTTGCGGTGGCTCGTGCGCGTTTCTAATTAAATTTTCTGTTAATTCGGGTGGAATCCAAAGCTTCCAGGTGAAATCTTCATTAAGAACTATTCCATCATAATGTGCGGTGCGTTTATAGACGAGCTTATCGATTACCTTGATGTCTGGCAACTAGTCCGAGTTTTCCGAACCTCTGGCAATTAAGTCGACATAGGAATCGGTTTTAAAAGCGTCCGATTCAATATCGACAAAACTACCAAAATTTACAGAAATCTCCTCCATGTTGTATCGAGATAAGGTGTCAGGTACTTTGTTTCTCGGTCCAGGGCGGTGTTCCACTGAAAAGACATAAGCTTGAAGGTGAAGACTCCATCGAGCAAGGCGGCCGCTCAGGTCCTTATGAGACATTAGCCATTTAAGACTACGGTGGTCAGTAATCACCGAAAATGGTATTAGTTCTATATATGGCCTGAACCTTTTGATGGCAAGCACGGAATAATTCCTTTGAGCATTGGTTAGCTTATGTGAGAAAAATGCTAAGGGATGCTCGCCTTCGTCGTCATCCTTCTGAAATAGGACTGCGCCTACTCCTACGTCGGAAGCATCGCACTGGACGAAAAAGTGTTTGTCGAAATTTGGATGTGTCAGGACAGGTCTAGTGGTGAGCGCTGTTTTTAAATAATCGAAAGCATTTTTGGCCTCATCCGTAAAAGTAAACGTTTTCCCCTTTTTCAGGGTATTAAAAATGGGAGCTCAAATTGTGGCGTAATTTGGTATGAAACGACGATACCAACCGGTAGCACCCATAAAACTTCTCACCTATTTCGTAGTTTTTGGATACGTGTACTTTAAAATCGTACTTACTTTTTCTGGGTAGGGTCTAAGTTGTCCTTTTCCTACTATATATCCTAGGTATCTAAGTTCTTTGAAGCAACATTTGGACTTAGAGACATTTATCGTCAAACCTGCCCGTTCCAACTGCCTTGACACCAGATCTAGCAACTTCAAGTGCGTCGAGAAGTCTGGAGATACCACCAAAAGATCATCCAGATAGACAAAAACCCTATAACGAAGTGCAGCGGGGATCACCTTATCCATTAAACGGCATAACCTTTGAGCTGCATTGCACAGCCCAAATGGCATGACCGTAAAATGGTAAAGTGGTCTACCTGGCACCGTGAAAGCGGTTTTTTCTCTATTGGATGCTTCCAGCGGTATCTGCCGGAATGCATGCTTCGAGTCGACGCTGGAGATAAAATACGTATCTCCCAACCGGCTGAGGAGACCTTCGATGTGCGGGAGAGGGTAGGCATCCTTGATCGTGAGAGCATTGAGTTTACGAGCGTCCAAGCACAGCCTGTTTTTCTCGCCTTTGCGGACGAGCGTAACAGGGTGGCTCCAAGGACTTTCGCTTTCCTCAATGACCCCAAGATCAAGCATCCTATCCAGCTCCGCATACATTAACTTCTGCACTGCCGGGGAGACCGGATAATGTCTATCCTTAACAGGAGTTGCCTCACGGGTGTCAATGGAGTGGGTTTCAAGGTGGGTTTTACCTAGCCCACGCTTCGAGTAGCAAGGAAACCCAGACCTGTTGCTGCTGTACAGGCGTTAAGGTATGTATTTCTATCTGGTCGGTACCATCGTTCCCTTCCTCGCATAAATTTACTACATTGCTTGACAAACTGCTGACTGTCGCAAATAGACCAAAAGTGCGCATAAAATCTGCGCCTAAAAATAATGCGTGATTCAGTGTCGGTACTAAGTAAAAGGTAGCTTCATTGGAAATTTTGTTAAAAGTAATATTTACTTTTACTGGTCCTAAAATTTTGTGCGGGCTGCCATCCGCAGTCTTAATGTATGAAAAAAAATTTGTATGTGCATTCCCGACTTCTGTACCAATTACATACAATTTTTCCCAAGGCACGTGACCGTCGCACCACTATCCAACAATCCTTCCACTTTCGTACCATGTAAATTAATTTTTGCATACAAACGTGTATCTTCCCCTTCGTATAAGCTGCTGTCATGATTTCATTCCTCTTTTGTTTTCTGCGCTTATAACGCTCCCTGGCCCTTTTGATTCTGTTAGAAAACTGTCCAAAAATTTTCTCCCTAGCTTCTCTGTACTCCGCAATTCTTTGATGGAGTGGTTTTATGACTCGAACCTTACTAGTTTGTTCCTTTATAATTGGCTTTTCTTGCTTTATTAAAATTTTTATTTTTTCTTCGGGTTCAGTCAAGGGAGTACTTTGATACACCGGGCTTATACTGGGGTTGAACGAGTCTCCCCCGATTGAGACTTGTTCCCCGCCGTGTTTCCCTGGCACTTCGAACACTTGGGTGTAACTACATTGTCACGCCCGCATTTAAAACAGAAAACTCTCCGTGTTAGGGATGGACAGTCCAAAAAACCATGCCCTACTTCCCTACAGTTCCAGCAAGTGTAGCGGCTTGCGGGAGCTATGGCATTGTTAAGCTCGATTTCATGAACGCGCTGTATGGCCGCTGGACGTTGAGAAAATTGCTGCCTTTGGCTGAAGAGCAAATTTTCCGCTCTTTTGGCTTGCTGGCAAAAATCGCTCAACCCCTCTATCCTAACTGGGAACAAAAAATGTGACAAAGACGGCTTCAAATTAGACTTCATAATTTCTATGAGATCTCTTTCCGTATACGGGGTCCTTTGTTGGTTTATGAGTCTCTTTACCGCGTTATAGAAATCTTCAAAATATTCCTGAGGCATTTGACGGCGGTCCATTATTTTCTTTTGTAATTGGAGTCTTCTTGCTGCAGTACAGGAGGTATGAGAGACCTCCTATACTGCAGCAAGAAGACTCTTTGTAGATCTTCCCAGCTTTGGATGGGAGTTAATTTTCTCACGTTCCAATACCAATCAAGGGCTTGGCCTTCCAACAACAAATGAAAACTACGCCTAATTTCGTTAAATGAACAATTATAATCTTGCCGTAAAATGTCAACGCGAAAAATAAAATCTTCGGCGCTCATAGATTTGGTGGTTCCATCAAATTTAATACCCCATTTAGAGAAATCTATTTTATTATGAAGTGGCTGGGAGTTATGCTCTCTGGCATTTGCTGGAGGCGAATGAAACGAATAATTTTGCTGAAGCAGTGGTGTGGCTTGATGTCGTTCATACATACCCTGGGGTGCTTGCTGTTGTGAAAAATTTTGTGGTATATTGTGTTGAGGTAAGTTTGCTGACATTAAATCATCCCTCTGATTATTAACACAGTTCCTTTGAATTCTATTAGCAGATTGATTATTGGCCGTTGGAAAATTTGGCTGAACCGAAGGCATTTCATTGGCCCTACGGGAAGTAGAAACAATGTTCATGACTCCTTCTAATTCTTGCCGGTAGAACTGTTGCATGTCATTAAGATGCGCTATCATGTCGGCACTGAGCGAGTTTCTGGCTACTAAATTCGGTGGCATATTCTGAGTTCCCGGGACTTGCTCAGCTGGACGACTGAGGCGAAAGTCCGTGCGAACGTTTCGAACGTGTCGAAGCAGTGGCTGATGCCCCTGATCCCACCATTGTTTGAGGTGCGTTTTGCAAATTCAAATTCGGATCTGTGTCCATACCCTCTAACCTCATTTGACTCGCTCCTGAACGAGTTAAAACCATTTATAGTTATATAAATATATATTATTTGTTATATATGTATATAGAATTATAATTCAAAACGATATAGCGCAAAAGGGTGTTATAAGGTAAAATATATAACAAATCAATATAATAAAGGCAATAAAGTAAAGGGAATATTTTCACAAGCCTATTACTAAAGTAGAAGAAATAAACGTAGTTCGCCTTATTATACTTATACTTATTTGTAATATAGAGAACTTAAAAGTAACTGGACTCATGTAATTTTAGTCTCTGTTTTAATTGTATATAAAAAAAAATTTAACCGAAACGAAAATAAAGGAAAACTTATCAAAATGATTGGATTCGATAGGATTTTCAGGTGGCAAAAAGGAAAGAGAAAAAGGTAAGAATAATACAAAAACTATATAAATTTTGGAGGGAATTTTTCTTTCATTAACTTTTCTTGCATCGCGGTTTTTCGTAATTATTTGACTCCTTAGGCGTTTAAGATCGAAGTACGGACTCTAATTCAAAACTAAATCTTATGGTTGTCGGCTGCAATGCAACTTGACTCCACATTGCTCTTTGCAGCGTGCGTTAACATCTAGGACTATCTGCCCCTTCACTCACATAAGACGTATGTGTGTTGAAATTTATTTGATTAGTATTTCTACTAATAAACTAGAATTTAAGCTATTGAAACTAATATACGTTACGATTGTAGCAAGGAAAGCCCACAGTTTTTGTGATGAGCTCCGACTCAATCTTGAACGTTCTTACAAAAATAAATTTATATACCCAACTACTTTAATTGTCGCAACACAAGATGGACTTAATACATTATTCCATGGGGACTTACAATTAACTCAGCTGAAGTATTTTTAATAACAAAACTATTGACCCAATTTGCCTTTGGGTCGACCTGTGTAACTATTGGCTGTCGTCGCAACGCGTCGAGGACTCTTATTTGACTCGATCGGGACTTACGTCAGTTATAATGTAGCTACATATTGGCCACATGGCTATTTTGTATTATAATGAAGATAAATACATTAAAAATTTAAATTGAAATTGAGAATATCTGCATTAGCATCATGTAAGGTTCACTTCGGGCCCCACGTTGGGTGCCAATTTTGCTTTTTGTGTGCGGTGTGCGTGCTCGCATGAGTATAGCGAGAAATGTGCGGCGGAATAGTGCTAGTTCACCAACCTGAATGTGGCCAGATTGTTAGGCAGCGCTGGTATGCTGGCGTTTGCACCGGCTAGGGCTCGCCGTCTTGGGGTGGTTCTTTGCCGTCCAATCTGGTATAATGCTGCTTGCACCAACAACCAAAAATTCATACCAGCTTTTGGTGATATATGACCATGACCATTTTATTTAATTTGATTTTCGGGACCCTCTGTGAACCTTGCCTGCAAATATATGAAAAAGAAATAAACATCGCCCATAGAGCCAATTCCCTGCTCCCCCTTTTTATACAGAATTTTATATGAGTTGGTAGATGTTATGCAACTCTTGCTTCCCTCCCCATATGGATCACAAAAAAAATCCTTCCGTGACAACTCTTTTGTCATATTTATAGGTTGTCCCATAACCAGTACGATAATACCTACCCTTGCTCTTACGCTTATGCCACCATCCTATCAGGAAATCCAAAGAATGTTTATCCAAACATTCTTACTAAATAATACTAACGTTAAATTTCTTTAAATAAATTCATTACAAAAATTCTATTTATTATACTACAGGTACATTAATCGAATTGCAATTTTAATATATTTTGAGTTTTAATTTGAATACCTTGCCACAAAAGAAATATAAAGGTTACCGACTGATTTATGCAAATGTTTATCTTCAAGTATTTGTGTATCGTTATGTACGTAAATCAGTTAAAATCCTAGCAATTTAATTTTATTATGTAAAAATATGACATATTACTTTTTACTTCAAAACGATGAACTGCATTTATGTACGGCGTGATTCGTCTGTACTCTGGTCTCGTACGGGTTATTAATATTGCAAGTGCGAACACATTATTTATATGGCTAGATGTCATACATATATGTATATATACATATATTTGATTTTTCAATATTTTCTTCAATTAATGCAAACACTTTTTGGAGCTAAAAGAAAAAAACTCCTGGGCTATGCAACTACACGACGAAGGTTTGAGCTCAAAACTGCCTAAAGTGGAGGAAAACCCAAGGCCCTCACATTCACAAAAATATATCACTTGGTATTTTCCCCAAGCACAGAATTCTAAAATAAAATATATATACATACTTTATACTTTTACTACGTCTCTGTCTCTTGTAGGTATTAAACGCTTTTGATGGCTTTGAGCTTTCCTGGCACTTAAGATGGGAGTTGTCTGCTTTAATCGTCCTTTCTAGTATTATGATTACAGGTAAGTATGGCTTTTTGCACTTTTGGTTCTTCTTTTCGGGTTACACTTCAAATTTATTTATTTCTATTTCTAATTCAGCATACAAATCTCCTTTTGGTAATTTTCTTCTTTTACATAATAATTTTCTTGTTTACACGGTAAGTATTTTTTCTTTAGGTTTAGTGTCCATTTTCGAGTTTGGTGCCTCTTTATAGGGTTGGTACAGCAAGTCGGTGAGTATTTCTTTTTGTAGTAATTTGGTTTCAGGCTATGAAGTTTTCACGGCTATTTGATGCAACAGGTAAGGATATCTTGTGATTTCGTTTCTTGTGTTTTTTTATTTAAAATATTCTGCTCAGCGATTAAGTTTCTTCTCAAGTATTCGGCATTTTCATCTATGTACAGGTACAGATTGCTTTTCACTCACCTCTTTTTTAGGCCGGGTCATGTCTATCAGATTTCCATGCGGTGTTGGATCTATATGACCTTTTAGGTATTTCGTGCAAACTTTCAAAGGTACTCTTTTATTTCATTTGATATCTTTTGCGTTTTATTTTTATTCCTTAGCATGATTTTTCTATTATTTTGGGAGAATTTGGCAAAGCAAACCTTTCTTTTCTTACATTCAGCAATTTAACAAATATCTGCAGATGCCACCTAACAAAGCGGCGTTGCATTATCGTATACACGACATAACTCTATTATAGCTGTTCAGGCTGAGCCATGATACAATTATACAAGATACTTGCACAAGCCCAGCCTGTTAATGTTTACAATGCATATAGTTGTCAAACTTTGTTTACAAGCCGCAAAAATGTTAGTGTATGTGTGTAAATAAAATGATTACAGTGTTGCCAATGAATTTGCATATGGCTGTGTCTCCAATTACACATTGAAGAAAATTACACTACACATCCTTTGTGTAGGTTATAATTAAAACAAAATTAAACAAAAATAGAAGCCAAAGTAGAATTATACACAGATTATACATGAATCTAATTATAGTCCTACACATGTGAGTAGAAATTACACACTCTGTGTATTACACACATATTGGCAACACTGAATGCCTATAATCATTCATGAATGCCGCGTCTGTAATTGTCCTTTAGTTACCCTGTAATTGTTATTTTTAACAACAAAAGACTTCTTCTTCTGACAATTATAGGTATATTTCTACCAACAAAATACGTGTGTTTCTTGGTGTTGCAATTTTGTTGTAGTCGTGCAAGTACCTTGTATAATTATATCATGGGCTGAGCACATGTTGAAAGTGTGCCAAGATAGCGTCGACGAAATATCGTCGATATTGGGTATTTAAAAACCGGCGAAAAAATGGGGGAAAATTATTGGTAATTTTAAAAATATATTGAGAAGGGAAGAAATTAAAGAAAAATCGTGAATGCATTTTCCAGGACAACTCTTGGACCCCACGCCAAAATCTCATATATTCTTAAAGTGGGCACTTAGGAGAAAAAAACGAGACAACCGTGCTAAAATTCTGTCGAGACGTTTTCGAGAAAATCGACTTAATACAAAAAGGTCAAAAAAAAACCGTGTATGAATTTTTCCAGGAGCACTCTTGGACCCCCACGCCAAAGTCTCATATGTTTTTAAAGTAGACACTTAGGAGAACAAAATGATATAACCGTACTAAAATTCTGTCGAGACGTTTTCGAGAAAATCGACTTAATCGAAAATGGCAAAAAAAACCGTGGAAGAATTTTCCCAGGAGCACTCTTGGACCCTGTTGTAATATGGTAATCTTATTTAGAATGTATGAAATTGACAACACTTTTTTTTTACTTTTCAATTTTCGTTTTTCTTTTAATGATCTCTTTATTGTCTATGAACTGCTGAGCGGTAAAAAAGTTTAAAGTAAACTAAAAATTCTAGAAGTTTCAGTGAAAACTAAGAATAAATTTATAACGTTTTTCTTTTAATAAATTGAATATATAAAGAATTATACTTTTATTATACTCAACAATCAATCTGATGTGTTCTTCATCTTTTGGCACTGAGCGTCTGCAGTCATATTGCAAATAAACCACAGTTTGTACTACAACAGATACGCCAAAGTCTCATATATTCGTAAAGTGGACACTTAGGAGAACAAAATGAGACAACCGTGCTAAAATTCTGTCGAGCCGTTTTCATGAAAATGGACTTAATCGAAAATGGCCAATAAGGCCTAAGTTATAGCATCTCTGTAATAAAACACATGCCAATATGGCGGCTTATATTCGTTTTATGCTTTCAACTCTGCTTCACACAGAGTTGTATTAAAGCAAAACAACAACACTTTTCTAACACCACTACCACTCGTCCAATTTGTGTTTTTTTTGTGTTTGTGTGCATAATTTTTTTCTTGAATGAAGGTTTGGGTGTCGAACATGATTGATAGTCTGAACAGCCAATACTATCATTCAAAGCTGATGAATTTTTTATAATTAATTTTTTTAACTTTATATTCATTTTATGCTTTCAACTTTATTGATGGTTTCATTTTAGATTGCAGCGTCCGTGTAAAATATATATAAATATGCAACATTTAATATAAATGTGTGCCGCAAGCATGTTCCAAAGTGTGTACCTACCATTAGCATCCCTGCGGCTATATTCGTTTTATGCTTTCAACTTTATTGTTGGTTTCATTTTACAGCCAAACCCACGATATCGAACGTTTTCGTTCGGAATCATTTTTAACGACAAACAGCTGATTTGGGACTCACTAAACTTGTTCAGCACGACAAGTCGATCGACAATAAATTCGAACGATGACGTAACCATTTTCATACAAATTTGGTACACTATGGAAATTCAAACCGTAACAAATGTCAAAATCAGTCACTTATGTTGTGCTTGTCGACAAAATAAAAAAGTGCACACAAATACCAAATTTTTAAACATAAACTTACATCTATGAAATTCAAAAAGAAAAATTTTTAAATTTTTTTGTTTTTATTTTATTTATTTTGTACAGAAGCATATACATATGTACATATTTGTAATACAATTCAACTTTTCTTTGACTTACATACATATGTTTGTATGCAATTTCTCTTACCAATTCTTTTAAAACACTCTCAATTAGGCATATGGCTCTTTCCACATCAATAGATTGTTTGTTCAATTGGTGCTAATCCCTTCCATTGTTCATTACACTCTGCTTGCATTATCACAGAATATGAACCAGAATCCTCACTTCTGAGTTAAGCGAAATCGCCGTATCAGCTGATGGATAAATGGCAGAAGGGAGAGAAAAAATTTGCTTTTTGCATGTGTAAAAAGCAATGGCTATACATAGCATTTATGAACATATGACTGTGAAAAAATACAAATTTAAATTTTGCAAAAGTGAATTATTTTACACATATATTTAATAAAACTTAAATATTTGCATAAAAGAGCGGTGATTTTTGTGTTTTAAATTGTTTAAGTAAAGGCCAGTGGTGTTCGTCAGCTATTGATTATAAATTGCGACCTAAATAATATGAAAAAGTTTAAATATTTGCAAAAACAATTCCATGAGTTTTAATTGCCACAAAATAAATTTCGTTTAAATATATTTTTTTATGCTTAATGTACTTTAAATACAATAAATGTTAATGTAATCGGTGATAAACCTATTCGTATGACGTGTTTTCAATAATTTCTGCCAATGCATCGCTCTGGAATTGGTTGTTTTCATAAAAAATTTGAATTGTTAATCTACGGTCGCTTGTTAAATTGATCAATTTTGTGTAATAATAAAGGTAAAATAGAAAACAGAACTAGCTGGAATTAGTTCAGATTGCGATAAATGGAAGATGACTATTGTAATGTGCCTTTGGAGCGTGTGAAACGCGAATTACGTCGCGGCATTGTGGAATGCTAAAAACACGGGCTGATGCAAAGTGCCAAATTGCTGGCTGAAATGAACCATGGTCTGAAGGTATTGCTATGTATAAAATGGACAATTGCGTGAAAAATTAGGAGCCTTAGAGCTGACTGTAATTTGCTACATTATGTATTGCAGCGATGAAAGGGCAGCGGCTGATAAACAAAGTTTATATCATGGCTTCATGGCCTTAGTGAGTTATTATGAAGGGAAAGAAGAATATGATCGGCCATCGCATTATACATACAAGTGCTTAGAGTCGGGTGATGTAAGTTAAATCACAATTACTTGAAAACAAAATACTATAATTGAAACTTACTGCTCTGTCTGACTTGCTATTAATTTCTTAAGAGCAAAACCATCATAGGGTTGTGTTATCAACCACATCTTAGACTTATATTATTTAACAATTTTATTTTATTTCAGAATTTTTGGAGTCCCAGGTGGTCAACTTTGTCCCACTGTAACTCTTCTCCTGCTTAAGCCAGAGGGCTGCCTAGACATGTGTTATAAAGGCTAAGTCCTCCTATAAAGATGTTCGAAGTTTCAAACAAATCCAGTCAATATTTTAAAAGTTCCAGATTATTAACATTTATATTTCAAAAGTCCTTACTGTGCAATGTAAATGTTTGTCATTATATATCTTAAAATCCAAATATATACTTGAAAAGAAATTAAATTAGCAATTATATTTAATAAGTTTTCCATTTGAATTTGTTAAGGTATTAAGGCGTATTTGTAGTTATTATTGCGCATATACTCACCCCAAATTTTTAGTAATAAAATCTTCAAAGAAAAAAGTTATGTTCAATTTTGGAATTGTTTTCTTATTTTTATTTTTTTTTATCAACTATAAATATGTATATATTTTTAGATCATCTCAAATTGTTACAAAAAGAACTCTGCACTACATACATATGTAAACAAAAGTAAATTCCAAAATTTGCAAACCAAAAACAAAATGAGAATATTTACTAAGAGAATTGATTAAATTTTTTAACAACTTAAATAAAAATACTTTTACTTATGACACCAAAGTCTAAAGTTGTTTTCTCCTTGCAAAAATTCGTCCTTAGTTCTTAGGGGTCGAATGGTCTTTCTACATAGCAGCGATATTTCGTTTAGGTTCTTCCAGATTTTCTTCTTGCCGTTCACCTTTAAAAGAAATTAAAATTAAAAAAATAGCATTATTAAAATTGTATTTTTAGTTATAAAAAATTATATTAAAAAAAAAGAGCTTTTTGTTCATGGAAGTAAGGCTTTATGTCTATAAAACAAAAGTTGAATCTTTTTTATAAAGTACTTTGTAGCCCGGAAAAGGGCTTTTTATTTATTGAAAAGTGATTTCTTTTTTGTTTCAAGTACTTGTAAAGTAGTACACAAAATGACCACATTTGTGTTCCAATTGATCCGAAAACTTCTTTTTTTCGCGACTTATAAACTTGTGTTATTGCACATTGGACAAGAACATCATTGTCCCTTCCAATGTACACGATTCCACACCTACACTTCACTTCATTTACAACTTATTATTAGATTCCAATTGATCCAAACACTTCATTTCAAGGTGACACGCTAACCAAAGAATTTGTACATTGGACCAGAACATCATTGTCCCTCCCAATGTACAAAATTCCACACAAAAAACTCACTTTAAAAAATTCACTTTGCACAGTTTTCATATAAATTACTTACTTAGTTGGCTCTCTCGGGAACAAATCCAGGTTCTATCTTGTAGGACAATCCATAGTGCATCTGTGGCTCCTAGAAAATAAGTATATATTATTAAAATCTATTGTAAATAACTAAAAGAAAAAATAAGTTTATATTTAAATTTTCAATTTTGCTATGTGATGCTCCCAGTAAATCGATGTTTTTTTCACTATCACTTTTGTTTTGATCACTTTTCTCACTGTTGGTAATATGTGGACAAAACAATCTACCAAATTTTGTCCACAAATTACCAACTTTGGCTAGGATTTTGGCGCAATATCACTTTTTCTCCACTTTGCTCCAAATCCTGCCAAGAAATTTTATTTTTAGTAAACAATGAAATTATTAAACGTCAAAACTGCATACTTGGTGTGATAGAGAAAAATATAGCAAAATTATCCAATGTTGCTATCTCTATCGCAACATTTATGCAGTCGTGTCGAGTCTAATTGTTAGTATATGGCATTATTTAAGGAGTATCTACATATCGTCGGTTGGTTATTGGTTTGCTGCAGACATAATGTATTTTGAATATACTGTGCCGCAAACCAATAACCAACCGACGATATTTTATATTTCACATACAAAATTTTGAAAATGATTTTTTTTTGTATTGTCTTGTGTTTATTATAAATTTTATTTTTATTATTTATTTGTAGAAACCTTAAGTAGCATAGATTTCTCGATAGCATAGTCTCTCGAGTTGTCGATCGACATCGTGGGTTAGGCTGTTAGATTGCAGTGTTAATATAAATGTACGGCGCAAGCATGTTCTAAAATGTATACCTACCATTGGACTGTAATAAATGCCAAATATTGCGGCTAAATTGAGGGTTACATGATCAAGTTTTGCCTTTCAAATTTCAATAAACGCACACTTATTCTCTAATACATTCATACTTTTAGAATTTGAAGCAAGTTTGATATCAAATTTTCCTTGTAATTGTGTATTCAAATTTTTATGCAAAAAAACCACTGACAGCAATTTCAATGAGCACACTTTTCGTTTTTGCGTTCCAATATTCTGCTGACATAATATTTTAGTGTTCTTTTATTACAAATAATGTTATATTTCACAGAAAAATTTTAATTATATTTAAATAAATATTTTTGGCAACAAAATTAAAAGGAAAATTTTAAGTTGCGGTTTATAGACCTATACAGAAGCCATAAGGTTGTGTTGTTTTATCTTGGTCGTGTAGCTGTAGCGTAATATTCGTTTCGATCTTTCAATATACGTTGCGCGGCCTACAAATACATTTTTCTATTGCCTCCTGAATCTTTTCAGCACAGGTATACAGATATATAAGTATTTTTTACATACATAATTTTTAGAATCCCCGCTGGCGTTAAAATCGACATCCTCATATAAATGATGATTGCATTGGAACCCATTGCAATCGCAATTTTGATTTTCACTGGGATACAAATTGCTCGAAGGTGAAACGCAGTACCTATTAAGGCGATAAACCGTTTTCCGAACATGTAACTAAATCTTTAGCAGTCTTACACAGCCTGGCACCAAACCTACTGTTCTTTTTATCCTTGCATGCGTATGTTCCAAGTATTATGTATCCATGGGGCTATAACAAGTAAGTATGTTGCTGTGTAACGAGTGCAAAAAATAAAACTAATATTTTCATTATTTATTTTGTAAAAAGACTGCTACCAAGAAATGCCAAGCAATTGGAAAGCGTAGCCATTGCTGGACTGAATGCAATCAAGGCATATAGTTGTCGCTATTATCGTGTTGGTAGTATTTCGCATATAACCAAACGCAATATAGCCGGCACAGTGGTAGATTATGCTTATGGAACTATTAAAATACCATTGACGCTGGTAATGGAATTGCCTTCAAATAAGTATGGCTTTCAGCCGCCTGTCGAAAAAATACATCCTCTGGGAGTGGAAAGTTGGAAAAGAATAAAAGAAATGTGTAAAAACGCCTAACGTCCAAAATGCCAAATTGAACAGGAAGAAAATGAACTAATAAAATAAAAAAAAATATAAAAATGAAATTGAAAAAATAATAAAAATGAAACAAAAGATTTAACCTCGTTTACAACAACTGAACTGTTCTCCTAAATGTCCACTTTAAGAATATTTGACCCTTTGGCATAACAGTTAACAGTGCTCCTGGTAAAATTCATTCATTTGTAATTTCATACAAATTCGAAAGCATTTACATATGCATGTAATGCCTAGTGCACAAATGTGCCCAAAAAAGCGTAACCACTAATTACTAATGAAAAACTGATTCAGACACGTATTTATTAAGGTGTGTAATGCACCGCATTTTCACAACCCTTTTATGTGGTTTATACTAACATAACAAAATGCAACAATTCCAAAAAAATCATTTTAGTATTTATTTTTGTATGCTATATTGATTAATATAATAAGAAAAAAAGCGTTTTTAACTTTTAAAATCACAATTTTGAAACTGCGTTTGCAGCTTTTCTACATCATTTTTCATATTTGAAGTTTGTTGAACTTCTTGCGGTGCTGATAAATTTTTAACTAGAACTATTTTTGCAGATCGCGTAGGCGCCAAACTTGCTAACACCAGAAGTTGCACTACTGGGGGAGTACTGTAACGCAATGGTGGCGCATATGGTGTCATCTGCTGCAAATAAGGTGCCATCTGCGGCTCATAAGGTGCCATCTGCTGCGCGTATGTAGAGCAACAACAACTAATATATGTATCCATCATCACTACCTGTAAAATTACCAGTGAATTGGCTGTAAATCTTGAATTGAATATAAAATTGTTGCGAATGGGTTAGTGAAAATTTGTCATTTGTGTTAGTTTCAGTCATTTATTTCTTGTTGGGGTTATGTACACATATGCACAAAAACAAATATTTTTTGATGTATTGTTAAACATAAGCCAATTAACGTCATCATTCTCTCGGTGTAATTGCTTGTGTTAAGACAAAACAAATTGATGGAGTGGTCGTGGTGTTAGAAAAGTGTGGTTGTTTTGCTTTAATACAACTCTGTGTGAAGCAGAGTTGAAAGCATAAAACGAATATAAGCCGCCATATTGGCATGTTTTTATTACAGAGATGCTGTAACCTAGGCCTTATTGGCCATTTTCGATTAAGTCGATTTTCTCGAAAACGCCTAGACAGAATTTTAGCACGGTTGTCTCATTTTGTTCTCCTAAGTGTCTACTTTAAAAACATATGAGACTTTGGCGTGGGGGTCCAAGAGTGCTCCTGGAAAAATTCATACACGGTTTTTTTTGACCTTTTTTGATTAAGTCGATTTTCTCGAAAACGTCTCGACAGAATTTTAGTACGGTTGTATCATTTTGTTCTCCTAAGTGTCCACTTTAAGAATATATGAGACTTTTGCGTCGGTTCGAGAGTTGTCCTGGAAAATGCATTCACGATTTTTCTTTAATTTCTTCCCTTGAATTACCAAAATTGATGCTGGTTTTTTTTTGTTTTAATGTACATTTTATTTTATATTTAAGTAAAATAAAAATGTCAGATATAACATATTTGCATTAAAGAATTCAGGCATGTAAATTAATATTTATGTAATGTAATTAATAATTAAATACATTAAAATTGTAAATTATAAGAAAAATTTTTTATTCAGTCTTTTTTACATATGTTGTTTTCATTTACTTATGTTATAATTCAGGCATGTATTAAATACATCACATTAAAAATGAAAAGTTAAAGTTCTTGATTTTACATTTGGTTATGTAGGTCCCTTTTGCCTGACCAAACATAGTGCGGATTATTTATTTTGATAATTTCTTTACACGACATAATACCGTTGACAGTATTTACTTCTAGTTTCTTCCTTAGTTTAGTTTTTATTAGCGCTAGTGTGGAAAATTTGCGTTCAGCGGCGGCGAAACTATGTGGCAGAGATAACAAATTAAAAATAAAATAAGAAATATTTGAGAAACTTTTCTCGTTTAATCCGTTTTTTATAGAAGCTATTTTTTGCCAAAAAGCATTAATGTTTAAATAGGCCAAAGTTTTTATACCGCTGAGCCGTAGCAAATTCCAATCAGTAACTATTAAATCGGGATCACAGTCAACCAACTTAGGGAATTTTAAAAAAGTATATCAGTTCACTGTCACTGATCTAATATAAACGTCGTTAATAACTATAGGGTGTTTTTTATTGAGGTATAGAACTTTAAGTTGGCATCACTTTTTTAACTGGCGGCCATTTTGTCAGCTGTCAAGTGATTAATATTTAGTTTGGTTTGCCATTTCATCATGAACAGGTTGACAAAAGAACAACGCTTGCAAATCGTGCAAATTTATTTCGAAAATAATGGTTCAGTTCGCGAAGTTTACCGCAAGCTCCGTCCATTTTATGGTCGACATAATCGTCCATCAGAGCAATTAATTCGGTTAACCATGGATCGTTTTCGCACTACGTTTACTCTATGTGATAATACGCATCCGCAGAGACGTCGAACAGTGCGCACCGAAGAAACAATTGCCGCTGTAGAGCAAAGTGTTGAAGAGGACCCGAATGAATCGATTCGCCACCGTGCACAGCAATTAGAGCTTTGTCCATCAACTTTATGGAAGATTTTGAAAATTGGACCTGTAGAATTGGCTTTATTCGAGCCAGCCGCGGCGGCCACATGCCCGAAATCATATTTAAACGTTAATGGCATAAAATTATCCTTCCAATAAAGCCAAATTGATGGACATTAAAACGATTTTCTTGTGTTTAATTTATTGGTAAATGGTAAACAGTGTGGAAAAAATATTTTTAAGATAAAATATATAAGATTTTAAATAAATTATGCAAAGAATAAAATAGTTTGTGATTAGAAACAAAAACCGACCAAAATTGAATTGGTCCGACCATACGAACAAATTAAAAATTTTAAATTTTTTCCGACCAAATTTGGTCGGATCCGACCAAAACGGCAACACTGATTACTACTTTTATACACGCTCTATTTGAAAAAAAATTAACTCACGGTTTATACGGCACTGTAAATGCATAAAACCTTGGTAGCACTTCCATAGAAATGTTACTTGTTTACAAAAAAAATTTTGTAAATGTATAAAATAAAAAATAATAATTTGTTCTTATTGCCATTATTTTCTTCTATTATTGTTTTTTGTGCAATGTTTATCAATTTAATGTTTTTTATTAGCAAACATTTGTAAGCGTGGTAACCTCAAGCATTTTATATGCAAATAGTTCGTTAATCGTGAATAATTTACTGAATTAGTAAGCCGCAATAAAAACAACAATATGGCAACAATTTACAGTTTTATTTGCAAATAAGCCTTGCGTATAAACGTAATATATATCTTTTTGTTTCAGTACTGCTGTTCATTTACATTAGACATATGTATGTACACACTAGACCCCTGCAAAAGACCACTTACATGAAATTACTGAATTAAGCCCAATAAATTATTTCTAATTAAAATTCACTATAGTTCAACTAAACATTTAAAATTTTCCCACTTAAATCATCGTGGGCACGTGACAAATATATGTTCACTTGGCAATCTCAGTTTTATATACTGGAAAGTAGAATCAACTGTAGAAAGCAAAAACAATGTAACATAATATCCACTACAATAATACTTACATGTATGTATGTATGTACCGACGGTACATCGAATAAGTAAAAATAATTAATGTAATGCTCGTAAAAGATAAGCAAGAATAGTTAAACATACTTAGGTAGAGTGATATAACTTCGTGATAACATGAAAAGAAAATAAAAAGCGGATTAAAATGAAAATTAATAGTGATACTTACAAATGTATTTACCAAAGGTAAATCAATAATTGTATACACAATATAATCATGTCTCATAACACATTTTCTTGAAAATTTGCGATAAATAGCTGATGTTAATAACAATTTCTACCCCAGTAGATAGACTACCAAGTCTGCATCAGCAACTATGCTGATGCAGTGCGTGGCTGCACAGAAAAATTTAACTTTTCTTCTCTTCTTTAAAAACTCACATTAATTAATAAAAGTATTTCATTCAACAAGAATTGAAATTACTGAACTTAAGCCCGACTAAAAAATTATTTCTGATTAAAATTCACTATAGTTCAACTAAAAAAAATTAAAAAAAGAAAATACGTGTGGCACTCGGGGACTGCCGCGGTAAAGCTTTTGCTTAGCATTTTTTATCAACTTATGCAATTATAATTATTTATTTATGCAGTATTTTTTTTTCTTTGATATTAATTCAAGTTACACTTTTGAGCGTGGTGACCGATGAGAAAACAAATTTTTTTCTTTTATTGAATAAATGAGAAGTTAATATCGTTTAAAATATTTTTATTATTTTACAATACATGTAGGTTATTCAGGAATTTTTATCATTGAAACTATAGGTTGATGGTAACTGAAATAAGAAATATAAGTTTGAGACTTGATATCCTCTAAATATCTGGAAAATAACAGCTTAAAAACATACGAATTGTCTGTTTGTTTGTGTATATAATTTTATGTCAACCACGATTGCTTTTAAGTACGCCACATTGTGTTTTCCTACATGTAAAAATCTGTTCTAGCAATACTGTATGTTATGAAATCAATAGCATAATTTAGGGGTTAACATACACTGGGCGATTCAAATAAAAATATTCTTAGTTTTCTTTTCGTTACGGAATTTCTTGATTCGGTCGCCGCGCTCAAAGCCCGCTATAAAAGCTATGCAATAGCTTAAAATTTAAAATTGTCTCAAAACATCATGGGCACGTGACAAATATATGTATGTTCACTTCGCAATCAAAGTTTCATATACTGGAAAGTAAAATCAACTGTAGAAAGCAAAAACAATGTAACATAATATCTACTACAATAATAATTACATGTATGTACCGACGGTACATCGAATAAGTAAAAATAATTAATGTGATGATCGTAAAAGATAAGCAAGAATAGTTAAACATACTTACATAGGTAGAGTCATATAACTTCGTGCTGACCTGAATAGAAAATGAAAAAAAGGATAAACAGAAAAATGAATAAGTGATACTTACTAATGTATTTACCAAAGGTAAATCAATAAATGTATACACAACATTTCTCATTTTCCATTTCATTGAAAATTTGCGTTAAATAGCTGATGTTAATAACAATCTCTACCCCAGTATATAGACTTGGGTGCTGATGAAGTGGGTGCTGCACAGAAAAATATCGGTATTTCCCCCAGCTAATAAAGTCTAATTTAATTTTTCTTCTCTTCTTTAGAAACTCACATTAATTAATAAAAATATTTCATTCAACAAGAATATAAATTACTGAACTTAAGCCCAACTAAAGGCCGTGATACACTAGCCTACACGATCGAGCGATTTTTGAGAAAATACAGCCCTGGTATGATGGAGTCTATGAATATTTTCAAAAGACAAAAACAATTCATCAGATCAGGGTTGTATTTTTTCGTAGATCGAGCGATTGTGTAGGATAGTGAATCATGGCATTAAGAAATTATTTCTGATTAAAATTACAAATTATTTTAATTTACATCACAATTTATATTATATTATATTCTTTTATATTTATTTATTGATTATATTAACAAATGTGTTTACAAAATCTATGTAAAAAAATTAAAAAAAATTTTGTTATCTTTATTAGAAATCGGTGTTTATTTTGAATTTCGTTAACATTTTCTCTTATTTAAAATTTTTTGTATGTACTTGTATATCCTAAACATAATGCATTAAGACCTTTTAATATTGAAAAGAAGTCCATGTGACAAAACGGCGGCCAACTTATAAAATACTTAGATTTATGTATTTATGGGCCAGATCATAGTTTACATAGATCTGAGTCTACAAGAAGACATAGGCCGTAACCACTAATTACTAATGAAAAACTGTTTGATTCAGATATGCATTTATTGATTTAAACAGTTTCCAATCATGTTGAATTCTACAAAATTGTCTATTAGTTATGTATGAAACTGTTTAACTTAATAAATACGTGTCTGAATCAAGCAGTTTTTCATTAGTAATTAGTGGTTACGCTTTTTTGGGCACATGGCACACAGATGTAAGCTCGGCCATAGGGTATACATTTTTTCAAAAATAGGAACACGTATGGAAGTACGGGAAATTTTTTCTTCGTTGAAATTATCTATCCGATTTTGATGAAATTCAAAACATGGATAGATCCGAGTCTGGAAGGACATAAACGCTATATATTTTATCAAAAATATGTCTATGTTGAACTTCTTGCGATTATGGATTTCAACACGTGTTGTTATGTGTTGTTAAAACTATGAAAAGCTTACAACTGCTCATTAGCTGTTGTCTTATTGTCGTTGGAGGAAAATTTTACATACAGATGTATGTATGTAAATGTTTTGCATAGCGTTTATAACTGTAATTAATTTCTTAGAAAAATAAAAAGCAGATGGAAAGTGTTGGAGGTGATGGATGACACTAAGTCTTGAATATCATATGGGATCAGTTTGAAATGAAATGTTGAAGATACTGGTGGTGGTCCATTCACAGAAAAAAGCTTGGGACCATTCACCGATTCAAAAAATAGAACTGCTAAAAACTGAGGAGGATATCTGGGACACACTAAAACACTTGGAAATAAATTTACACAAAAACTATAAAAACAAAATCTCATAAATTGAAAAAGAAGAAAATAGACTTCCAAACCCCAATTGAAAAAAAAGAAAATGCAGATGTGACAAGCATACATATTTGGTCAAGAGTATTGAGAATTTATTGTAATCACATGCAGGTAAATTTTTTGTGATATTTCAACTTGCTAAGTTTTCTTTTTTTATCTTTATTTATTTAATATACATATATACGTCCATAAATTAAAAGCAACGAATATAATTAAAACAATACAAAATATTTAAACTTTTTCATCATTATCATAAAAAATGTATCGGTATTTCTTCTAACAACGTACATACATTGTATGTATATTATTTAATTTTTTCTTTTTTCTTTTCAACTTCATCATTTTTGGCATGCAGCTTTGCATTTTTAAGTAAATATCTACCACAATTTAAATACAACTGCGTGACATACACAATAGCTAGAGGTTGTAAACCATAATCGCAAAAGGGATTAATGTTGTGTTGTAGTCGAGACAACACAACATTTTTGTGTTGTCAGCCGTAATCGTGTCAAAAATTTTTTGCTTTGTGAACATTTTTCAGCATTTAATATATTTTTTCTCGTTTAGGTGATAGTCTATTCAAAATCAATTTTTGCATGTTCGTACTATAGGGTGTTTTTTTAGAGTGTCACAACTTTGAGTTGGCATCACTGCTTTATTTAAGCACCTATTTAACAGCTGTTAGTTGCTTTTTGTTTAGTTTGCTTTGAAATTTCATTATGAATCGGCTTACACCAGAGCAAAGCGTGGAATTTGTTCGGCGAATTGGCTAAAGCACAAACTGATATTGATAGATTTTCTTTCAAAATTTTATTTTCCGATGAAGCCCATTTCTGGTTGAATGGGTACGTAAATAAGCAGAATTGTCGCATTTGGAGTGAGGAGAATCCACAAGCTTTTGTCGAAACATCATTACATCCACAGAAAGTTACTGTTTGGTGCGCTTTATGGGCTGGCGGAGTCATTGTCCCATATGTCTTCAAAAACGATGATGGTCAGAATGCTACTGTTAAGGGTGAACGGTATAGGAACATGATTCAAAATTTTTTCGTACCTCAATTACGTGGCATTAATCTTGCTATATGGTTCCAATAGGACAGAGCCACATGCCATACAGCGGGCGATACAATTGATTTACTGAAAGAAACTCAAAGTTGTGACACTCTAAAAAACACGCTTTAGTTATAAATAATTTGTTCACTTGTTTTCAAACATTTTCATTTCCAGTAGTAGTTTCGTAGTGCATTTGTAATGTATAACCAACTCTTGGCAAAACAAGCAAAAAAAGAAAAAAACAAAGTCAGCCGTATTTTTGGGAGTACGTTATAATTAAATGTAACTTGAGTTCCAATCCAAAATGATAGAACAATCAACCTTTTGCTGTTTGTTTTTAATATATTAAGCTTCAGATTTTAATAATTTAACTTTTAAATGTTAAGCAAATACTTTCAAAAATATCTTTTTTTTAATCTGCGGCTAACAAACTTTTAGGATGATGTCAGAGTGGCAGCTGGAACTGCTATTTTATTTGAAAATATGTTTACTATCTATGTGATGAATTTAGATCGATTTCAAAAGTAAATCGAGTTTCCAAATCGATAAGAGTGTGATGAATTTCGATAGATTTCATTTTCCATTTTTGCTTTAATTCCATATCGTTTTAACCAAAATTGCAACCATACCTTCAAACGCAACTCTTACTCAAATATCCTATGCAGCAATAAAAAATTAAAAAAAGCCTATGGAATGGCTTTTATTGTAACATCTTCGTTTATTTTGTTACAAGAGGAAAACAGAAAAGAAAATATAAAAAAAGAAAGCATTTGAGAGACAAATCAGATCCATTGGATTTGCCGGAAAACATGTGAGATAATTTTTATCATAAGATGACATTTTAATTTCGGCTCAATAAAGAAGGATTTATGATTGTTCTTAACAAGACCGAAAATTTATGGGAAGATACGTCGATTCCAATTGTATTGCAATTGGCAGCTACAGTACGATTTTTAGCTGAAAGAAGTTTTCAACTATCTGTTGGAAACGATATCAACGTATCAATGCATCGTACACCAGTATCAAAATCGTTGAAAAAAAATTTAAACTGCCTGGAAAGAAAAATTTGCCCAGTATTCATTAAATTAGAATCCAGCGAAGAAAATTTAAGAAAATCTAAAATTTTTTTTTTAAATATGGTTTATCTGGCGTTATAGGGTGTATAGACGGTACACACATTCCTATTAAGAGTGCAGCAGGCGAAGAGTACTTTTATTTTAACAGAAAAGCGTTCTATAGCATTAATGCAAAGATTGTGGGTTACAACGAAAGAATAATTATAAATTTTTCTTTAACTTTTTTTATTTCAGATATGTGACTACAAGATGAATATAAAAGCTGTCGATGCAACTAGACCTGGCTCTAGCCATGACTCTTTTATGTGGAATATGATCAGCGCACGGAGCGTTTTATTGGCAACATACCAAAGTGGTGAACGTGGTTCGTGGCTTCTTGCCGATTCAGGGTATGCCCTTGAGCCGTTTGTTTTAACGCCATATAGATGCCTAAGTAGTGTTCCTCAACAAAATTTTAATAAAAGACGTACCTCAGCCAGAAATATTGTAGACAGGACAATTGGGGTTCTGAATTGGGTTTAGGTGTTTGTCTAGAACCTTGTGGTATAAACCGTGGAAAGCAGTTCAAGTTATAAATATTTGTTGTGCTTTGCATAATCTATGCAACTCTCTAAAAATAGAACACACACCTGAAATTGTTATTGAAGGCGCCAGCAATCAAAGCTATGAAATAGTTGACGAAGAAGTCCCCACCGGATCTGCCTTTCAAAATGATGCTGTAGCTATAAGAAATGACATAGCTGAAACTTTAAATTCGATTTTTTAAAATACATTTCGAAATTATTTAATTTATAATTTGATTGATTGATTGATGAATTTAATGATTTAATTTATAATTTTTTATTAATTATTACCACGGTCATAATTCCAATTTTCTTCGTTTTACTTCGATATCAACTTTTTTTAATTTGGTTTTTTCAACTGCATTTTTTTCTAATTCTTCGTGATGTCTTTTGAGCTCCTGCATAAGGCGGCTTGTTAAGTTTTCTACAGATTTATAGACGCGTCTTATATTACCCCCAATCACTTCCAGCTTTTCAGAGTTTTCTCACATATATCTGACAACTCTTTAATCGCATTCGACAACTGCTTCCCGTTTTCAAGGTTACTGCCAATATAATTTTTTAAATAGTCGTTTAAGTTGTCCTGATATTTTGAAAAAGTCCACTTAGATGTGCTTGGTGTCTCACTTTGGGTTTCATTTGCATTGCTTTTCTTTTTGTCAGCAACAAATGAACATCTTTTTGGTGTTTGGTCAATTAAAGTATCTTCCTCATCTAAAAATGGCGAAGTTATCCCAAATGAATGGGAATTTTCTATTCCCTCCACAAACCACACAACTGCCCAATAACCTCATCTTTTTTGGAGATGTAGAGTTGATTATATGGCCCGCCGCCTGTTGCTCTTACTTCTAATTTATTCGTAACGATTTTCTTTTTTATACCAGCTTTCCAATCACACCATACCTGCAAAAAATTATTTAATTATTTGTTACAAGTTAAACTTTATTATTATATTATTTTTTCCAGCCGGACATATCATGCAATGGAGAACCCAACGAATTTAATTCTTTTGTCAAATTCATCTAAAGATTTTCAGCAGATACCTTCTCACCTTTGATGAAGCCTCTTGCAATGTCGGAATGACATTCCATAAACTTTATGAAGGCATCCTCTTGACGTAAATTCTTGTGTTTTCCCCTTAAAAATCAACAACAAATAATTATTTTTATTTTTATGCTTAAATAAATTTTACTTACATTTTTCTTTACGTTTTTAATATGAAAAACAAATTTCACAATGCAATGCTAATGTGATTTAAAAACGAGTTCAAAGTAACAATAACGATTTTTATCACATGGCAAAGAGATTACTTTTTTCCTAGAACGGAATGGAATTTGAAATCGAGAACATAAAAACAAAAAAATAACCACATCACACCTTTTACCTTATTCTACTCGATTTTATATCGAAATCGATTTTCATCACATACATGACTTAGTCAAGAAACTAAACCAAGAAAATGTCAAAAGACATCCAAAATTTTGGAGGTGCGTAGCTCCGTAAATATGCCCTTTTACATAACAGTTTTTTTCTTAGGCTGATGACAGAGTGGCCGCTAGAAGCGAAGCGAAGATAGAAGCGATAATAGTTTGTGCTATATCATGCTAGAAGGTGCCAGAGTGAACGATTTCTTTTGTTGATATTAATTTTTTAGTGTTTCATAAGCGCTTTTGCATGAAAGATAATTTTGTGTAAAGAAAGAAAGGATAAACAAATTTAAAAAATTTAATAAAAAATACCCCATACAAAAAGGAAAAAAGAGAAATGCCAAGACAAAAAAACAAAAGCAAAAGGGAAGAAGCTACAACGTGCTAGAAACCATTACACAACCTGCTTTGTAGCACACACTCGCCTCTAGCTTCGTTCGCACTCTGACATCTTTTAAGAGATCACATAAGAAACCACAGGCAGTGGTTTGTAGCACATTGTAGTGCCATCTTATATTATAGATTCTAGCGACCACTCTGTCATCAGCCTTACAATTAAATTTCTATCGTTAAGATATATTTTTTCTATATTTGGAGATGCTTCACTAAACTAGATTTAAGCCGAAAATTGTCATTATATGGTTAAATTAAAAACTTCTTGTTAAAAAATGGTATCAATATCTCAAAATTAATTAATCAACGTATTTGAACAACGGAACTCGCTTAACTCAATATGCAACTGTGACATTTTATAGTAGTTTACACCATCACATATTATCGCTACAAGCTGCCACTTTAACATTAGCCTCAGGCCGACCATTTTGCGCTCAACAAATTTTACATAAGTTTGTATACAATATTATTTACAAATTATTATTAATGATGTTTAAGAAGTTGTATTTATAAAGCTGTCATAAGGATGAAATTTGAGGTTGTTGCTAAATGCTGTGACGAAACATAATTTGTTTTCTGTTATCTTTGTTATATACATACACATTTCATTAAAAATATTATTAACCAAGCTAAATAAAGTTTATTCGCCCCAATCAGTGTTATTTATCGTATGTCCTTCAACTAACTGCAACTGTGATATGGAATCCTTGCTTTTGAAATCGTTTTCATCAATAAATTCCACATGTGTGAAAGGAAAGTGGCCTTTTTTACCTTTATGTTCACCTTCCCATTGACCATTTATATTTGTTTTGGTGACTTTTATTATATCTCCAACTTCTAGTTTTAAAGCAGTTTTGTCATAAGCATTGGGAACTCTAGCCTGTTTAACACGTGCAAATGCTGGCAACTTTCGCTAAATACAATATATATGTACATAAATTGAAAGTTTTGATTCTATTTTCTAAATTGAAGCTTACATTTAAATCTGATTTTTTTAAAATATTACTTAGTTGGTGTATTGATGATGGTGTTGGAACTACATCGGCGCCGGCAGATGAAACTCTGGGTTGTCTAATGATACTATTGCTACTTCCACAGATGCTGTTGCTTCCGGAAGACGGTCGTTCCAACGAATTTTCATCCATGTTTTCGTCATACTGAAATAAGAAATATTATTTACTCATTAAGTTTTAAATCTGTTTCAATTAAGATTGATTGTCTTTGAAAATTTTGTTGAGCACAAATTTTGAAAAAGCTAAAGAACATTTTAAATTAGGGACCGATTATGGTTAATAGTAGTTGTCATTTCAATGCGGTAAATTTCAAATCGCGATTACGGTTTTCAACACTTATTTGATTGTTGTATGTTGAACTTCTTCCTATTATGGTTTACAACATCTGTTCTTATGTGTTATTAAAAGAATGAAAAACTTACAACTGGTCATTAGCTGTTGTCTTATTGCCGTTGAAGAAAAATTTGTAAGTATACATGTCGTCGCATCAGAATTGTTTTGCCACACCGACCATTCTTTACAAAAAAAATTAGTTAGGTGTGGAGTATACGAGGTGTGTTCAAAAAGTATCACGAATTTTGAATTTTCGCGGGTTACGTATATTCGAATTTTGACTTTTTTTGTTGCGTTATGTTGGTACTCATGTCTCTCACCTATGCTGACAATTTCGGCCATTTGGAATGTTCAGTTAATTGTTGACAGTTGCTTTGCTTGCACGTGTTTTGGCTCGTCTTCGATTTGTACCTATTAAAAAAATGGAACAAACACCTGTATCAAATTTTGTGTGAAAACGAAATTAAGTGCACGGATGCATTCCGAATGTTGACTGTGGCATACGGAGAAGCTACCTTGGACCGAAACAACGTTTATCGGTGGTACAAAATGTTCTCAGAAGGCCGAGAACATGTGAACGACGAAGAGCTTGCCGAACGCTTGAGCACTTCAACAACAAACGAAAAAATTGATGAGGTGAAGAAAATGGTATTGGCCAATCGTCGAATCACCATTAAGAAGTTGCTAAGGACCTAGACGTATCGATTGGCTCGTGCCATTCGATTTTTATCAATGATTTGGGCATGAGACGGGTCGCCGCGAAATTCGTATCAAAATTTCTCAATTTCGACCAAAAACAGCATCGCATGAACATTGCTAATGAGCTGTTGGACTCAGACCGCGACGACCCAAATTTTCTAAAGAGGGTCATAACTGGTGACGAATCGTGGGTTTAAGGTTATGACGTGGAAACCAAAGCTCAATCATCTCAATGGAAGCTGCCAGTAGATTGTTAATGGCGGTCTGAGTCCAAGTTTGGGAATTCAAAACCGGGAAAAATTAAAAACGATGGCAACCCTGTTTCAAATTGGGGATTTTGGGTATTTTTATACTGAAATTTCGTTAGGCTGGTTGTGTGTGTGTGTGTGTGTGTGAGTTTGATTCTTTCTATATATGTATGTATGTGTGTATGTATATATGTACTTGTGTGTACAGCTTTTGTCATTGTAGAGAAACGTTGTGCTTACAGTAGATGGATGTATCTGTGAGTGTTGTATATGTGTATGTATCTGTGAGTGCATATGTGTGCGTTTTTGTTTTTACTTGTATGTTTGCCAGTATCCACTACTTTTGTTGTAGTTAGAGACAAACATTATATCCTGTAGGAAATGTTGATGTTGAAACTGTACTTTGTAACCAGTACTACTCTTTAATTATTCCTCATGCAATGCTTCGTGCTATAGACATAAACTAGACATAGTGACTACTTAATTCTTATGGGAAAATGGAGACATACCAACCAGACAGTTAGTTACTGGTACATTTCTATAATTTAGGTACATACAAATGTATGCATATTGACAAGTTTTTGACAATTCCACCACAAAGACTTCATACCTGTTTCCTCTGTTTCTTTTATACTGACGGATAGAAGAAAACTTATTATACTACAATTGTCACTAGAATTTTAGTGTTGACACAAAGGCACTTGGTCCCAGTCTGACTGCAGGGTAGTAACAAGGTATCTGTGTGTTTGTGTGTATGTAGTGATCGTTATTTGATTGACTTTGGTTTGCTCCTCTGAGTTTTCGTTGCTTTGCGTATGTATGATTATTATTGTATGTATACATTTATTTTTGAGGTCTCTGGGGACATAACATAAAAGCTGTAGGTAGTGGCAACCCTGATAGATGTTTGGAATGGAGGGGGATAGGGAATGCATTTGGTAATGTATGTATGCATGTTTATGTTGTTGGATTAATGTATGTGATCTTATCTATTTTTGCTTTGAAGAATATCATTGCTTGTGTGAATTACATCAACACTTCTTCATACATATTTACATATATGTGTATATATGTTTTCTACGCTATTGGCATTGCTATTCTTATGGAGATAGAAAAATATTGTGTTGGCATAGGTTTTATATGTACAAGTACATTTCAGATATTAAATATTTTAAGTCCCATCAGGTTGACCAGCATAGTTTTATGAATAGGGGTAATTATATTTTTATTTTAGTATATTTTACTTTAGCAAAAACTTATAGAAGGACCTGCACTCACGTCCCCCGATTATCATATGAATTGTGGGGATGTGTTTATGTGTGTGTGTGTGTCTGTGTGTACGAATTTCATCATATTTCGTGATACCATCAGAGAAATTAGATTTGATGACTACGACGCGATTCTCATGTAACGTATATAAGTAGAAAAAATAATGTAGATTGTCATCAGTTACTTTGATATCTCAATAAGTCACAACCTATTTTCCAAGCCAAATTTTTAAAGTGTTTGAAAACAAACAAAAAAAAAACTACAAAAGTGTTAAAACTAATTATTGTTTGATAAACAAGTTTATAGTGTATAAAGAAAAAATAAATAAAAAATAATAATTAAATAAATTGTTTATAAATAAAATAATTAAATAAATTATAAACAAATAAATAAAAAAAAAATTAAATAAAATGAATACTACAAATTGTACCATCTGCAATAAAGTCTTTATGACTCAAACAAAACTAAATCAGCCTATGGAAACGCACTCATATGCTAACCAATCGAAGGATATGCTTGGAACTAGTAAGCTAAGTCTTCAAAACAAATATTGTGAGGATTGTGATGAGATGATTCCATCAAATGGTTGTATGGCTCATGTCAGAACCATAAAACACAAAAACAGCTGTAAGCAAGAACAGATTAACGATTTTCTCACTAGAAGAATAAGTAACTTCAATGGGAGGATCGAGACATATATTCTCCTCAACAAAAATGTGGGTGTCTTGTTTCCGGAGGAGTTTCTCGCATCTACCAAGAGCTCCATAGTACAACAACTCAATGAACGTAGTAGGATACATACTACGTTTAAATTTAATATGGAGCTGACATGTGATTGTATGAAAATGGTGAATGATGAGATGAATGTTTCCCAACTTGTACATATTTCGAAAATGATGTTGGTGACTTTGTCTGATGACATAGAGGAGATGTACAAGAAACAAGCAGAGGAGCTAAGAGCCAAAATGGAAGAATTTCAAGAGAGGGATAGCGGATGGACCTTGATTTCAATAAATTATCTTGAAGTTAATATAAACAAGGCGTCCATAATAAGAGGATCGAATTTTATCCCTCTCCCAAAAAATATTGCAGCCAAGCATGCATGCATAAATATCGAGAACTCTGATGTTTATTGCTTTAAATGGTGTCTCATTGCGGCTTTGTACAAAAATAGCGGTCTGAATCCTAAACAACGGAAAAACTTTAAAAACTATAATATAACAAACATTTCTGATGAGAATATTAATTTAGGAGCAATTGTGTTAAATTTTGAAGGCCTAGAGTTGCCTCTCCCATTGAAGCAGATAAAACAATTCGAAAATCAAAATGATCTGAGCATCAATGTATTTGGACATAATGGCACATCGTTTATAGGACCATACTACATAACAAAAGGAGAAAAACACATTCATATTAATCTCTTATTGCTCCAGTCCAATGAAAACTTCTACTATGTACTCAACAAGGATATATCAAAGTAAGTTTCATTTGTGCATTTATGAAAAATCTGCTTTCATCTCTATTTAAAAAGTTACTTCTTATTGTTATATTTATTTATATCGTATTGGTATTTTCTATATTTTCTTCAGACTCCTTCGTTCCAGCATAACATCGCATGATCATAAGATCATGATATGCAACACCTGCCTATATCATACACATGATGATTATGCGTATAATCATCATAAAACTGTTTGTGGGAAAAAGTCATCAGAATGCCAGAAGATGAATCTATTATCTATCTATTTTGGTGAAGATTCGGCGAATATATTTATCAAAAAAATTGTTGAAGATTGTGCAGATATTTATTTAAATTATTTACTTAAAGTTAAGAAAATGTTCATAACCCCAATAGAAATAGCTCAATATAATAATGCAAAAAATTGTCATATATGTAAGAAAATATTAAATAACGATAAAGTTAGAGATCATTGTCATCTTACGGGCAATTATCGTAGGGCAGCTCATAGCGAATGTAATTTGAATTATAAAACACCTCAGTTTATACCGGTTATCTTGCATAATCTTTCCGCATATGATACACACCTATTTTTCAAAGAACTTTCTTCTATAAAATATTCTACAATAAAAGTGATTCCCCAGAACACAGAGAGTTATATTTCTCTTTCAATTTTCATCAGGTTAGATGAAAAATATGGCTTCGAAATAAGATTTATAGACTCGTTTAGATTTATGGCTTCGAGTTTAGATACGTTAGCGGAAAATCTTGATAGCAATGATTTTAATACTATTCGGTCATGTTTCGTTGATGAAGCTCATTTCAACCTGATCAGAAGAAAGGGTATATTTCCATACTCTTACATGGATTCCATGACTAAGTTTAATGAAATTAAACTCCCTAGTAGAGAAGAGTTCTTCAATATTCTAACGAATGAAGAATGTGATGTAGTCTAGTATGAACATGCTCAAAAAATATGGAGAGAGTTTAACTGTAAAACCCTCCTTGACTATACTGAACTCTACTTAAAGACAGATGTTCTTCTTCTAACCGACGTGTTTGAAAATTTTAGAAAAGTTTTTAGAGATATATACGATTTGGACCCCTGCCACTATTATACAGCACCAGGCTTATCTTGGGATGCAATGTTGAAAACCACAGAAGTTTCACTGGAACAGTTCACTGATTCCGAAATGTATATGTTTATGCAAAACGGAATTAGAGGTGGACTAGTTCAATGCTCGCAAAGATATTCGAAGGCGAATAACAAATATTTGGAAGATTTTGATGCATCAAAACCATCAGAATTTCTTGTATACTTAGACGCTAACAACTTGTATGGTTAGGCGACGTCGGAATATCTTCCTTGCGGTGAATTTGAGTGGGTATGTGACACTGATTTTGATGTTAAAAAAATTTCTGATACTGCAGAGTATGGGTACATTTTGGAAGTGGATATAGATTATCCCGATTATCCCAAAATAAGGCCCTGAAGGGATCCAAAATCAAAAAATTAGTTGCAGACTTACACTCAAAAACAAATTACACCATACACTATAGAGTTTTAAAACAAGCCATTTCAAATGGCCTCATCTTAAAACAAATCCGTAGAATACTCAGAAAAATAATTTTCACGATTTTCCGTTGGCATTAGGAAAAATCATTTTCATGATTTTCCCATCGGCATATATGTATAATTATGAAATCTTAATCTTATGAAACCCCTTAATCCACCCCACAAACATACATACATATAAATTCCCACGGTCATAAAAAACCAGACTTATTGAACCGCCCTCGTATGTAGAATAAAAAAAACTCCTTATTTAACCAAAAACCTCTTTGTGTAAACAAAAAATTGGACGGACTTATTGAATCACCCTCGTAGGAATCAAATTTCACAAATTTCCAAGAATTTTAAAATTTGGGTAATTAAAATTTCAAAATTTTACAATTTTAATTGCGGCAGGATTGGTAGTTTCCTACTACTCTCTCAAGTTTGAAAACATACATTTATACTCAAGTTATCTATATCAAGCCAAATATGAATACCTGAAGAAGTTAATTTCATAATTAAAAGAATGGGATATTATACATTTATCGTTAATAAAACCGTTTTTTTTCTCCTAATGAACCTTAAAGCATTTTAATTATGATATTTGCTGATGTTGCATGTGAAAAGTAGAATAATACTCATACATATGTATGTACTCGTAAGTGTATATTTTTGTATGGGGCGACAGAAGAATGATGACTCATTCTACTTGTGTCAAACTTATAGCATAATTCCTAATACACACATGCATACATACATACAGGCAAAGTTAAAAATGCAAATAAACATGAAGCAAAATTATAACAAGGTCAACTCAAAATTATTTTAAATATGGATGCAGTCAATTTTAAAATCTAGTGGTTTACACAAGGTTTAAAAAACGTTTTTAAGCTAAAATTCTATTAGGAATACAATTTTAGGGAATTTTGCTTAAACAACATTCGAAATGTTGTTTAAAATTTTTATGAATTCGGCTGTAAGCATTTAATAAGAGCCAATGCAAATGTTATTATAATGTTTAAGTAAGATGAGAAAAATATTAAGCACGTCTATAGGGATCATGTAGTCAGTAATATGAATTTTAAAAAAGTTTAAGAAATTTGTAAAGTGTTGGAAGGATAAATATGGATTTTGAATATAAGCACAGATAATGAATTAAATGATGGTCGCTACAGAAAGCAATTTGACTATTTCATAACTATATAAACTACTGTTCATAAAAATATACTTTAGTTATTAATCTAACTTTAAACTTGATACATCTATTTGCTATAACCTCATCTGAATCAAATAAGCTGATCTGAAAACCAGACCCGGTCCTGATAAGCTGATCTGAAAACCAGACCCGGCCCTGATAAGCTGATCTGAAAACCAGACCAGGTCCTGATAAGCTGATCTGAAAACCAGACCCGGTCCTGATAAGCTGATTTGAAAACCAGATCAGGTCCTGATAAGCTGATCTGGAAACCAGATCAGGTCCTGATAAGCTGATTTGATAGCTGATACCTGATCTAATAGCTGATACCTGTTCTGCTATTTGCTATTAGCAAACATGGATGAGATGGTGTTAACGCAGTTGGTGTCGATAAGAAAGTATCTAATGAAATTTAATGGAATTTCATAACATTGTGAAATTCAATTCCTCTTATGAAGAGCCTTTTAAAGATAACAAAACTGTGCATGTTTAAGCGATATGAAAACAACCAACAAAAATTTGCAAATAAACAAAAAGAAAAATTTTTTGATCTAGTGAAGTAAAGCCAATAGATATCCAAATTTTAAAAAATTTAGACATTTGTAGTTAATATTTCTATTTAGTAAATTTAAGCTGAAATAAAAACCATTTACATATTTTATTATTTTTTCAATATTTTATTTAACAGTTTTTCTTAAAAATCTTAGTACTAATACAAATTCAACTCTCTATATAAATAAAAATATACAGATATAAAAAGAAAAATACATCATTAATCTAATATTTTATTTTTATTTACAAATAATTTAGGTACAGGTAAAAAGATAGAAGTTTTAAACCATTCAAGTTTAACATGCTTTTGGGTGAATAAAATACTAAAATTAATAGATACATTCATAAACAAATATATAAGCAATAAATAAAGAAATAAATAAATAAATTAATAAATAAGTAAAGAAATAAATTAATAAACAAATAAGTAAATAATAAATAAATTAATAAATAATTAAATAAATACATTAATAAATAAATACAATTAGTACAAAATTAAATTCTCGTTGTCATCTTACATGCAATTTATTAGGAATCATTCTATTCTACATCCATTGTTTTATTGTTTCGGTCTATGTAATGTCCCCAAGCGCGCGTTTTTATTTTATCTTTCATTATATTTCTTTTATCATCAGAAAAGCTAAGTGCTATTTTATGTAGTTTTTGGGTATATAGTTGATGTGTTTTATATCTAAACAAAAACATTTCATCCAAGATAATTTTGGATTCGAATAAGCAACTTTTGTAATCATTAATGGATAACTTTTTAATTACAGACTTTTTGACTCCTTTTGATTTTTTAACAGATTCCGAGCGAAGAGTCGACAAAGAATACATTTTTGCTCTTAAACCAACATACTCTGTCATTATATCCCCATTGTTTTCATCTTTCATCATTCCCAAAACCTTCTTATTGAGTAGCGGCAAACGAAATTGATTATATATAGGATATTCTGACGTATCAAAATTCAAACTAATATCATTACGGATGTCATCATAAAAATCATCAGTTTTAATTGAATAAATAAATGAGTCAGTATCCACATAGTTGAGAGAAATGTTCTCTCCAAATTTAGGCTTCATGAAGCCATAATGGAAGTCATACATTCTCCACTTCGATAACTCCAGTACTGTGAAACCAACATATATGGGTTTATCATATAGTGGTTCAATTTTTTCTAACTCTACCGCATACATATCATCAGAAAATTTTGTCAACTGCTTAAAATTTGGTTTCGCAATTAATGCTCTAGGACCTAAATTATTCCTGTGTGTTGTTTCCCAATATGAAGTAATTGTAATTTCCCTACGTTTTTCAATGTTTTCCATTATCTTCCCGTAAACAGCATTGTTTAAAAGTTTGAAGCAATCTTTTTTAAAATTATTTTTAGCATTTGTCCTATGAAATGTGTTTAAGTCAATATATTTTTTAACCCAAGGGGATTGCTTAAATCTGAGTATTCTATGGATTTGTTTTAAGATGAGGCCATTTGAAATGGCTTGTTTTAAAACTCTATAGTGTATGGTGTAATTTGTTTTTGAGTGTAAGTCTGCAACTAATTTTTTGATTATGGATCCCTTCAGGGCCTTATTTTGGGGACAAAATGGCAAATCATTATGTAGATTATGAACTGAATCGGGATAATCTATATCCACTTCCGAAATGTACCCATACTCTGCAGTATCAGAAATTTTTTTAACATCAAAATCAGTATCACATACCCACTCAAATTCACCGCAAGGAAGATATTCCGACATCGCCCAACCATACAAGTTGTTAGCGTCTAAATATACAAGAAATTCTGATGGTTTTGATGCATTAAAATCTTCCAAATATTTGTTGTTCGCCTTCGAATGTCTTTGCGAGCATTGAACTAGTCCACCTCTAATTCCGTTTTGCATAAACATATACATTTCGGAATCAGTGAACTGTTCCAGTGAAACTTCTGTGGTTTTCAACATTGCATCCCAAGATAAGCCTGGTGCTGTATAATAGTGGCAGGGGTCCAAATCGTATATATCTCTAAAAACTTTTCTAAAATTTTCAAACACGTCGGTTAGAAGAAGAACATCTGTCTTTAAGTAGAGTTCAGTATAGTCAAGGAGGGTTTTACAGTTAAACTCTCTCCATATTTTTTGAGCATGTTCATACTCGACTACATCACATTCTTCATTCGTTAGAATATTGAAGAACTCTTCTCTACTAGGGAGTTTAATTTCATTAAACTTAGTCATGGAATCCATGTAAGAGTATGGAAATATACCCTTTCTTCTGATCAGGTTGAAATGAGCTTCATCAACGAAACATGACCGAATAGTATTAAAATCATTGCTATCAAGATTTTCCGCTAACGTATCTAAACTCGAAGCCATAGATCTAAACGAGTCAATAAATCTTATTTCGAAGCCATATTTTTCATCTAACCTGATGAAAATTAAAAGAGAAATATAACTCTCTGTGTTCTGGGGAATCACTTTTATTGTAGAATATTTTATAGAAGAAAGTTCTTTGAAAAATAGGTGTGTATCATATGCGGAAAGATTATGCAAGATAACCGGTATAAACTGAGGTGTTTTATAATTCAAATTACATTCGCTATGAGCTCCCCCACGATAATTGCCCGTAAGATGACAATGATCTCTAACTTTATCGTTATTTAATATTTTCTTACATATATGACAATTTTTTGCATTATTATATTGAGCTATTTCTATTGGGGTTATGAACATTTTCTTAACTTTAAGTAAATAATTTAAATAAATATCTGTACAATCTTCAACAATTTTTTTGATAAATATATTCGCCGAATCTTCACCAAAATAGATAGATAATAGATTCATCTTCTGGCATTCTGATGACTTTTTCCCCACAAACAGTTTTATGATGATTATACGCATAATCATCATGTGTATGATATAGGCAGGTGTTGCATATCATGATCTTATGATCATGCGATGTTATGCTGGAATGAAGGAGTCTGAAGAAAATATAGAAAATACCAATACGATATAAATAAATATAACAATAAGAAGTAACTTTTTAAATAGAGATGAAAGCAGATTTTTCATAAATGCACAAATGAAACTTACTTTGATATATCCTTGTTGAGTACATAGTGGAAGTTTTCATTGGACTGGAGCAATAAGAGATTAATATGAATGTGTTTTTCTCCTTTTGTTATGTAGTATGGTCCTATAAACGATGTGCCATTATGTCCAAATACATTGATGCTCAGATCATTTTGATTTTCGAATTGTTTTATCTGCTTCAATGGGAGAGGCAACTCTAGGCCTTCAAAATTTAACACAATTGCTCCTAAATTAATATTCTCATCAGAAATGTTTGTTATATTATAGTTTTTAAAGTTTTTCCGTTGTTTAGGATTCAGACCGCTATTTTTGTACAAAGCCGCAATGAGACACCATTTAAAGCAATAAACATCAGAGTTCTCGATATTTATGCATGCATGCTTGGCTGCAATATTTTTTGGGAGAGGGATAAAATTCGATCCTCTTATTATGGACGCCTTGTTTATATTAACTTCAAGATAATTTATTGAAATCAAGGTCCATCCGCTATCCCTCTCTTGAAATTCTTCCATTTTGGCTCTTAGCTCCTCTGCTTGTTTCTTGTACATCTCCTCTATGTCATCAGACAAAGTCACCAACATCATTTTCGAAATATGTACAAGTTGGGAAACATTCATCTCATCATTCACCATTTTCATACAATCACATGTCAGCTCCATATTAAATTTAAACGTAGTATGTATCCTACTACGTTCATTGAGTTGTTGTACTATGGAGCTCTTGGTAGATGCGAGAAACTCCTCCGGAAACAAGACACCCACATTTTTGTTGAGGAGAATATATGTCTCGATCCTCCCATTGAAGTTACTTATTCTTCTAGTGAGAAAATCGTTAATCTGTTCTTGCTTACAGCTGTTTTTGTGTTTTATGGTTCTGACATGAGCCATACAACCATTTGATGGAATCATCTCATCACAATCCTCACAATATTTGTTTTGAAGTGCGTTTCCATATGCTGATTTAGTTTTGTTTGAGTCATAAAGACTTTATTGCAGATGGTACAATTTGTAGTATTCATTTTATTTAATTTTTTTTTATTTATTTGTTTATAATTTATTTAATTATTTTATTTATAAACAATTTATTTAATTATTATTTTTTATTTATTTTTTCTTTATACACTATAAACTTGTTTATCAAACAATAATTAGTTTTAACACTTTTGTAGTTTTTTTTTATTGTTTTCAAACACTTTAAAAATTTGGTGTGAAAAATAGGTTGTGACTTATTGAGATATCAAAGTAACTGATGACAATCTACATTATTTTTTCTACTTATATACGTTACATGAGAATCGCGTCGTAGTCATCAAATCTAATTTCTCTGATGGTATCACGAAATATGATGAAATTCGTACACACAGACACACACACACACATAAACACATCCCCACAATTCATATGATAATCGGGGGACGTGAGTGCAGGTCCTTCTATAAGTTTTTGCTAAAGTAAAATATACTAAAATAAAAATAAAATTACCCCTATTCATAAAACTATGCTGTACCTGATGGGACTTAAAATATTTAATATCTGAAATGTACTTGTACATATAAAACCTATGCCAACACAATATTTTTCTATCTCCATAAGAATAGCAATGTCAATAGCGTAGAAAACATATATACACATATATGTAAATATGTATGAAGAAGTGTTGATGTAATTCACACAAGCAATGATATTCTTCAAAGCAAAAATAGATAAGATCACATACATTAATCCAACAACATAAACATGCATACATACATTACCAAATGCATTCCCTATCCCCCTCCATTCCAAACATCTATCAGGGTTGCCACTACCTACAGCTTTTATATTATGTCCCCAGAAACCTCAAAAATAAATGTATACACACAATAATAATCATACATACGCAAAGCAGCGAAAACTCAGAGGAGCAAACCAAAGTCAATCAAATAACGATCACTACATACACACAAACCCACAGATACCTTGTTACTACCCTGCAGTCAGACTGGGACCAAGTGCCTTTGTGTCAACACTAAAATTCTAGTGACAATTGTAGTATAATAAGTTTTCTTCTATCCGTCAGTATAAAAGAAAGAGAGGAAACAGGTATGAAGTCTTTGTGGTGGAATTGTCAAAAACTTGTCAATATGCATACATTTGTATGTACCTAAATTATAGAAATGTACCAGTAACTAACTGTCTGGTTGGTATGTCTCCATTTTCCCATAAGAACTAAGTAGTCACTATGTCTAGTTTATGTCTATAGCACGAAGCATTCCATGAGGAATAATTAAAGAGTAGTACTGGTTACAAAGTACAGTTTCAACATCAACATTTCCTACAGGATATAATGTTTGTCTCTAACTACAACAAAAGTAGTGGATACTGGCAAACATACAAGTAAAAACAAAAACGCACACATATGCACTCACAGATACATACACATATACAACACTCACAGATACATCCATCTACTGTAAGCACAACGTTTCTCTACAATGACAAAAGCTGTACACACAAGTACATATATACATACACACATACATACATATATAGAAAGAATCAAACTCACACACACACACACACACACACAACCAGCCTAACGAAATCTCAGTATAAAAATACCCAAAATCCCCAATTTGAAACAGGGTTGCCATCGTTTTTAATTTTTCCCGGTTTTGAATTCCCAAACTTGGACTCAGACCGCCATTAACAATCTACTCCATGGCTTCATGGTACATCAAAAATTCGAATTTACATCGTGATTTAAATATACCACTAGTGACTGAAGAATTAAAAAATACGCAGGCATATACTTAACAAAACTCGAGTCTCATCCTAATCCACTTGCTGTTAACATCTTGAATTTTACTGGACACATCTGCTTAAAAAAGAGGGACACTATGGCTCTAATACTCAACACTTCAGATGAAACAGCTTGAAAATATTTTTGTGCTTAATACAATATTTATGTATTATTAATTACTATCACTAAGTTTATGCCTGACTCTGGTTGGGCCTAATTATTATAGCTAGATTTTAGATTTGAATACTTATTGTTAGTTCATTTTTTGAAGATACAATAAATAAATATACGCATGAAAAAAAAAATGTTAGTAAGATTTTGCGAATTCTCATAATTTTCGCAATTTTTACCGAATTCTTTGCATTCCTTACAGTTTTATCGATTTTTACAACAACAGCATGTGAATGTGTTTAAAGCATAAAGCATTCAACATGTTCACCACAGCAGGCTACATGACTACACGACTACAAATGCAGATTTTTACGAATTTTGCCTGGTAGCCAGCTACTTAATTATTCTGAAAACGGCAGCAGTACCATAAGAACCTGGTACTGAAGTATACATTTATATTTCAGTGATGCCACTTTCAAATATTTCGCATTTCCTGGGAAAGAGAAAAATATCACCCAACCAACATTTATAAGTATACTCGAAAAAGTTCTTCGTTCGATGTGCTTTCATCCAATTCTTCGACAGTTTGCTAACGAAATTTTGAGCTGCTTGCTTTAGATTATATGTGTAGTCGTCCTTTTCATCATTGCAACCTAAAGATTCGATATGAACTGTTTAGGGAAATATCGGCAGCTGATTCCTTAAATACTTAACAATTCACATGTTATAAAATATATCGGCACTAAAATTAGAGCGAAAGCTGGTGAAATTCACTTTTAAAAGTCTAACACAAATTCCAATACAGATACAATTCCATATTCAACTGGACATCAGGAATTAAAAAATATACATACCTCTATTGTATATGTAAAATCAACAAATAGTACAGAAAATATTTTTACATTTTTTTATAACCTCTCAAAACCACACACAATTATCGGCTCGTTTCTTATTAAAAACAAAATTCAGCAATTATTTCTGTTTAAAACAGTACTGCAGTGATAATATTGCAAATATACCAAAAAAATTATACCGTTGCGTACGGTGAGGTCTTGTTATTAAAACCCCAAACAAAATTTTCACTTTTATGCCATTAAAAAAACTTCTTTTTACACGCTAAATTTGGTATTGGGACCATAGTGCGACGCAGTCAATCAGGAACACATACATCAGAATGTCTACTATCAGCAGCAACCTTTGCACTATGGCACCTCACACGAATACACCAACAAAGCTTCGCCCAGCGACTTGGATCTGAATTATTTTATATATTATATATATAATACTCCCACTCCGCCATGCGTGCCAACAGGTTTACCCCCAAGAAATATACCCCAGATGCTAACAATCTCCACCACTGACCGCCGTTCATTCAATCATGGTTCCGGCTGATGAGGTCAACTGATTCTCAATTCGTCTTGAAACCGGCACTTACACGAATTTTGCACTATTACACGAGTAATAGTATGTTTCTACTATAAGTGGAAAAGTTTATCGCCGTTTAACCGAACTAGCTATCAAAACAAAATAGTTATGTGTGTGTGAACAAATGAAAACAAACCAAACGCACGTGCGTATGCTTCGTATGTATGTGTGAATATAAATAAAAATAAAAAAATGCCAAACTAAGCACGAATGCGCCGTGTAAACAGCATGATTCAGAAACATGATTGAAGAAGCAGAGCATGTGATTCAACTCGTAGTGGAAACATAGCACAAGATAGATGCAGCTTCCAGACAGTTTTTCAAACAATATTAGACTTTGTTATTATCTCGCTGTTAGTAATTTTTTGAGAATTTTCGATGTTTTCGCAATTTTGTGGAATTTTTTTGTAGCGATGTCAAAAAGAGTTTGATATTTTGCTGATGGTACCAGCTTTCTGATATCGTGTATGGTGAAATTAGCTCAGTTGAGTGAAGATGTCAAAGAGTAAATATGCATTTAAAAATAATAATTTGTTGAAACACAAATGATTAAATAGAATACCGGCATAAACACATTTTCCATACAAATTGGCACAAAAGCAGCCGCCGAAAGCAGTCGTGAGATAGAATCTATTTTATTTTGAGAGTTTTTTCTTATGCTCTCATATATACGAGTAAATTAATATTCTCTCAAAAATGTTACCATACTTTCAATAAGTTTGATACATTTTGTAAACAAAACTACAAAGAAAAATAAGCACAAAAGAAAATAAATTTTAATCCTCCATATTTTCGTAAAACTTGAAGTTTAGTAGTGTATACCTTTTGAAGATCAAAAGGGATGAAAAAACCTTAACCCTCCAGAGAAAGACCAAAGTGTCTTCTTTAAGCGTATATATACTTTTGCACCCGCCTGTGGAACACTTTTTTTATTTTAATGAAAATACTCAAAATTTATAAACAAAAATTTTTACCCAAATTGCTAGAAATCTACCTTAAAAATCATGTAAATGCCATTCTACCTGAACAAAATAAAAATAACAATAGCAAACTTATTATTATATACATAACTTTGAATTAAAAAGATATAGATTTATACTTAAAACCGAATACGGCACACTCCAAATAAACAATCATAAGTACAAATGGCAGGTAGCAAAACTTATTATGTTGATTGTTTTCCTGCAATTTTGTAAAGTTGATTTTTGAATATTAGGTTAGGTAGACAGGTTGCTGGGAAGATATAGCTATAAACTCATGTTCAGGGCTTTTCATGCTTACCTGAAAGAAAATAAAAAAGGAGCGAGAGGGAGCGAGCGGAGGACTTAATTTCATTCGAAAATTGAGAGTTTAAGTAGGTAGCCTAAATTAGCTTTAAAAACTTTTATATTGAGTATAGTATTGGGTGTTTTTTATTGAGGTATAGAACTTTAAGTTGGCATCACTTTTTTAACTGGCGGCCATTTTGTCAGCTGTCAAGTGATTAATATTTAGTTTGTTTTGCCATTTCATCATGAACAGGTTGACAAAAGAACAACGCTTGCAAATCGTGCAAATTTATTTCGAAAATAATGGTTCAGTTCGCGAAGTTTACCGCAAGCTCCGTCCATTTTATGGTCGACATAATCGTCCATCAGAGCAATTAATTCGGTTAACCATGGATCGTTTTCGCACTACGTTTACTCTATGTGATAATACGCATCCGCAGAGACGTCGAACAGTGCGCACCGAAGAAACAATTGCCGCTGTAGAGCAAAGTGTTGAAGAGGACCCGAATGAATCGATTCGCCACCGTGCACAGCAATTGGAGCTTTGTCCATCAACTTTATGGAAGATTTTGCGCAAAGATCTTGGCTTGCGACCTTACAAGATCCAGCTTGTGCAAGAATTAAATCCGCGAGACCATGCAATGCGTCGTGATTTTGGTGTATGGGCCGAAAATGGGATTGATCTCGATGCTGATTTTCATCGCAAAATTTTGTTCAGTGATGAGGCTCATTTTTGGTTGAATGGCTACGTCAACAAGCAAAATTGCCGCATTTGGAGTGAAGAGAATCCACATGAGACCCTTGAGACGCCATTACATCCACAAAAACTGACTGTTTGGTGAGCTCTATGGGCTGGTGGAGTCATTGGGCCATACTTCTTCCGAAATAATGCTGGAGAGTCAGTTACCGTTAACGGAGACCGGTATAGAGCCATGATAACCGACTATTTTGTTCCCGAATTGGATGGCATGAATGTGGATGAGTTGTGGTTCCAACAAGACGGCGCTACATGCCACACAGCGCACGTCACAATCGATTTATTGAAGGAAACATTCGATGAGCGCATAATTTCGCGGAATGGACCTGTCAATTAGCCGCCAAGATCGTGTGATTTGACACCATTGGATTATTTTCTTTGGGGATATGTGAAGTCGCTCGTCTACGCCAACAAACCAGAAACGTTAGGGGACTTGGAAGCCAACATTCGTGGCGTTATTGCCAACATACGGCCCCATATGCTCGAAAAAGTGGTTGAAAATTGGACCTGTAGAATTGGCTTTATTCGAGCCAGCCGCGGCGGCCACATGCCCGAAATCATATTTAAACGTTAATGGCATAAAATTATCCTTCCAATAAAGCCAAATTGATGGACATTAAAACGATTTTCTTGTGTTTTATTTCAATTCGAAGTTCTATACCTCTAAAAAAAACACCCTGTATATACGGACAATAATCTGGAAATAAAAATAAGTTTCATACAAATATTTTATTTTAAAATATTGATAAATTTGTGCAAGTTTTACTTTATATCGTTTTAGGAAACACGATACTTTCATAGAAAATTAAACTTAAATTATTACAGCAGTGAAACAGAATTGGACTTACAAAAAAATGTATCTGCTTTTGTCAAAAATTAAAAAAAAAACGCTACAATCAAACTGATTGTGCTTTGCAAAATGGTTACAAGGTGAACTTACTATCCAGAAACTACGAGTAGAAACAATGGAGGAAGACCACAAAAATCGCTAGATAAGTGTAGCGATAGATCTAAGAGGCGAAAACTTAAAAATATAAATGAAGAAATCGGATGTGAAAACATTAAAGATAGTTTACTTTGCCAATTGCGATCACAAAAACAATTAACGAAAGTGGAAGCCGAAGCTAAGGCAGTGCTACACGACAGAAGTAATACAGAACTGAATATGGAATATGTACAAGCAATATTCCAGCCAAATGAATAATAATTATAATTTGCATTTACTATTATTTGAGTGAAATAATGTATAAAAATATTAATATTTAATGAATGATATTAAAATAGCGTGTTTCTAATGTGTTTTGTGCATTGTATAAAAAGAGGTCACAATATAAATATGTATATATGATATATCCATAGATTATCATTTCTTCAGGTACTAATATTTAGTTTTGAATTATGGTTAAAGTTTCTCATAAGTCCATCATAAAAAAAAATCTAATAGCCAGATTTTGGGAAGAATCCCTCATTATATAATACTTAGCGTAAGGGCTTTATGATATCTAATTATATTTTCAATATTAACAGGTAATTTGTGCTATAAGTGATACTTAATTTTTTTAAATAGTTTTATGATTCTCATAAGTAGAGTTTAAGTAATTTTTTTAATTCAGTGTCTTGCAGATATTCATCTAGTAGAAACGGTTCAGTTTTTTATGTCTGCACATGTCGTACATACTTATGTGTATATATTTAAATAACCAAGAGTTTATAAGCTATTTATGACTGAAAAAACTAGGCTTATATATTAAATTTTCAAAAACTTACTTTGTTGTTTTTATTAAAATGATTTAAGTTTTATTATAAGGCCTTTTTTCAACAAAAATAAAAAATAAAAAGCGCGCATTTCTAAGCAATTTAAAAAAAAATGTTGAAGTTCAACTTTAACTTTAAATTTCTCCACAACCACTGTACTGCTTTTAACTAAAACTTATCTATCCACGAAAAAAAAATCTAAAAAAAATCTTCATTTGTTCAAAAGTTACAGAGTTTTGGCCGATGAAAAACGATTCTGAACCAGTCTGCGACGATCTTATTATGGGCTTTATTAATTTGGGAGCGATTTTCCTGAAGTTACAGACTTTACTCTGTTTCATCATTAACTTGTTTCAATGGAAAATGGAATTTGAGCACTTTAATTATACATAGCTGCTAATATTAACAAAATATCAATAAAAATTGCAGCAAAAACTATGTTCTATTTCTAACCACCCTTCTTCCTTCATCCTTTATTTAAAAAGTGAATATTGTACCAATTTGCTGGTATGTTATGCAGTTCGAGCATGATTGCTCAATAGCTTGACTGCGCGTGCATGCTGTTGTAGTGTATGGGCCGCTTAAGTGTTTGCAAATTTTCGCCCGCTGTACGAATTATCGCCCAAGTTACTATCGCCTAAACAACAAATCATCGCCCAAAAATTGTTGTAAAAAAAATTGGGAGATTGTTCATCGACTTTGGGCGACTCCAAATTTTTAGATATTTGGGTATTTGTTCATAATGAATAATTCCCAAATTTTCACAAAATGTTAAAAAACCCCAAAAGAACCTTTGGGCGGTTATTCATTCCAAATTCGGGTGATTGTACGTTGTTGATATTTACATAAAAATAATTTTTTATTTTTATTTATTTAATTCCCATTATTAAAAAAATTGCCTAATTTCCGTTTTTAAGTTCGTTAACCATTGTTGTTGATTAAGTATTTTATTCTACTTATAATTTCTGTTACAAACATTTTATTATGACCTAAGTTTGTTTTTAAGTTCATTAACCATTGTTGTTGACAAAACAGAAATTAATATTTTTAATTTTGTAATAAAAAAAGGGAATTATGCAAACGTTGTTTATTCTACTTAGTAAGCAATTTAAATCAATATTGTAACACTATTTTAGTATATAAGAATGAAAAATAAAGAAATTAATCAATAATTTTTTAAGGCATTAATTAATTGATTCGTGTTCTTCAGGTTCAAGTGCTTGTAAGAACAAATAAGACAAAAATAGTCACAGTTCAGATTTATATGTCTGAATAGAATTAAACTATCACTTTATCGTACATTTTGGTGACCCCTAGATTTTCATAATGTACAAAGATTCTCCCCACCAGTGGTAAGGAGCTTTAAAAATAAGAAAAAACACGCAACAATTTACCAGGACAACCAGTGCATATACAACAATTCAAGGACAGCCAGTCCATATACAACAATTTACCAGGACAGTCAGTCCGTATACAACAATTTACCAGGACAGCCTGTCCTTACACAACAATTCAAAAGGTTACATTACCTGGCGCTAAAGCCTATAACCACAGCAGTCTTAAGTTAAATCCTCTCACATCTCTTCAACATTTGTATTGAATATTTCTTCAACAAAAAACAAAACTCTAAGAAACAAAAGGCAATCTAACATGGCAAACTTAGAGAGTCTTATGTCTTAGCAGCAAGAGAAAGCAACTGAGATAGAAAAAATTATTTCAAACATCAAGAAGGCCCCACATGACCGGCGAACGCTAGACTTCTAGAGAAGTAAACTCGAAAAACTAGTTGCATTGGGGCAACAAGAAAAACAAGAAACGTAATTAGAAGAGATAATACGCTATCAGCCAGCGATCCATATATTGTGTAAAACTTGCACAAATCCATAGGTGAAAACTACAGTGAGACAATTGAGTATATTACGTCTCAGATTAACAGACTTAGTATCAAGCCATTACCAGCAATTCAAGAATTTTATGATGAAGTATGGAAAGAAGTCGAAGATCCCACAAGATTGGAACTTGATCAGTATGAATACCATAACATGGACGACTCAGTTCAACATTATTTGATAGAATTAGCAGTACTATCAGATCAACACAAACGGCAGCATGTAGATGGTGAAGTGCAGTTGGAAATCAACCCAGGCGTACATAGCTCATTGCTTCTACCAAAGGTTACAATTCCACAATTTAATGGAATTGTTTAAAGAGGTGTCAATTTGTTGAACTGTTTACGGAAATGGTCGACAAGCAACATCTATCAAACGTACAGAAAATGTGGTACGTCAAATCAAACGTCTCAGGAGAAGCCGCAAAACTTATTGACCATCTAACGCTATCCGAAGATAACTACAAAACAGCATGGAAACTACTTCAGGAGCGGTATCGTAACAAAAGAGTCATAGTAGCCACTTTAGTAGAGAAGATCCTTAACCAACCAACAGGAACTATATCCAGCGCGTCAATTAAAACTCTTCATGACACTACCAAGGAATGTTTGTTGGCGTTAAATTACTTAAATGTTAACACTTCATCTTGGGATGCCATAATCATACAACTAATGACTAAAAAACTGGATCGTGCTCTCTATATTCGATTTATACAATCACTAAATAAACCAAGAGATGTGCCAACTATGAAAGAGTTGTTCTCCTTTCTTGAGATTCAATTCCGGTCAATGGAGTCATTTGGTTACAAGGAGAAATTTGTTGTGTAAATGCTATCGCTAATAAATTCGTCATACCATAAAGATTTACTTGATATCAATATTTAAGTACGCTTATTGACAATCGTTCAATAAGTAGTAAGTTTTTACACCGTAACGCGCCTTGTCAAATTTAATTTCCGGCATTCCCTTTTTTTCCATCGCTCGAGAAGACACGTGAAAATCAAACCATAATTAAATAAAGTATTTTTTAAGCTAAAATAAAACGAAAGCTTTTCATTTGTATTACGGCAAATAGCACATGGTGGCAGCGGTAAAGAACGCAATAAGAAAAAGTTAGAGATGGCTAAAAAAGACGAAAAGATGGAAAACATATTCCTCCAGAATCTTTTAATTTCTCAATACCAGAAAATTGGTCGAAATGGCGAAAAAGATTTGAGCGATACATGAATGTGTCGGGACAAGTAACAAAATCTCCTCAAGAACAAATTGATTTGCTGTTCTATATAATAGGCGAGAAAAGTGAAGAAATTTTGCTCCAGTTTGGTGTTACCCCAACGTCATTAGCAGACGCCTTAGATAAATTTGAGAACTATTTTAATCCGAAGAAAAACACCATATTCGAAAGGTTTAAGTTCAATTCACGCTTTCAGAGACAAGGTGAGCCTGTTGACTGCTTCATAGTAGACTTACACACACTAGCTGAAAATTGCGACTATGGAAGTTTAAAGGATGACTTAATCAGAGACCGGATTGTAGTTGGGATGCTGAACACAAAAGTGAGCGAGCAGATGCAGCTGAAGTCCGACTTAACGTCGCAACGGATACAGCTCGACAAGCAGAAATCCAAATAAAACAAAGTAAAATCATAGCGGAGGACAAGCATGTCTACAACATCAAAAAACCAGCCAGTGGAAACCAGTTCATGGAAGTCAACAGCAGGGGTCTGATTCGAAGTCAAATGTGAAAGGTAACAGTAGAAATGTTAATTATAGTAATAAAAGTAAATGTAATTGTTGTGGTTATAAATCACACGAGAGAAAAGACTGTCCTGCAAGAAGTCAAAATTGTAACATTTGTGGTTTGAGGGGACATTTTGCAAATGTTTGTAATAAAAAATATGACCCCCAGTTAAAAAAAACAAGCATAGGAAAATAAATGCAATAGATATGGATAATTGTACAAATAATTCTTCAGCTGATCGTGAACATTCTGAATATATGATTGGAACTGTTAGGAATTTGAATGCACGAAACATTTGTAAATCATTCACCCAATCGTGGTTCATACAGTGTACATTAGTTGAGTTGCAAAGTAAAATAGATTTTCTTATAGATACCGGTGCAGATTGCGTTTGTATTCCGGCTAACATAATTCCAACAGGCAGTAAATTATCCATCTCTCAAACTAATTCGAATTTAAGAGGACCCGATGGTAACTCTTTAAAGGTTTTAGGTGCGGCCAGAACCACTATAAGGTTCAAAGATAGGGAAATCATTGAGGACGTCTACATAGTTGAGGGATTAAATACTCCTATATTAGCGCGTAATGCCATAGTTGGCTTGGATGTGATCCAGCCCCCCAGATTGGAAAACTTTTTCGTTTCGAATAATAAAAGTGCGAATGCATCTTTGGAAATAATTCAAAATTATCCTGGACTTTTTCGAAAGCTGGGCGAATTCAAAGGGGAAATAAGTATAAAGTTGGAAAACAATGCGACTCCGTTTGTACAAACAATCCCTAGGAGAGTGTCATTTCCACTGTTGCCTAAATTGAAAACAGAGATTGAAAGATTATTGAAGTTGGACATAATTGAGCGCATGGACGATGCTACGGATTGGGTTAGTCCAATAGTAGTCGTTCCAAAACCGAACAACGAGGTGAGACTATGTGTAGACTACACCCATTTAAATAAAGCGGTCATTAGACTGGCCAAAATTGGGGAAGCAAAAATATTTTCAAAAATCGACGCAAACAAAGGGTTTTATCAGATAAAACTAACACCTGAAAGTCAGTTACTTACCTGTTTTATATGTCCATTTGGACGCTTCATTTTTAAAAGACTACCATTTGGTATTTCGTGTGCACCCGAATATTTTATTTCGAAATTTAATAAGATTCTAGAAGGTATAGAAAACTGTATTTCACATGTAGATGATATTTTAATTGTTGGGAAAAATCAAAACGAACACGACACCGCACTAAAAAAAAGTTTTAAGACGGCTAGAAGTTTAGGGAATAACCATCAACAAAGAAAAATCATGTTTTGGGGTACAAAAACTCACTTACTTAGGCTATGTTCTCTCAGCAGATGGTATCTCAATTGATCCAGAACGAATCAATGCAATCGTTAATTATCCCCGTCCAAAAAAACAAGACAGAAGTTCAACGATTTCTCGGTATGGTAAATTTTGTCGCAAAGTTTATAGCAAATCGCTCTCAAAAATTAGAACCGTTGAATGTTTTGACTGGCAATGTAGAATTCGCTTGGGATAAGATGCAGGAGAAAGCATTCTTAGAAATAAAAGATAGCTTAACTAAGACTCCAGTTTTAGCTTTTTACGACCCTTCACAAGAAGTTACAATTAGCCCAGATGCTTCTTGTTATGGCATTGGAGCATGCCTTCTACAAAAGGACAAACAAGGGCGTAAGCAAGTGGTTTCTTACATTTCAAGAACAATGACTGAAACAGAAAGACGCTATGCACAAATTGAGCGTGAAGCCCTAGCTATAACCTGGACAGCGGAAAAATTATCAGAATATGTGACAGGAATTCACGTTATTTTTGAAACTGACCACAATCCCTTGATCCAAATTTTACAATCCAAAAATTTAGATACCTTGACGCCACGACTTCAGCGATTCAGAATGCGTCTTATGAGGTATGACTACTCGGTAATATATGTTCCAGGTAAAGATTTAAAAATAGCGGATGCTTTATCCCGCAGTCCAATATCTAGTAACGACAAAGAACCGCAAGAACTAGGACTAGAAACTGAAGCCTTTGTTCGTTTTATAGTAAAAAATTTTCCAGTCAGAGATTATTATATAGACAAAATTATAGATGCTCAGAAGCAGGACCCAGTCTGCAAGTTGCTGCTTCAGTACTCTATCGATGGATGGCCATCCCGTAATAAGTTGCCAGATTACATGATACCATATTACCAACACAGATATGACATTTCATTTACAGATAATTTATTATTAAAGGACACAAGAATAATTATTCCTCCAAACTTACGCAACGATATTTTGAATTATATTCACGTCGGCCATCAGAGCATAACAAAATGTCGTAGACTAGCTCAGACATCGGTCTGGTGGCTAGGTCTTAGTTCGCAATTGGAAGACTTAGTAAAAAATTGTCAAAAATGCATCGAAGAAAGGACGAACAAAAGAGAAACATTTACATTTGAATGTTTGCCGACAAGACCTATGGAGAGAATTGGATTAGATTTATTTAAAAGTAACAAATGGTACCTTATAATAACTGATTACTACTCCCGTTTCTTTGAATTTTATCCTTTGACCTCTATGTCCGAAGAGGACATAATAAGTAAAGTGAAAGAGTTTTTCTCGCGTTTTGGAATCTGTTCCGTATGCAGAAGTGATAACGGTCCTCAGTTCCAATAAAATTTTAAAAAATTTGCAAACGACTATCATTTTAAACACATTACGAGCAGTCCATATTATAGTCAGTCAAACGGTGCTGCAGAAGCGGCAGTGAAAATCGCAAAATCAATTATCAAAAAATCTGACAACATTCATGAAAGCCTTCTGAACTATCGTTCAACCCCGCTAGCAAATGGGTTTTCACCCGCAGAGTTAATGATGGGTCGTAAGTTTAAATCATTGGTTCCCATTTTGCCCAGAGCATTAGAAACAAAAAACGCAAAGGAAGTGGTTAGAAGAGAAACGAAGCTTAAAATGAAACAGATTGAGAACTATAACAAAAAGCATAGAGCTAAAAATCTTTCAGAATTAGAAGAAGGGGAGAGGGTATGGATAATTGACTTGCGGATATATGGAAAAGTAGTAAAAAAACTGGATGAACCTCGGTCGTATGTGATTCAGGTAGAAAGAGAAAAATATAGACGAAACCGTTGGCATTTAATACCTGTACCCAGTACTAGTAAGAACGCTTACGATGAAGATTTGTATAATCCAAATGGAAATTTTATAGTTGAAGATACTAGTAATAATAAAAATAACCGAGAATGTATTACTGAGGAACCACCTTCGACAGACGAAGAAATTGTTGAAGTTGGTTCTTCCCCTAGAGAGATAAGACAAAGAAAACCACCAGTTTGTATGAAAGATTATATTACAAATATCTAAAATTATACATTAAGAAAAAAAATACTTACATATATGTATACCTATATATTTATCTATTTACGTACATACAGTATGGTAATGTATACACATAAGTATGTTCATAGAAATCTCGGGAAAAATTTCATTACATTTATATTAACAAAACCAGATTTATTATATTGAACTTTATCCTTATACCAATACTAGTTATAGTGACACATATAACCAAAATGGTATTCACGCTTACATTGTAAAATCTAATGTATATATTATAAAATAATTGAAAATAATTTATACGATCTAAAAAAGGGGGATGTTGTGTAAATGCTATCGCTAATAAATTCGTCATACCATAAAGATTTACTTGACATCAATATTTAAGTACGCTTATTGACAATCGTTCAATAAGTAGTAAGTTTTTACTCCGTAACGCGCCTTGTCAAATTTAATTTCCGGCATTCCCTTTTTTCCCTCGATCGAGAAGACACGTGAAAATCAAACCATAACTAAATAAAGTATTTTTTAAGCTAAAATAAAACGAAAGCTTTTCATTTGTATTACGGCAAATAGCACAAAATTAACTACCCATCCAAAGGAAAAGATGAAAGTATCATATGTGGCATATATGGATAATAATAACAATTGCAAACTATGTACCACAGGAAATCATCCTATCTATCACTGCAAGAAATTCTTAAACATGGCGGAAACAGACAGGTTAAGGTCGGCACAGCAACAAAGACTTTGTGTTAACTGTCTCAGAGATGATCACGTAACAAAAGTTTGTACCTCCAGTGGATGTAGGAAATGCAACAAGAAGCATAATTCATTATTACATTTACAACAAAACAAACAGAAGATATCAGTTCCGCATATGCAACCCACAAACAAAAAGGAGAGACGATTACAGTCTCATCCACATCTATGAAGCCAACAACAGGGCATCAGAATTATGTCATGTTAGTCACCGCAAAGGTACCTTTCAAGGCCACAAATGGTATCACACACGGATTCTGAGCAATACTAGATTCAGGTTCGCAAGTAAATATTGTCATAAATGCGGTCGTGATTTTTGAACTCGATCCGACGCAGCCTTCTGGTGCCTAAAGTACCCGACACACAGTGAGGATTTTGTAAAAAAAATTAAATAATTCAGCAGTTTGTAAACGAGCCGTCCGATTATTATGAAATTTCATACAACATTTGAGGAGGAGTCACAGAACTTAAGTCTGGAATTTTAACTATATAAGGGTTAAAAGGGGCGGAGCCAAAAATCCTAAAAGTGGGTATTATTTATTGCCACAGATATATACCGTTACAGAAAATGAAATCCGCCATGTCTATCATTTTAAGCATTTTATAGGAGAGGCAAAAACCTTGTTTAACAACATCATTATTTAATGACGGAATGGTGTGAAATTTTGCAAGGAGATGCATTTCTACGGCATCAATAAAAAAAGCAGAATCTTTTATTTTTTATAGGGCTGTTTCCACCAACTCAAAAAAATATTTCGCCAGAAAACGAGTTTTAATATTTCAATTTACACACAACGTAATGGAGATAAAAAATTTAATTTTCTCTCAAGATATGAGTAAATAAGATATTTGTATGAAATTTTTACACAATATGAAGAACGACATGGTGATTAATTCAGCATGATAAACTAAAAAAAAATGTTTTCTAGTAAATGAGGGATATGTGATATAAATACATTTAATATTCTTTTGGGATTTTAGAAAGGAGTAGTTAGTTAACGTGTGTAGAAAGAATTGAATTTATTACCTTTTGTACATAAGGTACCGGAATTTGTCCGATTTGCCCTAAAGCATTTTTCGCAGTCCACCATTGATCTTCGTCCTTCCTAATGATGGTTAATATTTCCCCACGTCTGAATGGTAAATCATCCTGGTCCTTATATATTACAAAATTAAAATCATAACATATATGTAAATAAATGTTTCTCTTTTTTCAACTACGTCTAGCTCATACTTACGCTGCCATCAAAATCAAACTTCCCCACTACTCGTTCAATCTTTTTCGGAGCCGGTTTACGCAGCGGTGTTGTATCCAAATAGTGTAATGTGTAGAATGTCAAAAGTTTTGATAAATTTTCAAATGATTGATCTCCAATGCGATAAACTATCTGGTCATTTTGCTGTATTTTATTTATAATGTAATTTCCAACTTTGGTGTCTTCTCTATGTAATAAAAGGAATTCATGGTGGATTGCGCAAATTAATTTTTTGCATATAATACCTTACGCACAAAACATAATCGCCTACAATAGAATTACTATCACGAACTAAAAACACACCGCGCTCACGTTCATTCATTAACACCTCAGTAGCATCTTGACGCGACATAGGCCCAAAGTACCAGCTGCAAATAAAATTCAATTAACCACACATTTAAAGCAGTAATCACCAATAATTGCTAACAATTTGGTCGCGATGTTTACCTGTTTTTATCATTGACATCGAAAGTGTCCATATCTACAATTTACGCTCATAAGACCATGAATAGAAGACTAAAATTTAATATACAATATGTGAAGACAAATTTTTGTTATAATTAATTTTTTAAATATAAAAAGTATTTTATATGTATGTATATTACATAAAGATAAGTTTGAAAAGATTCCAAATTTTGTAGCGCGATTATAGCGGAACTGGATTCGCTCGTGGCAATTTTTGCTTATCAACTTATTACTCGTAGATTATAGGCGACAGAGGAAGATATGATGGATCATCTCATTATGTTTTCAAAAAAAATTGTTCTGTGGAAACCCTGCTCTAGAAACGATTTCTTTTTTGATAATGCAACGTTTTCAAGATTTCTCTTCAACATACACAACTGGGTTATCCTTTATTTCCTATTCAGGAATCTCAGTGATTTTAATTTTTGTACAATAATATATACACATTAGGGTACTCTCGAAGAGCCAACTGATATTTATTTATTTGCTAGTGACATGATCAGTCAAAGATTTCCAGCAGCTAAATTTCGCTTTCCGTCATAGTCATATTAATAGATATAATGATATTAGTTAAAAAAGGACACCTGTATTACTATTTGTATCGAGACTACTAACGAACTAGTGAAAAAAGGACACAATGCTAGAGTAGAGTACTTGCCTCAAAATATGAGGAGTGTTTGTTCGTACCCTGGCTGAGCCAAAGTTGTTCGAAGAGTTACAAGAACTAGCATTCCCAGTGGGATATAACTATGTACAAATGAACTAGTTGGGGTCCTATGACATCCTAATGTTAGTTCGATGTATGGAAAAAGGACATATATGCAACTACATAGTAAAAAGTAACTAGTATAGTTTTAACTATATACTAGATACAGAAAAATATCGACATTTCCCCAGCTAAAAAAGTCTAGTTCAATTTTTCTGTTTAGAAAATTACATTAATTAATTAGAAGAATTCTATAAGAATTGAAAATACTGAACTTAAGCTCGATTAAGAAACTTTTCCTGAATATTTATTTATTTTTATTAAGAGCAGCACTCATACTCATACAATGCATTGAACTAGAAAAATAGGTTGTGTGGAGCAGAATAGAGAGGGAGTAAAGTCTGTCAACATTCGATTTGAACTTTTCCACATTGAAAGTGACAGGAAACATCTCTTCAAGTAGTTTGTGTCACAAAGGAACCGTATGGATAAAAAAAAAGTTTTCTCCGTAATGCTAGTGCTATATTTATTGGCCAATAGACCACAAATAGGTGTGCTCTTAATGAGGAGCGTGTTCTGCTTAAAAAGGTAGAACAAGGAAATGCACCCAACATTGCTTCGATGTTCCGGCGAATCCACAGAGTTGGATAGCCTACTGTCACCGATGAGCTTCGTCGCCCTCTCGTGTACGCGGTCGAGCACCCCAAAGTAGACTTTGAAGCGTTGGCTTCAAATGTCGAGACATCAAAAGCTGATTCCTTAATACTTATACCACTCATAGTTATAGATAGGAGCATCATTTTCAGCCATGCCTCTATGAGCACAGAATATGAACATGTTAGTCTATGTCTATGAGTAAGCATGCAACATTGAATCGTATGAGTTTTAATCTATCCTATTAATATAACCACATTCAGAAAATTTTGTTATATCATAATTTAAAGTATAATCAAGGTTGGCAAACGGTATCGTAAAAATATCAAATTCGATACCGGTATCATTGCAGATACCGAAACCCATTTCGGTTAGAAAATACTTATAACCAAAATACCGTTTACGTCTTCACCGGTATGTACCGGTATACCGATTTCCGCAAACGGTTCCTAGAGACTACATAGCTGGAATATATCTCCTCCGGTTGCCCTCCCCTGGCATAGCATCTTTCAGCTATCCTTGACTCCTGTTCACCGGAAATTGAAATTTACAGGAGGCCCTAATTTAGACTTACCAGATCACCACGGATCTTCAGCCTTGTATAATTAGGAAACTCACTTTTATCTTCGTTTTCAGATCATAATGTATACAAAGTTTATTGTTTAAACTTTAAAATGGTTTAAGGAGAAATATATATGTACGAGTATATATATATATCAATTTAAATATAATATTAAATTAAGTAATGTTACAATATTAAATTTAAATCAAATATACATACATATAGTTAGATAACAAAATTTGTGAATCAGATATACACCCTTATTCCAGTTGGCGACAGCGACGTCACGTCAATACAATACCAAAAAATTGGGGCTTATTAATTCGGTCTCGAGAACAAAATTTGTGCTACGGAAAATCTTTTTCCGTTCCCTAAGGTCTATAAATAGCATAAATCTGCCGACAGGAGTCGGAAGCTTTCGACAACGGATACACAAGCGCCAATTATTTTGTATTGCATTAAAGTGGCGACGATGTCAACAACTGGAATAAGGGTGATAATTGATAATCATTTATTAGTTATTTAATTATGACTTTATTTAGTTTATTCCTTTATGTATTTATTTAGTAATTATTTATTTATATAGGTATTTAGATATTTATTTTATTTATTTACGAATTGCGTTGCATTGCGTTATTTATTTTATTTATTACTGAGCTTTATTAGTTATTTGGTTAAAAATTTGTTTAGTTATTTATTTTATTTATTCACGAATTATAACTTTTAGGTATTCGTTATTAAAGTTCATGGATTAACTATTTATTATTTTAATTGGTTTGATATTTTATATATTATTGTAGGTATTAATTTGGTATAAGTAGTTACTTAATTAAATAGATTAGTTATTTGAATACTTTCTCTTTACCTAGATTCAAGTTTATCCTCGCAGGATTATTTGAAAACTATCAGTGATTGTAATATATAACCTAGTTACGGTTATGGTTAAGTTAAAAATTATACATCAGTAAGTGAGAATTTATTCACTATTTTAAATTTAAATTATAAGTTATTTTTGTTTTTGCTAAATTTTTTTATATTTTGAAAAAGAAATAGTACCGATCTCATAATTTAATAATATCAGGGTTAGTTTTCTGAACTTAGGTATACACGTAAAACACTTTAACCCTTTGACGCGAGAATTATAAAACAACGGAACTTAAGTTTTTGCTGCTTTATTTTTTGAAATGAATCTTAAAAAACATTTAAAATCTAATATAATTTTATGCTTACGTTTTCTTTTTCTTGTCGTAAAGGATTTTGTCTTGCATATTGCCATCTAAAAATACATATATATATATCCATATATAAAATATGTTTATGAAGCTATATCCTCACAAATCGAGTTTTTGTCTTAACTGAAAGGAAAATGCTATTTCGTCCTTGCTGCTCAAGCTATCTTAAAAGTTATAATAATTAAAGTTTAATGTGTTTAAATACAATTTCAAGAAATAATAATTCAAATAAAATGTTAGAAAAAATTTACTATTGTTACCCACTGTATTTAAATAAACAAAACGAGTAATTTTTAGTTTGCTACAAATTATAAAATCTAATTCTCATGAATATTGTAAATATATGAATAATAATTAAAAATGGAATAGAACGTCAATCCTTTTCTTTCTGAGGTTGGTTGGGTGAAAGGGGAATCTATTTAGGGGTCCTAGGTAAACTATTCTGCACTAGGACATAAAGAGGTAGGTTGAAGAGAGTTGGCACATAAAAAATATATAATAGTAAAATTTTTATGTATGATTCTTCCGATCCATTCAATTATTTTAGTTTTATAAAAAATAGGGAGTCTATAAAAAAATATGTTTTATGCTGTAAACATCGATGTTGTTGTAATTGTTTCCGTTTTCCTCTTTTTTGTTCTTTTTTTTTGAAAAATATTTTGCAACTAATCAAAAAACACCAAAATTTGTTTTATAGAATGAACAAATTAAAAAATATATTAAAAATATACATTTATAATGAAATATGCAAAAATATGTATTTATTATAAGATATGCAAAAATATGCACGAACAAATCGATACCATTTTGTCGCAAATTTGTTGATTCGCAAAGATATTGTATTTACGTTGAACTACGACCAACGACAGAAAACATGTATTTACATGAAAATCCTTTCCCTACTGATGAGCTATCATATGGCATTCTATTTTCCTCATCCGTAATAGAGAGAAGACTTAAAACGTCAGTATCTAATATATCATCCTTTTTTGAAGCAGGCACTGAAGTTTTCGACAACATGGTAATGAAAGGATTTGAAGAAACAAACAGACTATGTTCCAATTCTTCCATTGTGTTTTTTTTCGAATTTTTTCGAGTGTGAGGAAAGCGAAATTTTTTTGAGGTCTTTATTTTTGGCCTCGAGACCTTCTTCAAACATAATACCTATTGGAAGTGAAACATATTTGATGATTTCTGCGCCATGTATTAAAATTTTATAGACAGAAAAGAGGGCATGTAAAACCATGGATATAAGTCGAATAAATGGTTGCTGTTTGGTACGCATACAGTTGGAAAGCATATGTATTAATTTCATATACTGAAGCCATTGTGCGTAATAGAACGCTTAATTTATAAATTAATGAATAGTTAACACCAGTTATTTCAGAAGCCAATTTTGGCTGTTGAAAAAATTTTCTGGCTGTGTTGTAGTTGTACATTTCTCTTTTTATTGCCAATTTGCAAGTCTATGTAAACCTTTTCTGTGTAACTGACATTAATATAAAGGGCTGAAGCTTCCTCGCTTCCGATTCAATAACAGATTTTAATCTCTTCGGCCAATTTCCATCTATATTCAACATTGATACGATCTTGCATGCATTCCTCTTACCAGCCTTGTATAAACTGGTGCTTGCCGCAGACGTGAGCTCATCGCAAGGGATTTCTTTGGCAATATCAAAGACTTTTTTCTTTTTGTTTTTTCCTGACAGTCATTAAAACTTATTTCTGGTCGCCCAGAGCTTGGAGTTGAGTCTACTAATAAAAGTTCATCATCTAACCAGATCTTATTATTTTGCTCAAAAACCGGAAGCTTTCTCTCCACTTCATGTCTATTTTTGAGGTGAAACTTTTAATCCTTTTGGAAATTTCCGTGCGTTGGCCATCATTATATTTACCTATATCTATGATGTTATAAACATAAGTTTCGACAGAAGAAAATTTTTTTTAAGCTTCATCTTCCTCAATCCAAACCAAAAATGGTGTTTTCTTTGACACTGACATTGTAGCTAAAAAATATTATTTTTGAAAAAGTTGCAAAAAACTGCAGCTAATATTGGACACTTCACATAACAAGACACCATATTAAATTAAGAAACTAAAATTAGACCGAATCCAGTCTAATCACAGAAGTTTTACTCTTCAATAAGTGAATTTAATATCAAACATTACATTTCTTACTAGCACTATAAAGAGCTACGAATTTAAAAGACGAAACACAATCACAGACCACAAACATATTTTTTCTGCTAAATACATCCCTTTTATTTTAACTATAAAAAATAAATAGAATTTTTAGTTTAAAATTTGTTAACGCACTAGTAATCCCAAATTATTATTTTACTTATTAATTAAAATATTTTTTTAATAAAAATACATTGAAATTGATTATTGAGGGGTTTAGCTGGATCCTATGCGCATTTAACTGTTGCTAATGCAGATCATCAAGGAACCTTTACCCAAAAATTTCTTAGAACAACTGAAAAACGTAAATGATGTATTTGATGTATAAGTTATTGAACGCAAAACGATTTTGGCGACAAAATATATTTTGAAATATTGATTTAATCGGAGCTAGATTGATTGTCTAATAATTTATAAATGCAACCATTATTTTCATCGATCTTGCATGGAGAACTACCTATCTAGCACCGCACAGTGTCCAACTTTTAAGAAACCATGCGCTGTAGTTGATCTTAAAGAGGTAAATTTGTCTACTCAACCAGATTATCAAACTAAGCAAAGTTTTAGAGGTAGAGGCCGTGGTAATGCACCCTTACCATTTAATACACGTAGCCAGAGTAGAACATTGTTTCCCGATAGCCAACATCGCACAGTGGCACATTTGAAAAGATGGCGGCCAAAACTCTTAAAAAATTTTTTTTTTTTGTGACACCGATATAATTTTTTTTTTATATAAAAGGAACCTCGAAATCCAGAAATTTAAGCTTTTATTTCGATTATTTCTCTTCGAATAGGGTGATCAAAAACGCGCTTTTTTTAAGAGAAGCTGAAATTCAAAATATTTTGGAAAATTTTTGAAGTTCAAGTGGGCAGAACTTTTTTGGTTTTATATATTTTTGGAAACAATTTTTTTCTTCACACAATATCATTTCTTAACTTATAAAATAGTTTAAAAAAATCGTGCCTTACTTTGCTCGAGTCCCAGATTTAGGCATTGCAATAAAGGTCTAAAATATACCCAAATCTCGATGTTTGCGTCTCTAGGAACTACAATGATTTTACTGCTTGCATGTCGGATATTTTAGGTATGGGAGTATTGTGTGTATGTTTTTCTTTTTTTTTTTCGAAGAAGTTTTATTAATGAAAAGGGTATAATAAAAGACTGTTATTACAATGCATTAAATGCATTTTTGTAATTTAAAAAATGTATAGGTACATATAAGCGGGGGTAGGTACATGAGTTGTTGTATTTTTGGACTGATATATTCGACCTTTTGTTATACCTTTATTGTGTACACAGGTAGCTGCTGCTCATATAAAGGTTAAAATACGATAGACACATCAGGTTTTCTTGAAATAATAAAAGAGAATTGAAGTAACTTGTCGGTACAAGCATGTCTGTACTCCTCTTCTTTCTTCTTTCCTCTCTCTCGTTTAAACACATACCTGCTTCAAGAAAATTTGATGTGTATAAAAACAGACAAAATTAATAAAGACGATCAGTATTGTCAAAACGATGGCTAAGTTCAGTTATAACGATCTTGCTAAAATTTATTTTGAACAAAAAAATAAAAATGATGTTATATTACACATTTTAAAAGACCCTTATTTTGAGTTGTGCGACCATTTAAAAAAAATTAATAATTTTTTAACACGATTAAATAAACGGTATAATGAATGTCATAGAAATAAGGAAAAAATGTTTAACTGCAACAAACAATGGCTTACAACCGAACTTGTATTTGAAAGCCAACCAAAGTGAAAGGTCCCGAAGACGAAAGCTGCAAAGCATTAATGAAGAATTTTCTCAAGAAATAATTAAAGATACGTTTTTCCATCAACTAGGACCAACAAAAAATAAAATTAAAAAAAACTGATATAATAGAAAATGTAATGAAAGCGAGCCCCAAGCGTGTAAAAAGGATTTTAAAGAGCATTCCAACACCAATTGATGATAAAAAATTTACATCTGAAGAAGCATTTTCAATATTTGTGGACTTAAAGCTAACAAAATATCAGTATATGGAATTGCGAAAGCGGGCAGTTGGAAAACATTGCTCCATTTATCCAGAATATAGAGATTGGGTTTTAATTAAAAAAGATTGTTACCACCACAAAATTCTATAAACATAACAGAAAGTTCAGCAGAGGTGGTATTGCAAGACATATTAAATCATACTGCGGAAAGATTGTTGAATACATTGGACGCAGATAATATTAAAAAGCTTGGTGACTGCATGGGGATGCGATGGATCTTCTGGACAAAAGCGATATAAGCAGTAAAATGCAGAAAAAATATCATATTCTGACTTATTTATGATATCTTTTGTTCCGTTAAGACTAAAAACAAATAACATTAATTTTGAGCCATCTACTAGCAAAGAAACCGATATTGACATATGGAAAAACGAAATACCTTCCTCAACAAAATATTGCAGACAAATTAAATTTGCTTTTAAGAAGGAAACGAAGGATGTAATATTAGAAGAAGTATCTAAACTTAAACAACAAATAGATAAGCTTCAACCGATAACTTTGTTACTTAACGATCAAGAGATTCAAATAAACTATCAAATGTTACTTACAATGATTGATGGAAAAGTTGCACAGGCCATAACTGAAATAAAATCATCTTCGAGCTGTGTTATTTGCAAAAAAACTGCAAGCCAATTAAGTCAACTTCCAACAGAAGACACTACTTTCCAATAAGCCTATGAGTTTGGCTTGTCCCCACTCCATGCTAAAATTCGATTTATGGAAAACATATTAAAGCTAAGCTATGATTTAGATTTTAAAGGAACAGTACGAAATAATGACGAAAATAAAGCCAAAAGAGAGGCAAAAAAGAAACACGTACAAGAAAAATATTTAGAATTGGGTTTACTGATCGATCAGCCAAAGCAAGGAGAAGGAAACACAAATGATGGCAACACAGCAAGAAATTTTTTTCTGATCCTGAAACTGCTGCAGCTATTACAGGAGTAGATTTTGAATTAATAAAACGCTACAAAATCATACTGCAAGTAATATCATGCGATAAAATGATAAATGCAAGAAAATTCGGTCAGTATGCTAATGAAACAGCGAAACTATACAACGAAAAATATGATTGGAGGAATATGCCATCGACAGTCCATAAAATACTATATCATGGGGAAAACATTATTCAACACAATATGCTGCCGATTGGAGATCTTTCTGAAGAAGCGCAAGAAAAAAGGAACAAAGATTATAGATATTTTCGCCAGCACAATACAAGAAAGATATATAGATATAGTACCAATGACGACCTCTTTAATATTTTACTGTGCACTTCTGATCCATATATCTCCAGCATTCGACAAAAATGGAATTTCACCCCCATGGAATTGGACATAGACGCCAAGCAGCTCCTTGAAGATGAACAGGAGACATACTTAGATGAAATTTTCACTAAGACAGTTAAATGAAAAATGTATTCTATGCAAATTAACATAAAAATTAGAGCAAAAAAGCACAATAAATATTGAAAATTTATAAAAGAGATTTTATTTTATTTGGAATAAAAAGATTTTCTTAGAATTTATGGTAAAACCTTTTTTCGAATATGGATCTCCTACATATCTGTTATGGATTCACGTTTAAAATATATTTAAATTGTTCATATAATGATAACATTTAAAGCTGTCGAACTTACATTTGTTAGTGAATTATGATCACCAAGGCTATTTTACGAAATTTGACTCACAAGGGCCCTATGAGTTAATATGGACTGATTGCCCTAAAATTTCACAGGGATATCAACGACTAAAATAAAATTAGTTTTGCTAAGTATTATATCAATATTAATATATTTAAAACAATTATGAGCTTCAAACCCGTATTCTAAGTGGTCCATTGGAGAAGAAGGCTAAAGGTCAAAATAAAATGGACCCGGTTGGATGGCTTAGTTAAGTATGTAATTTTTTAGTTCAGTTAACGTTACTTTTTATAAAATGCAATGTTAAATCACTACATTCACAAATTTATTTTTTTAAGGCTGATAATACCTATATTTTTAAAACTAATTTTTCAATCATATATAAGTGTACTTTAATAAGGCCCGATTTTAAAGTAAATACATTAAATTGAAGCATAAAATATCTTCTATCCAAAAAAATTTTATTCAAAAATTTCAACCCAGTCAAAAGTTATAGAATTTTGACCGCCAGCTCACAAAATGTGCCACTGTGCGTCGTTAAGTAGAAACCGAGCAAGAATTACCGGCAGAAAATTATTATGAGGTGCTCAGCCTCCTAGGTCTCTTCGAGAAAATTTTAACGCGTCTGTTGACTATAATCAACTGAATCAAATGATTGCAACAACTATGGCTCAACTGTTATCTAATTTGAATTTTGCGCCACCTCCACCATCACAATCTAATCCAATTGATAATGAACATAATAGCAATGCTGTGAATCACCACTCGAACGCTCCGACCAATCGTCGTACCCAGTCAAATAACACTGTACAACAGCCACAATAGCCTTTAGATAAAAGTATGCGGACTATATAGATTTTCTCAGTTTTTCTCTATCACGTAGAGATTTTTTTTATGGGCGTGGCTAATTTTGCCCCCTAAATTAGTCGGCCATACTAATATATTTTAATATAACTCGAAAACCGCTATTTCGATTTTAATAAATAATAAACCAAAAGACGCGCCACAAAATTTTGTTAAAAAAAATTAATAATAATTTTTTACCTATCTTTTATTGTTTCGGAGTTATTCAGAATTTAAAAAAGAAAAAAGTTTTTTTATGCAAAAAACGCGTAATTTTTTTTACATGAAAATTGCAATAAAAAAATCAGAAACTCAAAAATTTTATATTTCTTAAATTTTTCTTAAAACCACATATCCTAGGAATAAAACAAGCTATAAAACATGAAAATCCAGCAATAAATATTGATTTTATTCACAATTTAAAGCAGGTACCTAAAAATGGAAAAATGTGTGTAAAGCATTAAATGCTGATCTAATGTTTTTTTTTTATTTGAGCTGCCAATAATTGACTTGCGATTTCCTTTGATCAAACCTCTTAAAGCCCTTGAACAGCTATTACAACATATTTTTGGTAGCCAATATTTATCTCTTTCATCGATAGGAAACCCAAAGCATAGCTTATAGGAGTTCTTAACCTGGGAAGTTATTGTCTGCCGTTGCGATTTTAATGTTAAATCACCACATACATAACAGAATGAATCAGCAGAATTTTTACAAAGCCTTGGCATTTTGAAACCTGCAACAATTTGATACAAAACTATTACTTCGCATCATAAATACAACATTTTGAATTAGTAATAATAATAACTAACCAAAAAATAGATGAAGAAATTATCACTTTTTAAATTCAGCTTATGCTAAATTTTTAGGTCTATTTTTTTAAATTTTGTTGCGGTTGAAAATTGACTTTTCGGTTTCACAAACAGTTATTGTATGGCAACGGATGAGTGAACATACTTATGTATACCCAAAATTCTTTATTTTATATTTTCTTTTAGTTCTGTTACCTGCCCGCAATGCCTTTTCAATAGCATTACCAGATGTAAATGTGACTGCATTTAATGCATTACACACATTTTTTCATTTTTAGGTACCTTCTTTAAATTGTGAATAAAATGAAGATTTATTGCTGGATTTTCATGTTTTATAGCTTGTTTTATTCCTAGGATATGTGGTTTTAAGAAAAATGTAAGATATATAAAAGTTTTGAGTTTCAGATTTTTTTATTGCAATTTTCATGTAAAAAAATTACGCGATTTTTGCATAAAAAAAACTTTTTTCTTTTTTAAATTCTAAATAACTCCGAAACCATAAAAGATAGGTAAAAAATGATTATTAATTTTTTTTAACAAAATTTTGTGGCGCGTCTTTATGGTTTATTATTTATTAAAATCGAAATAGCGGTTTTCGAGATATAGTAAAATATATTAGTATGGCCGACTAATTTAGGGGGCAAAATTAGCCACGCCCATTAAAAAAAATCTCTACGTGATAGAGAAAAACTGAAAGCAGATTTGAATTTAACGCATCGAAATCCATATAGTCCGCGAAATTTTATCTAAAGGACAGCCAAAAAATGTTATTTTGTTGTACAGTGTAATTCATCTAGGGATCATAACACCAATTATCATAATACATTTTCTAATCGATTCGTTCAAATTCTAATACCTCTGCTTTTAATCCAGACAAGTTCTTCAGGTTTGACTGTTGACGAATTTCTATACCGCATCAATTCTTTGACTTGCGATAATTTCGAAGGAGATTTTACTCCTGTTGTTAAAAATTTAAATGTGCCTCTACATGGCAAAGCCAAAGACTTGTATTGGCGTTACTGAAAGCAAGTGTATACCATTAGCTGGGAAGAATTTTGCGAAGCTCTCAAAGGCCAATACAGAGATTTTAAATCCTCGCTTGACATCAAAGAAGAATGACGTAATAGAAAGCAAAAGGTAGGTGAAACTTTCGACGCATTTTTCTCTGTTATTTCTTCGATCATGGATCGTTTGCCTTCCCCTATTCCAGAGGCGGAACTTATCGAAATTTTGACCAGAAACCTTAGGTCAGAAATTCTCCAAAATATTCTGTATTTGCCAGTGCACTCAATATCTCATTTAAGGAAGTTGGTACAAATGCGAGAAACATTTTGGGAGGAAGAGCATGTGCGTAGAAACTTACTAGCTCGTACACCCAATTATCCTATAATAAGAAGTCAAGTGGCGGAGTTAGAGTTTGATGAAGACCCTGATGAGTTGGTATCAGGTAGTGAGGAAGTTAACACCATCGTAGCAAATGAAAGAATAGGTTGTTGTTGGAATTGTGGTGATAGAGAACATTTTTGGTACGATTGTCTCAAAGATCGTACAATATTTTGTTATGGTTGCGAAGCAAAAGACACATATAAACCACAATGTCAGAAATGTTCAAATAAAAAATTAAATTTTTAAAAAAACCCAAATTCGAATTAAAAAAACTAGAGACCGCTGACACCCCAGTGAACTCTAATCATACACAGATTGATAAAAACATAACCAGACTTTGCAAACAATCAAACACCCAAACAGTTACAGTTTTGCAAAAACCAAAAACGCCAATCGTTGTCCCAGAGGACGATTGTTCTAAAATAATTTTTCCTATTTTTCCTTACCATGTACGTTGGCAAAGTTACGTTGATAAGCGAAAGAAAATTTTTAACACCAAGGCTATAAATCAGGTTACGACTAAACCAAAAAGATCCACTCTTCGAATGAGAAAATTCTAAAAGCTACGCAGAAAATGTAAAAATTTTTAATTTCAGCTATTATTAATAATCTTCATGATAATTGTTTTTATGCGAAAGTTTCCTTTCTTGGCCTAACAGAATTTGGACTTCTCGAAACAGGTTCAAATATCCCTTGCATAGGTGGAAATTTAGCACAGATGAACTTTTCAACTATGGAAAATTTTTATAAATCTCGGTCAGAAGTAAAAACGGCTAATGGTCATAATTCCATCGATAGCACAACGTCTTATATTAGGCATTGACTTCCGGAACGCATTTAATTTGACTCCTAACATTATTGAATCCGTTGATGTAACAGATCAAAGTAAATTATAACGCGGTGAGTCATCTGTTGGTGAAAACCGATTGTCTGAAGTCAAATCTGAACCCGAAATACATTAATGAACCCGAATAAACATTATCAGTTGTTCAATGCCAACAATTGAATGCAATAATTGCATTGTTTCCCAACTTCAAACAGCAAGGTTTAGGAAGAACCGGATTAATCCAACATAATATCAATAAAAAAAATAGGAGACTCGAAACCTATAAAACAAAGGTTTTATCCCGTTTCGCCTGCTGTTGACAAACTAATGTTTGAGGAAATAGACTGAATGTTTGCTTTAAAAGTAATAGAACCATCCCAGTCGCCATGGAGTTCACCCGTGTGTTTAGTAATCAAGCCAAACAAAGTTCATCTTTGTCTGGATGCAAGAAAACTCAATTCTGTGACACGCTTTATAAAGGGCATATTTGCCAGGCTTCCAAAAGCCAATATAATAACAAAGTTAGACTTGAAAGATGCCTAGTGGCAAATTGGCTTATCCGATTCTGCAAAACCGTTAACAGCCTTTACCATACCCGCCGCCCCCTTTATCAATTTACAGTGATGCCATTCGAGCTTTGTAATGCGTCTTCGACAATGTGCCGCTTAATTGATCAAATCAATTTTGGATACCTGGACGATTTGGTAACTGTGTCAGAAGATTTTACATCTCACCTTTCTAGGAGTATTTTAGTCCGTATCGCAGAATAGTTTCGAAAGACTAACTTGAGTTTGAACATCACAGAGTAAATTTTGTGTTACCCGAGTTCCTTACCTAGGATACGTAAAGGAGGTATTTCAACTGACCCCGAAAAGGTAAGTGCCATTGTAAGCTGGCCAGTCCCAAAAACGATTAGGCAAGTTCGTGGTTTCTTAGTCATCTCGAAGAAACGAAAATTTGTTGGACACCTGAAGCGAACGCAGCTTTTGAGCAGATTAAAAAACTTCTCACCACTACCCCTGTCTTAATCCTGATTTTCCACTGCGATGCAAGCGACTATTGTATAGGTGCTGTGTTAGTTCAGCTTGACACTCAAGGGAACGAAAGACCTGTAGCCCTCATGAGTAAAAAGCTTAATAGCGCCCAAAGAAACTACAGCGTAACAGAAAGATAAAGGTGACTTGCTGTATAAACTGGTGGATGGCTACGAAGTAAAACTGGTTCCTAGTGGTATGCGACGCGAAATAATAAGATGCCCCCACTAGAAAGGTCATTTTGCACTTAAAAAGACGAAAGAGTTAATTCGTCGAATTTATTATATACCGAAGCTAGATGACAAGATTCAATTTCACATTACAAATTACGTAATATGGTCAACAATAGAAAACACGGGAAGCAGGAAGGTCAATTACACCCCATTCATAAGTATGACGAACCACTTCATACATACCACATCGATCATCTAACTCATCTACTCTAACGAACCAAGTTAGAGTCAACGAGCAAAATATATAAGCATATTATTTCAGTTATCGATGCTTTCACAAAGTTAAGTTGGTTGTATCCGACTCGTTCAACAGCTGTAAGTGAATTCATTACAACCTTAAAATCTCAGTGTAATTTTCGGAAATCCTTCTCAAATTACATCTGACAGATGTTCAGCTTTTATCTCCGAAGATTTCGTGAAATATTGCCAAGATGAAGGTATAAATCATTCATTGATAACAACTGGATTACCAAGAGTGTTACATAGTTATATTACTTCGTTGATCCTGTAGAAAAAAGGAGTAAGATAAAATGTCGCCAGGAAAAGGTAAGACCTACAGCTGTGTTATGTGCAGAAACAAGGACAATGACAGAATGGTCCAGTGTGGCACATGCGACCGATGGTGCCACTATGATTGCGCTGGTGTGGGTGATAAAATCAGTGACCTAAGTTGGCATTGCGTAATGCGCAACGAATCACAAGCAAACGCATTGGGCCAATCATTAGATGCTCTCGATAATGCATCATCCCCATTAGCGGTTTACGGCGCACCACCTGAAATACAGGTAGATCCTGCTGCCAAGGAAATGCATCAAGGTAGTGGTGGACAACCGAACGTAATTTCAATGTCACCACATACAGCAGCCATGGTACAGGCAGGTTTACCTAGTTCAAGTACGACGCCACAATATATAACAAATAGCGTATGCAACATTCCAACAAACAAAACGCCTTTGTATACGTTGGCTACAACAACAAATACATCAGCCTATAATCAAGCGTTGTCAGGCACGCCGGTAACAACAAATTCAATGTCGTATAAAAACAACAACACATGCCACGACAACAGACAAGCATCTACATGCACAGGAATGTCAACAAGTTTTAACGTCGCTTCTAATTTGAATTCAGCAACAATATTTCAGCAACATGCAACAGATAATGTTTATATGTACAATCAGTACAACAGTGTGCAAAACGCTCAGACTGGGAATCGGAAGCGAACAGTTTAAGGGCAAAGGGCATTAGAATTGGAAATGTTAGGGGAGGAACAGAAATTAAAACAACGTTATTTGATGAAAAGGTATGAGATATTACAACAATTTCCAGACGAGCAGAGTAACTGTTAACCAAACAATTCGGCGGAGACATATACAACTCAACAAGGCACCTTTGTTAATACAATTATAACCATCCCTTCACCTCAACAGCTAGCTGCAAGGCAAGTACTTCCAACGAAATTGCCGGCATTATACGGTGATCCTAAAGAGTGGCCTATATTTATAAGCACATTTGAGAATAGTACAACAGTAGGTGGGTATTCTAAAACTGAAAACCTAGTTCGTTTGCAACAGTGTCTAAAGGGCAAAGCACGAGAAAACGTTCGTCATATGTTTATGATACCACATATGGTACCAGAAATACTGCAGACGCTAAAAATGTATTTTGGTCGCCCTGAGTTGATCCTGGAACGCATGATCAGAAAGGCCGTCTCCTAAAGACAGGTCAGACGCAATTATAGATTTTGCTATGTATGTACGCAACATTTGTGCAACAATTGAAGCCTGCAAAATGAATGCTCAGCTTTACAACCCAACGCTTTTGAAGGAGTTATTGGTCAAGCTTTCGAATAATTATAAAATGCAATGGGCAATGCAACCAAAGCCAAATGGTGTCCCAACTTTGAAATTATTTAGTGAATGGCTCTATACATTAGTGGATGTAGCATCACAGGTAACATCACCAATATTTTCAAAAAAGAGCGGTGTTATTAACACCCACACTGAGGTTTTAACAAGGGACGAAATAAGATGCTTTGCGTGTAATAATGCTGGTCATAAACTATCTAATTGTTCAAAATTTACAAAGCTAAATATAGAAAAAAAGTGGTCAATCATAAGACAGAATCATGTTTGTAAAACGTTTTAAAAGTACATCGTCGCAAATGTTTTATAGATAGAGAATGTGGGATTGAAGGCTGCAAAGCAAAGCACCATTCGCTATTACACAATACAAATGTCCATTTAAAAGAAACCAGCTGTGCTGCCAGTGTGAACTCCCACCGTGAAGGCGATAATACCACGCTTTTCAGAATAATACCAGTACGATTTCATGCGGGCAATAAGTGTGTCGACACGTATGCATTCCTGGATGTAGGATCATCAATCACGTTGTTGGAAGAAGAGACATTCAAGGAGCTAGGTGCCCATGGTACTAAAGAGACATTATGTCTTAAATTGACCAGTGATACAACACGAATGGAGCTAGAATCGCATAAAACATCCATTAGAATATCTAGTCCTCAAAATAATTCATCTTATAAGCTGAACGTACGTACCGTTAATAATCTTCCACTTCCAACACAAACAATTGATGACAGGGCTATTAAGACCAGGTATCGATATCTATTGGCAATTCCCATCAGCTCTTACAAAAATGCGAAGCCTACCATATCCATTGGCAGTGACAATTGGAACCTAGCTGTGCCACAGAAAATTTGTGAAGGTTCATGGTATCAACCTATAGCCACGAAAACTCGTTTAGGATGGACGATCCAAGGTAGATCAAGTGATGACGGCCAGGGCCATCAGGTAAATATGCATTTATGTGAGTGTGAAAAGAAACTCGATGAAATCCATTCGAGTGTAAAGCAAATATACGCTCTTGAGTCATCGCCTGTCAAAACAATGTAATCCGCTGAAAGGGTTATTAATGCACTTGAATCGACGTGTAAATATGTGAACGGCAGATTTGAAATCGGTCTACCATGGAAAAAAGAGAATGTAAATTTACCAGATAGCTTCAACACTGCATATAATCGTTCAATTTGCCTTCAAAATACAATGAAAAAAGATACCGAACTGAAAGCAAACGTCGAAAAAGAAATTAATAATTTAATAAACAAGGGCTATACCAGAAAATTAACCCCTTATGAGGTAGCCGCTGAAGACGTGCCTGTATGGTACCTTCCTATTTTCGTAACGAGCAATCCAAACAAACCTGATAGAATCAGATTGGTATGGGACGCAGCTGTCAAAACGGATGGACTGGCACTTAACGATTTCCTATTAAGTGGGCCTGATTTGTTAATTTCATTGAGTTTTATTTTCTTGGCATTCAGAATTGGTCGGATAGAATTATGTGGTGACATTTCTGAATGTTCCATTAGATTTTGGTAAGACAGAAAGATAGTCATGTGCAAAGATTTCTTTGGTGGAACGAAGAAGACATCGAAGTACCTTCTGTTTATAAAATGGATGCCTTAACATTTGGTCTTAATTGTGCACCGTGCATGGCACACTTTGTGCGTAATAGAAATGCTAGCCGCTTTGAGGTCCAATATCCGAGAGCTTCGAAGGCCATTAAGGAGCACCACTACGTTGATGATCTCATTGATAGCGTAGACAGTGAAGAGGAGACAAAACAACTGGCTGAACAAGTAACGAAAATACACGCCTCTGGTGGATTTACAATTCGAAATTGGACATCAAACTCGGCTGCTGTCTTGAATGAATTATACGGCCACGGACTTGGTTCGCAATCCGATAGGGAGTTGCGCGCAACAGAAAAAGTTCTGGACATTCATTGGGATCCCGTTAAAGACGTTTTTAAATTTATTTACAAATTCCCTAGGCTTTAGCGCAATATTTTGGATGAGCAAATAGTCCCCGCAAAGAGGGAAATTTTGAAAGTATTAATGTACATTTATGACCCCTTTGGTTTCGTCTCTTGCTACACTATTGGGCTAAAAATATTGCTTCAAGAAATATGGCGAGCTGAAATTAATTGGGACGACGAACTGCCTACAACTCTAGCAAAAAAGTGGCAACAATGGAAAGAGAATCTAACACACATTACATCCTTAGAGATTCCAAGATGCTATTCACTTCAACTCAAATCAGCAGACAACGTTCAGTTGCATACTTTATTTCGGATATGTGGAAATGGGTTCCATCTAAGATGAACCCAGCTGACCTTGCTACCAAATTTACAACGAAAATTAAACTATCACTATGGTTACATGGTCCTGAATTCTTATTAACCGATGAAAACAGATGGCCATATTGCGATGACCTCGGCCGCGTAGATGCGACGGAAATAAGAAATCACGCCTTTCAGATTCATACGGCAATATGTAATATGCCCTTGAACACAGAATATTTTTCCGATTGGAAACGCTTGTATCGAGCACTTGCAACCTTTATACTCTACCTGGAGATATTAAGGGTTAGATGCCAAAAGACATCTGTCACAAAGGAAGTTACTTTCGCAATGTTAAGCAAATCAAAATGTATATTATACAAAAGGGCTCAGTCTGATGTCTATGCAGCGGAAATCAATAGTTTAAAAATGGGTAAGAGTATTTCTAGAACTTCTCCACTAATATCTTTGAATGTATTTGTAGACAGTGATGGTCTTTTAAAAGTACGTGGACGAACGGAAAATCTTGCTTGCCATATACACGTTACTGTGCTACCAAAAGATCACAACATCACGACTTTTGTTGTTAAATATGCTCACGAAAGCAACCGCCATCGTTCGCATGAAACGGTGATAAATACCCTGTAACGTTCCGTCACAAATGACTCTACACTTTTTCCCGATACTGTATATTTGTCTATTTTAGTTTACAAATATTTAGTCACAAATCACTCTATATTTTCTTCCAACACTGTATATTTGTTTTATTTAATTTACCAACAGAAATAATACCAACAACTACACAACTGTTTTTATAAGTACACAACAAAACAAATACAACAACCACGCTCATGCAGACTAGAGAACATCGTACTAACATAAGTAAAATAACAACAACCACGTACATGCTTTTGTAAGCATACATGCTATAAAACACATGCAGGCTTTGTACAGATTGTAACTTAAAACGAACAAACTATGCAAATGGGAAAATACTTCTCAAAAACTTAAAATTATAATTATTATAAAACGATAAGTTTAGGCAACAAGCAATCAGGACGAGCTGGACGTCTTAGTACGGTATGCAGGGGCACTACCTGTATATTACGCAGAACGGACATCAACGTAAAGGCTTGTTCTAATTTTTGAAAGGAAGCATACAAGATCTACCGAATTCATCTTGGGCTTTTTATAATAAATAGTAGTTAGTATTCAAGATCTGCCGCATACATCTTGAATTTAATTTTAGTTAATTTTTTTTTATTTCAAGATCTACCGAATTCATCTTGAAGTAATTTATTTTTTTATATATATTCAAGATACCCCGAATTATCTTGAGTTTATTTCTTTTGCTTTGCCGTGTTTTCAAGATCTACCGAATTTATCTTGAAAACTCGTTTTATATTCAAGATCCCCCGAATACATCTTGAATTTATTTTTAGTTTATTTTATTTCAAGACCTACCGAATTCATCTTGAAATAATTTATTTTTTATATATATTCAAGATTCCCCGAATTCATCTTGAATTTATTTCTTTTGCTTTGCCGTGTTTTCAAAATCTACCGAATTCATCTTGAAAACTCGAGATCCCCCGAATACATCTTGAATTTAATTATAATTTATTTTATACTGGTTTCAAGATCCACCGAATTCATCTTGAAACTCATTTTTTTTTTGACCGAATACGCCCATAACTAGTTGGTATTAATTATAGCTGTCACCGCCTTTAATTAACTGACAATATACCCTGTAGTTTTAAGATATCCTAGTAGCATAAGTTTCGTTAAATAAAGCTTTGTGAATTTTCTTAACACCGAAGAAAATAAATCTTTTATTTCAAAGTTAGTGGACCTCTGGGATCGAACCTGGACAGACTGAGTCATACCCCAGCTGGAAAGAAAACCACGTTACAATGGCGCCCGAGCAGGGACTCGATTCGCAAAACGCATCCTGTGGTAAAGCCTCCAAAACAGCCACCAACGTCACCGAGTCGAGTCAAATACAAAGCAACGAAACTACACTACAAACTGATTCCCTTAATTGGGTCTACATGCTACGAAAGGAAAAACTAGTAGAGGTATGTCAGCAGAATGGTATTCCAATTACCGAAAGGGCCACAGTCAACCAATTAGGTCGACAGCTGAGCGAACTTGTCCGACGGAAGCGACAGCAAGCCTCCTCAGAAAACCTTCTCCATGCTTTAGAGGAAGAGGTCCTGTGCGAAGAGGAACAACTAATCACTGGACAGCAAATTACGCTTCATGTCCACCTGCAAGACAGCAGGAAGCCCATCCAAATACCCCCAGCGACGCAGAAGTAATGGCCACCATCCGAAGATGGAACGTCACGTATGATGGTGGGGAAAACTTAATTGAATTTATAGGGCGCTTGGAAGAGTTAGCGGAGTGCTACGGCTATCAACGCAGCCGTCTACTATTTTCTTTGCTAGAAATTTTGAAAGGTAGAGCACTACAGTGGTACCGATTTAAGAGGGAAGAATTTTCTACATGGGAGCAGTTCAAAGAACACGCAACACGCTTCTTTTTACCCAGGCGATACCTCTCCCAGCTAAAAGAAACAATCTACCATCGCAAGCAAGGTCCTAGAGAACGAGCTAAGGACTACATTATGTCCTTACAGCTCCTTATTCGGCAACATCCAGATCTTAAGAATCGTGATCACACCGACCGAATTTACGATGGCCTAAGATGTGAGTAAAAGCTTTACATACGTCAACACGATTTTTCTACCCTTGACGAATTGATGGAGCTTGTCGACGAATACGAGCTCATCAGAAGGGAGGAATCAAGACAAAATAGACCCCAACAGAATCACTATATGAACTCAGCGATGCCCACTAGTGCGTGCCAGCCTGGCCATACCCGCATGAATTGCACTGAATCCAGCCAACTTTATTATTCGCGATACCGTCGGGATAATATAATGTCCCAGGGATGCCCATGTCAACCCCACCAGTTCCAAACTGGCGACCGGTATTATCTCACCATAATGCTCTGCAATACCCTTGTACGAGCTCTCGTCGACACAGGGTCGACCTTAACTTTTATTAGTCGAGAAATTCGACAAATGCTCGAATCCCATAGTATTCGACCACGGCCGTATCATCGTAGCATGCAATTGGCAAACAGCTTTGTTATCGACAGAATTCAGGTCTAGCCCGTCTCAATTAAAGTGCATGGGTCCACTACCCGCATACTGGCCTCAGCACTGGATAGCCTAGCCGAACCCATCCTTGGCATGGACTTTCTACGCATGCGCAAAACTGTATTGTTAATTATGGTCGACAAGTAAAAATGCATGACGGTGGGACGAGTGCGCGACAAGCCGCACATGCCATCAAAACCAGAAATTTTATAACCGAAAATAAGGGAGAACAACTCAACGTGGCGGCAGACGTACTTTTCCGCAACCCCCTGCCACGCAATACACCAGACTCCCTAACAACAAACAAACCAGCCAAGTACCCAAAATGCAGGGGAAAACTACGCAACCCCTCGAGACAAATATCCGATTGTCACTTAATCAATCAGCTTGCAAGACCCAAAGCGATGGAACGAAGACCGACCCAACCTAAAGCTCCTGACAAAACTCGGAGCCACGTCATAAAAGCAGCTTCACCAGCCCCAGAACATATTCCGCCGTTCCTGCCGCCATAAGAAGCCAGACAAATAATCAAAAGGGCCGAAAACGTAACAACCGTCCTACCAAAAGAAATCACCGTCCATACCATCACCCACACTTCACCTACGACTGTGACAACATCCTGCCAGCCACCAACCACTTCGCCCCAACAGACGGAGGGGGAAGATTTCCAGAACGACATCCTCAACCTAACCCATGCAGACGAGCTATTCAGGGGCATCGTAATCAAGCCTCCACTTACCCAACGTAAGGTGCACAAATGGACAATTTACCCCCCAGGAAGACCAAAAGTCGAAGTGCGAATAAAGAATGGCATTGCCCGACTTCGGAGCCAGGGGCAAGAAAAAACGTTCCCCCTCAACCAAGCATAAAGCCTGATTGTATATATTATTTTTATGGACTAAATCAAATTAATTATTTGAAATGTATATTTGATCAAATTTATTAATTTAAGTGACTCAAACAAATTTATTGTTGACCTGAAGTCTTACTCATTTACTTGATTATAAATATTATTCTTGTAATATTTTGTATATTTATTTTTAAGTATTGAACGAATCAAATTGATCAATTTAAGTGAATTATTGATCTAAAATATTATATATTATTATATTATATTATCACCTGAACTATCAACTAAACCGAAGCTCCTAAAGCTCGGTAAAAGATTACCTTCGGGTAAGTGCAGATCGCAAGATCTTAACTCAGTTAAAACCCACTTTTGGGTTTCTTTTTTTTTTTTTTTTACTTTAAAGTAGGAGGGGACTGTAACGTTCCGTCACAAATGACTCTATACTTTTTCCCGATACTGTATATTTGTCTATTTTAGTTTACAAATATTTAGTCACAAATCACTCTATATTTTCTTCCAACACTGTATATTTGTTTTATTTAATTTACATTTTTTTTGTTTGTTTGTTATTGAAATCTTACCAAGAGAAATAATACCAACGACTACACAACTGTTTTTATAAGTACACAACAAACACAACAACCACGCTCATGCAGACTAAATAACATCGTACTAACAGAAGTAAAATAACAACAACCACGTACATGCTTTTGTAAGCATGCATGCTATAAAACACATGCAGGCTTTGTACAGATTGTAACTTAAAACGAACAAACTATACAAATGGGAAAATACTTCTCAAAAGCTTAAAATAATAATTATTATAAGACGATAAGTTTAGGCAACAAGCAATCAGGACGAGCTGGACGTCTTAGTACGGTAAGCAGGGGCACTGTATATTACGCAGAACGGACATCAACGTAAAGGCTTGTTCTAATTTTTGAAAGGAAGCATACAAGATCTACCGAATTCATCTTGGGCTTTCTATAATAAATAGTAGTTAGTATTCAAGATCTGCCGCATACATCTTGAATTTAATTTTAGTTAATTTTTTTTATTTCAAGATCTACCAAATTCATCGTGAAATAATTTATTCAAGATCCCCCGAATTCATCTTGAGTTTATTTCTTTTGCTTTGCCGTGTTTTCAAGATCTACCGAATTTATCTTGAAAACTCGTTTTATATTCAAGATCCCCCGAATACATCTTGAATTTATTTTTAATTTATTTTATTTCAAGACCTACCGAATTCATCGTGAAATAATTTATTCAAGATCCCCCGAATTCATCTTGAGTTTATTTCTTTTGCTTTGCCGTGTTTTCAAGATCTACCGAATTTATCTTGAAAACTCGTTTTATATTCAAGATCCCCCGAATACATCTTGAATTTATTTTTAGTTTATTTTATTTCAAGACCTACCGAATTCATCTTGAAATAATTTATTTTTTATATATATTCAAGATTCCCCGAATTCATCTTGAATTTATTTCTTTTGCTTTGCCGTGTTTTCAAGATCTACCGAATTCATCTTGAAAACTCGTTTTATGTTCAAGATCCCCCGAATACATCTTGAATTTAATTATGAGAGCCACCGAATTCCTCTCGCCCGCATTTACTAAACGGCCTCACAAGGCCTACCGAATACGCCCATAACTAGTTGGTATTAATTATAGCTGTCACCGCCTTTAATTAACTGACAATATACCCTGTAGTTTTAAGATATACTAGTAGCATAAGTTTCGTTAAATAAAGCTTTGTGTATTTTCTTAACACCGAAGAAAATAAATCTTTTATTTCAAAGTTAGTGGACCTTTGGGATCGAACCTGGACAGACTGAGTCATACCCCAGCTGGAAAGAAAAACCACGTTACAATGGCGCCCGAGCAGGGACTCGATTCGCAAAACGCATCCTGTGGTAAAGCCTCCAAAACAGCCACCAACGTCACCGAGTCGAGTCAAATACAAAGCAACGAAACTACACTACAAACTGATTCCCTTAATTGGGTCTACATGCTACGAAAGGAAAAACTAGTAGAGGTATGTCAGCAGAATGGTATTCCAATTACCGAAAGGGCCACAGTCAACCAATTAGGTCGACAGCTGAGCGAACTTGTCCGACGAAAGCGACAGGAAGAGGTCCTGTGCGAAGAGGAACAACTAATCACTGGACAGCAAATTACGCTTCATGTCCACCTGCAAGACAGCAGGAAGCCCATCCAAATACCGTCAGCGACGCAGAAGTAATGGCCACCATCCGAAGATGGAACGTCACGTATGATGGTGGGGAAAACTTAATTGAATTTATAGGCCGCTTGGAAGAGTTAGCGGAGTGCTACGGCTATCAACGCAGCCGTCTACTATTTTCTTTGCTAGAAATTTTGAAAGGTAGAGCACTACAGTGGTACCGATTTAAGAGGGAAGAATTTTCTACATGGGAGCAGTTCAAAGAACACGCAACACGCTTCTTTTTACCCAGGCGATACCTCTCCCAGCTAAAAGAAACAATCTACCATCGCAAGCAAGGTCCTAGAGAACGAGCTAAGGACTACATTATGTCCTTACAGCTCCTTATTCGGCAACATCCAGATCTTAAGAATCGTGATCACACCGACCGAATTTACGATGGCCTAAGATGTGAGTACAAGCTTTACATACGTCAACACGATTTTTCTACCCTTGACGAATTGATGGAGCTTGTCGACGAATACGAGCTCATCAGAAGGGAGGAATCAAGACTAAATAGACCCCAACAGAATCACTATATGAACTCAGCGATGGCCACTAGTGCGTGCCAGCCTGGCCATACCCGCATGAATTGCACTGAATCCAGCCAACTTTTTTATTCGCGATACCGTCGGGATAATATAATGTCCCAGAGATGCCCATGTCAACCCCACCAGTTCCAAACTGGCGACCGGTATTATCTCACCATAATGCTCTGCAATACCCTTGTACGAGCTCTCGTCGACACAGGGTCGACCTTAACTTTTATTAGTCGAGAAATTCGACAAATGCTCGAATCCCATAGTATTCGACCACGGCCGTATCATCGTAGCATGCAATTGGCAGACAGCTCGGTTATCGACAGAATTCAGGTCTACCCCCTCTCAATTAAAGTGCATGGGTCCACTACCCGCCTACTGGCCTCAGCACTGGATAGCCTAGCCGAACCCATTATCCTTGGCATGGACTTTCTACGCATGCGCAAAACAGTATTGTTAATGGTCGACAAGTAAAAATGCATGACGGTGGGACAAGTGCGCGACAAGCCGCACATGCCATAAAACCAGAAATTTTATAACCGAAAATAAGGAAGAACAACTCAACGTGGCGGCAGACGTACTTTCCGCAACCCCCCGCCACGCAATACACCAGACTCCCTAACAACAAACAAACCAGCCAAGTACCGAAAATGCAGGGAAAAACTACGCAACCTCTCGAGACAAATATCCGATTGTCACTTAATCAATCAGCTTGCAAGACCCAAAGCGATGGAACGAAGACCGACCCAACCTAAAGCTCCTGACAAAACTCGGAGCCACGTCATAAAAGCAGCTTCACCAGCCCCAGAACATATTCCGCCGTTCCTGCCGCCATAAGAAGCCAGACAAATAATCAAAAGGGCCGAAAACGTAACAACCGTCCTACCAAAAGAAATCACCGTCCATACCATCACCCACACTTCACCTACGACTGTGACAACATCCTGCCAGCCACCAACCACTTCGCCCCAACAGACGGAGGGGGAAGATTTCCAGAACGACATCCTCAACCTAACCCATGCAGACGAGCTATTCAGGGGCATCGTAATCAAGCCTCCACTTACCCAACGTAAGGTGCACAAATGGACAATTTACCCCCCAGGAAGACCAAAAGTCGAAGTGCGAATAAAGAATGGCATTGCCCGACTTCGGAGCCAGGGGAAAGAAAAAACGTTCCCCCTCAACCAAGCATAAAGCATTTGCCTCATTGTATATATTATTTTTATGGACTGAATCAAATTAATTATTTGAAATGTATATATGATAAAATTTATTAATTTAAATGACTCAAACAAATTTGTTGTTGACCTGAAGTCTTACTCATTTACTTGATTATAAATATTATTCTTGTAATATTTTGTATATTTATTTTTAAGTATTGAACGAATCAAATTTATCAATTTAAGTGAATTATTATATATTATAAATATTTTTTTTGTTTTAATGAAAAAAACTATCACCTGAACTATCAACTGAGCCGAAGCTTCTAAAGCTCGGTAAAAGATTACCTTCGGGTAAGTGCAGATCGCAAGATCTTAACTCAGTTAAAACCCACTTTTGGGATTCTTTTTTTTTTGTTTACTTTAAAGTAGGAGGGGACTGTAACGTTCCGTCACAAATGACTCTATACTTTTTCCCGATACTGTATATTTGTCTATTTTAGTTTACAAATATTTAGTCACAAATCACTCTATATTTTCTTCCAAACCTTTTTTATTTGTTTTATTTAATTTACCAACAGAAATAATACCAAAAACTACACAACTGTTTTTATAAGTACACAACAAATACAACAAACACGCTCATGCAGACTAAATAACATCGTCTAACATAAGTAAAATAACAACAACCACGTACATGCTTTTGTAAGCATGCATGCTATAAAACACATGCAGGCTTTGTACAGATTGTAACTTAAAACGAACAAACTATGCAAATGGGAAAATACTTCTCAAAAGCTTAAAATAATAATTATTATAAGACGATAAGTTTAGGCAACAAGCAATCAGGACGAGCTGGACGTCTTAGTACGGTAAGCAGGGGCACTGTATATTACGCAGAACGGACATCAACGTAAAGGCTTGTTCTAATTTTTGAAAGGTGTTGTGATCCGTTTAGTGGATTTTTATTATATTATTAAGTCTGGAGGGATCCGTAGATATCGCAGACTGTTTATTAATTCAGTTATAATCTTACACCCTACCTTAGACTAAAAATTACCAGCTATTTATACTAATTTTTATACTAAATGTTGTTGCTGCTGCGGCAGTTGTTACTGTTGTTGTTGATGTTGCTGTTGGTGTTGCTGCTGTTGCGCTGTCAGCAATTATTATTTATTTATTATTTTTATCGCAATATCCATTGGTTTGCACCGTCGGCACTTAATGGTTCTTGCTGAATTGCAGTTATTGATGGTTGACTGTTGTTTTATATTTTGCCGGATTCCGGTTGTTGTTTTTGTTGTTATTGTCTTTAATGACTCACAACATTCCTCCCCCCTTCGAAGGAGAAGCATCCCAATTTTGGATGCTTCGAACTGATTGCGTGGGGTAAATGGGGAAACTTTTGCCGGATTCCGGTTGTTGTTTTTGTAGTTATTATATATTTTTCTTTACTATATTTTTAATTTAAGTCATATATGTGTGTAAATATGTAGTATTTTGTTTGGTTAGTAAGTTTAGAATATTTGAGATTTAAAATTTTAATTTTTATGAATGTACATATTTTCATTAATAATATGCATATATTATTACATCCTAGGTTTACAAATATAATGTTCTTAATGTTTTCATATGGTTTTCTATATATTCCTTAAATTACTATTTTTTTTTCTTGACCTACCTTACTTACTAATATATGTATGTGTGTTTTGTCATTTATACATAATATTTAGCCAGTTTGTTTATATATTTGATTTAAACTTGACCTACTTAACAATTTTTTTTTTTTTTTTTTTAATTTCTTGTGGCCTTAAAAATGGCTGTTTACCTCACATGCATAATCAACGTCTTGCTAGTTGCTTATAAATGTGTTGGTGCATGGCAAGAACTTCTCTTCTTTTTTTTTCAGTTGACAATTTTTTGTGTGCATGAAATTTTGGCAATAATGTAGATCTGTTATTTATATACATATGTATGTATGTATGTATGTATATGCGTATGTAGGCATTGTTATATGCACATATGTATGCATGGATGTATGTTATTAGTGTTATTATACCGTTGTGTTGCTGACTTCCTTGGGTGCGAGGTTTTTCCTCATCTTCGACCTCCTAATGGCTCCTTTGGTTATTTTATTTTCGGTTATCTTGACCCTTACATTTCCCTGTCTTTTGCACAGGACCACCACCGTAACTCCCAGGATCGCTACTATTAGTAGTGTTATGGCACTTATAGTTGTTACCACGACCTTGTGGAAGTGCAGCTCGCTTATTCGCTTGATATTTCTCTCCTGGTTGAGAACTATATCTGCGAATATTAGCGGTTTCTCTGTGCTGAGATTATCTGTCCTTTGGGGTATTGCGTAGCTTTGCTCGTACTTCAGTAGTCTATTTTTGAGTGTCCTGTTGCCAATTTGTATAGTACAATTATTAAATTGAATGTGGTAGTGTCCCTGTAGACTGATCACTCGGTCGTCGCAAATACTCTTCAAGCGCGTATGGTTTGTGTTTATCAATATTAGTCTACCGTTATCTAGTTGGATGATTTCGCTGTCTGTCTTTCGCATCATCTTGCATGGTTGTTTAAAAATGCAGTTTCGGGATTCCGTCAGCTCGAACAGCGCTTTGCCCTCCACAAATGTGAGTTTTTTCTTTCCACTCCTCAGGACCACTTCCAGAGGTTCATCTATTTGCAGCTTCTCTTGATTTGGTATCGCTGATCGTTCGCGTCTGACTTGTTATTATGCCGATTTTAACACCTCTTAGTTTCTCGATGTCTATTTGAAAGGTGTCAATCTCAGTCTTGGTTAGCAGGGACGGCGGGAAAATTCCGGTCTTGGCGAATGCTATGGCTTGCTGCAAGCTTTCCAATTTCCCTTTAAAAATCGAGATTTTTTTTTTGGATTTTCCTTCACCAATCGTTCGTCCAGCTTGTTTGCTGCATTGGGTTTGTTCTCGATGTCGCGTCTATCTGACAGTATAGCGGTTTTTAGTGTCTGCAGGGACTTATTGAAATTGTCATTGATGACTATCTGTTGGTTTAGTCCCTCTATCAGCTGGTGATTATTTTCATCTAATACCCTCTGGTGCTCCTCTATATTTTGTCTGTCTTCTTCATCCATGGTGCCAAAAACGAATCTCAGATAGGCACCTCCTGCGTTCACCAGACCTCTGATTCTTCTACGGGAGAGAAGTGTGTGCATGATGTCCTCCATCTCGTCTAGCTGGGTTTTCGCGATGACTCGGTGGGATGTCTCGCCAATAGCATCTAAATTATTATGGAATTGTTCCAGTACCCGCTCGATGTCGTCCAGGTTTATTACGTGTATTATGTAGTCGTACCTTTCCATGATCTGGGTGCTGCCTACGTGAATTTCAGTGTAACCATTATGAGATTCCAGTCTCTCGATGAACAATTCTGCGGTGGCTTCTAGTGTGAGAACTAATACCATCAACCCTACAAGTGGAAACTATGTGTTGACGTTTTGTTAGTTTGGTAACGGAGTTATGTTATTTAAACCTATCATTAACTTCAGCCCTCTGTTTTCTTTTTTTTTCTATTTTGTTTTATCATTCCTGCACACTATTTTCATTGTCCGGCAAATTTATCTTATAATTTATAGTTGGCGTCTGCTGAGTTCGGGGTGAGTTCCTTGTGCTTTCCTGTTGTTGGACATTTTATGTATTCCGTATTTTAGTGGCAATTCTTATTTCGTCCGCGCCGTCTGTCCATCATCTCTCTACAAATGGTTTGACTAAATTCCGATGGAGCGTCTTTAACCCTCCTTTTGCGAATATCTGGGCATTTACTGGCGTGGGAAGATTTTTTATTTCGTAGGGCCCCTCCCAAAGGGGTGAAAATTTGTTTTTTCGCATCTGCGCTTTTATCAGTACTTTATCACCTACCTTCAGGGTGCTAGGCCTTGCCGTTCTATCATACTGCTCTTTTGAGCGGAGCTTGGCCTTTTCTTGCTGCTTTCGTGCCATTTCATAAGCCTTTTGTATTTGGTGTTTCAGTACCTTAGAGTAGTCGTATGGGTTGTACATTGGGGTGCTTACTTTGAGGTTTGACGGTAATGGTGAGTCAAACCCATAAAGCACTTTGAACGGGGTCTGGCCGGTAGATACGTGAACTGTGTGGTTATGCACATGCATTGCCGGAGCCAACCACTGATCCCAGTTGGACCCGTCCTCCTTCACAAAGCTTCTCAGGTACTCAGCCAATGGCCGGTGAGTCCTTTCGAGAGACCCGTTGGCTTGTGGATGGTAGGGAGTGATATGTTGCTTTTTTATTCTCAAAAGTTTACACACACTCCCGAACAACTTGGAAGTAAAGTTTGTACCATTACCCGTTATGAGCTTTGTCGGTATACAATACTTGGTTATGATTTCGTTGTAGAAAATTCTTGCCACCGTTTCTGCTTCTGCGTCCGGCATGGGCGGGCAAATAAAAAATTTTGACAAATCATCCTGGAACGTCAGGATGTATTTGTTACCCATTGTAGTTACTGGCAGGGGGCCTACCATGTCCATATAAACCTTTTCGAAAGGTCTTGTTAGTGTATCGGTTAAGACCATGGGCTCCTTGTTAAGTGGCCCGCTTTTATTCTTTTGGCATGTAGGACAGTTTTTTATATATTATTTGATATTTCTCACCATGCCCTTCCATTTATATTGCTTCCTTATCGTTCTGTAGGTTTTCCAACTGCCTTGATGACCCCCTAGGGGCGAGTCATGGAAGCTTCTTAGGACTTCTTGGATATCCTTTTTCTGTGTTAGGAACGTTGTTGTGGCGGGGTTCTCGCCATCCGTATACTCATCTTCCTTTTCTGGGTCTTTCAGGGTTTTAGTCTGTTCTCTTGATTCTTTGTTTCTTTTCGCCTGAGCTCTGGTTACCACTCCAATATTTTGTTGGGAGCCTGCTTAATGCGTCTGCGTTCAAATTCGTCTTCCCTGGTTTGTAGGCAATTTCGAATTCGTATTCTGACAGCTTGTGCCTAAACCGTGCAAGTCTTGAAGTTTGGTCCTTGAGGTTGGCTATTCCCCTCAGGGGTTGATGGTCTGTAAATACGGTGAAGTGTCGGCCCAGAAGATATGGGCGGAAAGTATGTGTTGCCCATACTATGCCGAGCATTTCTTTTTCTATTGTTGAATATCTCTTTTCGGTGTCACTGAGGGTTCGGCTGGGAAATGCAATTGGATGATCCTTTCCGTTCTTTATTTGCGACAAGACCGCTCCTAATACTTCGTTACTTGCATCTGTTGTTACTCTAAATGGTTGAGTAAAATCTGGATAAATCAGGATTGGAGGATTTGCAATGCTTCCTTTGACCTTGTCTAAGGCCTCTTGACATTCTAAAGTCCACATGAACTTAGTATCCTTTTTTAGCAATTTCGTTATTGGAGCGGCCAGTTTCGCCATGCCTGCAACAAATTTTCTGTAGTAGTTGATCAACCCTAGGAGTGCCTGCACCTCTTTGATATTTCTTGGGGGCTTAAGTTGCTTCACACATTCTACCTTGGAGGGGTCGGGTAGCGCTCCCTCACTTGAGCATTTGTGGCCTAAATAGACGATTTCTCGTCTTAGAAATTGACATTTCTTGGTATTTAACTTGAGACCGCTCTCGCGGAGTCTTGTGAGGACATTTGTAATTTTTCTTTCGTGGTCCGCTACATTTCGTCCGTATACCACTATATCATCCAGGTATACGAAGCAGTCCAGGCCCTGTAGGCCTGTCAGGATAGTGTTCATGACCATTTGGAAAGTGGCCGGTGCCCCCGTTAAGCCAAACGGCATTCTGTTGAACTCGAAATGGCCTTTGTCTGTACTGAATGCTGTTTTTTCTTTGTCCTCTTCATTTACTAGAACTTGATGGTATCCACTCGCTAGATCCAATGTGGTAAAATACCGGCTATTTACTAATTGATCCAAAATTTCATCAATTCTAGGATAGGGAACACCTGTTTGATTGTAGCCTCATTCAACTTACGAAAATCAACGACCAGTCTGAATATCTTCTGACCGTCTTGCGATTTTTTGGGCACTAATAATATTGGTGAATTCCATGGAGATATACTAGGGCTTATTATTCCTTCCTGCAGTAGCTCTGACACTTGTAGGTTGATTTCTTCTTTGTGGATTTGAGGTAGACGATACTGTCTTTGGTCGATAGGCTGCTGTTCTCTTTTTACGGGTATTTTATGCTTTACTAATGGGGTGAACGGTAGTTTGTCACCGTTCAGCATGAACACATCGTGAAAGTTCTCACATAGCCTGTTCATGAACTCAGTCTCTTCTATATTCCAATTTTCTTCCGTCATTATGATGCTTTTCAAATGTTCTATTCTGTCTTTCTGGTTTATCCTTGGCAATGCTTGTTTTCCTGCTACCTCGTGTTGCGTGTAGTGATTAAAATTTGAAAATTGTACTTGGAAGTCTTTCTCTAATGGTAAATCTTGCTCCGTCGAGTTTAGTATGGGTACGGCCGCCTTTCCCTGTGTTACGTTGACAACCGTGTTCCCCATGTAGACACCTGGGGCCAATTCTTGCTTGTGGATAACTATAGTTTTGTCCTTTGAGTTGATTTGTATCGGCACTATTGTAACTGCTCTTCGCTGAAGGCTGACGGTTTTCTCTATATAGGCCGTGTAATGCGCCACTTCGTCATGAAGTCGAAAGGTCTTAATACACTTGTTGTCCCCTTTAAATAACCTCAAAGTGCCTTTTATTGAGTCTAACACACTCCGGTTCCAAATGTTGTCTCTCCCCAGAATGCCGTCTCCCGGGAGTTTATTACAGCCTGACACCACATGGAAGTCCCAATTTATGTCTTCCCTCCGGTCTATGTTTAAGGTTATTGCCAACCTAGTTGTAGCGCCTCCACCAAAGGCGCCCGTTAAAATCTTCATTTCGCCAAACCTTTTCTTAGGGTAACCTCTCATGACCTCTTCCTTCAGTATACTTGAGTCTGCCCCTGTATCTACTAGTAATGTCAGCTCTCCCGCTCGGGCTTCTTCGCACGGGATGGTGATGTACACTGCATTTATGTTATCTGGTGACCCCATATCACCCTTGCTGCTATTGGCCAGATGCGGTATGTGTCCTAAGACTACTCCCCAATCCCCTTTTGGTTGTGCGTCTTTCGCATGAGATACACTTTCGGGCCCCTGGTGGGAATTGTCCACACAATCTTCCTGTATCAATGCCTGTCCTGGTGAACTTCTTTTAACACCATCTTCTACTGCCGAGTTACACTTGACCGAAGCATTTTGCCTATGAAATGCTCGGTCAGTAGTAGGGAACTGCCAATTCGGGGACAATTAAAATTGTTAAATTGTGGCTGAAATTGTTAAATTGTGGGCTGAAATTGTTAAATTGTGGCTGAAATTGTTAAATTTTGGCTGAAATTTTAAAATTCTTGGAAATTTGTGAAATTTGATACCTATGTGTGTGTGTCCGTCCGTCCGTCTGTGTTTTTTGTTTACATTAGGAGTTTTTTGTTTATATTAACTTTTTTTATTTATGTTAAGTATATGTATGTATGTATGTATGTATGTATGACCGTGGGAACTTGTGCGTGGAATATTTTGTGGGAATACATTAAGGGGGTTTATAGCTTTAAGATTTTTATATTTGTATGATTTTTCCTAATGCCGACGGGAAAACATCTTTATTTTTTCTAATGCCGACGGGAAAGTTATAATTGTTGTTAGACTGTGGAAATTTGTTGATGTCCGTGATTTGGGCAGGTGAGGTTTTTGTAACATGTAACCGTGGGAATTTGCGGGTGTATCTTTAAGGCAGCCTGTGTTTGGTGGGGGCGGGTGTTGTTGTAATATGTATCCGTGGGAATTTGTGTGCGGAATATTTTGTAGGAATACATTAAGAGGTTTATAGGTTTGAGGCTTTTATATGTGTATGATTTCCTGATGCCAACGGGAAAACATGTTTATTTTTTTCAAATGCCGACGGGAAAACATGTTTATTTTTTCGAATGCCGACGGGAAAACATCATTATTATTTTTTTCAAATGCCGACGGTAAAATCATGGAAATGATTTTTCCTAATGCCGACGGAAAATTTGTGGGTGTGTCTAGCTGTAGGATTTGAAGTCTGGCTATGATTCTTGGAGGACGAGGTGTGTCTAGCTGTAGGAATTGAAGTCTGGCTGTGCTTGGTGGAGGGCGGGGTGTGTCTAGATTGTGAGACCTTAAGGCTGACCGTGATTTAGGTAGGTGAGGGTGTTTTGTAATATGTAACCGTGGGAATTCGGTGACGTATATGCTTGTTGGAATTTAAGCCAAGCTGTGCTTGGTGGGGGACGGGATGTATTTGAGGTAGATCGACTGGTGGAGGGTGGGGAGTTGTTGTAATATGTATCCGTGGGAATCTGTGTACATGTATGTATGTATGTCTGTAAGAGTTTAAGGCTGTCTGTGATTTATGAAAGGCGAGGTGAGACTGTTCATGTAATACGTATCCGTAGGAATCTGTGTATATGTATGTTCGTAGGAGTTTAAGGCTGATTGTGATTTGAGGTGGGGGAGGGTGTCGTTGTGATAGATAGATAGAATGTGCCTATGTGTGTGTGTGTATGTATGTATGTATATGTAGCAGTTTAAGTCTGTCCTTGATTTGAGGTAGGCGGGCGGCGTTATTGTAATATGTATATATAGGAATTTGGGAGTTTATATGTTTGTAGAAATTTTTGTGTATGTATGTCTGTAGAAGTTTAAGGCTGATCGTGATTTATGAGGGGCGAAGTGTTCATGAAATATATAACAGCGCAATTTGTGTGTATATCTGTAGGAGTTTAAGGCTGATCATGATTAATGAGAGGTGAGGTGAAGGTGTTCATGTATATGTATACGTACCTGTGTGTATGTATGTCTATATGAGTTTAAGGCTGATCGTGATTTAGGTTGTGAGATTGATAGATTGTATGTTACCTTGAGATTTTGTGTATGTATATCTGTAAGAACTTTAGGCTGACTGTGATTTGTGAGGGGAGGGACGTTGTTGAAATAGGTTTAATTTTTCGTAGATGAATTTTAGTATGTGTGTGTGTATGTGATTTTCTCACCATAGTATTTATATGTACATAGAAATAAATTCTTTCTCATATGAAAATTTTTTGCTAGAAAATATTATCATATATCTGAACTTCCCTAATCCTAGTATGTTTTTCATATTGGAGGATGAGATTGCTTTATATTTTATCAAGCTTAAATTTGTCCAGTGTTAAAGTCTGTCAGTTAGAAATTTGTTTATGTTTGTATAAATATTAATTTCAGATTTTGCAAAATTCTTGCGTACGATCGTGGTGATTTTTTTGTGTGTGTGTATGCGCGATAGAGTTTGACTGGTCTGTGATAAGTTTGTTTATTTAAGTACATTTGTCTTCTTCGACTTTCGTCTTCAAGCGTCAATAGCTTGGAGAACGGTTTGTATGTTTTCATGATGTAGATATGTAAGTGTGATTGTTAAAATCCAATAAATACTTGAGCATGGGTAAGAAATTTGATAATATGTGTACATATGGATCTACAAATTGATTTTATGTATGTATGTATGTACATACAAATAAGTCTGGGGCTCCCTGTTTAAATACATTTTTTTTGTCATGTGCTGTTGTTGCTGTTGTAAATATTCGCCTGGTATTTTGTGTATAGATGTGAAATATCTCGATAGTGTTTTTATTTGAAATTAAAAAAAGTTCTTTTAATTTTTAGATGTATTTACTTAAAAGTTTGTGAGGAGTTTCTGTTTTAAGTAAAATTTAATTCCTCTCTAGTTGTAGTAACTATAGTATAAATATTTAATATATTTTATTTCCATTTGTTTAAAGTTGATGTAGCCTATATAGTCAACGTTAGAAATTTTTCGGTGTAAAATTTTTTCCAACTATCATCTTTTTTCTTCACCTTTTTCATATATTTAAAAATCTTGCATTGGCTTTAAAAAATGACAAACGCTTTGAAATGAAACTGATCCAGCAGTCCAGCTTAGGTGATGATAGTTTTTTGTTAACCACTTTGCTTCTCTTTCCTTTTTTATCGATAAGCATTTAAAATCAAATGGCGGTTTTATAATGAAATTTTTATACTCATTATTGTTAAAAACATCCGTTACTTCTTTTTGTAATGAAAATCATTCGAAACCTTACTCGACTATTAAAACCATTTTTTCATTCATATTACTTAATTTATAAGACTTTCAGGACTTTCTATTATTCGATCATCAGTAAAAATGCAGTAGCTGAGGTCCTTGCTTAGTGTTTCATATTAAATTTCTATATCAATTGGGCCGCTATTGAATAAAAGGAACTTTTATCTTAAACTTTAGTGCATTTGGAAGTGCTTGAGATTCTTTCATATAATAGCTTTGTTGGAATCTTAGATACGAGTACATATAATATAGAATTGCATAACGTTTATTTTTAGTTTTTATGTTAAGATCATTATCATTTGGATATGTACTTTTAAATTAGTTAAATAATAATCAGGAAACTTGTTTTCTTCTTGAATAGCGATCAACAGAAAACGAAATCGTTTTCTTACAATTTAGGTCTGGCCTCTCAACGGTTCCTCTAGTATATAAGATGACTTTGCATGTCGGAATTTCTGACTGTCCTTTGTCGGCGTTATGGGTAATTAAATGTTAAAATTTTAATTGCCCAAATTGTACTACTTGATAATGTTACTATCTTTACATTAATAGGCTATATGTTTATTTTATGAAGGGTGATCGTCTATACCTTTTATGGTTCTTTGTAATTGTTTTATTTTTAAGTTTTTTTTTCTTTCTCTCATTGTATTAAAGTTTAGCGTATTGTATACATATTTCTGCTATGTTTAAGTATACTTTGTTTTCATGTGAGACAGACTTTGTATATCAGGTGGTCAGTCAGTCTCTTGTTTTATTTATTTTTTTCTTCTGATGTATAACTACTTTTTTTATTTTACTACTTGAAATAGAGAACATTAATATAATTTATAAATCCATTATTTTTAATGAAAATATATACATATGTGAGTGTGTACATATCCAAATGTATTCATATCTACATACATATATGCGAGTATATGTATGTATGTAGAAATTAGTTTACATACAAAGAAATACCTGTTTAATAAACAAGCATTGCACCAAATCGATCTTCAAAAACTCAGTCACCTCTACCATGAATTCAGCCTAGGTGTTTTCATATAGTGTCGGAAACATTGGAATATCTACGTTTGAAGGAATTTTTACTTCAAATATTTCTACATGCAGATTTTTTTAAAAGTTATAACATCGGTAAGCAAAATTCATATCTACAATTTCCCCATTCACCCGTAGTGACCATAATTTTTAAAAGATGTGACGCAAGCGTCCGAGATTTAGTGGTGTTTCAGTTAAAAATCTATACTATTAGAATTTACAATTTCGCTCTTTTTATTCTTTTACAAAGTAGATACATATTTATATATTTCATTTAGCATAGAGTCATATAATTTCTTTGCTTACAAAATTATATGACGTGAGGAATTCTTTTAAATTTGCATGCTTCGGCATGCTTTCAATATTTTTTCTTTAAATTTATTTGATACTCATACAGATTCAGATATAAAGTAAGATCTGCTTACATTGCATTTTACAATTTATGTATGCTTCAACATGATTCCAGTTGAAGTCCATATTTATTCAGTAAGTTTGTTTGATACTAATTCATACACATATACATTCTTAAAGATTGGAAATCTAAGTTCAATTTATGTAGTTTATCTATATTTTCTAAAGATTTGATAGCTATAGAAATGAATAGAGTGAATATCTATTATAATAAGACCGTACACATATATAAAATTTGGGATGCTAGATCTTTTGGAATGAAAAATCTACATCTTTTAGTATAAAAAGTGATAATATAATGTATTACTGAATATTACACTGTGTTGTAATTTATTTTGAACGCTTAAGTTTTGAATTATTTCCTACAGACCAACAAGTTTAGAAAACTCTAGTTCATTAATTTAATAACTCTTTCCTATGACCTAAGATTCCGCACAATCTTGAATTAAAACACAATCTAAATTTTTTAATTAATTTTATTTTATTTTTTATTGTTATACAAAGTTTTTATAATAGCTAGCCATCACACTCTCTATTATATTTTTCCTTAAGAAAAATATCGTGCACCGACATTTATCACCTCCTTCATCCCAACCTGGAGTGAAGCGGGGGCAGCAAGCAAAGTGCCCTTCATTCTTCTCTTGATCCTCCGCCACCCAATACTTCTCATTCTTATCGATCATGTCCATCAAGAATGGGAGCATCTCTTTATGCTCCCATAACATTTTATCTCCAAAGTCCTCTATAAATTTAGTGATCTTCTCTCTAATTGTAGTCATTTTGGTGAAGGACAATTTGTGATTGAATAGAGTTCTTTCTTTTGAAGAGCTTACTAGCATTTTTGAAAATATATCTTAGGGCTGGTGACAGGGAAACAGTAGGTTCAATATTTCAAGCTTACTGAAATCAATTTTATGCGGCTGCTAGTTTAATATATTAATATTTTTTTGTTTATGTTCTTTTTCGATTTTTTGTTTAGAAGAACTTTAGCTAAAGCAGTTTTAAAACAAATGAATATTTAAGTAAGGGGTATTTTTTAGCAGCGTGGGAAAAATATGACGCTTATTTATAGTAATCATGTTGTCAGCGATATGAATGTAGTAAAATTTTAAGAAATTTTGTAGAGTGTTGGGAGGATAAAGATGCATTTTTAGATGACAGACAAAAGTTTGTTGTATTAATATTTCTGTTTATAGTCATTATCGATTTTTTTGTTTAGATTAATTTTCATTCTTTGCTCGTATTTATCATTATTACCACAACAGAACTTTAGCTAAAGCTAAAACGATTGAATATTTAAGTAAGTCCAATTTTTAGCAGCGTGGGAAAAATATAAAACATATTTATAATAATCATGTTGTCAACGATACGAATTTAGTAAAATTTTAAGAAATTTTGGGGGTATTGGAATTGATTTCTATCTCTAATTTTATTTAGCGTTATTGTTCCTTGATTTCTATTTGAATATATTCTTCAATTATATTAATACCTTAAGCTATTTATTCATTTCTTCTTATACAAATTTCGTTAATGTACTTATCTCTATCTTGGCTGATGGTTTCTAAGAAACCATCTTAAACTTGGATTATTTTCAACTTCTATCATCATTTTACTTTCTTCTTTCTTAGAAATTGTTTCAATACACTTTTAACCATTTGTCAATTCTTTGAGAGAGTCTGCTATAGGTTCAAATGTATCTCTTAATTGTTCACATATATTTATTTCACCAGTTTCACCAAATAATTTCTTGTCAACACCAACTGTTTTAAAATTTTCTCATCCATGTTTAGCAAATAAGAGGTATCAGCTATTAGATGAGGTATCAGCTATCAGATCAGGTTATCAGGTAACTGGTCTGGTTTTCAGATCAGCTTATCAGGACCTGGTCTGTTTTTCAGATCAGCTTATCAGGACCTGGTCTGGTTTTCAGATCAGCTTATCAGGACCTGGTCTGGTTTTCAGATCAGCTTATCAGAACCTGGTCTGGTTTTCAGATCAGCTTATCAGGGCCTGGTCTGATTTTCAGATCAACTTATCTGATTCAGATTGGGTTATCAGTTTACAAGTAGCTGCCTATTTATAACATTTAGATGAATGCAGTTTAAGGTCAGATGAAAAACGAAAAAGTAAACTTTTATGTAGTCAAATTCTCTTTTTTTCTATAACGATCATCGTTTAATTCAATATCGTTGCTTATAATCAAAATTCATATTTATCCTTCCAACATGCATTTTATTTGTCTCATCTTACTTAAACATTATAATTACATTATGATTATCTGGTATAAAATGTTTGGTGATTCTGGTATAAGTTTGACATCAGCAGAATGCATCAACATTCTTATCTCACTCCATACAAAAATATGTTTCTCACATCTAACATCTAATAAAATAATACAGCTATACGATATCAGAAAATATTTTCTGAAATCGTGTAGATGAATTATTTTATTTTTTTAATAAGAGATAATGATGTATACTCACATTCAAAACAACATAAAACTATCATTTGTTTTGATTATGAGTATACGTCAATATTTATGAAATGCAATTAGTTACATAAATGTGGTTAGTGAAACAAAGTATATTTTAACAGCCTTATTTATAAAAATTATTAAGACTTTATAAAGGCTTTTTTAGAAAAATTTTTTATGAAAATTTGTCTAAAAAAGCCTTTATAAAGTCTTAATAATTTTTATAAATAAGACTGTAAAAGTTTAAAATCAGTATTTTTATGATAATACTGGTTTTAAACTCTTAAAATAAAAAAAATATTTTCTGGTGTCGTATAGCTGTATTATTTTATTTTTTCTAAATAAGAGATAATGGTCCCTACTCATAGTCAAAACAAAGTATATTTTAAGAGTTTAAAACCAGTATTATCATAAAAATACTGATTTTAAACTTTTACAGTCTTATTTATAAAAATTATTAAGACTTTATAAAGGCTTTTTTAGACAAATTTTCATAAAAAATTTTTCTAAAAAAGCCTTTATAAAGTCTTAATAATTTTTATAAATAAGGCTGTTAAAATATACTTTGTTTCACTAACCACATTTATGTAACTAATTGCATTTCATAAATATTGACGTATACTCATAATCAAAACAAATGATAGTTTTATGTTGTTTTGAATGTGAGTATACATCATTATCTCTTATTAAAAAAATAAAATAATTCATCTACACGATTTCAGAAAATATTTTCTGATATCGTATAGCTGTATTATTTTATTTTTTTAATAAGAGATAATATTTATAAAATGCATTTAGTTACACAAATGTAGTTAGTGAATCAAAGTATATTTTAACAGCCTTATTTTCATAAAAAATTTTTCTAAAAAAGCCTTTATAAAGTCTTAATAATTTTTATAAATAAGACTGTAAGAGTTTAAAATCAGTATTTTTATGATAATACTGGTTTTAAACTCTTAAAATATACTTTGTTTTGACTATGAGTAGGGACCATTATCTCTTATATAGGAAAAATAAAATAATACAGCTATACGATACCAGAAAATATTTTCTGGTGTCGTATAGCTGTATTATTTTATTTTTTCTAAATAAGAGACAATATTTATGAAACACATTTCATAAATATTGGTGCATACTCATAGTCAAACCAACCTAAAAATAGCATGGTACGAAATTTTTGATGAATCATCAAACTTTAGTTCAGAAACAAGTCATAGTTCCCTCTACCAAATTTTATTTGCGCAAAAATAGTTGGTCTGTCAAATTGTTAAAAAATAAAATAAAAAATATGTTATGATTGGCTTGCTAAAAAGTCTTAATGAACTAAAATTTTAAAACATCTACATATTAATACTCAAAATCTCTCTATCAACCTAAATATGGATACTTAAAGAAATTACATAATTTCATTAATTAAAGGAATTGGATAATACACATTTACAGATACTGAATCTGTTATTTCTCCTAACAAAGCTAAAAGTAATTCCGATATGATATTTAACGATGTTATATGTGAGAAACATATTTTTGTATGGAGTGAGATAAGAATGTTGATGCATTCTGCTTATGTCAAACTTATACCAGAATCACCAAACATTTTATACCAGATAATCATAATGTAATTATAATTTTTAAGTAAGATGAGACAAATAAAATGCATATTGGAAGGATAAATATGAATTTTGATTATAAGCAACGATATTGAATTAAACGATGATCGTTATAGAAAAAAAGAGAATTTGACTACATAAAAGTTTACTTTTTCGTTTTTCATCTGACCTTAAACTGCATTTATCTAAATGTTATAAATAGGCAGCTACTTGTAAACTGATAACCCAATCTGAATCAGATAAGTTGATCTGAAAATCAGACCAGGTCCTGATAAGCTGATCTGAAAACCAGACCAGGTTCTGATAAGCTGATCTGAAAACCAGACCAGGTCCTGATAAGCTGATCTGAAAACCAGACCAGGTTCTGATAAGCTGATCTGAAAACCAGACCAGCTACCTGATAACCTGATTTGATAGCTGATACCTCATCTAATAGCTGATACCTCTTATTTGCTAAACATGGATGAGAAAATTTTAAAACAATTGGTGTTGACAAGAAATTATTTGGTGAAACTGGTGAAATAAATATATGTGAACAATTAAGAGATACATTTGAACCTATAGCAGACTCTCTCAAAGAATTGACAAATGGTTAAAAGTGTATTGAAACAATTTCTAAGAAAGAAGAAAGTAAAATGATGATAGAAGTTGAAAATAATCCAAGTTTAAAGTCTTAGAAACCATCAGCCAAGATAGAGATAAGTACATTAACGAAATTTGTATAAGAAGAAATGAATAAATAGCTTAAGGTATTAATATAATTGAAGAATATATTCAAATAGAAATCAAGGAACAATAACGCTAAATAAAATTAGAGATAGAAATCAATTCCAATACCCCCAAAATTTCTTAAAATTTTACTAAATTCGTATCGTTGACAACATGATTATTATAAATATGTTTTATATTTTTCCCACGCTGCTAAAAATTGGACTTACTTAAATATTCAATCGTTTTAGCTTTAGCTAAAGTTCTGTTGTGGTAATAATGATAAATACGAGCAAAGAATGAAAATTAATTTAAACAAAAAAATCGATAATGAGTATAAACAGAAATATTAATACAACAAACTTTTGTCTGTCATCTAAAAATGCATCTTTATCCTCCAAACACTCTACAAAATTTCTTAAAATTTTACTAAATTCATATCGTTGACAACATGATTATTATAAATATGTTTTATATTTTTCCCACGCTTCTAAAAATTGGACTTACTTAAATATTCAATCGTTTTAGCTTTAGCTAAAGTTCTGTTGTGGTAATAATGATAAATACGAGCAAAGAATGAAAATTAATTTAAACAAAAAAATCGATAATGAAACAGAAATATTAATACAACAAACTTTTGTCTGTCATCTAAAAATGCATCTTTATCCTCCCAACACTCTACAAAATTTCTTAAAATTTTACTAAATTCATATCGCTGACAACATGATTACTATAAATAAGCGTCATATTTTTCCCACGCTGCTAAAAAATAACCCTTACTTAAATATTCATTTGTTTTAAAACTGCTTTAGCTAAAGTTCTTCTAAACAAAAAATCGAAAAAGAACATAAACAAAAAAATATTAATATATTAAACTAGCAGCCGCATAATATTGATTTCACTAAGCTTGAAATATTGAACCTACTGTTTCCCTGTCACCAGCCCTAAGATATATTTTCAAAAATGCTGGTAAACTCTTCAAAAGAAAGAAATCTATTCAATCACAAATTGTCCTTCACCAAAATGACTACAATTAGAGAGAAGATCACTAAATTTATAGAGGACTTTGGAGATAAAATGTTATGGGAGCATAAAGAGATGGTCCCATTCTTGATGGACATGATCGATAAGAATGAGGAGTATGGGGTGGCGGAGGATCAAGAGAAGAATGAAGGACACTTTGCTTGCTGCCCCCGCTTCACTCCAGGTTGGGATGAAGGAGGTGATAAATGTCGGTGCACGATATTTTTCTTAAGGAAAAATATAATAGAGAGTGTGATGGCTAGCTATTATAAAAACTTTGTATAAAAATAAAAAATAAAATAAAATTAATTAAAAAATTTAGATTGTGTTTTAATTCAAGATTGTGAGGAATCTTAGGTCATAGGAAAGAGTTATTAGATTAATGAACTAGAGTTTTCTAAACTTGTTGGTCTGTAGGAAATAATTCAAAACTTAAGCGTTCAAAATAAATTACAACACAGTGTAATATTCAGTAATACATTATATTATCACTTTTTATACTAAAAGATGTAGATTTTTCATTCCAAAAGATCTAGCATCCCAAATTTTATATATGTGTACGGTCTTATTATAATAGATATTCACTCTATTCATTTCTATAGCTATCAAATCTTTAGAAAATATAGATAAACTACATAAATTGAACTTAGATTTCCAATCTTTAAGAATGTATATGTGTATGAATTAGTATCAAACAAACTTACTGAATAAATATGGACTTCAACTGGAATCATGTTGAAGCATACATAAATTGTAAAATGCAATGTAAGCAGATCTTACTTTATATCTGAATCTGTATGAGTATCAAATAAATTTAAAGAAAAAATATTGAAAGCATGCCGAAGCATGCAAATTTAAAAGAATTCCTCACGTCATATAATTTTGTAAGCAAAGAAATTATATGACTCTATGCTAAATGAAATATATAAATATGTATCTACTTTGTAAAAGAATAAAAAGAGCGAAATTGTAAATTCTAATAGTATAGATTTTTAACTGAAACACCACTAAATCTCGGACGCTTGCGTCACATCTTTTAAAAATTATGGTCACTACGGGTGAATGGGGAAATTGTAGATATGAATTTTGCTTACCGATGTTATAACTTTTAAAAAAATCTGCATGTAGAAATATTTGAAGTAAAAATTCCTTCAAACGTAGATATTCCAATGTTTCCGACACTATATGAAAACACCTAGGCTGAATTCATGGTAGAGGTGACTGAGTTTTTGAAGATCGATTTGGTGCAATGCTTGTTTATTAAACAGGTATTTCTTTGTATGTAAACTAATTTCTACATACATACATATACTCGCATATATGTATGTAGATATGAATACATTTGGATATGTACACACTCACATATGTATATATTTTCATTAAAAATAATGGATTTATAAATTATATTAATGTTCTCTATTTCAAGTAGTAAAATCAAAAAAAGTAGTTATACATCAGAAGAAAAAAATAAATAAAACAAGAGACTGACTGACCACCTGATATACAAAGTCTGTCTCACATGAAGACAAAGCATACTTAAACATAGGAGAAATATGTATACAATACGCTAAACTTTAATACAATGAGAGAAAGAAAAAAAAACTTAAAAATAAAACAATTACAAAGAACCATAAAAGGTATAGACGATCACCCTTCATAAAATAAACATATAGCCTATTAATGTAAAGATAGTAACATTATCAAGTAGTACAATTTGGGCAATTAAAATTTTAACATTTAATTACCCATAACGCCGACAAAGGACAGTCAGAAATTCCGACATGCAAAGTCATCTTATATACTAGAGGAACCGTTGAGAGGCCAGACCTAAATTGTAAGAAAACGATTTCGTTTTCTGTTGATCGCTATTCAAGAAGAAAACAAGTTTCCTGATTATGATTTAACTAATTTAAAAGTACATATCCAAATGATAATGATCTTAACATAAAAACTAAAAATAAACGTTATGCAATTCTATATTATATGTACTCGTATCTAAGATTCCAACAAAGCTATTATATGAAAGAATCTCAAGCACTTCCAAATGCACTAAAGTTTAAGATAAAAGTTCCTTTTATTCAATAGCGGCCCAATTGATATAGAAATTTAATATGAAACACTAAGCAAGGACCTCAGCTACTGCATTTTTACTGATGATCGAATAATAGAAAGTCCTGAAAGTCTTATAAATTAAGTAATATGAATGAAAAAATGGTTTTAATAGTCGAGTAAGGTTTCGAATGATTTTCATTACAAAAAGAAGTAACGGATGTTTTTAACAATAATGAGTATAAAAATTTCATTATAAAACCACCATTTGATTTTAAATGCTTATCAATAAAAAAGGAAAGAGAAGCAAAGTGGTTAACAAAAAACTATCATCACCTAAGCTGGACTGCTGGATCAGTTTCATTTCAAAGCGTTTGTCATTTTTTAAAGCCAATGCAAGATTTTTAAATATATGAAAAAGGTGAAGAAAAAAGATGATAGTTGGAAATAATTTTACACCGAAAAATTTCTAACGTTGACTATATAGGCTACATCAACTTTAAACAAATGGAAATAAAATATATTAAATATTTATACTATAGTTACTACATCTAGAGAGGAATTAAATTTTACTTAAAACAGAAACTCCTCACAAACTTTTAAGTAAATACATCTAAAAATTAAAAGAACTTTTTTTAATTTCAAATAAAAAACTATCCAGATATTACACATCTATACACAAAAGACCAGGCGAATATTTACAACAGCAACAACAGCACATGACAAAAAAAAATGTATTTAAACAGGGAGCCCCAGACTTATTTGTATGTACATACATACATACATAAAATCAATTTGTAGATCCATATGTACACATATTATCAAATTTCTTACCCATGCTCAAGTATTTATTGGATTTTAACAATCACACTTACATATCTACATCATGAAAACATACAAACCGTTCTCCAAGCTATTGACGCTTGAAGACGAAAGTCGAAGAAGACAAATGTACTTAAATAAACAAACTTATCACATACCAGTCAAACTCTATCGCGCATACACACACACACACACAAAAATCACCACGATCGTACGCAAGAATTTTGCAAAATCTGAAATTAATATTTATACAAATATAAACAAATTTCTGACCGACAGACTTTAACACTGGACAAATTTAAGCTTGATAAAATATAAAGCAATCTCATCCTCCAATATGAAAAACATACTAGGATTAGGGAAGTTCAGATATATGATAATATTATCTAGCAAAAAATGTTCATATGAGAAAGAATTTATTTCTATGCACATATAAATACTATGGTGAGAAAATCACATACACACACACATACTAAAATTCATCTACGAAAAATTAAACCTATTTCAACAACGTCCCTCCCCTCACAAATCACAGTCAGCCTAAAGTTCTTACAGATATACATACACAAAATCTCAAGGTAACATACAATCTATCAATCTCACAACCTAAATCACGATCAGCCTTAAACTCATATAGACATACATACACACAGATACGTATACATATACATGAACACCTTCACCTCACCTCTCATTAATCATGATCAGCCTTAAGCTCCTACAGATATACACACAAATTGCGCTGTTATATATTTCATGAACACTTCGCCCCTCATAAATCACGATCAGCCTTAAACTTCTACAGACATACATACACAAAAATTTCTACAAACATATAAACTCCCAAATTCCTATATATACATATTACAATAACGCCGCCCGCCTACCTCAAATCAAGGACAGACTTAAACTGCTACATATACATACATACACACACACACACACACATAGGCACATTCTATCTATCTATCACAACGACACCCTCCCCCACCTCAAATCACAATCAGCCTTAAACTCCTACGAACATACATATACACAGATTCCCACGGATACGTATTACATGAACACTCTCACCTCGCCTTTCATAAATCACAGACAGCCTTAAACTCTTACAGACATACATACATACATGTACACAGATTCCCACGGATACATATTACAACAACTCCCCACCCTCCACCAGTCGATCTACCTCAAATACATCCCGTCCCCCACCAAGCACAGCTTGGCTTAAATTCCAACAAGCATATACGTCACCGAATTCCCACGGTTACATATTACAAAACACCCTCACCTACCTAAATCACGGTCAGCCTTAAGGTCTCACAATCTAGACACACCCCGCCCTCCACCAAGCACAGCCTGACTTCAATTCCTACAGCTAGACACACCTCGTCCTCCAAGAATCATAGCCAGACTTCAAATCCTACAGCTAGACACACCCACAAATTTTCCGTCGGCATTAGGAAAAATCATTTCCATGATTTTACCGTCGGCATTTGAAAAAAATAATAATGATGTTTTCCCGTCGGCATTCGAAAAAATAAACATGTTTTCCCGTCGGCATTTGAAAAAAATAAACATGTTTTCCCGTTGGCATCAGGAAATCATACACATATAAAAGCCTCAAACCTATAAACCTCTTAATGTATTCCTACAAAATATTCCGCACACAAATTCCCACGGATACATATTACAACAACACCCGCCCCCACCAAACACAGGCTGCCTTAAAGATACACCCGCAAATTCCCACGGTTACATGTTACAAAAACCTCACCTGCCCAAATCACGGACATCAACAAATTTCCACAGTCTAACAACAATTATAACTTTCCCGTCGGCATTAGAAAAAATAAAGATGTTTTCCCGTCGGCATTAGGAAAAATCATACAAATATAAAAATCTTAAAGCTATAAACCCCCTTAATGTATTCCCACAAAATATTCCACGCACAAGTTCCCACGGTCATACATACATACATACATACATACATATACTTAACATAAATAAAAAAAGTTAATATAAACAAAAAACTCCTAATGTAAACAAAAAACACAGACGGACGGACGGACACACACACGTAAGTATCAAATTTCACAAATTTCTAAGAATTTTAAAATTTCAGCCAAAATTTAACAATTTCAGCCACAATTTAACAATTTCAGCCCACAATTTAACAATTTCAGCCCAAAATTTAACAATTTCAGCCACAATTTAACAATTTTAATTGGGGCAGAACCGCTAGTTCCCTACTACTTCGGTCGATGTTGACCTGATGAGGTTTGTGTCCTAAGGTGAGCCCCTAATTCCTTTTTGGTTGTGTATCTTTCACATGAGATGCACTTTCGGGATTTTGGTTCGAGCTGCCCACACAACATTCATTTATCAGCACCTTTTGTGTTGTCAACATCTCGCCCTCGGTCGGTGTTGTATTTGAGTTGACTAATGCATTTTGCATATGAAATGCATAGTCGGGGTCACGAGGGAAATTAACTTTTCCCTCTCGATGTACCTGTGCCTTGTGGGTGATTACCGTCGGTGCTTCTTCCACCGACTCTGTATCTTCAATCTCCCTATTTGTTCTGGTGTCTGTGGTGTTGTTTTTTCTTCTGTGCCAAATTATTTCTCTGTCTTCTGCTGGCTCTCCAGTTATTGGCTGTAACTGGGCCTGTATTCGTTTCCCGGTGGACTATATATTTTACTCACTCCTATGTGTTCTTGTAGTGGTGAGTGACTTGCGTCCACTTGGGCATAGGCTGGCCGCGTTGGTTCACGGTTCGGTAGGTAATTTCGCGCAGAGGGGTTCAACGGCTTGTTGCCGTTTGTGTTTCCCAAAGTTCGTGCTACCGGGGGTTTTGGCATGTAATTGGGTCCCGATTGTGCCTTGTTTGGCTCATAATAATTTGGACAATTTCTGGCAAAGTGGCCTAATTGGTTGCACTTAAAACAAACTGGCTGTTTGTAAGCGTTTGTTCGCATGGGCATACACTGTTCTACCGGATTGTGTTTTCCTGCGTGAAAACGTCTATGGGGAGGTTCGTTGCCGTAACTGTACGTGTTGTTACGCCGGATAGTCGGACTGGTATTATTGCTCTGTTGTGGCCGCTTACAAAATGGTTTTCTCTGTGGCCGCTGACCTGACAAGCTCCACAGTACAGGGAACTCAACCTTTTCCTGCAGTCTTAAATAGCGTGTCCACTATTCCGGCAGTATTGGCAACTCTCCCGGTGGCTCGTCTTGGTTTTACACTTCGGTCCCACTTCGTGTCTATATTTACCGCAGTTGACGCAATAGGGTGTGTTCAGTCTTTCTGCGCAATTCGTTCTTAAATGCCGCAGAAACTGCAGGGTGTTGTTGACGACAGAGTGTTTACCATATGTTGTGGTTCGCCAAACAGCTCTTCCGCCTCTTCCATCAGTGTTACTAGGGAGCTCAGCTCTTCTCCCTCCTGTCCAATGAGCCGTACCTTTAGAGCCTGATCTCTAAGACCCCTGATGAAGCTCTTTACGGATATCCTCTTGAAATCTCCCACCATCGCCTCACGGCCTGGTCCCTCTGGCCACTGGTTTTCAATTGTTGTTACTGCTTCGTTTAGCAACTGTTCCAACCGTTCCCCGAATTTGCTCGCCGATTCTCTGATGGACTGTCTGCAACCTGCCATCAATTCTCTTATCTCGTCCAAGCTCTTTCTCTTCAGGTAGTGCTTTTTTATAGCGTTGCAGAGTGCGTCTACCGAACTGAAATTGATTTGGGAAAACTTCGAATATGCAGCACCCAGTAGCCTTAATTTTAAGCATTGAATCCTAAGTTAGCCGTTGTTTGCCTCAGTCAGTAATTCTTTCTCCACCATCTTACATCCTTGGATGTATCTGTACACTTCGGCTGACAAGTCGGGTCCATCGGTACCAAAAAATGATGGGACCGTGTTATTCACTATTTTAGTGATTTCTGAAAGTGCTGGCATCCTGATTGTTTGTTTTAGGTTGTTTTCTTGTACGGGTGATGGTGAGCGCCTTCCTAACCAACTCTGTGCTGTTTGTAGCAAGCGTCCAAATTCTTCAATCGCCTTGTTGTTGTGTGTGGCCAATCTTTCTAGCTTTTCAAACTCCTCTCTATATTGCTCCAATTGCCCTAGCTTCCTGGCTATTGTCTCTTCGGTGTACCCTCTGCTGCCGGCTTTCCTTGCGTTAGCTGATAGAGTTTTCACTTTGTCTATCAACTCTAGTGCTTGTCTTTCTTCCCAGTTAATTTCTGGTTCCCTGGTGGTTTCCTCCTTCTGCGGAGAACTCGAGAGGCTTCTGTCTTGGTGTTCCTGGCTTACTACTATGGTTGGAATTTGGCCGCCTACTGCCGACAATTCCTCACTCACGGACGGAGTCGGTGTTCTGGATCTGTGGACTATATCTAGCTCCCGCCTTGCGTTCTCTAATGCCGTCTGTAGTCTCTGTATCGTGTCGTCTTCTGTGTCTATCTGTTGTAGTCTTTTTAGTTCCTTTTTTAATTTTTGTTCTGTCAATCCCTTTTCTTTCAATTTCTGTACTAGTTCCTCGTTTTCTTCTACCGCCTGTTCGAGTAATTCGTCCGTATATTTTATTTGTTCCCTTAATCTCCGACTTTCCTTCTCAAAAAGTGTTTTAGCCTCCTCTAAGTCTGCTACGTTCCCCTTGAACTCTGTTATTTGGTTCCTCTTTAGTTCACCTATTAATTGTATTATGTATCCTACTTCCTCTAACTTGGTCAGGTTTTGTTGTCTAATTATTGTCCTATGCTCCTCTATCACTTCTTTTCCTACCTCCAGGCTCCGTAATTCTGTCCATGCGTGTACCTGTAGACTATCTACTACATAGTTATATTCATGCAGTTTTTCAATTAGGTCGTCCGTTCTTGTCTGAGGGTTGTCCATAAAAAAAAAAAAAAAATAATAATAATTCAAAGTATAGTTACCAGCCGCCACTCCGTGGTACGCATCTTCAGTTGAGAGCTCTTCTGTCAAGCCGTAGACAATCCAAACGATGGTAGTCTTTACTCTGTCCTTGATTAATTTTTCTAACACCTGTAGATTCTTAGCCGCGCAAAATTTCTCAATTAATATTATATATAAAAAATATTAATTTATTCGAAAAAACTCTTCACGCGGCTACCGGCTGCGCCAATTGTTGTGATCCGTTTAGTGGATTTTTATTATATTATTAAGTCTGGAGGGATCCGTAGATATCGCAGACTGTTTATTAATTCAGTTATAATCTTACACCCTACCTTAGACTAAAAATTACCAGCTATTTATACTAATTTTTATACTAAATGTTGTTGCTACTGCGGCAGTTGTTACTGTTGTTGTTGATGTTGCTGTTGTTGTTGCTGCTATTGCGTTGTCAGCAATTATTATTTATTTATTATTTTTATCGCAATATCCATTGGTTTGCACCGTCGGCACTTAATGGTTCTTGCTGAATTGCAGTTATTGATGGTTGACTGTTGTTTTATATTTTGCCGGATTCCGGTTGTTGTTTTTGTTGTTATTGTCTTTAATGACTCACAACAAAGGAAGCATACAAGATCTACCGAATTCATCTTGGGCTTTCTATAATAAATAGTAGTTAGTATTCAAGATCTGCCGCATACATCTTGAATTTAATTTTAGTTAATTTTTTTTATTTCAAGATCTACCGAATTCATCTTGAAGTAATTTATTTTTTTATATATATTCAAGATACCCCGAATTATCTTGAGTTTATTTCTTTTGCTTTGCCGTGTTTTCAAGATCTACGGAATTTATCTTGAAAACTCGTTTTATATTCAAGATCCCCCGAATACATCTTGAATTTATTTTTAGTTTATTTTATTTCAAGACCTACCGAATTCATCTTGAAATAATTTATTTTTTATATATATTCAAGATTCCCCGAATTCATCTTGAATTTATTTCTTTTGCTTTGCCGTGTTTTCAAGATCTACCGAATTCATCTTGAAAACTCGTTTTATGTTCAAGATCCCCCGAATACATCTTGAATTTAATTATGAGAGCCACCGAATTCCTCTCGCCCGCATTTACTAAACGGCCTCACAAGGCCTACCGAATACGCCCATAACTAGTTGGTATTAATTATAGCTGTCACCGCCTTTAATTAACTGACAATATACCCTGTAGTTTTAAGATATACTAGTAGCATAAGTTTCGTTAAATAAAGCTTTGTGTATTTTCTTAACACCGAAGAAAATAAATCTTTTATTTCAAAGTTAGTGGACCTTTGGGATCGAACCTGGACAGACTGAGTCATACCCCAGCTGGAAAGAAAAACCACGTTACAATGGCGCCCGAGCAGGGACTCGATTCGCAAAACGCATCCTGTGGTAAAGCCTCCAAAACAGCCACCAACGTCACCGAGTCGAGTCAAATACAAAGCAACGAAACTACACTACAAACTGATTCCCTTAATTGGGTCTACATGCTACGAAAGGAAAAACTAGTAGAGGTATGTCAGCAGAATGGTATTCCAATTACCGAAAGGGCCACAGTCAACCAATTAGGTCGACAGCTGAGCGAACTTGTCCGACGGAAGCGACAGGAAGAGGTCCTGTGCGAAGAGGAACAACTAATCACTGGACAGCAAATTACGCTTCATGTCCACCTGCAAGACAGCAGGAAGCCCATCCAAATACCGTCAGCGACGCAGAAGTAATGGCCACCATCCGAAGATGGAACGTCACGTATGATGGTGGGGAAAACTTAATTGAATTTATAGGCCGCTTGGAAGAGTTAGCGGAGTGCTACGGCTATCAACGCAGCCGTCTACTATTTTCTTTGCTAGAAATTTTGAAAGGTAGAGCACTACAGTGGTACCGATTTAAGAGGGAAGAATTTTCTACATCGGAGCAGGTCAAAGAACACGCAACACGCTTCTTTTTACCCAGGCGATACCTCTCCCAGCTAGAAGAAACAATCTACCATCGCAAGCAAGGTCCTAGAGAACGAGCTAAGGACTACATTACGTCCTTACAGCTCCTTATTCGGCAACATCCAGATCTTAAGAATCGTGATCACATCGACCGAATTTACGATGGCCTAAGATGTGAGTACAAGCTTTACATACGTCAACACGATTGTTCTACCCTTGACGAATTGATGGAGCTTGTCGACGAATACGAGCTCATCAGAAGGGAGGAATCAAGACAAAATATACCCCAACAGAATCACTATATGAACTCAGCGATGCCCACTAGTGCGTGCCAGCCTGGCCATACCCGCATGAATTGCACTGAATCCAGCCAACTTTTTTATTCGCGATACCGTCGGGATAATATAATGTCCCAGAGATGCCCATGTCAACCCCACCAGTTCCAAACTGGCGACCGGTATTATCTCACCATAATGCTCTGCAATACCCTTGTACGAGCTCTCGTCGACACAGGGTCGACCTTAACTTTTATTAGTCGAGAAATTCGACAAATGCTCGAATCCCATAGTATTCGACCACGGCCGTATCATCGTAGCATGCAATTGGCAGACAGCTCGGTTATCGACAGAATTCAGGTCTACCCCCTCTCAATTAAAGTGCATGGGTCCACTACCCGCCTACTGGCCTCAGCACTGGATAGCCTAGCCGAACCCATTATCCTTGGCATGGACTTTCTACGCATGCGCAAAACAGTATTGTTAATGGTCGACAAGTAAAAATGCATGACGGTGGGACGAGTGCGCGACAAGCCGCACATGCCATTAAAACCAGAAATTTTATAACCGAAAATAAGGGAGAACAACTCAACGTGGCGGCAGACGTACTTTTCCGCAACCCCCTGCCACGCAATACACCAGACTCCCTAACAACAAACAAACCAGCCAAGTACCGAAAATGCAGGGGAAAACTACGCAACCCCTCGAGACAAATATCCGATTGTCACTTAATCAATCAGCTTGCAAGACCCAAAGCGATGGAACGAAGACCGACCCAACCTAAAGCTCCTGACAAAACTCGGAGCCACGTCAGAAAAGCAGCTTCACCAGCCCCAGAACATATTCCGCCGTTCCTGCCGCCACAAGAAGCCAGACAAATAATCAAAAGGGACGAAAACGTAACAACCGTCCTACCAAAAGAAGTCACCGTCCATACCATCACCCACACTTCACCTACGACTGTGAAAACATCCTGCCAGCCACCAACCACTTCGCCCCAACAGACGGAGGAGGAAGATTTCCAGAACGACATCCTCAACCTAACCGATGCAGACGAGCTATTCAGGGGCATCGTAATCAAGCCTCCACTTACCCAACGTAAGGTGCACAACTGGACAATTTACCCCCCAGGAAGACCAAAAGTCGAAGTGCGAATAAAGAATGGCATTGCCCGACTTCGGAGCCAGGAGCAAGAAAAAACGTTCCCCCTCAACCAAGCATAAAGCATTTGCCTGATTGTATATATTATTTTTATGGACTGAATCAAATTAATTATTTGAAATGTATATATGATAAAATTTATTAATTTAAATGACTCAAACAAATTTATTGTTGACCTGAAGTCTTACTCATTTACTTGATTATAAATATTATTCTTGTAATATTTTGTATATTTATTTTTAAGTATTGAACGAATCAAATTTATCAATTTAAGTGAATTATTATATATTATAAATATTTTTTTTTTGTATTAATGAAAAAAACTATCACCTGAACTATCAACTGAGCCGAAGCTCCTAAAGCTCGGTAAAAGATTACCTTCGGGTAAGTGCAGATCGCAAGATCTTAACTCAGTTAAAACCCACTTTTGGGATTCTTTTTTTTTTGTTTACTTTAAAGTAGGAGGGGACTGTAACGTTCCGTCACAAATGACTCTATACTTTTTCCCGATACTGTATATTTGTCTATTTTAGTTTACAAATATTTAGTCACAAATCACTCTATATTTTCTTCCAAACCTTTTTTATTTGTTTTATTTAATTTACCAACAGAAATAATACCAAAAACTACACAACTGTTTTTATAAGTACACAACAAATACAACAACCACGCTCATGCAGACTAAATAACATCGTCTAACATAAGTAAAATAACAACAACCACGTACATGCTTTTGTAAGCATGCATGCTATAAAACACATGCAGGCTTTGTACAGATTGTAACTTAAAACGAACAAACTATGCAAATGGGAAAATACTTCTCAAAAGCTTAAAATAATAATTATTATAAGACGATAAGTTTAGGCAACAAGCAATCAGGACGAGCTGGAGCATAGACTAGCAATTAGACTAGACACAACTGCATAAATGTTGCGATAGAGATAGCAACATTGGATAATTTTGCTATATTTTTCTCTATCACACCAAGTATGCAGTTTTGACGTTTAATAATTTCAATGTTTACTAAAAATAAAATTTCTTGACAGGATTTGGAGCAAAGTGGAGAAAAAGTGATATTGCGCCAAAATCCTAGCCAAAGTTGGTAATTTGTGGACAAAATTTGGTAGATTGTTTTGTCCACATATTACCAACAGTGAGAAAAGTGATCAAAACAAAAGTGATAGTGAAAAAAACATCGATTTACTGGGAGCATCACACAGCAAAATTGGAAATTTAAGTAATTAAAACTCAAGGAATTGTTTTTGCAAATATTTTAACTTTTTCATATTATTTAGGTAGCAATTTATAATCAATAGCTGAGGAACACCACTGGCCTTTACTTAAACAATTTAAAATACAAAAATCACCGCTCTTTCATGCAAATATTTAAGTTTTATTAAAAATATGTGTAAAATAATTCACTTTTGCAAAATTAAATTTAATTTTAATTCATATTCTGTGAGCTGAACGTCTTAGTACGGTAAGCAGGGGCACTACCTGTATATTACGCAGAACGGACATCAACGTAAAGGCTTGTTCTAATTTTTGAAAGGAAGCATACAAGATCTACCGAATTCATCTTGGGCTTTCTATAATAAATAGTAGTTAGTATTCAAGATCTGCCGCATACATCTTGAATTTAATTTTAGTTAATTTTTTTTTATTTCAAGATCTACCGAATTCATCTTGAAGTAATTTATTTTTTTATATATATTCGTTATATCATCAATTTACTCCCCTCCCAGATTTTCAATCACTGAGGATCAATACGAGGATTTCTTCAAATCTCTTGGACCTTGTTTTGTAGCAGCTGGCGACTACAATGCAAAGCATACGTTCTGGGGTTCGCGTCTTATTACACCTAGAGGTAGAGCGTTGTTCAACACAATTTCAAAAATGGATTTGGACGTCATTTCGAGTGGGCAGCCTACTTACTGGCCTACTGACATACAAAAAATTCCGGATGTTATAGATTTTGGCGTCATGAAAAATATTTCTAGGGATTTAGTTCATGTTGAAGCTTCTCTAGATCTCTCCTCCGATCACTCTCCCACTATCGTTGCAATCTGTAATCCACTAAGAAGTGACTTACCTCATCCATATGTGAAGATGGTCAATCGTGTTAATTGGCTGAGATTCAAAAAATATCTTAGTAGTCATTGCACAGAAAACATAACGCTAAGTACATCCGATGATATTGAATCTAACATTGCGAATCTTAACTGAAATATTAAACAGGCTGCTGAACATGCTACCACGGCCCACCCGCAGACTGGGTTTAATAGAATTTATTCTACGGATATTGAACGTCTCGTAAGTGAAAAAAGAAGAGCTAGAAGGGAATGGCAGCAACACAGATCACCCCAACATAAAATCAGGTTTAAAGAGTGCACTAAACGACTCCAAGAGTTGCTTGCATCTGAAAAAACTGCATCTCTTAAAAATTATCTGGAAGGTCTTGATGTTACACCAGCATCTAATTATTCTTTGTGGCGCGCTGCGAGGAAGCTTAAAACACCCGTTGAGTTTAAACCACCCCTGCGCACTTCTACCGGAGGTTGGGCAAGAAACGATACTGAAAAAGGTAACATATTTGCTGAGCATTTAAAAACCGTATTTACCCCAAACACATGTATGGGTGTTGCTGATTTGCCATGTGTAGTTGCTCTACCCCCTCGTCCCTTAAAGTTTAAGATGCGTGATGTACAAAAACTAATTGCTGAACTCAACCCAAAAAAAGCTCCGGGTATTGATGAAATTAGTAATAAGATGCTGATGAAGTTGCCTCGTATTGCAATTAGAATTCTGCTATTCATTTTTAATGCCATTTTAAGACTGGAGTACACAGCTGGAAGCTTGCCAAGGTCAAAATGATTCCAAAGCCGGGCAAAGATCTTACCAAGGCTGAGTCATACAGGCCAATAAGTTTACTGCCAACAATGTCAAAGCTCTTCGAAAAGTTACTCATGATCAAATTGTCCCCAATTCTAACTGATAATGCGTGCATACCGGATCATCAATTTGGTTTTAGAAGTCAGCATAGCACCATTGAACAAATGCATAGATTGGTTCAATTTATAAGAAGAACACTCGAAGAAAAGAAGTATTGTTCTGCCCTCTGTACTGATGTTTCTCAAGCATTTGATAAAGTGTGGCATAGAGGCCTAATTTTAAAATTGAAGATATATCTACCAATAAACATTGTTAATCTTCTGCAAAGTTATATTCTTGCTCGAAAGTTCACTCTTGTGGAAGGAGACTTCATGAGTGCGTCCGAATCAATCTCATCCGGTGTGCCACAGGGGAGCATACTGGGCCCAGTTCTGTATTTGATTTATACTAGTGATATGCCTTTGAGCAGCAATATTCATACATCTACATTTGCTGATGATACAGCCTGCCTTAGTATGCACGAAAACCCTCACGAGGCTTCCCGATATCTACAAGAACATATTACACAGCTGGAATTATGGTTAAACTTATGGAGAATTAAGGTAAACGAAAAAAAGTGTGTTCAGGTAACATTTACCCTACGAAAAGATATTTGTTCACCCATTCGAATCAATAATCAAGTTGTTCCTCAATATTCACATGTAAAATACCTTGGTATACACGTTGACCGACGGATAACATGGAAACACCAGTTACATTGGCTGATTGGTAGAAATTCAACCCTGAGTCTAGATTGCAAACTTTTGATATACAAGTCGCTTTTGAAACCTATATGGTGCTACGGAATTCAGCTATGGGGCACTGCTTCAGCTTTAAATGTAGAGAAAATCCAACGAAGACAAAACAAAATTTTACGGTTAATAACATCGGCTCCATGGTACATAAGAAACTCAAATTTACATCGTGATCTAAATATGCCACAAGTGACTGAAGAAATTGCAAAATACTCAGGCAAATATTTAACTAAACTCGAGTCACACCCTAATCCGCTTGCTCGAAATATATTGAACTTTACTGGACACATCCGCTTAAAAAAGAGGGACACAAGGGCTCTAATACTTACCACACCAGATGAAACTGTTTGAAATTATTTTTTTTATTTTTATTTTTTGCTTTGCACAACTCTTATGTATTATGAATTACTATCACTAAGTTTATGTCCGACACTGGTAGGGCCTAATAATTATATTTAGATTTAAGATTTGAATACTTATTGTTAGTTCATTTTTGAAGATACAATAAATAAATATATGTATGCATAAAAAAAAAATATATATTCAAGATCCCCCGAATTATCTTGAGTTTATTTCTTTTGCTTTGCCGTGTTTTCAAGATCTACCGAATTTATCTTGAAAACTCGTTTTATATTCAAGATCCCCCGAATACATCTTGAATTTAATTATAGTTTATTTTATACTGGTTTCAAGATCCACCGAATTCATATTGAAACTAATTTTTTTTTTAATTTCGAGAGCCACCGAATTCCTCTCGCCCGCATTTACTAAACGGCCCCACAAGGCCTACCGAATACGCCCATAACTAGTTGGTATTAATTATAGCTGTCACCGCCTTTAATTCACTGACAATATACCCTGTAGTTTTAAGATATCCTAGTAGCATAAGTTTCGTTAAATAAAGCTTTGTGTATTTTCTTAACAACGAAGAAAATAAATCTTTTATTTAAAAGTTAGTGGACCTTTGGGATCGAACCTGGACGGACTGAGTCATACCCCAGCTGGAAAGAAAAACCACGTTACAAACCTGAAGAGTACCTACTACATCCCGAAGTTACGAGTAGTCTATCGTAAAATACGGAACAAATGCCAGAAATGTAAAAATGAAGCCGCTTTGCCTAGAATTCCCCAAATGGCCCCGCTACCATTAGCTCGGCTGGGCGGGTTTGAAAGGCCATTTACATATACCGGAATAGACTATTTTGGTCCCATTATTGCAACAGTGGGTAGAAGATCTGAAAAAAGATGGGGCGTAATATTGACGTGCTTGAGTATACGCGCTTTGCACATAGAAGTAGCGCATAGCCTGGACACAGGGTCCTGTATAATGTGCCTAAGAAATTTTATCGGCCGTCGCGGGTACCCAAGCAAATCTACACGGACAACGGTACCAATTTTAAGGCCACTGAAAAGGTACTGCGGGAAGAACTGCAAAAAATTAACAAATCCGATTTTACCAAAAAATTTTATGATATTCAATGGTTCTTCAACACACCGGCAGCCCCACACATGGGTGGTGCCTGGGAAAGACTGGTACGTTCAGTTAAGACGATTCTGCAAAGTGCATACCCTATGATGAAATTTAATGACGAAACACTCAGAAGCGCGCTGATAGAGGTAGAATTTATTAAAAATTCTAGGCCGTTGACATTTGTTTCGCTCGAGTCGAGTGACGATGAGGCAATTACCCCGAATCACCTCTTACTCGGCTCAGCACCAGGGTACAAACCCGTATGTAACGAAGACTTCAATTTAAGACGAAAGTGGTATCAAACACAAGCATTCGCTGACCAGTTTTGGCGAAGATGGATAAAAGAATATTCTCCAATAATAACACGAAGAAGCAAGTGGTTCAATAAACAACCGCCACTATCCAAAGGAGACGTGGTCCTTTTCGTGGATGAAAATATGCCCAGGAATTTGTGGCTAAAAGGTATCATATCAGAAACAACAGTTGCTAAGGATGGTCAAGTAACACGAGCTAGGTATAGTTAAAACTAAAAATGGTACTTTTAAGCGACCGGCGAGTAAGTTAGTAAGCGAGATTTCACCAGCTTACGGAGGGGGGAATGTTACCGATGATTCGAAAGAAAACGCCGTGTATAGTGCAGGCGCTGTACTTTAAAAGTCAAAAGTATTTTAGCGTGGCGGTGATCTCAATGGCAAAAGAAAAGTCGAGGAGAAAACACAAACTTTGAAGCTTCTTCGTAAACTATGTTTTATTGTAACTTTATTTTAATAAATATTCTTTTTATATAAATGCAAAATAATAGTTTTCAATAACCTTTAGTTGTATGCTTTCAATAGCTCTAGTTCGACTGTGCCAACAAAGAGCGAATGGTCAAATTGAAAGACACAATTCCATTATCATTTCCGTTTTGTCAAAACTTTACGCCGAAGATCTATCAAAGTGGCACAAATATGTCAACGATGTACAACAGGCTGTAAATACAATCATCGCCTCACGCAGGCTCAGAATCAATTTTCATCGGCCAAAACTTATATTTTTTCTTGACACAGATTCTAAAATTTTTTATGTCATTAGAAAGGAAACATATCAAAACTAAAGAAGCCAAAAAATTTGGTCAAAATATTCTTGGTAGTGGGCGTGGCATGCTGCCAAAAACAACAATTGTATGTTAATTTAAAAAAAAAAACAAAAATTTCTCATATTTTATCTGAAATAAATTACAATTTCTCGAAAACTATTATCGATAAAGCGCTGCGGTATTTTTTGTTGTGTTGGGTAAGCTCTTCTTTTTAAGAAATGATATGTGCACACCCTGTATAATTTGTAGTTAGAAATGTAAGAAATTTTAATCCCCATATTTTCGTAAAAATTGAAGTTTAGTAGTGTATAACTTTTGAAGATCAAAAGGGATCAAAAAACCGTCACCCTCCAGAGAAAGACAAAAGTGTCTTCTTTAAGCGTATATATACTTTTGCACCCGCCACGACCCGCCTGTGGAACACTTTTTTTATTTTACTGAAAATACTCAAAAATTATAAACAAAAATTTGTACCCAAAATTCTAGCAAATCTACCTTAGAAATCACGTAAATGCCGTTCTACCTGAACAAAATAAAAATAACAATAGCAAACTTTTTTTTATATACATAACTTTGAATTAAAAAAAAATAGAGATTTATATTTAAAACCGAATACGGCACACTCCAAATAAACAATCATAAGTACAAATGGCAGATAGCAAAACGTATTATGTTGATTGCTTTACTGTAATTTTGTATAGTTAATTCATTTTTGAATATTAGGTTAGGTAGACAGGTTGCTGGAAAGATATAGCTATAAACTCACGTTCATTTCGAAGGTCTTTTCATGCTTACCTGAAAAAAAATAAAGAAGGAGCCAGAGGCAGCGAGCGGAGGACTTAATTTCATTCGAAAATTGAGAATTTAAGTAGGTAACCTAGATTAGCATTAACAAATTTTATATTGAGTATAAGGACAATAATTTGGAAATAAAAATAAGTTTCATTCAAGCAAGTTTTACTTTATAGCGGTTTAGGAAACACGATACTTGCATAGAAAATTAAACACAAGTTATTACAGCAGTGAAACAGAATTGGACTTACAAAAAAATTTATCTGCTTTTGTCAAAAATTTAAAAAAACGCTACAAGGAAGCTGATTGGAGTAAAAGTAAATTCAATATGTGCTTTGCAAAATGGTTGCAAGGATAACTTACTATCCAGATAACTTCTGAAACTACAGGTAAAAACAGTGGAGGAAGACCACAAAAATCGCTAGATAAGTGTAGCGATAGATATAAGAGGCGAAAACTGAAAAATATAAATGAAGAAATCGGATGTGAAAACATTAATTAATTTTCCAATTGCGATCACAAAAACAACTAACGAAAGTGGAAGCCGAAGCTAAGGGACTGCTACATTACAGAAGTAATACAGAACAGAATAATGAATATTTGCAAGCAATATTCTAGCCAAATGAATAATAATTATAATTTGCATTTACTATTATTTGAGTGAAATAAAGTATAAAAATATTAATATTTAATGAATGATATTAAAATAACGTGTTTCTAACGTGTTTTGAACATTGTATAAAAAGAGGTCAAATATAAATATCTATGATATATTCATACATTGACATTTCTTCAGGTACTAATATTTAGTTTTGAATTATGGTTAAAGTATATCATAAGTCCATCATAAGAAAAATCTAATAGCTAGATTTTGGGAAAAATCCCTCATTATATAATACTTAGGGTAAGGACTTTATGATACCTAATTATATTTTAAATATTAACAGGTAATTTGTGCTATAAGTGATACTTAATTATTTTAAACTAGTTTTATGATTCTCATAAGTAGTGTTTAGTAATTTTTTTTATTCAGTGTCTTGCAGATATTCATCTAATAAAAACGGTTCGGGTTTTTATGTCTGTAAGTAGTACGGGATTGCCAATACTGCGACAATTAAAATTTTAAAATTTTGCTGAAATTTGTGAAATTTGTGTGAAGTTTCCAAGAATTCTTTAAAATTTTGCTGAAATTTGTGAAATTTGTCTGAAATTTAAGAAATTGTGTTTTCGGTGCGCTTTGATGTTTTTTTGTTTACATTAAGTGTTTTTTTGTTTACATTAACGGTTTTTTGTTTATATTAAGTGTATGTATGTTTGTATGTATGCTGTAAGAGTTTAAGGCTGTCTGTGATTTATGAAAGGCGAGGTGAGAGTGTTCATGTAATAAGTATCCGTGGGAATCTGTGTATATGTATGTTCGTAGGAGTTTAAGGCTGATTGTGATTTGAGGTGGGGGAAGGGTGTTGTTGTGATAGATAGATAGAATGTGCCTATGTGAATATGTATGTATGTATGTATATGTAGCATTTTAAGGCTGTCCTTGATTTGAGGTAGGAGGGGGTGTTATTGTAATACGTATCTATAGGAATTTGGGTGTTTATATGTCTGTAGGAATTTTTGTGCATGTATGTCTGTAAAAGTTTAAGGCTGATCGTGATTTGGATTGTTGAGATTGATCGATTGTATGTGACCTTGAGAATTTGTGTATGTATATCTGTAGGAAATTTAAGGCTTATCGTGATTTATGAGGGGCGAAGTGTTCATATAATATATAACCGCGCAATTTTTGTGTATATCTGTAGGAGTTTAAGGCTGATCATGATTAATGAGAAGTGAGGTGAAGGTGCTCATGTATATGTATCCGTATTTGTGTGTATGTATGTCTATATGAGTTTAAGGCTGATCGTGAATTAGGTTGTGATATTGATAGATTGTATGTTACCTTGAGATTTTGTGTATGTATATCTGTAAGAACTTTAGGCTGACTGAGATATGTGAGGGGAGGAGCGTTGTTGAAATAGGTTTAATTTTTCGTAGATGAATTTTAGTATGTGTTTGTGTATGTGATTTTCTCACCCTAGTATTTATATATACGAAGAAATAAATTATTTCTCATATGAAAATTTTTTGCTAGAAAATATCATCATATATCTGAACTTCCCTAATCCTAGTATGTTTTTCATATTGGAGGATGAGATTGCTTTATATTTTATCAAGCATAAATTTGTCCAGTGTTAAAGTTTGTGGATCAGAAATTTGTTTATATTTGTATAAATATTAATTTCAGATTTTGCAAAATTCTTGTGTACAATCGTGGCGATTTTGTGTGTGTATGTGTGTATGCGCGATAGAGTTTGACTGGTCTGTGATAAGTTTGTTTATTTAAGTACATTTGTCTTCTTCGACTTTCGTCTTCAAGCGTCATTAGCTTGGAGAACGGTTTGTATGTTTTCATGATGTAGATATGTAAGTGTGATTGTTAAAATCCTATAAATACTTGAGTATGGGTAAGAAATTTGATAATATGTGTACATATGTACATATGGATCTACAAATTGATTTTATGCATGAATGTATGTAGATGCAAAAAAGTCTGTGGCTCCCTGTTTAAGTAAATTTTTTTGTCATGTGCGGTCTTTTATTGCTGTTGTAAATATTCGCCTGGTCTTTTGTGTATAGATGTGAAATATCTCTATAGTTTTTTTTTATAATATAAATATTTAATATATTTTATTTCCATTTCTTTAAAGTTGATGTAGCCTATATTCAACGTTAAAAATTTTTCGGTGTAAAATTTTTTCCAACTATCATCTTTTTTCTTCACCTTTTACGTATATTTTAGAACATCTTGCATTTTCTTTTAAAAAATGGCAAACGCTTTGAAATGAAACTGATCCAGCAGTCCAGCTTAGATGATGATAGTTTTTTGTTAACCACTTTGCTTCTCTTTCCTTTTTTATTGATAAACATTTAAAATCAAATGGTGGTTTTATAATGAAATTGTTATACTCATTATTGTTGAAAACATCCGCTACTTCTTTTTGTAATGAAAATCATTCGAAACCTTACTTGTCCATTAAAACCATTTTTTCATTCATATTACTTAATTTATAAGACTTTCCGGACTTTCTATTATTCGATCATCAGTAAAAATGCAGTAGCTGAGGTCCTTGCTTGCTGTTTCATATTAAATTTCTATATCAATTGGCCCGCTATTGAATAAAAGGAGCTTTTATCTTAAACTCTGATGCAGTTACAAGCGCTTGAAATTCTTTCATATACTAGTAGTAGATACATATCATATAGATACATATCATATAGAACTGCATAACGTTAATGTTTTAATTTTATGTTAAGATCATCATATGGATATGAGACTGAATTTAAATGTACGTTTAAGATAGTCAAATCATAATGAACAAACTTATTTTCTTCTTGAAAAGCGATCAACATAAAACGAAGTCGTTTTGTGTGAGTTTAGGTCTATCATCTCGACGGTTCCTCTAGTATTCAAGATGCCTTTGCATGTCGGAATTTCTGGCTGTCCTTTGTGGTCGTTATGGGTAATTAAATGTTAAAATTTTAATTGCCCAAGTTATGTTACTTGATAATGTTACTAGGCTTACATTTATATTCTATATGTTTATTTTATGAAGGGTGTTCACCTATGAATTTTATTTGATGATCTAGATGATATATTTTTTTGTTTTTGTCATGGTATTAAAGTTTAGCGTATTGTATACATATTTCTCCTATGTTTAAGTATGCTTTGTCTTCATGTGAGACAGGCTGTATATATCAATTGGTCAGTCAGTCTCTTGTTTTATTTTTTTTTTTTCTTCTGATCTATCACTACATTTTTTGATTTTACTACTTGAAATAGAGAACATTAATATTATTTTCAATTCCATTATTTTTAATGAAAATATATACATATGTGAGTGTGTACATATGCAAATGTATTCATATCTACATACATATATGCGAATATATGTATGTATGTAGAAATTAGTTTACATACAAAGAAATACATGTTTAATAAACAAGTATTGCACCAAATCGATCTTCAAGAACTCAGTCACCTCCACCATGAATTCAGCCTAGGTGTTTTCATATAGTATCAGAAACATTGGAATATCTACGTTTGAAGGAATTTTTGCTTCAAATATTTCTACATGAGGTTTGGTGGTTGACCCCATTGAAGTTATTGTTGACGTAGGGTGAGTTGTATCACATTCAGATGTAATAATTTCTTACTTTAAAAATGTCCTCATCTATACAATCAACCGTATCTGTATACATTTCATTCATGAGTTGGGTTGATCCAGATACAATTGCTGTCTAAAGATTAATGATTAGAAACAAGTTTATCATTATCTTCTAACAGATTTATATATTTTGCTAGCATGCATGCCCTAGCATGCTTCTACCGATAGTGACGCGAGAGTCCGACATGTAGTGGTGTTTCAATTAAAAATCTATACTATTAGAATTTAAGAATTCACTCTTCTGAATTTTTTACAGAGTAGATACATATGTATTTCATTTCCCACATAGTCATAAAATTTCTTTGCTTACAAAATTGTATGACGTGAGAAATTTTCTTAAACTATGCATGCTTCGGCATGCTTCCAATATTTTTTCTCTACATTTTTTTGATACTCATTCAGATACAGACATAAAGTAAGATCTGTTTACACTACATTTTACAGTTTATGCATGCTTCAGCTTGATTCTAGTTGAAGTCTATATTTATTCAGTAAGTTTGTTTGATACCCATTCATACACATGTACATTCTTAAAGATTGGATATAAAAGTCCAATTTGCTTAGTTTATCTATATTTTCTAAAGATCTGATAGCTATAGAAATGAACAGAGTGAAGATCTATTATAATAAGCCTAGATTCACATTTTTAAATTTTGTGTACTACTGCTTTCGAAATGGAAAATGTACAACTTTTACTATAAAAAGTGATAGTACGATGTGTTGCTGAATATTGCACTGTGTTAAACTTCAGTTTTGAACGCTCGCGTTTTCACAATATTTCATACAGACCAACAAGTTTAGAGAATTCCAGTACATTAAGTTAATTATCTTTCCTAAGACCTAACATTCCTAATCAATTCCTCAAAAAAAAAACCATGATAAACTAGATTTTTCCTAGAATGTGAATGTGAGATATTACAAAATATCGAAAGCCTTCAAAAATCATATCACCACATACGCAATTCTAAATAAAAAAGATCAACTTCTCTTGGAAGAATTTATTAAGGAAAACAAAAATAGTTTTATTGAGAGGCTTCAAATGAATTTAACTAAGCATATAATTATTAAATTCCATGTGAGTATTGTGGCGGAGTACATCAAAATTGTTGAAGAAGAATTGGAGTTGTGCATAATATCACATGTAGCCAAAATGAGTTTGCTGACGAAGGCAGATAATATAGAAGAGTCATTCTGTAAACAGGTTGAGGAGATTTCAACCAAAATGTCCGAATTTGAAGAGCGAGATTCTGGTTGGACCTTGTCACGCATAGTCCGAGCAGAAGTCAACATCAACAAATCGTCGCTCGTCAAAGGCTCGAATTGGATATCCACACCTCAAAAATTAGAAGGAAGAAAAGCTTGCATCAACATAGAAAACAGCGATGCATATTGCTTCAAGTGGTGTCTGATTGCTGCAATGGATACCACAAAATACGATCACCTAAAACGTTACAGTTCGTATAATATCCCTGACATTGCTGCAGAGACGATTGTTACGCGAAATGGTGTAGCGTTAAATTTCAAAAATTTAACGTACTTATTAGCACTAAACAAAATCAAGGAGTTCGAGGTGAATAATCCGGCAATAAGTGTAAACGTATTTGGGTATGATGAGGGAGCAAATCAGATCATTGGTCCTTATTATGTGACCAAAGATGAGAAAATAAATCATTTGAACTTACTGCTTTTAGAGAATGGTGAATGTCATCACTACAAATTGATAAAGGACATATCAAGGTAAGTTAAAAAATTATACAACTCTTTATTTTAAGGATACATATATTGGTTTTATATATTTTATAAAATATGTACATTTTACTTAGTAATTTGTATCTATTTTTATTTTTTATCATTCACAGACTTTTATGGAACCAAAGTACAAAGCACAAAAGTAAACTACATTTCTGCAATAGCTGTCTCCAGTACACTCATAGCGAGAGTGGAATGACTAATCATAAGGGGGAATGCGGCAAAATCGTTACAACTATGCCAACAGGTGCGGATGCTATCCTACAGTTTAAGGGGCATCAGAGAAAAATGGATGTGCCCTTCGTAGTATATGCGGACTTCGAATGCATATAAGAAGACATTAGTGATAGTGTAAGTAGTAAAACCAGTCTTATCAAAGAGCACACTCCTTGTGCATTTAGCTATTATATTAAGTGTCTCCATAGCAGTAAGTTAGATAAGTTAAGGATTTATACAGGGAAAGATGCCTCAAAAAAATTCGTGACATATTTAATTAAAGATTGTGAGGATATTTATAATAATTATTTAGTAAATAATAGGCAAATGGATACTTTATCCCCTGTCAAAAATTTCTAGGTAAAGATCGCGTTAGAGATCATTGTCATATTAGTGGTAAATTTAGAGGTGCAGCCCACAATAACTGTAATTTAAATTACCAAGTCCCCAAGTTTATACCAGTTTACTTTCACAATTACTCAAATTATGACTCACATCTTTTTATTAAAGAACTAGGTGAAATTTCAAAGCAACTGAAAGTACTCCCTCTCAATAAGGAACTTTATATATCTCTCTCCCAATTTACAGAAATCAGCGACGGTCATAAGCTTGAAATAAGATTTCTTGATACAATACGGTTTATGGCTGAGAGTTTGGAATCATTAGCCTGCAATTTGTCGGATAATGATTTCAGCACTATAAGGTCCTTATTTCAGTCAGAAAAAGAATTTCAGCTTATTAAGAAAAAAGGTATTTTCCCCTATGAGTAGCTAAATTCATTCCAAAAATTACATGAATGTCAGCTGCCTTCACGCAGTGATTGCTTTAATAAGTTGAACAATAAAGAGTGTTCGTTAGAGGAATACTCACATGCTGTAGAGGTATGGAATACTTTTGGTTGCAAAACTATGAAAGATTACATGGAACTTTACTTAAAAACAGATGTCCTCTTACTGACAGATATTTTCGAGAACTTTAGAAAAGTTTGCAAAGGTATTTATGAGCTGGATCGATGTCAATATTATACAGCACCTGGACTTTCCTGGGATGCAATGCTCAAATACACAAAAATTGAATTAGAATTATTGACAGACATAGACATGTACAATTTTATGAAAAAAGGTATACGTGGAGGAATCGTACAGTGTAGCCAAAGATATTCGAAAGCGAATAACAAATACTTGGAAGATTTCGATAAAGACAAGCCAAAGATATTCGAAAGCGAATAACAAATACTTGGAAGATTTCGATAAAGACAAGCCAAAGATATTCGAAAGCGAATAACAAATACTTGGACGATTTCGATAAAGACAAGCCCTCAGAATTTAGAAGCTAACAATTTGTATGGTTGGGCGATGTCAGAATATCTTCCTCATGGTGGGTTCAGATGGTTATCGCAAGACGAGCTGAATCTGAATCCACACAGCATAGCTGATAATGGAACAGACGCTTATGTATATGAGGTCACGTTGGATTATCCCTCTCATTTACACGACTTGCATAATGATCTTCCTTTTTGCGCTGAAAATAAGAAACCTATGCAAGCGAAGTAAAACAAGTTGATAACCGATTTCTCTACAAAGCAATCATACGTGATACACTTTAGAGTTCTGAAACAGTGCTTAGAATATGGCTTAGTTTTAAAGAAAACTCATCGTATTCTAGCATTTAAACAATCTCCATGGTTAAAAGGCTATATTGACCTAAATACCAGACATAGGGCCACTGCTAAAAATGCTTTTGAAAAAAACTTTTTCAAACTACTCAATAATGCAGTGTATGGTAAAACAATGGAAAATGTGGATAAGAGGAGAGATGTTAAAATTGTCAATTGGAGAGAACGAATTGTAATCAATTGGGTGCCCAAGATTGGATATCAAAACCAAATTTTCATAGTTTATCTATATTTTCTGAAGATCTGGTAGCCATCGAAATGAATAGAGTCAAAACCTGCTACAATAAACGAATTTACTTAGGATTTTGTGTACTGGAGCTTTCCAAATGGAAGATGTATAATTTCCATTACGGGTACATGTAACCTAAGTTTAAGACAAAACTGTCATTAAATTATATGGACACGGACTCTTTTATATTTTCAATAAAGACGGACGACTTTTACTCTGACATAAAAAATGACATACAAGAACAATTTGATACATCGGACTATCCTACATACAATATTTATAATTTTCCACTAGTAAATAAAAAAGTAATTGGTATGATGAAGGATGAGAATTGCGGTAAGATAATGACAGAGTTTGTTGGGCTGCTGAAAAATGTACTCATTTAGTGTACAGAACCAAAATGACACTAAAAAATCGAAGGGGGTAAAGAGAGATAAATATAGTTTAGCTACTTATAAAAATTTTTTATTCAATAAGACTAATGTATATGATAATATGTTAACATTTAAATCTAAGCTGCATCAAATATATACTAGTGAATTAAGTAAGGTAGTCTTAAGTTATAGAGACGATAAGAGAAAAATTAGATCAAATAACATTAACACATATGCATGGTATCATTTTCGTATTAAGGAAACTAACCCGGAATACGAACTTGACATGTTGCTAGATGAGATTGCTAGAATGCAAAAAAATTTTTAAAATTAATTAAAAATTAATATATACAATTTTAGTTATTAAGAAAAATTCTATTATTGTTAAAATCTTAGTTATTAAGAAAAATGCTTTTATTATAAAAATTATTGTACATAAAATCTTAGTTATTAAGAAAAATTGTTGCAAATAAAATCCTATTTATTTATTAAGAAGAACTATTGCACATATGTAAATGAATTTTTAAGAAAAAATTTTAAATAAAATATTGAAAAAGGAATGAAAATGTGAATGGTGTTTATTTCTTTATTGGCTTTACTTCGTTGGATCAAAAAAAATTTTATTTTTGCTTATTTGCAAATTCTTGTTTTCATATCGCTTAAACATGCACAGTCTTGTTTTCTTTGAGATGTTCTGCACAAGAAAAATTTAATTTCATAATATTATGAAATTCTATTAAATTTCATTAGATATTATCGTAAAGACCAAAAATTTAGTTAATCGGATAAGTCCTTATATTTTTCACTACATACAAGTTTCTGTTATTTTCTATTCGAACAGATGATTCCTAATTTTCCTTTAGAAAAAATAATACAAAACAAGGAATATTTTAATAATACAATTTTATTTTATTTTATTTTATTTCTGTTAATAATACCATTTAATTTAATTTATTAAATATTTTATTTATAATGATGGAAACATTTCATAGTATCCAATTATTAGATGTTCTAATATACTTTTCCGTAAAAAATATATTGTACATCTACAAGTATCAGGTCCTTCGTCACAGTTGGGATCGTACTAAGGACAGCTTTTGAAGTGTCCTTCTGTGTTGTCTTCATCTTCTATTATGCCATATTCTTCGTTCTCATCCAGCATATTTTGGAAAAATTTTATCATCTCCCAATGATCAAAAAGCCTGAAGCTTTCAAAATCTCTTATAAATTGGTTTAGAGTACGTCTAATTTGGCTCATTTTATTTGCTGATAAATGAATGATGATGAATGTTGGAAGATTTTTTAAGACTAATTTGTTCTTTAAATTTTTCAAATATCTATACTATCATCGCTATTCCATATTTCTTTATAGCACTCTATCTCTCTCTCTCTAACCCTTTTCTCTCTATAACTATCTTTTTCTCTCTATCACTATCCCCCACTTATTCACTATTTCACCATAATTATTTTCGATTATCATCGCTACTTTTAAGATCATTTCCAGTTAAACATTCAAAGTGAGAAGAACTAAATAAAAAAATGGACTCCACAACAAATCTAATTTCAAAATTTAATTCTCTAAACAACAAAACCTTAATCCACGTAAAGGAGCTTGACACGTCCATGAAATATACTATTCGAAATGTGAAACGTGTAACAACAAAATATGGAGCAACACTAAAAGTTGAAATGGATAAACATATAATGTTCCTGCCTAAACGATATAATACTTTAACAGATGACGATATTAAAGATCTCTCGAGCGGATCATTTTGCCTAAGTAGAGAAGGTAAAGAAAACCTTATCGTTGAGAATGAGCTGAGTGAATTTCTAATTCAAAATTCCCAATATCCTGTCTGGCAATAAATTATATTAATTACGTTTTTTAAATTATGAATAAAAAGGACATTAAAGAGTTTTGTAAAATATAAATGTTTGTGTTTTTATTTAATATTTTCAGTTATTTCATAAAAAAATTTAAGACATAAACTTCCACAGGTAAATGTATTAAAATTCTGATGTTGATTATAGTTGTATTTTATATTTGTACCAAGATATTTGACTACTTCTGAAGGAGGTTGTAAGTTTCCAAAGCTGTCGAAATATTATTTTTCATTGATGTTTTTATAATATGCTACCCAATGTGTACCAGGTCCTGTTGATGCATCTAAATTGATTATTCCACATTCAATTTTCTTTGTTCGTTTTGGTAGAGTATTCAACATGAAAACTCCTCTAAAATATAGAATATTTATAGAGAAACGGTTTAGGTCCACATCAGAAAGTGGTCTGTTGGGCAGCATCTCTAAGAGTTTTTTGATTCCTCTTTATGAACTAGACCATAACCCTTTTTATATGGTTTTAAGTAAAGTCCTTTTCCAACTGCTATAGATTCCATCGCTCTATTATGTCTAGTTGCTTCATCAAGTTGATTTTTAGCATTCTTTGTTGCATTTACAGCTTTAGCTATGGCAGCACCTCCAGTTGTTAGACTACCAATTGCACGCAGAACAGTTAAAATCAGTATTAGAGGTAAAAAACCACCAATTTTTGGAACAAGTATTACACGTGGTACTATAATTTGAGACTTTCTTCCTTTTAATGACTTGTTAATAGTTTTTCGTGCAATTTTAATAGCTGAGTTAATATCTAATGGTTTTTCTTTTTTTAGTATTTTTGTTGCAGCTTTAATTGATGTTCTAAATAGTGTTTTAACATTTAGTTTGTTCTTTTTAACATTTTTCTTTTTCTCCAAACCCATACCAAATTTTGTTTTGGCTTTCATTGCGTTAGTAACCATATATGCAAATGATTTTTCAGCAAGACTACTATCTTTTGATAAAACCCGATCCCAAGCGGAGTTTTGAAGTATTCTATCAGCTTTATGTCTAGTACTTAAATCCTTATTTGTGGAATAAGCAATATCGTGATTTTTACACGCAGAGTCCAATAAATTAATTCCTTTATCACCTCGATTTAAACGTTTTTGTAGTTTTGTTCCAGGTCCACAGTACTGATATCCAGGTAAATGAAGTTCAACAGGTAGAGAGTTTATTATTATGTCTACTAGACCTCCCCCAACGACGGTGTTTTTATGACTAAAAGTTTTCTGATATCGTATAACCATATTATCTAATTTTTCCTATATAAGAGGTAATATATATGAAATGCATTAGTTACAAAAATGCAGTTAGTAAAACAACATAAAAATATTTTAGTTCGTAATATTGATGATTCAGCGAACATCAGTTCATAGCCCCCTCTTACCAAATTCTATTCGTGCTCTAATAGTGGGACCATCAAATTGTGGAAAGACTAATGTTATGATTGGTTTGCTAGAAAGTCCTAATGGACTCAAGTTTGAAAACATCTATTTATACTCAAAATCTCCCTATCAACCTAAATATGAATACCTAAAGAAACTAATTTCACCAATTAAAGGTATAGGGTATTATACATTCACCGATAATGAATCAGTTATTCCACCTGACGAAGCTAAAACTAATTCAATTATGATATTTGATGATGTTGCATGTGAAAAGCAGAATAATATACGTACATATTTTTGTATGGGGCGACATTGGGATGTTGATTCATTCTACCTGTTGATTCATTCTACCTGTGTCAAACCTATACCAGAATCCCCAAGCATTTAATAAGAGACAATGCAAATATTATTATAATGTTTAAGCAAGATGAGACAAATATGAAGCATGTTTATAAGGATCATGTTGCCAGCGATATGAGCTATGAAAAGTTTCAAGAAATTTGTCGAGAATGTTGGAAGGATAAATATGGATTTTTGATGATAAGCAAAGATAACGAATTAAACGATGGTCGCTACAGAAAGCAATTTGACTATTTCATAACTATATAAGCAACGACTCATAAAAATTACCTTTAGTTATTAATCTAACTTTAAACTTGATACATCTATTAGCTATAACCTCATCTGATACCTGATAAGCTGATCTGAAAACCAGACCAGGTCCTAATAAGCTGATCTGAAAACCAGACCAGGTCCTGATAAGCTGATCTGAAAACCAGACCAGGTCCTGATAAGCTGATCTGAAAACCAGACCAGGTCCTGATAAGCTGATCTGAAAACCAGACCAGGTCCTAATAAGCTGATCTGAAAAACAGACCAGGTCCTAATAAGCTGATCTGAAAACCAGACCAGGTCCTAATAAGCTGATCTGAAAACCAGACCAGGTCCTAATAAGCTGATCTAAAAACCAGACCAGGTCCTAATAAGCTGATCTGAAAACCAGACCAGGTTCTAATAAGCTGATCTGAAAACCAGACCAGGTCCTGATAAGCTAATACCTGATCTAATAGCTGATACCTGTTATTTACTATTATTAAACATGGATGAGAAAATTTTAAAACAGTTGGTTTCCACAAAAAATGTCTTGTAGAAAAAACTTCGTAGTATAAAAACTGGTGAATTAGATACACGTGAATAACTAAGAGATACATTTAAACCTATAACAGAACCACTCAAAGAATTCATAAAAAGTTCTAAAAATATTAAAAGAATTCCCATAAAAGTAGAAAGTAAAATGAAGACAGAAGTTGAAAATAATACAAGTTTTAAACCTGAAAAAACATCAGTCAAGATAGAGACAAGTACACCAAAGAAACTAGCAGAAGGAACAATATTCGATAATACCATCTTATTTAATGATGCTAATACTGTGAATGATGACGATGATGAAGATGATTTTTACTCACAGACTTCCAATACAGAAGATACTTATACTGACTTATCAGCCTTGGAAGGAAGAAATGAATTAGATACAAACTATGGTCCACATAAAGATTTCAATAATGAATGGAAATTTGGTGATAGTAACCTCAAACTTAATGAAGATAAAATACAAGTTGGTGGTCAAATATGGGCTCTAACACCAGGACTATTTTCTCTAATGTTTCATAAAATACCAAAAAATTATGATAAATTTGAACTCGAAATCTATAAAAAGATTTTAATTACTACTAATGCATATAGAAGGGACTATAAACCTGATGGTCAAATTAAGGGTACTAGAGGATATAAATACAAACATATTATTAAGAAATTTATTGACGAGAAAAACCAGAAGAATTTAAACGAATCAACAGGATCTAAGTCAAAAGGTAGTTATTTAGGTGATGGAATGATGGAATTTAACGCCCATAAGCCAAACTATATATACTGGGACGATCCAAATGAGTTAGTAGATCGTCTTCGACTACTGCTTGCATCACAAGCTGCAGGTCATACTAATCAATTATTGAAGAACTACGTGAAGCAAATATAATACATTAACTTTAATAAAGTATGTCTGTTGATAAATTTGGACATTATTTAAACGATACTAGCAGCATAATTTCTTTGAAAAATGCACCTAAACTGCTGGGGTTCTTTATGGATACGAACAACAACATTGATGTCCAAAACAAAAGAATCAAAAATGTTGCAAAAGCTCTGAAGGAAAACGAGGTTATCAATAAATTGTTTCTGCAAACTCAAATCGAAAAATTAGAAGAGAAATTATTAACATACTTTAAGGAAGACAATAATATAATTCGAGAAGATAATCAAATGCAAATTGAGGAGCTACAACGCGAAATAAAATTAGATATAGAAAAAAATTATAAAATTCAAAAAGATATTCTACAAATTAAAACATCCTTTGAAGAACAAGTTGAACAGCTTAATGAGAAAATTTATAGATTGGAAAATTACATGTTTGTATCAATAGCTGAAAGTGCGTCAAGTAGATCACAACACTCTTCAAAACATCTGTAAAACAACTTTATGTCTTCGAAAAGAAATTAAGTAAACGAACTACATAAGCAAGCTCGGAAGGTTTTTATGCGTCGTAGAGTTGTAATGAAAGGAATAGATGATCTTTGGCAAGCTGATTTAGTTGAAATGGGGATCTATTCTAGAGAAAACAGAAATTATCGATTTTTGTTAACTTTAATTGACACATTTTCAAAATTAGCATGGGCAGTACCACTAAAAACTAAAACTGCACTCGAAACAACCAATGCGATGGAAAATATTTTTGAATTAGGACGAGTACCAAAACACTTACAAACAGATGATGGTAAAGAATTTTTCAACAAACACTTTGGAAAAGTAATGGATAAATACAACATTAATCACTACTCAACATATAGCAGTATGAAAGCATCAATAGTAGAACGATTTAACAGAACATTGAAAGGAATGATGTGGAAAGAATTTAGCTTTAATGGTTCATATAAGTGGATTGATATATACAAAGATTTAATTAATGCATACAATAGAAAAGTTCATCGCACCATTAAAATGTCTCCGATTAAAGTCAACTCAACAAATGAGGAAAAGCTACTAAATACAGTATACAGTCATTTGAAGATGTACAAAATGTCGAAATTTAATGTTTTAGATCATGTACGCATAAGCAAATATAAGCATACATTTGAAAAAGGTTATACTCCAAATTGGACTACAGAAATTTTCACAATTACAAGAGTTCAAAATACAAATCCTACAACATTCATATTAGAAGATTATCTTGGTAATCCTATTAAAGGTGGATTCTATACTGAAGAACTTTCGAAAACTAGATATCGAAATACATATCTAGTTGAAAAGGTTCTTAAAACTAAAGGAAAGGAGGCATACGTTAAATGGTTGGGATTTTCTAATCAACACAATTCTTGGATAAGTAAGAACGAAATATTATAGCTGAATACCATCATCAACAACAATAGCAGTAATATTAAGAAACTAATGTTAATTTTAAAATAAGAAAATGAAATAAATATGTAAATCATGCTTATAAACCATATGTTGTACTAAACTTTATTTAATTGTAATCAGACAGTTATAATGTCAATAACACTTACTCTGAGCTCTAACTCATCAGAATTATCTGCTAGTTACTTTCCTCCTATTGAATTACATGGTGCATATGAGTGTGCTCTAACTGATTTTCATTCATACAACAGCATTCCAAATGTAGACACCTACAACAATATGTTTCATATAGGGGAACATACAATTGAAATACCAATTGGATCTTACGAATTGAATGATATTGTAGCAATACAGAAGACTCTGTCCAGAAAATAAGATTTTTATTGAAGCCAATAACAATACAATGCAAGTTAAAGTTAATAGTTCCAAAGATCCTGTATATTTTAATAAAGACAACACAATTGGAAAACTTTTAGGATTAAATAGCAGAATCCTAACACCAAACAAATATTATTACTCAGATCTTCCAGTTAATATTTTTAAAGTGAATCTCTTGCGAATTGAAAGTAGTATCGCTATTAACACATATATGAATAACTCCAAATCGCATACACTTCATGAATTTCCGATTAATGTGCCTCCAGGCTATAAAATAGATGAGGTTCCAAGAAATCTCATCTATTTACCTGTGAACACCCGAGAGATAAGTTCACTAGCGCTGCTAGTAGTTGATCAGCACGGTGATTTAATTAATTTTCGTGAAGAGGAAATTACAATACGAATACATTTGAGGTCAACTAAACAATGCTAATATACAACACAAATACATTGAAAAATAAAGCAGTAACAACAACAAGAACATTAAAGCGACCACTTCAACAGAAAGCACTAACAACATCAAATAAAAATTTTCTAAAGTCCTTGAATTTTAAATTGAAGACAAAATGAGTTCAATAATAGATGTCTTAGATAAACTTTCTCTGATGAGAATATAATCAAAAAGGACTATCATACATATGTACCATACTTACAATCTTACAACAATAATGATGAAATCAGAATTTCAATACAAAATCAAGATTTATACGTGCTACCCAGTGAGAGCTACATTTATGTAGAGGAGTTTGTTGCCGATGATAATACCCCTAAATCTTCTTCTTCAGAGAACTTTATTATCAATCATTAACGAAAATAAAGCTACTATTAGAGCCTATATGTGACTACCAACTTGTATTTTATCTTCATTAAGTTTGAAGTTTGACTATCACCAAATTTCCATTCATTATTGAAATCTTTATGTGGACCATAGTTTGTATCTAATTCATTTCTTCCTTCCAAGACTGATAAGTCAGTATAAGTCTCATCGGTATTGGAAGTCTGTGAGTAAAAATCATCTTCATCATCATTCTCATTATTAGCATCATTAAACGAGATGGTATTATCGAATATTGTTCCTTCTCCTAGTTTCTTGGGTGTACTTGTCTCTATCTTGACTGATGGCTTCTGAGACTTTAAACTTGTATTATTTTCAACTTCTGTCTTCATTTTACTTTCTTCTTTCATGGGAATTCTTTTAATTTTTTTAGAACTATTTATGAATTCTTTGAGTGGTTCTGTTATAGGTTTAAATGTATCTCTTAGTTGTTCACGTGTATCTATTTCACCAGTTTTTATACCACGAAGCTTTTTCTTCAAGACATTTCTTGTCAACACCAACTGTTTTAAAATTTTCTCATCCATGTTTGCACTCGAAAAAACCTAGGCTGTGGAAAATATTTTTGAAATTTTACGAGTACCAAAAAACTTACAAATGGATGATTGTAAAGAAATTTTTACTAGACACTGGAAAATTCATGCATAAGTAGAAGATTAAACATTACTTAATATGAAAGCATCAATAGTGGAATGATTTAATAGATCATCCAAAGGAATTATGTGTTAAGAATTTAGCATTAATGGTTCATATAAGTGGATTGATATATATATATATATATATAAAGATTTACTTAGTGCCTAAAGTAGAAAAGCTCATCTCACAATTAAAATGTTTGCAATTAAAGTTAACTCAACAAATGAGGAAAAGATGGAAAATACAGTATACAGTAATTTGAAGATGTAGAAAATGTTGAAATTTAATGACAATATAAATAAAATTAAAAAGGAAAAATCTAGTTTCTCATTGTTTTTTTTTTTTGTGTTAGGTCTTAGGAAAGATAATTAACTTAATGTACTGGAATTCTCTAAACTTGTTGGTCTGTATGAAATATTGTGAAAACGTAAGCGTTCAAAATGAAGTTTAACACAGTGCAATATTCAGCAACACATCGTACTATCACTTTTTATAGTAAAAGTTGTACATTTTCCATTTCGAAAGCAGTAGTACACAAAATTTAAAAATGTGAATCTAGGCTTATTATAATAGATCTTCACTCTGTTCATTTCTATAGCTATCAGATCTTTAGAAAATATAGATAAACTAAGCAAATTGGACTTTGATATCCAATCTTTAAGAATGTACATGTGTATGAATGGGTATCAAACAAACTTACTGAATAAATATAGACTTCAACTAGAATCAAGCTGAAGCATGCATAAACTGTAAAATGTAGTGTAAACAGATCTTACTTTATGTCTGTATCTGAATGAGTATCAAAAAAATTTAGAGAAAAAATATTGGAAGCATGCCGAAGCATGCATAGTTTAAGAAAATTCCTCACGTCATACAATTTTGTAAGCAAAGAAATTTTATGACTATGTGGGAAATGAAATACATATGTATCTACTCTGTAAAAAATTCAGAAGAGTGAATTCTTAAATTCTAATAGTATAGATTTTTAATTGAAACACCACTACATGTCGGACTCTCGCGTCACTATCGGTAGAAGCATGCTAGGGCATGCATGCTAGCAAAATATATAAATCTGTTAGAAGATAATGAGAAACTTGTTTCTAATCATTAATCTTTAGACAGCAATTGTATCTGGATCAACCCAACTCATGAATGAAATGTATACAGATACGGTTGATTGTATAGATGAGGACCTTTTTAAAGTAAGCAATTATTACATCTGAATGTGATACAACTCACCCTACGTCAACAATAACTTCAAGGGGGTCAACCACCAAACCTCATGTAGAAATATTTGAAGCAAAAATTCCTTCAAACGTAGATATTCCAATGTTTCTGATACTATATGAAAACACCTAGGCTGAATTCATGGTGGAGGTGACTGAGTTCTTGAAGATCGATTTGGTGCAATACTTGTTTATTAAACATGTATTTCTTTGTATGTAAACTAATTTCTACATACATACATATATTCGCATATATGTATGTAGATATGAATACATTTGCATATGTACACACTCACATATGTATATATTTTCATTAAAAATAATGGAATTGAAAATAATATTAATGTTCTCTATTTCAAGTAGTAAAATCAAAAAATGTAGTGATAGATCAGAAGAAAAAAAATAAATAAAACAAGAGACTGACTGACCAATTGATATATACAGCCTGTCTCACATGAAGACAAAGCATACTTAAACATAGGAGAAATATGTATACAATACGCTAAACTTTAATACCAGGAGAAAAACAAAAAATATATCATCTAGATCATCAAATAAAAGGCATAGGTGATCACCCTTCATAAAATAAACATATAGAATATAAATGTAAGCCTAGTAACATTATCAAGTAACATAACTTGGGCAATTAAAATTTTAACATTTAATTACCCATAACGACGACAAAGGACAGCCAGAAATTCCGACATGCAAAGGTATCTTGTATACTAGAGGAACCGTCGAGAGGATAGACCTAAACTCACAGAAAACGACTTCGTTTTATGTTGATCGCTTTTCAAGAAGAAAATAAGTTTGTTCATTATGATTTGACTATCTTAAACGTACATTTAAATTCAGTCTCATATCCATATGATGATCTTAACATAAAATTAAAACATTAATGTTATGCAGTTCTATATGATATGTATCTACATGATATGTATCTACTACTCGTATATGAAAGAATTTCAAGCGCTTGTAACTGCATCAGAGTTTAAGATAAAAGCTCCTTTTATTCAATAGCGGGCCAATTGATATAGAAATTTAATATGAAACAGCAAGCAAGGACCTCAGCTACTGCATTTTTTACTGATGATCGAATAATAGAAAGTCCGGAAAGTCTTATAAATTAAGTAATATGAATGAAAAAAATGGTTTTAATAGACGAGTAAGGTTTCGAATGATTTTCATTAAAAAAAGAAGTAGCGGATGTTTTCAATAATAATGAGTATAACAATTTCATTATAAAACCACCATTTGATTTTAAATGTTTATCAATAAAAAAGGAAAGACAAGCAAAGTGATTAACAAAAACTATTATTACCTAAGCTGGACTGCTGGATCAGTTTCATTTCAAAGCGTTTGTCATTTTTTAAAAGCCAATGCAAGATGTTCTAAAATATATGTAAAAGATGAAGAAAAAAGATGATAGTTGGAAAAAATTTTACACCGAAAAATTTCTAACGTTGACTATATAGGCTACATCAACTTTAAACAAATGGAAATAAAATATATTAAATATTTATACTACAGTTACTACAACTAGAGAGGAATTCAATTTTACTTAAAACAGAAAGTCCTCACAAAGTTTTAAGTAAATACATCTAAAACTTAAAAGAACGATTTTTTAATTTCAAATAAAAAAACTATGGAGATATTTCACATCTATACACAAAAGACCAGGCGAATATTTACAACAGCAACAACAAAAGACCACACATGAGAAAAAAAATTTATTTAAACAGGGAGCCCCAGATTATTTGTATGTACATACATTCATGCATAAAATCAATTTGTAGATCCATATGTACATATGTACACATATTATCAAATTTCTTACCCATACTCAAGTATTTATAGGATTTTAACAATCACACTTACATATCTACATCATGAAAACATACAAACCGTTCTCCAAGCTAATGACGCTTGAAGACGAAAGTCGAAGAAGACAAATGTACTTAAATAAACAAACTTATCACAGACCAGTCAAACTCTATCGCGCATATACACATACACACACAAAATCGCCACGATCGTACACAAGAATTTTGTAAAATCTGAAATTAATATTTATACAAATATAAACAAATTTCTGACCGACAGACTTTAACACTGGACAAATTTAAGCTTGATAAAATATAAAGCAATCTCATCCTCCAATATGAAAAAATCATACTAGGATTAGGGAAGTTCAGATATATGATAATATTTTGTAGCAAAAAATGTTCATATGAGAAATAATTTATTTCTACGTACATATAAATACTAGGGTGAGAAAATCACATACACAAACACATACTAAAATTCATCTACAAAAAATTAAACCTATATCAACAACGCCCCTCCCCTCACAAATCACAGTCAGCCTAAAGTTCTTACAGATATACATACACAAACAAAAAAACAAGCTATCAATCTCAACAACCTAAATCACGATCAGCCTTAAACTCATATAGACATACATATACACAAATACGTATACATATACATGAACACCTTCACCTCACCTCTCATTAATCATGATCAGCCTTAAACTCCTACAGATATATGAACACTTAGCCCCTCATAAATCACGATAAGCCTTAAATTTCCTACAGATATACATACACAAATTCTCAAAGTCACATACAATCGATCAATCTCAACAATCCAAATCACGATCAGCCTTAAACTCCTACAGACAAATTCCTATAGATACATGTTACAATAACACCCCCCGCCTACCTCAAATCAAGGACAGCCTTAAACTGCTATATATACATACATACATATACACACACATAGGATACGTATTACATGAACACTCTCACCTCGCCTTTCATAAATTACAGACAGCCTTAAACTCTTACAGACATACACACATACATGTACACAGATTCCAACGGATACATATTACATCAACTCCCCACCCTCCACCAGTCGATCTACCTCAAATACACCCCGCAGCCCACCAAGCACACCTTGGCTTAAATTCCAACAAGCATAAATGTCACCGAATTCCCACGGTTACATATTACAAAACACCCTCACCTACCCAAATCACGGTCAGCCTTAAGGTCTCACAATCTAGACACACTCCGCCCTCCACCACTCACAGCCAGACTTCAATTCCTACAGCTAGACACACCCAGAAATTTTCCGTCGGCATTAGGAAAAATCATTTCCATGATTTTCCCGTCGGCATTTGAAAAAAATAAACATGCTTTCCTGTCGGCATTCGAAAAAAATAAACATGTTTTCCCGTCGGTATTCTAAAAATATAAACATGTTTTCCCGTTGGTAATCGAAAAAAATAAACATGTTTTCCCGTCGGCATTTGAAAAAAAATAAAGATGTTATCCCGTCGGCATTAGAAAATTATATACATATAAAAGCTTCAAACCTATAAACACCCTTAATGTATTCCCACAAAATATTTTGCGCACAAGTTCCCACGGTCATACATACATACATACAAACATACATACACTTAATATAAACAAAAAACCGTTAATGTAAACAAAAAACACTTAATGTAAACAAAAAAACATCAAAGCGCACCGAAAATACAATTTCTCAAATTTCAGACAAATTTCACAAATTTCAGCGAAATAATTTCTTAGTCGGGCTTAAGTTCAGTAATTTCAATTCTTATTGAATGAAATATTTTTATTAAGTAATGTGAGTTTCTAAAGAAGAGAAGAAAAATTAAATTAGACTATAAGCTGGGGGAAATACCGATAATTTTCTGTGCAGCAACGCACTTCATCACAACCCAAGTCTATCTACTTGGGTAGAGATTGTTATTAACATCAGCTATTTAACGCAAATTTTTAATGAAATGGAATATTAGAAATATTGTGTATACAATTATTGATTTACCTTTGGTAAACACATTTGTAAGTATCACTATTCATTTTCTGTTTATCCGTTTTCTTCATTTTTTTTATATTCAGGTTAGCACGAAGTTATGTCACTCTACCTAAGTATGTTTAACTAGTCTCGCTTATCTTTTACGATCATCACATGAATTATTTTTACTTATTCGATGTACCGTCGGTACATACCTGTAAGTATTATTGTAGTGGATATTATGTTTACATTGTTTTTGCTTTCCACAGTTGATTTTACTTTCCAGTATATGAAACTGTGATTGCCAAGTGAACATATATTTGACACGTGCCCATGATGATTTAAGTGAAACAATTTTAAATGTTTAGTTGAACTATAGTGAATTTTAATCAAAAATAACTTCTTAGTCGGGCTTAAGTTCAGTAATTTCAATTCTTATTGAATGAAATATTTTTTATTAATTAATGTGAGTTTATAAGGAAGAGAACAAAAATTAATTAGAATTGGGTGCTGATGAAGTGCGTTGCTGCACAGAAAAATATCGGTATTTCCCCCAGCTTATAGTCTAATTTAATTTTTCTTCTCTTCTTTAGAAACTCACATTAATTAATAAAAATATTTCATTCAATAAGAATTGAAATTACTGAACTTAAGCCCGACTAAGAAATTATTTCTGATTAAAATTCACTATAGTTCAACTAAACATTTAAAATTATTTCAGCAAAATTTTAAAGAATTCTTGGAAATTTCACACAAATTTTACAAATATCAGCAAAATTTTAAAATTTTAATTGCCGCAGTATTGGCAATCCCCTACTACTTCTGCACATGTCTTACATACTTATGTATATATATATATATTCAAATAACCAAGAGTCTATAAGCTATTTATGACTGAAAAAACTATGCAGATGTATTAAATTTTCAGAAACTTACTTTGTTGTTTTTATAAAAATGATTTTAGTTTCATTATAAGGCCTTTTTCGAAAAAAATTAAATAAAAAGCGCCCATTTCTACGCAAATTAAAAAAATTTTTAGAGTTCAACTTTAACCTTAAATTTCTCCACAACCACTGTACTGATTTCAATGAAACTAAAACTGGATAAAAGCTTAAGATGTTATCTAACCACGAAAAAAAATTTCAAAAAATCTTTAATAGTTCAAAAGTTACAGATTTTACGAGATGGCGGCCAAGTCATTTTTTTATGGTCACTGATTGAAAAATGTTAAAGTTCATTCGAAAGTAGACACTAGTAAACCTCGGGAGCCAAAATCTTAAAACTTTATTTCAACTATATCACAGTGAACAGGGTGACTCAAAACGGACATTTTCAGTATTTTGCTAAATTGAGACATTTCTTAGTAGGCTTTTGATTTTCAAACATCTATAACTTTTTAATTTTATAAGATATTCAATCGAAATAAATTTTGTATAATTACCTTATTTGTTAGCTTTCAGTACGAGAAAAGTAGTGTTTATAATTTTTAGAAATTTATTTTGTTTTTGTTCTTTTAAAAAGGTCCAAATATTCCTAAACTCTTCCACTTAACAGAGCATAACTTCCAAAGGTCAAAAGGGAACAAAAAAAGATTAGCCCTTTTTTGTAGCCGAGACTCTCCTATACTCCATTGTACACCCGGGACAACCCGACCGTGACCACCAGAACAATTTTTCTGACACAAGGTCAAAATATTTTGCAAAATTTGAGTAAAATAGTTATTCAAGAGATTTATTATTCGACATATTGTCGTAATTATACTATAAGTGAAATTTATTTGCTGGTGGTTAAGGGATGTCTATATGCATTTCATTGTTGCTTTAACAAATCGTCAGTAGACTTCAACCACACATTTTGAACAGTCACAAACCTCTTATCTTATGCACAGACTTTCATAAAATATTTGAGAATTCACAAATATTAATATTTTTGAAAATCACAAAAGAATAATAAGCATAGTAGGCTTAGTAACTTATACAAAACCCAGCAAATAATATTTATTCGATATGAATCTATTTTATTTTCCTACACCTTTATACAATTAGAAATCCATTGGATAACAATAAAAGTATTTATAAGGCAAAATGAAAAATAATATTTTAATGAAACATTCAAGAGATTTATTATTCGACATATTGTCATAATTATACTATAAGTGAAATTTATTTGCTGGTGGTTAAGCGATGTCTATATGCATTTCGTTGTTGCTTTAACAAATCGTCAGTAGACTTCAACCACTCATTTTGAACAGTCACAAACCTCTTATCTTATGCACAGACTTTCATAAACTATTTGAGAATTCACAAATATTAATATTTTTGAAAATCACAAAAGAATAATAAGCATAGTAGGCTTAGTAACTCATACAAAACCCAGCAAATAATATTTATTCGATATGAATATATTTTATTTTCCTACATCTTTATACAATTAGAAATTCTTTGGTTAACAATAAAAGTATTTATAAGGCAAAATGAAAAATAATATTTTAATTAAGCATTCAAGAGATTTATTATTTATTATTACATATAAAACAAAAAACAAATTCTAAAATTTTGTTTTTGTTTCAAATGTAATTGTACGAAAGAAAGAAGTCCTTCGACTTCGTTGAACAGGCAGTAAGTTTATCTTTGCATACTTATTATGCATTTTTATCTTCTAAAAGTTTTTTAGTAAGTCCATTTTTTCCTCATGGCGTCTTTGTCTACCTTCTTCTTTCCTTTCGGCAATTTCTAATAATGTTTCCTGAACACTTTTATTTTTAGTTTTATTAATTTTCTTGTTTTCACACTTCTCGACCTTAATGCATTTAGAACTGCTCATTTGTATTTCAGGCTGAATCGAGTCGTCCATAAAACAAATGTTATTGAGCTCATCCTCGAAATTTACATTCATTCTTTTTGAGCCAGATGCTCTGTTGTTTTCAATAGCAAATTTTTTTCTCCTCAGTACAGTTTTATACCGTTCTTCGCACTGCTTAGAAGTTTTCTCTTCAAACTCGATAGCAATTTTGGCCCACATATCTTTTTTTGTTCTGAATTTTTTCAGCGGTCCTATTTCAGGCAAACATTCTCCATATAAATCCAGAAGCTTTCTTGTTTCACCATCAGACCAAACTGGAATGTATTTATAAATTTGTTGTATGTAGTATATATACACGTATATACATTTACATACCTTGAATTCTTCTATAAGAAGTAGGAGATTCACCCCTTTCTTCACCTTGGCCACTGTTATTATCCATTTTTATTTATTGTTTAACATTTATTGAAACTCTTTTTATTTTTACAACATGGCGCAAAAATTTTCACAATAGGTAATATTTACTGTTGACAATCAGTGTTGTTAACGCTGATTGGCAACAACAAACAATTACATGTTGATTGAAAGTCGCTTCAACCATGTTAAAAATCGCTTATTAATACAAACTTTGCATTTAATATTTGACACGCTAAATATACAATAGTGTTAGGTGCAAAAAAAAGATTTTATTTTGTTCCATTGAAATATAGGAAAATGTAGCACTTTGTAAGGGTGTGTGTAACATGATAAAAATATTACACATTTATAAGGCATCATTTTTTTCTAGAAAAGAAAACACCATTAACGAATTCGGTACGACAAGCCTGACTTCACAAAAAGTCGAAACATTTGGTTTGGGAGGTAATCGTACATTCAATGGAATAGAGCAGGAAATGTTTGCACCTGTGGCATATTTTTATTGTCTCAGCGCTTAAAAATTTTATAAAATGTATGAACTCATTTTTTATATAGGAATTGTATACCGAGTCTAGTCTTGAAATCGAATATTTATCTGACGAAGACGATGTAAATGATTCTACAATTCAGACCCAGAAGGAGTTTGAGGAGTCCCAATCGTTCTCAAGTTCAACTCCAATTGTCAGTAAAAAATCATCTCACACGTCTCGTAAGAAAAGAAAAATGGATGACGACAACCTTAAAGAAATTTGCGAGAGCTCCAAGAAACTGACTGATGTGCTTGCAAAAAACCTTTCAAGTTATATACCAAATGCTGCATTCGGAGCATTTGTTGTCAATGAAATTAATAATTTGATAAAATGTAAGCAGTTGACAGCTAAATCGAAAATTACTGCAATACTAATTTTATTACAATCTATTTTTAATTATACATACATATATGTTTGCTACATACATACATGTCTATGTATGTACATGCATATATCAAAAAGCTTTTAGTTAAATGAATTGTGATACTCATTTTTAATTTTAATTTAACAAACTTTTTCATCATTATAATTTTATTATCATAAAAAATGATGATTACAAAATTGGACTTCTCTTTTGACATACATTTGTATTTGCATATTTATCTAAATATTAATATTTATCGTTCTAATAACTGGGGCAAATTACGGCACTCTTTATCGAACGAAATTATGAAATATTTCAATAGAGTTTATCGGGTATGTTTTGTATTCCACGTGAAATTAAAAGGTGTGGAATTGTCAATTTTAATATTTTAATATTTCGAACCGTATCGAATGGCGTAATTTGTCCCCTGATTTGAACACCACGGTTTCAATGCTACGGATTTATTACCACTTTTTCATTTCACGCCACTGTGCTGCACCCCCTTAAATAAAAAATTATAATAAATATAAAACGTGAATTGTTACTTTTTTATACTTTATTTATTTTAATATAAATAAAAATTAATATTTTGTTTTGTAAATGAACTATTTTGTAAAATAAACTGGTTTTTTTAAAGCACTTATTAAATATTTTGTTTTATTCATATATCGCCAGTCTCATACGACGAGTATTTACGGCGTGTCGCGCGCCCACGTAAGTTTGAGCAAAATCGATTTTGACATAAGGCATTCTCATAAATTATTAAATATAGTATGTACATACACATTTAAAAAAAAAATTCTAGAGTTGAAGGGTCAAACTTTTACGAAACCTCTGAAATCGTGTATTTTAAATATTAAACGGAACTTGCTAGAACATTTTTCATTAAAACAAGACATCAAAACTTAAAAATAAAAAAATTAAAACAATTATAATAAAAAACCGTAAACAAGCTTTATTCCACAATTTTTTTCTCCCACATGTAATCTGCTAGGGTGTCTCTTATTGCTTCTCTGCTTTTTTGGGGTCTTCTTCTGTCAGATGACACGTCTTTATAGTTCGTGTCATTGATTATATGGATTTCATCTGTTGATAGGTTGTCAAAACTGTTCTTTTCAATTATATTTGAAGTTCTTAAAAAATTATGAAGGCAAACGCAAGCTAACACAATTTTGGTAGCCTCTGCAGGTTCTCTGTGAATGGGTACAAACAAAACTCTGAATCTCTTCGCTAATATTCCGAAGGCATTTTCCACTACTCGTCTACTTCGTGAAAACATTTTATTAAAATATATTTGTTTGTCATTCAAATTTCGGTGAGAATATGATTTTATCATATAATCCGTTAGAGCAAATGCATCATCTGACAAAAATGTAAACGGCGTCATTATATCAGAAGTGGAATGTTAACATATTTGTTCTCTATGGCTTATTTCAGATCCGACCGTATCCAAACGCCGGCATCCCCTATTCTTCCATTCACCCCGACGTCTGCATATAAAAAACGATAGTTTGCATCTGCTATAGCCATTAGTATAATGGAATTGAATCCTTTATAATTGAAGTACGTCGAACCATATCTTTTCCACCCAATAATGTTGCAATGCTTTCCTATAAATATTTGAAATGTACGTATATTGTTCAAAGAATGTTTTATGCATGAACAAATTGAAGTAAACATTACCATCTATTGCTCATAAGCAATTAGGAAAGCCCCACATACTAAAAAAATCGAGTGCAATTGAATGCCATTGGCTCTCACACTTTGGAAATTGCATAAATTCGCCATTTAATGCTTTATAGATAGCGGGTATAGTTTCCTTTAGAATTTTGGAAATTGTTGATTGGTGTATTCGAAAAGGAAGTTGCAGGGATGTTTGCGTTTCTCATATTTGCATGTGCATATTCAAATATAACAAAATATTAAATGTACATATATAAGTATGTATGTACATGGAGACATTATACATATATGATTACCTGTGGCTAGATATCTCAACGAAATAAGAAGTCTTTCTTCAGGTTCAATACAATTTCTAAAGCTAGTATCTTGCTTTGTTATATACGGCCTAACTTTTTCCACATTCTATTTCTTTATACAATTTGTGTACAAATCCTTCGTCATCCCGGAGGAGTAGCCACCGAGATGAAAATCTCTTAGATTTTCTATTTATTTGAATTCTATTTTTCACAATACATTCAATTAAATGTAAATTATGTAGTAAAGCCACACATAAAGTACTATCATCCATGTTAAGTTCTTAATTACAATTTAATTTAAAAAATCAATTTTACGTATTTTCTGCTATATGTATTTTGGTTTTTAGGTGTTATCTTCTTTTTATTTATAAGAAACCGCAAAGAGAAAAAAAAGAAGCGCTAAATCGCAGAATTCGTCCATAAACCGCTTATTTAGCAACACTTTCAATGTTTCAAGCTTGAAATGTCAATTTTAAATTAAAAATTTTTACATTTATTTTGACAGAACTTAATTTTTTTTATCGATAACTTTAGCTAATGTTTTGACATTTTCGTATTTATCATAATATAGCTGAACTCCTTGCAAATAGTAAAATTTCCTATTACATTATATTTGCACTGTTCTCCAAAACTTAAAATATGAAGAAACAATCTAGTGTCATAAGGGCTTAAGCCTACTATGCTTATTATTCTTTTGTGATTTTCAAAAATATTAATATTTGTGAATTCTCAAATAGTTTATGAAAGTCTGTGCATAAGATAAGAGGTATGTGACTGTTCAAAATCTTTGGTTGAAGTCTACTGGCGATTTGTTAAAGCAACAATGAAATGCATATAGACATCGCTTAACCACCAGCAAATAAATTTCACTTATAGTAAAATAGTTATAAAAATGTTTTTTCTGTAATGCTATTTTGTGAAGAATTTTAGTTTTTTTTATCAAACCGCTATTATGAAAGACGGGTTTTAGATGGATATGCGTATTTCTAAATCATGTACAGTTGGTCACAAAAATATCTTGCCTACTTAAAATAAAGTAAATTTATATAATTAAGGTAACAAATATACTTTGCTTTTTTAATTGATTTATCATGTTTATAAAGGCATGTAACAAGCACTCGTCAGGTAAAATTACAAAATTAAAAATGATACCGCAATTACGGATTTTTTTTTTTGTTTTTTTATGATTATTAAATTAAAATGGAAATTTCGGAAAGAATGTATGCAAAATATTTTTGTGACTAGCTTCATGGGTGCACGCATGATACAATAATACAGGTAACCGCGAAGCGCCAGCTGTTTTGCTTGTTTCGTGATGTAATCTGCCAAATGTTGTTTATGTTTTACCAACACACGCGCACAGTGCCTATTAAATTCAAGAAAAATATTTAGAATTTGGCCTAATGATCGATCAGCCAAAGCAAGGAGAAGGAAACACAAATGATGGAAATACAGCAAGGAAATTTCTTTTAGATCCAGAAGCTGCAGCTTCTATTACTGGTGTAGACTTGGAACTAATAAGACGATTCAACATTATATTACAAGTTCTAGCATGCAGCAGAAAGATAAATGGAAAAAAATTTGGAGAGTACGCCAAAAAAATAGCTATACTTTACAACGAAAAATACTCTTGGAGATATGTGCCATCCACAGTTCACAAAATGTTGTACCATGGGGAACAAAAATTCAACACAATATGCTACCAATAGGACATCTGTCTGAAGAAGCGCAAGAAAAAAGAAACAAATACTACAGATTCTTTCGCGAGCACAACACACGAAAAATTTCCAGATGCTGTACTAATGAAGACTTGATTACTATTTTATTATGAACATCAGATCCATATATGTCCAATATTCGACAAAAATGGAAAACTAGCTCTATTGAATTAGACCTAGAAGCTAAACTACTTCTAGAAGATGAAAGTCAAAGCTATTTAGAAGAAATATTTACTAAAATTTTTTAAGTAATAGTAATTTTAATTTTTAAGTTTACAAATTTATTAAAATTTTGGGTACAATATTTATAATGTTTTTTTTGAATTTAAATAGAAACCTACGTCTTCTTCATTAAAACCTGTTCATCTAAGGAAAATTTATAACAATGTTTGCATTTTGGATGTTCGCTTCTTGATAAGCTAATTTTTAACTCAAACTTCATCAAAAACCAACCTTTGGCCCTTCGTTCTGTAAAATTGTTACGTAACATAAATTTTACTAATTTCGTACAAAAACACTTCGATTTTTCATTTATTTATGTATTTAATTTATCAAAGAAATACATAATAAATCAAGAATCATGAGTGTTAAATAGATATAAATATGTGCATATACATATGTATGTACATAAATACATAATTGTTATTATTTATATTTTGCAAGCTTATTTGATTTTTGTCTACGCACTATGTTAGTCTAACAGAAAATAAAAATAAAGGAACAAAAGTATTCGAATTCCCGAATATTCGTCCATTCACAATTACTTGCATTTTCCTATAAATAAAATAAATAAATGCATAAATCCTAAACGAAACTTAAGAAAATGCCATAAAAATATTTGTATATTAGTTTGTAATAACTAAATAAAGAAATTTACTTCAATTCAAACAAAAAGTTATTTAAAAATACATACATATGTATGTGTATGAATTAAATTTATTTTTTTTTTAAATAAAAACTTAAAACAATTAAAATTTTTTTAAAGTTATTGTTCGTTATTGGGGGGGGGGGGGGGGGGGTTGGGGGGTCTAAGAATTGTTACGATCTGTTACTGGGTGGGATGGCGGGGGGTAAAAAATCGGAAAAAATGGCGTTACGTAATATGTGGATGGCCCCTTGGCACTTTCTGAAAGAATTTAAGTTTTTAATAAGTATAAGTTGTAAATGTGACACAAAATATAAGACTTTGTGCAAAACAGATCTTATAAACAAGTTTTAATACCTCGCTTTTGTACCAAAAATCAGCTAAAACTTAAAATGCATTTTAAATCTATCAGAACTACTTCTCTAACCGGTCGATTTTAAAGTTTTATATCTTAAACTTAAAGCCTAGTGAACACCTAGTGAACAAAAAAAACCGCAATACAAAATTCCAATCCAGTCAAAGCTTATATATTTTTTACCGCCATCTCGCGAAATGGTCCACTGTGCGCCGTAAACAACCAAAAAAGAAATCTGACAACGCTATGAGCTAGTAAAGTTTTTGATGACAGTCTGCAGAAATTTTGCATTTTATTACTAATTCTTAAGTTCAATTTAAAATAATATAGTTTTCGTTGTGTCTAGTTGGTAATTCGTTAGGATTTGTTACTACTAATTTTTTCATCTTTGTGTTGGAGTTTTTACATAGATTCTAACGAATAAATCGCTAACGGTCTTATGTTAAACATTGCACTCGCTACAAGGTTTTAAGATAGAAATTAAATTATTATTGGAAAGTTCGTTCGATTGTTACGTACAAATACGCCATATTAACGGAAATCAAAAGGTAATATAAATAAATTGAGAATACTTCTCCTTGTTTTTTGAACCTAATATCAATTGTTTAATTTTATTAATTTCCACGCAAACATTTTGGTCCTTCGAACCGGATAATTTGGCAAAAGATTTAAATAAAATTCAGTAAGGCACTAATAAGTTTTTTAAATTTTAATCAAAATGATCGCCATCTTTGCAACCCCCGGCAAGTGCATTTAGAATACCCGTACACTATATATAAACTATTAAGTACATTTAAAAAACTTATTTGAAAAAAGGTGCGTACGTATTTATTGAATTTTAAAAATAAAGTGGTTTTTTAAAAGTGAATAATAAGCAATTGTGTTAAAAAAAAATATATTGCAAATTGATTTGTGCACTACCTAAAACAACATACACATATACATATATATAAGTATATATTTATACATATACATATATATGTATTTACATATTGTACATAGTTGTGGATTATAAACCGCCTTGCAATTCCATTTTCTTTTGACGTTTGTTTTAACTTATTTTCTTTCACTATGTGAAAAAACTACTGTGCTTTTGTTTATGTGGACGGACATATTAAAAAAATTAAAATTATTATAACATTAATTAAAAGTACAAAAAGATCTGTGACAAAAAGCCTCAATTAAACTACTTTGTTTTCTGCGAAAATTAAATACAATAAAAAAAATATATCAAGTGCAATAAATTAGTGCGGTGTTCTTGTGTTGTGAAGATTCTTAATTGCTATATACATAGTTATTAATATAAATACATAAGAAATAATTTCTTAGTCGGGCTTAAGTTCAGTAATTTCAATTCTTTTTAATTAATTTTAATTATTTTTTTTCGAACTTCATTTGTTTCTATATTTATGATCACGCTAAAGTTCGTATCGCTTTGTAAGCCAAATTACATGTGATAATTATAATGAACAAATAACACCAAAGTTAGTTGTACGGAACAACTAGCTGTTTTCGAAGGCCACTAAACCTTTATCATCAGTGTTCTTTTGTGTTTGGTCCACTGTGTGTGGTGTCAGTTGATGTAGATTTCTGCTTTATATACTCAGCCATTATTGCAAATGGAATATGTGAATTGTTTTCATTCATCGTATTACAATTTGCTGAAAGCTTTTTTGTAATGAAAGCTCATTTTTACCATCTCTAAATTTACAACAGTCTTGCCATTGTCGTTTGTTCTTTACTAACTATGCACATGTTACTTAATTTGCTTATTTTCTGTTCTACTTAAGACAAACTTTTTTGGTTTGATACTTAAGTATATTTTTATTTAGTTGTTTGCCACAGGCCCTTGGCTATTAATTTTAATTATTTTTTTCGAACATCATTTGTTTCTATATTTATGATTTGATCAGGCTAAAGTTCGTATCGCTTTGTAAGCCAAATTACATAATATTCAATAAAAAATACAACTGGAACGACCATATTAAGCATGTTACCAGTAACTTGTCTCAAAGACTTAACATTATAAAATGCATATCTAATAATAAATTTAACTGTAACATATATTCGATCATATTAGCAATCAAAGCATTACTACTATCTAAACTTCAATATGGTCTTTACCTATATGGATGGGCCTCTACATCATCCTTCAAAAAAATCCAAACAACAATTAATTCGGCTCTCAGAATATCTCTCGGAGCCTTCCGCACCACTCCTATATTTAATATGCTCCACGAAGCCAATATTGAATCTCTCGAAACCACAAGAAATATCATCACTTTTAAACTCATTCGTCAGATTATTAACAACAGAGATTCGCCTATCAATAAAATCTGCGATAACTATTCTAGTAGAACAAACGGAAGACACACCCCCTCAGTCCTTAACCGAATACTGAAATTTGCTAAAGAAAACAATATCCCAACAATACCTTACACTGACTATGCTATCTCTCCATGTCCTCCGTGGCATTTACAAAATGATACGTTAAATACCTCTCTTAGCCTATATCCAAAGGATAACACCTCCCCCGAAATTTATAGAAAATTATTCCTAGAAACATCCTCCCTTTATAAAAACTATACTTTCATATACACTGACGGATCCAAAGATGACACGAACGTGTCATATAGCATCACAACTGAAAACACTATAATAAAAAGGTCCTTACTACCAGAATACACATCCATCTTCTCCGCAGAACTAATTGCCATATTTGAAGCCATAAAACATATAGGACATAAACCCATAAAAACATTGATTTGCACTGACTCCCTTTCATCCATATATGCAATAAAAAATTTACACAACGATAATTATTACGCCAATTACATTAGAAATTACCTAATTAACAATTACCCTCGAACTATAATACTTTGGACTCCAGGGCACGCCTTTATCACTGGCAATGAATTCGCCGATAAATCCGCTAAAGAAGCCCAAAAATTCCCACTTGTACTTACCGATAATATCAATTCTAACGATATACTCACATACGTTTGCAAGAAATTTACCCTCCTAAATAACACATGGACTAAAACCTCACAATGGTACAAAGAAATCAATAAAAATAAAATCAACATAAACCATTACCTAAATTCAAATATAAATCTATTCTCTAACAGCACAGACTGTAAAAAGTACATAAGACTCAGACTGGGTCATACATTTATATCAAAAAAATTTTTAATAGACCCAAACACTTCAAATATATGCCCCTACTGCGAGATAAATACAATATCTATTAAACATATTCTAATACATTGCACAAAACTCAGCACAAACCGAAATCGTTTTCTTCTGATGAATCCTACCATATACCTCACTAATCCTTCCATCCACAACATTCAGACTATCATAGCATTTCTTAAAGCCAGCAATATATACAAAGACATCTAAAACCACGCACACTCATAAAAACTTATTTGCACATCCTTTTAAATTTTACCATTTTCTTTTTTTTTCTCATCAAAAAGCTGAAGGCCTTAGTAGCCATTGCTTTCAAATATAAGTTATATTTAACTAGTTCCTTACTATAGCTTATAATGTAAATAAATAAATAAATAATACATGTGATAATTATCAATGAACAAATAAAAATTCTTATTGAATGAAATATTTTTATTAATTAATTATTATTATTAATTAATGTGATTTTCTAAAGAAGAGAAGAAAAATTAAATTAGATTATAAGCTGGGGGAAATACCGATATTTTTCTGTGCAGCAACGCACTTCATCAGCACCCAAGTCTATCTACTGGGGTAGAGATGGTTATTAACATCAGCTATTTAACGCAAATTTTCAATGAAATGGAATATGAGAAATATTGTGTATACAATTATTGATTTACCTTTGGTAAACACATTTGTAAGTATCACTATTCATTTTCTGTTTATCCGTTTTTTTTTAATTTTTCTATTCAGGTTAGCAGGAAGATATGTCACTCTACTCATCATAAAAATGTAACTTCTACTGAAGTTCATAATAGAAATTCAAATGCGATTTCTAATGCGGGTGTTGTTTCACAACAACCTAATTCCATACCTAGGCAGGATGAAGTACCTTCTACCTCTCGCGGAATTAGTTCGTCAGCCCCCTTCAATCGTCAAGTTTTTCATACTGCACAGAATCGAACTGTGTTATTAGGGACTGCAATGGTGAATATACGTCACCAGGGCACTACTTATCCAGCTCGAGCCCTTATTGATCCTGCTTCAGAAACTTCATTTATTTCTGAACGTTTACAGAATCGTTTAAAAATTTCAGCGCATTCTACGAATGCCAAAATTTCAGGTGTAAACCAAACGGTCTCTGCTATTTCTCCTCTGGATTCTTCTATTTAGTTGACAACTACTGCTCTTGTTTTACCAAGTATTTCGGGTAATTTACCATAATTTATTCTAAATGATGAACATAGAAAAATTCTGCCAAATTTACGTTTAGCAGATCCTCAATTTTTCGATTGTAGGCCGGTTGATATATTATTAGGTGCTGATTTATATCCACGCATAATTATGGGCGAGATTCAGCAAAATGTTTTAGGGTCATTATTAGCTCAGAAGACCATATTCGGCTGGCTTATTACGGGCCCTATACAGCAATATTCGTTGCAAGTTTATTCCACTAGGGTTGAATTGAATTTTCTGAAGAAGATAATTTGAATAAGAATTTGACGAGATTTTGGGAACTAGAGGAAACGCCGAAGCGGAAGATAGTGTCTCAATACGATTTGTTTTGTGAAAATAATTACAAAAATACCACTCGTCGCAACATCGATGGACGATATATAGTGACATTACCATTTAAGTCGGAATTTCCTGAAAAAATTTCTTTAGGCTCGTCTAAAGCCAATGTTATGGCACAGTTCATACGAAATGAGACATCTTTATTAAGAAAGCCTTCAGTTAAGGAAATGTATGATGATGTTGTTAGGGATATTTAACTTTAGGTCACATGAAGTCTGTAACTGAGGATTCTTTACCTTTGTGCTGTTATTTACCCCACAATCCAGTATTCAAATTAGAAAGCAAAACTACAAAATTAAGGGTAGTTTTCAATGCTTCCAACAGGACTTCTAATGGTAATAGTCTAAATGATTGTCTGTATGTAGGACCAACTCTGCAAACTGATTTAGTACTTTTAATTCTACGTTGGAGATTTTTCAAATTTGATTTCAATTGTGACATTACTAAAATGTATCGACAGATTAAACTAGATGAGGCACATACTCCTTTTCAACGCATCTTATTTAGAAACTCTCCTACGGAAGACGTTAAGGAGTATGAATTGCAAACAGTCACCTTCGGTGTCAATTGTGCGCCTTATCTGGCTATTCGTACTTTGCTACAGTTGGCTGACGATTGTGAAACTGAGTTCCCCCTCGCCTCAAATATTCTACGTAAAGGTATGTACGTTGACGACGTATTAACAGGGACTCATGATGTCACCACTGCGTTGATCGCTCGTGATCAACTTAGAAGAGCTTTGTCATCCGCAGGATTTGACCTTCGAAAATGGACTTCGAATAAAAAAGCAATTTTAGCTTATCTTGCTTCTGATCATTTAGTCGATGCTCAATTTTTGACTTTTGTTGAGTCAAGCAGTTCCAAAACATTGGGACTTCAGTGGAACGCTCATTCAGACGTGTTCTATTTTAAGGTGGATCCAATTACGTTGCGATCTAACTATACCAAAAGGGAAGTTTTGTCCATTATCGCAAAACTATTTGATCTCGTGGGTTGGCTAGGACCTGTTATTATAGTTGCAAAAATTTATTATGCAAAAGGTCTGGCAAGATAATATAAATTGGGATGATTCAATTACACCCTTAACAAAGGTTGAATGGGAAAAATTTGTTGCTTCTTACCATGAAGTTAACAATATACAAATAGCTAGATGGGTTCAATATGAACCTGAGTCCACTCCATGTTTTTTCTGATGCCTCGGAAAAGGCATATGCGGGGGTGATATACATATATTCGAATTGAAAACCCCAATAAAGAGATATTTACAGATTTATTGACGTGTAAGACTAAAGTTGCGCCCATTAAAACTATTTCTATACCTCGTCTAGAATTTTGTGGTGCTGTTTTAGCATCAGAGCTTTTAAAAACTGTACTAGGTGAGATTGATGTGCCTCTTCGTCAAGTTTATTGTTGGACTGATTCTACGATCGTCCTTTCCTGGCTTAAAAAAGATGCCAATTCTTGGACTACATTTGTTGCGAACAGAGTTTGTAAGATTCAAGATATTGTCGGTAGTCATAATTGGCAGCATGTGAAATCAGAAGATAATCCTGCTGATTTAGGAAGTCGTGGTGTTTCACCATCTGACTTAGCAAATTCTGATCTTTGGTGGCAAGGGCCACATTGGCTTCGTGATGACAAATCTTCTTGGAATCTACGAAATCTTACTTTACTGGACACCGATCTTGAGGCTCGTGCTGTTAAATCTCATGCTTCACTTTTTACAAATTATGAGGATATTTTAGAGAGATTTTCTTCGTTGGCTCAGTATACCATATTTGGTTGGGTCATTTCTGGCCAGTCTTCTTTTTAAGGGGACAAATATTTGGTTTTTAAAACCCTACCCACATGGGTGCAGTATGTAGTCTGCAGAAAACTACATCCCATAGACTTTGTTCTATGGGAAATTCTGCCAGTTAATCTGGTTATAAATTGTTTATGAAAAAAAAAATTTAATTAAATGAATTGTAAATAAATATTGTTTTTTTAAGTTCAAAATTGTTATATATATTACTTGTTTTTTAAGTTATTTTGTTTGCAACCACTTTGATGTTGCAAAGTGGCCGGCAATGTTTAAGTTCAATTTAAAATAATATAATTTTCGTTTTGTCTAGTTGGTAATTCGTTAGAATTTAATACTACTCTTTTTTTCATCTTTGTGTTGGAGTTTTTACATAGATTCTAACGAATAAACCGCTAACGGTCTTATGTTAAACATTGCACTCTCTACAAGGTTTTAAGATAAAAATTAAATTATTATTGGAAAGTTCGTTCGTTTGTTACGTACAAATACCACATATTAACGCAAATCAAAAGGTAATATAAATAAATTGAGAATACTTCTCCTTGTTTTTTGGACCTAATACCAATTGTTTTATTTTATTAATTTCCACGCAAACAACTAATAAATTCAAGTTTTAAGAAAAATTACTTGTTATTGAAATTTAAAGTGAATTTTTGCCATATGGTGTCTAATCTGCCTCTGGAGAACTATAAAAACTTTGTTTTCAGTGCTGAAAGTTCTGTTTTCTGTGCATAACTTGCATACATTTCCTATTTGAGAATTTATGCATATGCTGTTCAGTCATACATACAAATGTATCTATGTATGTTGTACATAAAAACAGTAATTGAAATTGTCTAACTTGTTCATGCTTATATATGTGGTTCTTTTACATATAAGTGATACATACACATACGTGACGTTAAACTGGATAACGCCTGCAATATTTTACCGGCACACACATACAAAATTTGGATATTACGAGCTTACTTAACTTGCAAATCGGTAAATATGGATTCGTTTACTGACATACATACTAACATATAGTACACTTGGAAACTACAATAATACCTGATATTACGAACATCACCATTCATCCACCCTATAATGTTATCAACCATAATATGCCGCCCGCGGCAAGGTGTGGTATTTGCTCCAAAAATATTACTAAAACCGAACAGGCGGTAAAATGCGATCTATGTAACACCTGGGTTCACTCGGTGTGTGTGAATATATCGGACGAATTGTATCAACATATGGGAGATAATGATTACATCAAATTCTTTTGTCCACCTTGTTATGTTTCTCCTTCAAAAGATAATGGATCATCTTTTAAAAAGTATGTTGAGGAAATTGACAGTAAGTTTGAGAAGAGCTTTGGCGCCTTTGCTGTGGAATTGCGCTCTGCGCAGCAGGCATTGAAAACTTCAATTGAAGCGTCTGTTTCAGAATTGCGTGCGAATCTAACTTGTGCAGTAAATGACTTCTATAATCAAATTAAAATTGTTGAAGAAAATACAACACTCGTTGAGGCAAATACTGTCGAGAAATTCTCCCAGCTTGTGCTAGATAACAACAAACTTGACAAACTTGAATCGGGCCGATGTTATTATTTCTGGATTGCCGTCCAGCATTAATTGCTTACTTGATCCTTTCGTATCTATTTGCTCACACTATAAAATTACGGTTGATAAAAAGGATATTTGTCACTGTTTGTATACGCATCAAGCTAAATCGGTACTGGTAAAATTTAATAATGTGTTCCTGAGAGACGAACTTAGGAGGGCCTATTTTAAGGAAACCAAGTTACAACTATGCAATGTGATTAATACTGATATAAGCAGGAAATAAACTTTAATCGCTATGTCGTTCTCTGGAGAATAGTAAACAAATTTCCCTGTTCCGTATTATAAATCGAGATGTGCCGCTAGCAAAAGTCAAACTGCCAGATGGGACTGAAAAGCAGCTGAATTTCGAGCAGTATTCCAATTTGAGTGGAACAAATTAATTGGTATTATGCATTCAAAGTTTAAGAAATTTATTATTCGACATATTGTCATAAGTTTATTTTAATTTGAAATTTATTTGCTGGAGGTCAAGCATTGTCTATATATTTCATTGGTGCTTAGCCAAATCATCAGTAGACTTTAACCACATTTTGAACAGTCACAAACCTCTTATCTTATGCACAGACTTTCAAAAACTATTTGAGAATTCACAAATAATAATCACAAATAATAATATTTCTGAAAATCGCAAGCGAAACACAAGCAATAGGCATAGAAACTATAACAAAATCCCAGCAAATAATTTATATAAAATAAATACTTTTATTGTTATCCAATGGATTTCTAATTGTATAAAGGTGTAGAAAAATAAAATAGATTCATATCGAATATAAATTATTTGCTGGGATTTTGTTATAGTTTCTATGCCTATTGCTTGTGTTTCGCTTGTGATTTTCAGAAATATTATTATTTGTGATTATTATTTGTGAATTCTCAAATAGTTTTTGAAAGTCTGTGCATAAGATAAGAGGTTTGTGACTGTTCAAAATGTGGTTAAAGTCTACTGATGATTTAGCTAAGCACCAATGAAATATATAGACAATGCTTGACCTCCAGCAAATAAATTTCAAATATGCATTCAAAGTTTTTAATTAATAATTTACTCACATTTCTTGAATTTATACATATATTATATATGTATATATATACATTTTTATTTCTTCTATGCATTTAGTTCTAGTAAACTGCTTCATTTATGATCATAGTATTTTTATATTTTTTTTACCATTTGCATTTATAATGCCTATTTTATCTAATTATACTTAAGCCAATACATTAGCATATTTGCGACTCCTACATACCACTTCTATAATCTCTTATGGTTATTAATACAAATCTTAGCTTAATTATCAGTGATGATCTTATTGAACGTGTTTTATCGAAGGATTCAGCTAATTTTGCAGTAGCCCATATCAATGCCCAAAACCTCTGTCCGAACAGGTCTCATACGCTCGATGAATTAATCTCACTGGTGAGAAACTCATCTCTTGATATAATTTGTGTTACAGAGACTTGGTTGGACTCATCGATCTTCGATCAAGTAGTACGATTACCTAGTTTTTTTTTGTGTCACAGTGATCGGCTGCTGGGGCGTAGAGGGGGTGGCGTGGCCATTTATATTGCTGAAGGGATTAAATTCAAGTGCACTGAATACAATTATTGTGAAGGGCTTTTTGATGAAATTGATAATGGTAACAGGTCATTAGTTGTTGGTGCTATATATATTCCAAGGGGAAATTTATCTCTATTTGAGCAGTATTTTTGTTCGTTATAAGGACGTTATTGTAGTGGGTGACTTTAATAATGACTTATTCACTCCAGCTAAATCTGAAAATCTTCGTTTACTTTGCAGACGGCATGGTCTACTATGCCTACACACTACGATTCGTTTCATCAGTCAACTTCATTAATTGATTTTTTTCTCGTCAATCATAGTCTTACAATTAGTACCTCAGCGCAAATTCAGGTTCCTTTCATTTCGCATCACTCTGTAATATGTGCTGCCTTCCAAGTCCCTGTGCCGCACTCGCAAGACCACCCTGTTTGTTATAGGGACTATAAGCGTGCTGATATGGCGGCTATTATGAGACACTTAGCTCTGATTTTACACAGATTTATAATACGAACGATCCTAATATACAACTATCGTTTTTCAGTACTCTTTTTAATGCACTTCTGAATTTTATACCGGTAAGAAAGCTGATGCGACCTCCTGCACAAAATAAACTAAAATTTCCTAATGATATCAACTACTATAGATATTTAACTAATATTGCATTGAGACCATTTTATAATGAGAGATGCGACATGAATTGTGATATCTATCGAAAGCTACGTAATCTGACAAAATCTAAAATAAGCAAATTTGCAATAATGCACAGTCGACGTATATTTTGTTGTGGTGATACAAAAAAAAAATTTGGAAAAGTCTGCGAAATGCTGGTATTTTTGAAGCTCCGACGAACGATTCTAACTTAAATGCAAATCAAATCAATGAACTTTTAACATATAATAAATTGAATAGTGAGTACATGGAACCTGATTTCGCGCAACTTACTAACTCGAGAGAATGCTTATCATTTTCTAATAATACTGAAATTGAACTGCATAATGCTTTATTTAAAATTATTTGTCTTTATATCAGTAGGCAAATTTTACATTTCATTAATACTATCTTCACTTCTAAATATCCCTATGACTGAAAAACTTCGCGCATCATTCCCATTCCTGGGGTTGGACGGCTACTATCAAGTAATAATATCAGACCCATTAATATCTTACCCGCACTATCTAAAGTTGTTCAGAATCTAATAAAAGATCAGATTTGAAAATGGATTGAGGGCAGGGACTTGCTAAACGAGTGTCAATTTAGCTTTCTCAACGGTCGTAATACAGGGCTTCTCTTGACTGAACTCACTGGTAATATCAAGCGCATGATCAACGAGAGTAAGTTACGCGTGTTGGTTTCCATTGACCTCTTGAAACCATTTGATGAAGTTAATCATCATTCGCTTGTTATGAAACTTAACCAAAAGTATGGCTTTTCTATGTCTGCATGTCGTATTATTTGGTCTTATTTAAGTAATCACAAACAATATGTTTCCTTAAATGATCAAGCCTCTAATCTTAAACCTGTATGGTCTGGTGTCCCTCAGGGTAATTGGTCCAATTTTATTTACCTTATATATGAACCTTTTGCTTTTGCTGACGATATACAGTTGCTGTGGTCAGGAGAATATCAATTTGAACAATTGGATGGAGTTTGTTTAAGTTCAATTTCAAATAATATAATTTTCGTTCTTACTGGTTGGTAATTCGTTGGGATTTATTACTCCTCTTTTTTCATCTTTGTGTTGGAGGTTTTACATAGATTCCAACGAATAAACCGCTAACGGTCTTATGTTAAACATTGCACTCGCTACAGAATTTAGATATACTTTTGTTAATTATTATTGGAAAGTACGTTCGTTGCTACGCACACACATCTTCTGTTAAACTCAAATCAAAAAAAAGGTAATATAAATAAAATTGAGAATACTTCTAGTTATTTGAACCTAATACCAATTGTTTTATTTATTCGATTCCACGCAAACATTTTGGTCCTTCGAACCGGATAATTTGGCAAAAAGATTCAAAAAAGCACTAATAAGTTTATTTAATTTTATTCAAAGGGCCGCCATCTTTGCAAAATTCAAAGTACATTGGAATACCTGTACACTACACCTACACTAAGTACATTTAAAAAAAATAAAAAATTATTTGAAAAAAAGGTGCGTATGTATTGAATTTTAAAAATAAAGTGGATTTATAAAAGTGAATAATTCAAACAATTGTGTTAAAACATATTGCCAATTGATTTGTGTAAAAAGTAAAAGAGCACACACATATACATATATAAGTATATATTTATATATATATATATATATATGTACATAGTTGTGCATTTTAAATCGTCTTGCAATTCCATTTTTTTTACGTTTGTTTTAACTTATCTTCTTTCACTACGTAAAAAAACTACTGTGCGTTTGTTTATGAGGACGGACATATTGAAAAATTAAAATTATATCAAAAGTCATTAAAAGTACAACCTGAATTAAATTAAAATAAAAAAAAAAAAAATTAAGTACAATAAAAAACAAATATCAAGTGCAATAAATTAGTGCGGTGTTATTGTGTTGTGAATATTATTAATTACTATATACATAGTTATTAATATATGTATATACATACATAAGTATATAATACATACATTCACACACAAAGCAAATTCTTCTTCTTGAACTTATAAAGTACACCCTACGGTCGGCCAGTTTGACTATTAATACGTTTGAAATAAATATAATTGCTTATTTTCATTAAGATTTATTTAATTTAATACGTATATTGAATTAAATACAGATTTATTGAAATTTAACAGAAATTTTATTTATTTTCATTGAAATTAAGGTGCAAGCGCTTTCTAAAATTTGAAGTGTATATAAACATATAAACATTTTGCATTTCTTGTAAGTTTTCAAAGAAGAACATAATGTCGATTACTACACTTACTAAATTTACTAGAGCTTCGGACGAGGCTTGTTTTAATGACATTGATAATGAAGTTCATACAGTTGATACTTTAGAGCTTCACGCTGAAGAATTGAGACCTTTATGGGAGAAAGTTAAGCTCATTTACGATGAATGTTTAGATTCCGTGAAACCCTCTAAAAGTACTGATAATGATGCTGAAGTAATTATTGCTAAATATAGAGCCACTTACACATCATACATCATATGTTTAGGAAAAATAAATGGTAAGAAACGTGCGTTGGAACAAGAGCAAAAAGTTAAAATGGCAGCTTCGGCTATTTCAACAAATTCTGAAACCCATTCTTTAACCTTGCCTCCCTGCGACGTTAACATGTTTGATGGTAACTATCTTTCATGACCTACTTTTAGAGATTTATTTACCGCGCTTTACATAAATAGCTCACGACTTAGTAACATTGAGCGTTTATGTCATTTGTTGCGAAAAACTAGCGGTGAAGCAAAAGAAATCGTTTCAAAATGTCCTCTTACAAATCAAGGTTTTGACTTAGCGTGGAAAAACCTCAAGGATGCTTATGAGAATCCTCGTATGCTGGTTAACAATCAGCTCAAAGTACTTTTTGGTCTCCCTACAGTGGAAAAAGAAACTTATACGGGTCTCAAGAATTTACAAAGAGGTATAAATAGTTGTCTTTCTGCTATGTCTATTTATGAAGTTTCAACTGAAAATTGGGATCCTATTATAGTTTTTCTTTGTATTCAGCGATTGCCTGATTGCACTGTCACCTTATGGGAACAAAGTATAAGAGATAAATTTGTTTTATCTTCTTGGAAAGATTTGGATGCCTTTCTTACGGAAAGGATTCAAACTTTAGAATGTCTACGTGATATAAGAGAAACGCCACAGGATAAAAAGAAATCAAGTCAAAAGGTCAAAACTCACTATACTATATATCGTCTTCGAATTCTTGTGTACTTTGCAAAAATACTAATCATTATTTGCGAGATTGCAAGCGATTTAAAAATCTTTTTCGGAAAGATATTCGACAGTCAAAAAGTTTCATTGCTGTGTTAATTGCTTATCGCGCACACATGAAGTTAAAGATTGTAATAGCGTTCATAGTTGTTCGAATTGTAATAGAAGACATCATACTTTATTACATAAAAATATAATTTCTAGAGAATTTCCTAATAGAAATTCAAATGCGGTTTCCAACGCTGGTGTTGTTTCACAACAAGCTAATTCCACACTTAGGCAGGATGAAGTACCTTCTACCTCTCGTGGAATTAGTTCGTCAGCCCCCTTCAATCGTCAAGTTTTTCATACTGCACAGAATCGAACTGTGTTATTAGGGACTGCAATGGTGAATATACGTCACCAGGGCACTACTTATCCAGCTCGAGCCCTTATTGATCCTGCTTCAGAAACTTCATTTATTTCTGAACGTTTACAGAATCGTTTAAAAATTTCAGCGCATTCTACGAATGCCAAAATTTCAGGTGTAAACCAAACGATCTCTGCTATTTCTAGGAAAATTTGTTCGATTAACATAGGCTCTCCTCTGGATTCTTCTATTCAGTTGACAACTACTGCTCTTGTTTTACCAAGTATTTCGGGTAATTTACCATAATTTATTCTAAATGATGAACATAGAAAAATTCTGCCAAATTTACGTTTAGCAGATCCTCAATTTTTCGATTGTAGGCCGGTTGATATATTATTAGGTGCTGATTTATATCCACGCATAATTATGGGCGAGATTCAGCAAAATGTTTTAGGGTCATTATTAGCTCAGAAGACCATATTCGGCTGGCTTATTACGGGCCCTATACAGCAATATTCGTTGCAAGTTTATTCCACTAGGGTTGAATTGAATTTTCTGAAGAAGATAATTTGAATAAGAATTTGACGAAATTTTGGGAACTAGAGGAAACGCCGAAGCGGAAGATAGTGTCTCAATACGATTTGTTTTGTGAAAATAATTACAAAAATACCACTCGTCGCGACATCGAAGTCGGAATTTCCTGAAACAATTTCTTTAGGATCGTCTAAAACCAATGTTATGCCACAATTCATACGGAATGAGAAATCTTTATTAAGAAAGCCTTCAGTTAAGAAAATGTATGATGATGTGGTTAGGGAATATTTAACTTTAGGTCACATGAAGGCTGTGACTGAGGATTCTTCACCTTTATCCTGTTATTTACCCCACCATCCAGTATTCAAATTAGAAAGCCAAACGACAAAATTTAGGGTAGTTTTTAATGCTTCAAACAAGACTTCTAACGGTAATAGTCTAAATGATTGTCTGTATGTAGGACCAACTCTGCAGACTGATTTAGTACTTTTAATTCTACGTTAGAGATTTTTCAAATTCGTTTTGAATTGTGACATTACAAAAATGTATCGACAGATTAAACTAGATGAGGCACATACTCCTTTTCAACGCATGTTATTCAGAAATTCGCCTACGGAGGAAGTTAAGGAGTATGAATTACAAACGGTCACGTTCGGTGTCAATTGTTCGCCTTATCTGGCTATTCGTACTTTGCTACAGTTGGCTGACGATTGTGAAACTGAGTTCCCCCTCGCCTCAAATATTCTACGTAAAGGTATGTACGTTGACGACGTATTAACAGGGACTCATGATGTTACCACTACGTTGATCGCTCGTGATCAACTTAGAAGAGCTTTGTCATCCGCAGGATTTGAACTTCGAAAATGGGCTTCGAATAAAAAAGCAATTTTCGCGGATCTTCCCCCTGATTATTTAGTCGATGCTCAATTTTTGACTTTTGTTGAGTCAAGTAGTTCCAAAACATTGGGACTTCAGTGGAACGCTCATTCAGACGTGTTCTATTTTAAGGTGGATCCAATTACGTTGCGATCTAACTATACCAAAAGGGAAGTTTTGTCCATTATCGCAAAACTATTTGATCTCGTGGGTTGGCTAGGACCTGTTATTATAGTTGCAAAAATTTATTATGCAAAAGGTCTGGCAAGATAATATAAATTGGGATGATTCAATTACACCCTTAACAAAGGTTGAATGGGAAAAATTTGTTGCTTCTTACCATGAAGTTAACAATATACAAATAGCTAGATGGGTTCAATATGAACCTGAGTCCACTCCATGTTTTTTCTGATGCCTCGGAAAAGGCATATGCGGGGGTGATATACATATATTCGAATTGAAAACCCCAATAAAGAGATATTTACAGATTTATTGACGTGTAAGACTAAAGTTGCGCCCATTAAAACTATTTCTATACCTCGTCTAGAATTTTGTGGTGCTGTTTTAGCATCAGAGCTTTTAAAAACTGTACTAGGTGAGATTGATGTGCCTCTTCGTCAAGTTTATTGTTGGACTGATTCTACGATCGTCCTTTCCTGGCTTAAAAAAGATGCCAATTCTTGGACTACATTTGTTGCGAACAGAGTTTGTAAGATTCAAGATATTGTCGGTAGTCATAATTGGCAGCATGTGAAATCAGAAGATAATCCTGCTGATTTAGGAAGTCGTGGTGTTTCACCATCTGACTTAGCAAATTCTGATCTTTGGTGGCAAGGGCCACATTGGCTTCGTGATGACAAATCTTCTTGGAATCTACGAAATCTTACTTTACTGGACACCGATCTTGAGGCTCGTGCTGTTAAATCTCATGCTTCACTTTTTACAAATTATGAGGATATTTTAGAGAGATTTTCTTCGTTGGCTCAGTATACCATATTTGGTTGGGTCATTTCTGGCCAGTCTTCTTTTTAAGGGGACAAATATTTGGTTTTTAAAACCCTACCCACATGGGTGCAGTATGTAGTCTGCAGAAAACTACATCCCATAGACTTTGTTCTATGGGAAATTCTGCCAGTTAATCTGGTTATAAATTGTTTATGAAAAAAAAAATTTAATTAAATGAATTGTAAATAAATATTGTTTTTTTAAGTTCAAAATTGTTATATATATTACTTGTTTTTTAAGTTATTTTGTTTGCAACCACTTTGATGTTGCAAAGTGGCCGGCAATGTTTAAGTTCAATTTAAAATAATATAATTTTCGTTTTGTCTAGTTGGTAATTCGTTAGAATTTAATACTACTCTTTTTTTCATCTTTGTGTTGGAGTTTTTACATAGATTCTAACGAATAAACCGCTAACGGTCTTATGTTAAACATTGCACTCTCTACAAGGTTTTAAGATAAAAATTAAATTATTATTGGAAAGTTCGTTCGTTTGTTACGTACAAATACCACATATTAACGCAAATCAAAAGGTAATATAAATAAATTGAGAATACTTCTCCTTGTTTTTTGGACCTAATACCAATTGTTTTATTTTATTAATTTCCACGCAAACAACTAATAAATTCAAGTTTTAAGAAAAATTACTTGTTATTGAAATTTAAAGTGAATTTTTGCCATATGGTGTCTAATCTGCCTCTGGAGAACTATAAAAACTTTGTTTTCAGTGCTGAAAGTTCTGTTTTCTGTGCATAACTTGCATACATTTCCTATTTGAGAATTTATGCATATGCTGTTCAGTCATACATACAAATGTATCTATGTATGTTGTACATAAAAACAGTAATTGAAATTGTCTAACTTGTTCATGCTTATATATGTGGTTCTTTTACATATAAGTGATACATACACATACGTGACGTTAAACTGGATAACGCCTGCAATATTTTACCGGCACACACATACAAAATTTGGATATTACGAGCTTACTTAACTTGCAAATCGGTAAATATGGATTCGTTTACTGACATACATACTAACATATAGTACACTTGGAAACTACAATAATACCTGATATTACGAACATCACCATTCATCCACCCTATAATGTTATCAACCATAATATGCCGCCCGCGGCAAGGTGTGGTATTTGCTCCAAAAATATTACTAAAACCGAACAGGCGGTAAAATGCGATCTATGTAACACCTGGGTTCACTCGGTGTGTGTGAATATATCGGACGAATTGTATCAACATATGGGAGATAATGATTACATCAAATTCTTTTGTCCACCTTGTTATGTTTCTCCTTCAAAAGATAATGGATCATCTTTTAAAAAGTATGTTGAGGAAATTGACAGTAAGTTTGAGAAGAGCTTTGGCGCCTTTGCTGTGGAATTGCGCTCTGCGCAGCAGGCATTGAAAACTTCAATTGAAGCGTCTGTTTCAGAATTGCGTGCGAATCTAACTTGTGCAGTAAATGACTTCTATAATCAAATTAAAATTGTTGAAGAAAATACAACACTCGTTGAGGCAAATACTGTCGAGAAATTCTCCCAGCTTGTGCTAGATAACAACAAACTTGACAAACTTGAATCGGGCCGATGTTATTATTTCTGGATTGCCGTCCAGCATTAATTGCTTACTTGATCCTTTCGTATCTATTTGCTCACACTATAAAATTACGGTTGATAAAAAGGATATTTGTCACTGTTTGTATACGCATCAAGCTAAATCGGTACTGGTAAAATTTAATAATGTGTTCCTGAGAGACGAACTTAGGAGGGCCTATTTTAAGGAAACCAAGTTACAACTATGCAATGTGATTAATACTGATATAAGCAGGAAATAAACTTTAATCGCTATGTCGTTCTCTGGAGAATAGTAAACAAATTTCCCTGTTCCGTATTATAAATCGAGATGTGCCGCTAGCAAAAGTCAAACTGCCAGATGGGACTGAAAAGCAGCTGAATTTCGAGCAGTATTCCAATTTGAGTGGAACAAATTAATTGGTATTATGCATTCAAAGTTTAAGAAATTTATTATTCGACATATTGTCATAAGTTTATTTTAATTTGAAATTTATTTGCTGGAGGTCAAGCATTGTCTATATATTTCATTGGTGCTTAGCCAAATCATCAGTAGACTTTAACCACATTTTGAACAGTCACAAACCTCTTATCTTATGCACAGACTTTCAAAAACTATTTGAGAATTCACAAATAATAATCACAAATAATAATATTTCTGAAAATCGCAAGCGAAACACAAGCAATAGGCATAGAAACTATAACAAAATCCCAGCAAATAATTTATATAAAATAAATACTTTTATTGTTATCCAATGGATTTCTAATTGTATAAAGGTGTAGAAAAATAAAATAGATTCATATCGAATATAAATTATTTGCTGGGATTTTGTTATAGTTTCTATGCCTATTGCTTGTGTTTCGCTTGTGATTTTCAGAAATATTATTATTTGTGATTATTATTTGTGAATTCTCAAATAGTTTTTGAAAGTCTGTGCATAAGATAAGAGGTTTGTGACTGTTCAAAATGTGGTTAAAGTCTACTGATGATTTAGCTAAGCACCAATGAAATATATAGACAATGCTTGACCTCCAGCAAATAAATTTCAAATATGCATTCAAAGTTTTTAATTAATAATTTACTCACATTTCTTGAATTTATACATATATTATATATGTATATATATACATTTTTATTTCTTCTATGCATTTAGTTCTAGTAAACTGCTTCATTTATGATCATAGTATTTTTATATTTTTTTTACCATTTGCATTTATAATGCCTATTTTATCTAATTATACTTAAGCCAATACATTAGCATATTTGCGACTCCTACATACCACTTCTATAATCTCTTATGGTTATTAATACAAATCTTAGCTTAATTATCAGTGATGATCTTATTGAACGTGTTTTATCGAAGGATTCAGCTAATTTTGCAGTAGCCCATATCAATGCCCAAAACCTCTGTCCGAACAGGTCTCATACGCTCGATGAATTAATCTCACTGGTGAGAAACTCATCTCTTGATATAATTTGTGTTACAGAGACTTGGTTGGACTCATCGATCTTCGATCAAGTAGTACGATTACCTAGTTTTTTTTTGTGTCACAGTGATCGGCTGCTGGGGCGTAGAGGGGGTGGCGTGGCCATTTATATTGCTGAAGGGATTAAATTCAAGTGCACTGAATACAATTATTGTGAAGGGCTTTTTGATGAAATTGATAATGGTAACAGGTCATTAGTTGTTGGTGCTATATATATTCCAAGGGGAAATTTATCTCTATTTGAGCAGTATTTTTGTTCGTTATAAGGACGTTATTGTAGTGGGTGACTTTAATAATGACTTATTCACTCCAGCTAAATCTGAAAATCTTCGTTTACTTTGCAGACGGCATGGTCTACTATGCCTACACACTACGATTCGTTTCATCAGTCAACTTCATTAATTGATTTTTTTCTCGTCAATCATAGTCTTACAATTAGTACCTCAGCGCAAATTCAGGTTCCTTTCATTTCGCATCACTCTGTAATATGTGCTGCCTTCCAAGTCCCTGTGCCGCACTCGCAAGACCACCCTGTTTGTTATAGGGACTATAAGCGTGCTGATATGGCGGCTATTATGAGACACTTAGCTCTGATTTTACACAGATTTATAATACGAACGATCCTAATATACAACTATCGTTTTTCAGTACTCTTTTTAATGCACTTCTGAATTTTATACCGGTAAGAAAGCTGATGCGACCTCCTGCACAAAATAAACTAAAATTTCCTAATGATATCAACTACTATAGATATTTAACTAATATTGCATTGAGACCATTTTATAATGAGAGATGCGACATGAATTGTGATATCTATCGAAAGCTACGTAATCTGACAAAATCTAAAATAAGCAAATTTGCAATAATGCACAGTCGACGTATATTTTGTTGTGGTGATACAAAAAAAAAATTTGGAAAAGTCTGCGAAATGCTGGTATTTTTGAAGCTCCGACGAACGATTCTAACTTAAATGCAAATCAAATCAATGAACTTTTAACATATAATAAATTGAATAGTGAGTACATGGAACCTGATTTCGCGCAACTTACTAACTCGAGAGAATGCTTATCATTTTCTAATAATACTGAAATTGAACTGCATAATGCTTTATTTAAAATTATTTGTCTTTATATCAGTAGGCAAATTTTACATTTCATTAATACTATCTTCACTTCTAAATATCCCTATGACTGAAAAACTTCGCGCATCATTCCCATTCCTGGGGTTGGACGGCTACTATCAAGTAATAATATCAGACCCATTAATATCTTACCCGCACTATCTAAAGTTGTTCAGAATCTAATAAAAGATCAGATTTGAAAATGGATTGAGGGCAGGGACTTGCTAAACGAGTGTCAATTTAGCTTTCTCAACGGTCGTAATACAGGGCTTCTCTTGACTGAACTCACTGGTAATATCAAGCGCATGATCAACGAGAGTAAGTTACGCGTGTTGGTTTCCATTGACCTCTTGAAACCATTTGATGAAGTTAATCATCATTCGCTTGTTATGAAACTTAACCAAAAGTATGGCTTTTCTATGTCTGCATGTCGTATTATTTGGTCTTATTTAAGTAATCACAAACAATATGTTTCCTTAAATGATCAAGCCTCTAATCTTAAACCTGTATGGTCTGGTGTCCCTCAGGGTAATTGGTCCAATTTTATTTACCTTATATATGAACCTTTTGCTTTTGCTGACGATATACAGTTGCTGTGGTCAGGAGAATATCAATTTGAACAATTGGATGGAGTTTGTTTAAGTTCAATTTCAAATAATATAATGCATTATCGCAAAACTATTTGATCCCATGGGTTGGCTAGGACCGGTTATTATAGTTGCAAAAGTTATTATGCAAAAAGTCTGGCAAGATAATATAAATTGGGATGATTCTATTACACCTTCAACGAATGCTGAATGGGAAAATTTGTTGCTTCTTAAACAATATACAAATACCTAGATGGGTTCAATATGAACTTGAGTTGTCTGTTGAGATTCATGTTTTTTCTGATGCCTCGAAAAAGGCATACGCGGGGGTGATATACATATATTCGAATTGAAAACCCCAATAAAGAGATATTTACCCATTTATTGACGTGTAAGACTAAGGTTGCACCCATTAAAACTATTTCTATACCTCGTCTAGAACTTTGTGGTGCTGTTTTAGCATCAGAGCTTTTAAAAACTGTACTAGGTGAGATTGATGTGCCTCTTCGTCAAGTTTATTGTTGGACTGATTCTACGATCGTCCTTTCCTGGCTTAAAAAAGATGCCAGTTCTTGGACTACATTTGTTGCGAACAGAGTTTGTAAGATTCAAGAAATTGTCGGTAGTCATAATTGGCACCATGTGAAATCAGAAGATAATCCTGCTGATTTAGGAAGTCGTGGCGTTTCACCATCTGTCTTAGCATATTGTGATCTTTGGTAGCAAGGGCCACATTGGCTTCGTGGTAACAAATCTTCTTGGAATCTTCAAAATCTTACTCTACTTGACACAGATCTAGAGGCACGGGCTGTTAAATCTCATGCCTCACTTTTTACAAATTATGAGGATATTTTAGAGAGATTTTCTTCGTTGGATCGCGCCATATGAGTGATAGCATATATATTTAGATTTTTTTAAAATACACATACAGTCCACAAAGGCTGTCATTCATATACATCGCATACTGTGTCAGAAGTAGAAGTTAAAGAGGTAAAAATGCGTTTAGCAATTATCGCTCAACAAGTTCATTTTGCTGATGAGTATAAGTGTCTTGCAGCTAAGAGACCTCTTTCTTCAAAAAGTTCTCTATTGTGCTTAAATTCGTTTTTAGATAAGGAGTAATGCGACTTAATGGCAGGTTAGCTAAATCACCTTCATTAGTTTATACTGAACGGCATCCTATATGGTTGCCTTACTCTTGTCGATTCACAGTACTTTTAACTGAGTTTGTGCATAAAATTTCCATTCGCGGTGGAAATCAGCTGATGCTTAGAATTTTAAGAATCGAGTATTGGATTCCTAGGCTAAAAACATTAGTTCGAATGATTATCAATAGATGCAAACGTTGTGTACTTGATCGTAAACGCTCATGTAGTCAAATCATGGGAGCTCTGCCTCCGGAAAGGACTACTTTGGATCGACCGTTTACTAACACTGGTGTGGACTTTGCCGGTCCATTTGATATGAAAAGTTCAGGTGCTAGATCAAGTCAGATTCTAAAGGCATACGTTTGTATTTTTGTGTGCTTTTCTACTAAAGCAATTCATTTAGAGGTCACGTCGGATTTGACAACGGATAAGTTTTTAGCGACATTTAATCGATTTGTTTCGAGACGTGGTTGCCCGCATACCATATTTTCCGATAATGGTACAAATTTTGTTGGGGCTTCTACAGAACTAGAAAGGGAATTTAAAACATTTTGGCAGAGAGTCGAGCTAGGATGTGTTCTACTTTTGGAATTAACGGTCTTTCGTGGCGATTCATTCCTGCTGGTGCACCCCATATGGGAGGTTTGTGGGAAGCGGGACGTTAAAAGCTTCAAACTTCACTTTCGCAAAGAGGTTCAATCAATTAAATATACTTTTGAGGAACTTTCTACCATCCTTGCACGAATAGAGGCATGCCTTAATTCTCGTCCGCTCTGCCCAATGAGTGATAATCCTAATGAACCTGTGGCTCTTACCCCAGGTCATTTTCTGATAGGATCTCCAATTCTAGCTCCTCCAGAACCATCTATTTTGGAATCTCCGATTAGTATAGTGAATAGGTATCGCAAAATTAAAGCATTTGCTCAACATTTCTGTCTCAGATGGAAAGATGAGTATTTATCTAACTTACATAAGCGATATAAATGGAAATATCCTGAGCGTGATATTGTTGTAGGGGATTTAGTAGTCATTCGGAATGAGCAATTTTCTCCGACTTCTTGCAAATTAGGCAGAGACATTCGTACTTACCCAGGAAGTGATAATCACGTACGCGTCGCTGACATACTTTTGTTAACCTTCATTATTTCCTAGTAACATGGAATCTCTCTCCCAAAAATTTGAAGATGCCTTATTAGAGGATTATGAGGAAGTGATGGAGGTGGAGGCTAAGGCTGCCGAAAGAAATTCTTCGCCTGAGGTCCTGGACATGGAAAAATCTCCGACTGACCTACCGGCTCCTGATGCCCCCAACGTAAAGGATGCTACGCATTCTGACAACGCTGTCTGCAACAAACGGCATCAACTATCGGCCTGCCGCGTTTTTCAAAATATGGCATTCGAAAAGAGATTACGCATGGTCCTGTTACACAATTACTGCTCTCGGTGCTTGTCGCATGACCATGTTTCCCGTGTTTGTAAGAGTCAAGGCCAATGTAAAAAATGTAAAGGCAAGCATCATTCTATGCTGCATTCAAACGCTCATGCCTCTTTAAAAAAGAAGCAACCACAAGATACCAAACAGATTACATTGCCCTTAGCATCCAGTTTACCAATTCGGCACATGATTACTTTTTCACCGACAGTTAAGGTCTATTTGAAGGTGGCTAATAAGTCAATCCCCGTGCGAGTTGTTATAGTCCTCTGTTGTAGTATGAGCTATATTTGTGAAAGTTTAGTCAAGACTCTCAAACTGCCTGTGTCTTCTATGGACAAAGAGCGTATTTCGTGCGTGCAGGTCAGCTCTATATACGACTCATCACAACTTATTGGTCTAACAGTGAAGGTCAAAAAGATGAAAGGAATTCATACGCCGGTACAGACCGTTTCGAATGCCATAAAAGAGCAATTCGCGGGTATGCAATTAGCAGACCCCAGCTTTAATATTCCGAGTAGAGTAGCTCTTGTTATAGGCCCAGAGGTTGCGCCATATATATTGAAACCACGAATATATTCGAACCCGGGGTTTCCTTTGGCTCAATACACCAACCATATTTGGTTGGGTCATTTCTGGCCAGTCTCCTTTTTAAGAAAAAAAATATTTGGTTTTTAAAAACCCTACCCGCATGGGTGCAGTATGTAGTCTGCAGAAAACTACATCCCATAGACTTTGTTCTATGGGAAATTCTGCCAGTTTATCTGGTTTCAAATTGTTTATAAAAAAAAGAAAAAAAATTTAATAAACTGAATTGTAAACAAATATAGTTTTTTTTTAAGTTCAAAATTGTTATATATATTACTTGTTTTTAAGTTATTTTGTTTGCAACAACTTCGATGTTGCAAGGTGGCCGGCAATGTTTAAGTTCAATTTCAAATAATATAATTTTCGTTCTTACTGGTTGGTAATTCGTTGGGATTTATTACTCCTGTTTTTTTCATCTTTGTGTTGGAGGTTTTACATAGATTCCAACGAATAAACCGCTAACGGTCTTATGTTAAACATTGCACTCGCTACAGAATTTAGATATACTTTTGTTAATTATTATTGGAAAGTACGTTCGTTGCTACGCACACACATCTTCTGTTAAACTCAAATCAAAAAAAAGGTAATATAAATAAAATTGAGAATACTTCTAGTTATTTGAACCTAATACCAATTGTTTTATTTATTCGATTCCACGCAAACAGAGTTAAACTACCTTAGAGTTAACCCAGCCGAAACCAAAGCACTTGTTTTTAGGTCAAATAGATCAGCTAGCTTTGAATTTAACTTGAACATATGTGACTCTTCGATTGAGATTGTGAACCAACTAAAATGGATAGGTGTAATTATTGACGACAAATTATCATTTGAACCCCACATTTGTTCTAGAGTCTGTCTTACCTTGCGTAGGCTGTATCATCTGAATCCCTACCTTCCTTTGAACATTAGGAAATCAGTCGCTCATGCGCTGCTTATGTCACAAGTAAATTACTGTATTGTGGTTCACTCAGGCTGTAATTTGAGCAATAGAAATAAAATTAAATAGATTGTGCATCGAATTGCAAGATTTGTTTACAGGCTGAGGCTGAGGTCACATGTGTCTAACGACGTAAAAAGTTTTCGGAATTTATCTTTTGAGAATTATTTAAAAGTTTCCTTTATTAATCTATCTTTTCAACATTATTAAGGTACAAAGACCCTTGAGCATTCTACAAATGATTTCTTTTAATAGATCTATTAGAAATCCCCAAATTTTTATATCTCGCATATATAACACTACATATGAGCAATCATTTATGTACGTGCCGCTCGGCTTTGGAATTCTTTGCCTAAAAACTTACGTTCTTTTGCCATGTCTTCGGTAATCTTTAAGCGAAATCTTTGTGTATTTCTCAATTTACCTAGCTAATTTGAACTCTGATAATTGGGGTTTTTCATTAATTTTTTTATACTCTGCAATATTCATACTGAGGTATGTGTATAGATATTGGTATATGTTTTTTATTGATAAATTTGTAATATACATGTATTTGATTTATATTTTGAAATAAATTGTATTTTATTATTTTATTTTTTTTATAAGTATGTGGGCATACTATCTTTGTCTCATACAACACTGTAATAATACCTGTAATATATACATATTTATTGGCCATGTGGCTATTTGTATTACAATGAAAATAAATAAATTGAAAAGTATGCTTAAGAGGACATGATTGCAATTAAACGTACTCAATTTGGACCTTGCCCGATACTAAAGGCAAAGCATCTTGGTCCGTATCAGGTGACAGTAGTAAAGAAGAACGATACTTATGATGTTACGAAGGTGGGTCTATCAGAAGGCCTAGAAACACCACGATTTGTGCCGAAAATATGAAGCCATGGTCCTCCAGGATGGCCGAATATAGAAGAGAGAACTTACAGAAAAAGCATAATCGAAGTCAGTCTGTGAGCAAAGCACAAAGTAGACCAGAGGTGACACAGGACGGAAGATAATTGTGTTTTTGTGGTGTTTTTAGAGGTCTCGCTTACACAGTCATCAAATCCTCTTTACTTTTTCTTTCGCGTGGTATTATTTTAAAGTAATTACATTTTATTCCAGCCTAGTTTTTGTAAATAAATGGTAAAAATTAATATTTGCGAACGAAAATGCTTAAACAGTCTCTAATCATTTGAAAAAAAATTTTAATCACTTTATTAATACTAATAGTCCTTTTCGCATTGTGTTTTTTAATTCAATACCACAAATTCCTCCATTTAATTTTGTGCAAATGTTCATGTGCTCAAGTGTATTTTCAATTTATGCTTTGTGGTCTCATTCGTTGTTTGCTTTTTGCAAGTTGAAGTTAAAAATTAATATTTTTGAAGGAAAATGTTTAAAATTGAGTTTGTAAGGATTTGGAAACTAATTTTAATCACCATAAGGTAATTCTTATTTTTTATAATACTAATAATATTTTACACATTGGGGGCTATTCTGGAATACGCGTCGAATTGGTGAAAGTTACATGCAAAAAAAAAAACAAAACTGTGTAAAGGCCTCATTAGTTCTTACTTTTCGTTGTCGTTCTGTGCAGTTATTTTCTGTATAAAATATTTTGCAATTACTTTTTCTGTGCAATGAATCAGCTGGAAACCTATAGAACTGATTTCAGTCGTCTACAAAATATCACAACAAACTAATACATACACAATTTTTGCTGTCACTTAAAGTTGAATTCTATTTTCTACAGATTTGTTCGCAACAGAACAGAACGAAAAAGGAAAAACAAACCACACATACAGACTTTCAATTAAACAGAAACAAAACAGCTGATTCAGAACTGAACAGCACGAACAAACTAATTCTGCCTTAAATGTAAAAAAATTTTTTTTATTTCGCATACAAAATTAACCGTTTTTAAAAGAGAGAGAAACACGTCGATTGTTTTATTTAGTTCAACACTGCAAAATCTTTCATTTAATTTTGTAAAAATGTTCAATTGTTCATTTCACTAAGTATATATTTCTGCTGTTTGTTTTGATTATTGTACCAAAAATATTCAATAACAAACACACTATATTTGTCCCTTTTTAACAGTGATCAAATCAGCGGATTTTAGCTTTGATTTTAGCTTTTTTCATAAGTCACTTTCTACAACTCTGGTCTACTTTGTGGAGCAAAGATGAATTAGTAAAGACGCAAAAAAAGTTAAAGTTTAAACATTTAAATCCATATTAATTATAATATTTTTGTAAACTAAATTTTAAATAATAATAAAACTCCACATATTTTTGTGCAGAATTAGAAAAATTTCGGTCGGAAATTACTAGAACTCTCCTGGCTTGTGAGGATTCCGACGAACAGTAAATGGAAACAGAGGTGTCAAGATCAAAACGCATGGAAGTGACCCTATACGTTAGTGTAAGCAAGAGGAAGGCAAAATTATCGGTGCAAGCAATGCCACATCCCCACTCCATTTGTGTAAAAAATGTGAGGAGCACCTGCATGCGAAATGCTTTAAAGTCATAAATCATAATTAAAACATTTTATCATTAAATAAAATGCCTTTTAGTTACCTTTGAAACATCGTATACGTGTAGACATATTCCGCAGATGTTGATTATAATTACCACTTATTTTCTAGGAAACGGGAAAAGACAGTCCAAAGTTTGAAATTTTCTTAATGGGTATCAGGATATGTTCTAGACAAAATTTAAATAAATTGGTCAACAGGAACTTGCGGTGAAAAATGGGTTAACCCCAAGAACGCATTTTCTTTATTGAAATAAAAGAGCGATATGTACATACATACATAAAATAACAACACACAGGTTTTATGACTAGAATTACTTCGTTCACTTTTACAATTCTTTCTTAGCCAACAGGATAAAGGTATTACAAATGTGTTAAACAAATAACTAAAGTAATACAATTTGAAATATTTTAACTATTGTAAACATTTTTTATTGGAAAGCAGTACAGGGCTAATATTATTCTTCGCTTTGACCTCGAATGGATGCTCCCATCTTATTATTTTTTCATACATATACCAATATTCACCTGGATACATTCGGAATTTTTAGTTATACAATATTTTTTGTCAACAATTGATATTTAATTGTATGATTTATTTTTGCGTATCAAAACCTCTACATAAACCATTTTACTTTCAATTACTTACAAAGTCTTCTTTAAAACATACGCATACACACCACATATGTACATATATTCATGAGTATGTATATTATATACAATATTTAAGTACACAGTGCATTCATTATTTAAACATATTTAATTTAATGTAACCCGTAAACAAAACTACGTTTATATATACGAAGAAAGATTAAGTTCTTATATGTTTAATACTTTTTGTTTATTAAACCAAAAATTGCTTAAAAACATCAATCTAGTAATAAATAAAAACAAGCTTCACCGAGAGAAACAAGTCGAGGCGAAATTACCGGCGGCGGCAGTGCAGTAGTTTCGCGACCAGCGGCGGCGCGCCGAGACAATCTTCGGCGACTAAAATAAACATTTAATAACTTAAAGAGAAAATTTAGATTGAAATTGAATATCTTTTATAATTTTTCCTCAGAAATTGTACAATTTTGTATTTTTAAGCAAAAAAAAAATTTCGGCTGGTTTTGAGCCGATGCGAGCTGATGCAATTGGCGGCGGCGGGAGCCGATGGACTTATTTCTCTGAACTAACAAACGTAACAGCTGTATTTATTAAACATATTTCAGTGTCCGACCGATTAATCAATTTCGGTATCGAATAAAAGAATTAAGATATTCGACCTTACGTTTACTTGCTGTCTATACCGGATAGAAATTTATCATAACAAACAACAACACGTCGACAAAGCCGTTGTCAAATTTTTGTTAATGCTCTCATACATGCGAAGACGTTGTTGTTTATATTGTTATGATAAATCACAATTTCTTTGTCGTTGAGAAGGTACTTTTCACAATTCATGCAATATTTCACTTAATATATATTTAATTTTCAATTATATAATAAAAACATTCATATTTTTCATCAGAAATAATTTCTTAGTCGGGCTTAAGTTCAGTAATTTCAATTCTTATTGAATGAAATATTTTTATTAATTAATGTCAGTTTCTAAAGAAGAGAAGAAAAATTAAATTAGACTATAAGCTGGGGGAAATATCGATATTTTTCTGTGCAGCAACGCACTTCATCAGCACCCAATTCTAATTAATTTTTCTTCTCTTCCTTAGAAACTCACATTAATTAATAAAAAATATTTCATTCAATAAGAATTGAAATTACTGAACTTAAGCCCGACTAAGAAGTTATTTCTGATTAAAATTCATTATAGTTCAACTAAACATTTAAAATTGTTTCACTTAAATCATCATGGGCACGTGACAAATATATGTTCACTTGGCAATCACAGTTTCATATACTGGAAAGTAACATAGGGTCTACACCTAACATAGCGTCTACAACTGCGATTAACTCTGACATAATATGTGAAAGAACGTCGGCAGAATAACAAAAATAAAATGCCGATATTTCTCTTCATCTCATACAACAGGACAACGTAATTCTACTTTTCTTATAACATTTCATTTTATGCAAATTCTCATCGAGTTAACATGTATTATTTTTGTATAATTATATATTTTGTTTTCACTTTTTCGCACAAACTTTAATTCACAAATTAAATTTAACACATTTGAACATATAAAATCCCAGAAATTTTGTCCAAAACATTGTTTTTCATTTATTTTAAAAAACACACACATGCATACGAATTTATTTTCATGTACGTGTGTTTTTTGACAATTCATCTCATAAGATTGTTGTTATGGGATTTCTTATAACAACTCTCTCATAAAAAATCTTATAAGATTGAGATAACACTAATTTGAAGTCTACACGTAACATAACTCGCTCTGCGATTGAATTTGACGATCTTATCTTACATGTTATGTTAGGTGTAGACCATATGTAACATAATATGTAAGATAAGATCGTCAAATTCAATCGCAGAGCGAGTTATGTTACGTGTAGACTTCAAATTAGTGTTATCTCAATCTTATAAGATTTTTTATGAGAGAGTTGTTATAAGAAATCCCATAACAACAATCTTATGAGATGAATTGTCAAAAAACACACGTACATGAAAATAAATTCGTATGCATGTGTGAGTGTTTTTTAAATTAAATGAAAAACAATGTTTTGGACAAAATTTCTGGGATTTTATATGTTCAAATGTGTTAAATTTAATTTGTGAATTAAAGTTTGTGCGAAAAAGTGAAAACAAAATATATAATTATACAAAAATAATACATGTTAACTCGATGAGAATTTGCATAAAATGAAATGTTATAAGAAAAGTAGAATTACGTTGTCCTGTTGTATGAGATGAAGAGAAATATCGGCATTTTATTTTTGTTATTCTACCGACGTTCTCTAACATATTATGTCAGAGTTAATCGCAGTTGTAGACGCTATGTAAAATCAACTGTGGAAAGCAAAAACAATGTAAAAATACTTACAGGTATGTACCGACGGTACATCGAATAAGTAAATAAAAATAATTAATGTGACGATCGTAAAAGATAAGCAAGAATAGTTAAACATACTTAGGTAGAGTGGCATAACTTCGTGCTAACCTGAATATAAAAATGAAAAAACGGATAAACAGAAAATGAATAGTGATACTTGTTACCGAAAATATTAAATATAAATATCAGTTACAAATACGTGAATAGAGTTTACACCAAAAATCAACAGTAGTAGGGAAATGGGCATTCGGGGCCAATTAAAATTGTTAAATTGTGGGCTGAAATTGTTAAATTGTGGCTGAAATTGTTAAATTTGGGTAATTAAAATTTGAAAATTTTAAAATTCTTGGAAATTTGTGAAATTTAATACGTCCGTCCGATTTTTTGTTTACATTAAGTGTTTTTTGTTTACATTAACTGTTTTTTGTTTATATAAGGAGTTTTTTTTGTTACTACATACGAGGGCGGTTCAGTAAGTCAGGTTTTTTATGACCGTAGGAATTTATATGTATGTATGTTTGTGGGTATACATTAAGGGCGTTTAAAGGTTTGAAGCTTTTATATGTATATGATTTTCTAATGCCGACGGGATAACATCTTTATTTTTTTCAAATGCCGACGGGAAAACATGTTTATTTTTTTCGAATGCCGACGGGAAAACATGTTTATTTTTTTTCAAATGCCGACGGCAAAACATGATTACTATATTTCTTAATGCCGACGGGAAAATGATTTTTCCAAAGGGAAAATTACCAGTGTTGCCAGGCTGTAGAAATTTGTTATCGTAATACTATATCAGTAATATCAGAGAAAATAGATTTGATGATTTCTAATATGTAACCGTGGGAATTCGGTGGCGTTTATGCTTGTTAGAATTTAAACCAAGTTGTGCTTGGTGGGGGGTGGATTGTATTTGAGGTAGATCGACTGGTGGAGGGTGGGGAGTTTTTGTAACATGTATCCGTGGGAATCTGTGTACATGTATGTACGTATGTATGTATGTCTGTAATAGTTTAATGCTGTCTGTGATTTATGAAAGGCGAGGTGAGAGTATTCATGTAATACGTATCCGGGCAATCTGTGTATATGTATGTTCGTAGGAGTTTAAGGCTGATTGTGATTTGTGGTGGGGGAGGGTGTTGTTGTGCTAGATAGAATGTGCCTATGTGTATGTGTATGTATGTATGTATGTATATGTAGCAGTTTAAGGCTTTCCTTAATTTGAGGTAGGCGGGTGGTGTTATTGTAATATGTATCTATAGGAATTTGGGTGTTTATATGTTTGTAAGAATATTTATGCATGTATGTATATAGGAGTTTAAGGCTGATCGTGATTACGATTGTTGAGATTGATCGATTGTATGTGACCTTGAGAATTTGTGTATATATATCTGTAGAAAATTTAAGGCTTATCGTGATTTGTGAGGGACGAAGTGTTCATGTAATATATAACCGCGCAATTTGTGTGTATATATGTAGGAGTTTAAGGCTGATCATGATTAATGAGGGGTGAGGGGAAGGTGTTCATGCATATGTATACGTATCTGTGTGCATGTATGTATGTCTATATGAGTTTAAGGCTGATCGTGATTTAGGTTGTGAGATTGATAGATTTTATGTTACCTTGAGATTTTGTGTATATATATCTGTAAGAACTTTAGGCTGACTGTGATTTGTGAGGGGAGGGGCGTTGTTGAAATAGGTTTAATTTTTCGTAGATGAATTTTAGTATGTGTGTGTGTGTATGTGATTTTCTCACCATAGTATTTATATGTACGTAGAAATAAATTCTTTCTCATATGAACATTTTTTGCTAGAAAATATTATCATATATCTGAACTTCCCTAATCCTAGTATGTTTTTCATATTGGAGGATGAGATTGCTTTATATTTTATCAAGCTTAAATTTGTCCAGTGTTAAAGTCTGTCGGTCAGAAATTTGTTTATATTTGTATAAATATTAATTTCAGATTTTGCAAAATTCTTGCGTACGATCGTGGTGATTTTGTGTGTGTGTGTGTATGTGTGTATGCGCGATAGAGTTTGACTGGTCTGTGATAAGTTTGTTTATTTAAGTACATTTGTCTTCTTCGACTTTCGTCTTCAAGCGTCAATAGCTTGGAGAACGGTTTGTATGTTTTCATGATGTAGATATGTAAGTGTGATTGTTAAAATCCAATAAATACTTGAGCATGGGTAAGAAATTTGATAATATGTGTACATATGTACATATGGATCTACAAATTGATTTTATGTATGTATGTATGTACATACAAATAAGTCTGGGGCTCCCTGTTTAAATACATTTTTTTTGTCATGTGCTGTTGTTGCTGTTGTAAATATTCGCCTGGTCTTTTGTGTATATATGTGAAATATCTCGATGGTTTTTTATTTGAAATTAAAAAAACGTTCTTTTAATTTTTAGATGTATTTACTTAAAAGTTTGTGAGGAGTTTCTGTTTTAAGTAAAATTTAATTCCTAATATATTAACATATTTTATTTCCATTTGTTTAAAGTTGATGTAGCCTATATAGTCAACGTTAGAAAATTTTCGGTGTAAAATTTTTTCCAACTATCATCTTTTTTCTTCACCTTTTTCATATATTTTAGAACATCTTGCATTGGCTTTAAAAAATGATAAACGCTTTGAAATGAAACTGGTCCAGCTTTTTTTTAACCACTTTGCTTCTCTTTCCTTTTTTTATTGATAAACATTTAAAATCAAATGGTAGTTTTATAATGAAATTGTTATACTCATTATTGTTAAAAACATCCGCTACTTCTTTTTGTAATGAAAATCGTTCGAAACCTTACTCGTCTATTAAAACCATTTTTTTTCATTCATATTACTTAATTTATAAGACTTTCAGGACTTTCTATTATTCGATCATTAATAAAAATGCAGTAAGTAGTAGGGGTATGGGCATTCTGGGACAATTAAACTTGTGAAATTGTGGGCTGAAATTGTTAAATTGTGGCTGAAATTGTTAAATTGTGGGCTGAAATTGTTAAATTGTGGCTGAAATTGTGAAATTGTGGGCTGAAATTGTTAAATTGTGGCTGAAATTGTTAAATTTTGGCTGAAATTTTAAAATTCTTGGAAATTTGTGAAATTTAATACCTACGTGTGTGTGTGTCCGTCCGTCCATCTGTGTTTTTTGTTTACATTAGGAGTTTTTTGTTTATATTAACTTTTTTTGTTTATATTAAGTGTATGTATGTTTGTATGTATGTTTGTATGTATGTATGACCGTGGGAACTTTTGCGCAGAATATTTTGTGGGAATACATTAAGGGGGTTTATATAAGCTGTTATATGTATATGATTTTCTAATGCCGACGGGATAACATCTTTATTTTTTTTCTTACTATGGGAAAATAATGAAAATTAATTTTTTCAAAGGCCGACGGGAAAACATGTTTATTTTTTTCAAATGCCGACGGAAAATCTTGGAAATGATTTTTCCTAATGCCGACAGAAAATTTGTGGGTGTGTCTAGCTGTAGGATTTGAATTCTTGCTATGATTCTTGGAGGACGAGGTGTGTCTAGCTGTAGGAATTGAAGTCTGACTGTGATTGGTGGAGGACGGGGTTTGTCTAGATTGTGAGACCTTAAGGCTGACCGTGATTTGGGTAGGTGAGGGTGTTTTGTAATATGTAACCGCGGGAATTCGGTGAAGTTTATGCTTGTTGGAATTTAAACCAAGCTGTGCTTGTGGACGGGCGAGATGTATTTGCGGTAGATCGACTGGTGTAGGGTGGGGAGTTGTTGTAATATGTATCCGTGGGAATTTGTGTACATGTATGTATGTATGTCTGTAAGAGTTTAAGGCTGTCTGTGATTTATCAAAGGTAAGGTGAGAGTGTTCATGTAATACGTATCCGTGGGAATCTGTGTATATGTATGTTCGTAGTAGTTTAAGGCTGATTGTGATTTGAGGTGGAGGAGGGTCTTGTTGTGATAGATAGATAGAATGTGTTTATGTGTGCATGTCAGTATATATGTGTGTATGTATATGTAGCAGTTTAAGTCTATCCTTGATTTGAGGTAGGTGGGGAGGTGTTATTGTAATATGTATCTATAGGAATTTGGGAGTTTATATGTTTGTAGAAATTTTTGTGCATGTATGTCAGTAGAAGTTTAAGGCTGATCGTGATTTGGATTGTTGAGATTGATCGATTGTATGTGACCTTGAGAATTTGTGTATGTATATCTGTAGAAAATTTAAGGCTTATCGTGATTTATGAGGGGCGAAGTGTTCATTAAATATATCATGATTAATGAGAGGTGAGGTGAAGGTGTTCATGTATATGTATACGTTTTTGTGTGTGTGTATGTCTATATGAGTTTAAGGCTGATCGTGATTTAGGTTGTGAGATTGATAGATTGTATGTTACCTTGAGATTTTGTGTATGTATATCTGTAAGAACTTTAGGCTGACTGTGTTTTGTGAGAGGAGGGGCGTTGTTGAAATAGGTGTAATTTTTCGTAGATGAATTTTAGTATGTGTGTGTGTGTATGTCATTTTCTCACCATAGTATTTATATGTACGTAGAAATAAATTGTTTCTCATATGAAAATTTTTTGCTAGAAAATATTATCATATATCTGAACTTCCCTAATCCTAGTATGTTTTTCATATTGGAGGATGAGATTGCTTTATATTTTATCAAGCTTAAATTTGTCCAGTGTTAAAGTCTGTCGGTCAGAAATTTGTTTATATTTGTATAAATATTAATTTCAGATTTTGCAAAATTCTTGTGTACGATCGTGGTGATTTTTTTTTGTGTGTGTATGTGTGTATGTGCGATAGAGTTTGACTGGTCTGTGATAAGTTTGTTTATTTAAGTACATTTGTCTTCTTCGACTTTCGTCTTCAAGCGTCAATAGCTTGGAGAACGGTTTGTATGTTTTCATGATGTAGATATGTAAGTGTGATTGTTAAAATCCAATAAATACTTGAGCATGGGTAAGAAATTTGATAATATGTGTACATATTTATGTACATATGTATGTATTTATGTACATACAAATAAGTCTGGGGCTCCCTGTTTAAATACATTTTTTTGTCATATGCGGTCTTTTGTTGTTGCTGTTGTAAATATTCGCCAGGTCTTTTGTGTATAGATGTGAAATATCTCGATAGTTTTTTTATTTGAAATTAAAAAAACGTTCTTTTAATTTTTAGATGTATTTACTTAAAAGTTTGTGAGGAGTTTCTGCTTTAAGTAAAATTGAATTCCTCTCTAGTTGTAGTAACTATAGTATAAATATTTAATATTTTTTATTTCCATTTGTTTAAAGTTGATATAGCCTATATAGTCAACGTTAGAAATTTTTCGGTGTAAAATTTTTTCCAACTATCATCTTTTTTCTTCACCTTTTTCATATATTTAAACATCTTGCATTGGCTTTAAAAAATGACAAACGCTTTGAAATGAAACTGATCCAGCAGTCCAGCTTAGGTGATGATAGTTTTTTGTTAACCACTTTGCTTCTCTTTCCTTTTTTATTGATAAGCATTTAAAATCAAATGGCGGTTTTATAATGAAATTGTTATACTCATTATTGTTAAAAACATCCGCTACTTCTTTTTGTAATGAAAATCATTCGAAACCTTACTCGTCTATTAAAACCATTTTTTCAGTCATATTACTTAATTTATAAGACTTTCAGGACTTTCTATTATTCGATCATCAGTAAAAATGCAGTAGCTGAGGTCCTTGCTTACTGTTTCATATTAAATTTCTATATCAATTGGGCCGCTATTGAAAAAGGAACTTTTATCTTAAACTTTAGTGCATTTGGAAGTGCTTGAGATTCTTTCATATAATAGCTTTGTTGGAATCTTAGATACGAGTACATATAATATAGAATTGCATAACGTTTATTTTTTTAATTTTTATGTTAAGATCATTATCATTTGGATATGTACTTTTAAATTAGTTAAATCATAATGAGGAAACTTATTTTCTTCTTGAATAGCGATCAACAGAAAACGAAATCGTTTTCTTACAATTTAGGTCTGGTCTCTCAACGGTTCCTCTAGTATATAAGATGACTTTCTATGTCAACATATCTCTCTACTCTTTGTCAGCGTTAAGGGACAATTAAATGTTAAAATTTTAACTCCTCAAATTGTGTTACTTCATTCTGATAATATGTTTTCATTAATAAGGTATATGTTTATATTATGAAGGTTACTCGCCTATGGCTTTTATTTGATGTTCTAGATGATTTTTTTTTTTCATTTTATTAAAGTTCAGCGTATTGTACATATATTTCTGATATTTTTAAGCGCGCTTTATTTACCTGTCAGACAAAGTGTACGTATCAGTTGATCACTCAGTCTCTCTTTTTAATAATTTTTTTCTTTTAATATGCCACTACTATTTTTTCAGATTTTACTACTTGAAAAAGAGAATATTTATGTAATTTTTAAATGTATTCATATATACATATAGGTAAATATATGTATATATGTATAGAGAAATTACTTTATCTACAAAGAAATACATGTTTAATAATCAACTATTCTAGAAAATCGATCTCAAATAACGCAGTTACCTCCACCATCAATTCACCGTCGGTGTTTTTATAGTGTCAGAAACACTAGAATATCTATGTTTGAGAGAATTTTTATATCGAGTTTTTCTACATGAGGTTTGCTGGTTGACATCCTTGAAGTTATTGTTGACGTAGGCTGGGTTGTATCACATTCAGATGTAATCATTTCCTACTTAAAAAAGGTCCTCATTACTATCAACTATATCTGTATACATTTCATTCATGAGTTGGGTTGATCCAGATACAATTGCTGTCTACAGATTAATGATTAGAAACAAGTTTCTCATCACCTTCTAACAGATTTATATATTTTGCTAGCATGCATGCCTTAGCATGCTTCTATCGATAGTGACGCGAGAGTCCGACATGTAGTGGTGTTTCAATTAAAAATCTATACTATTAGATTTTACTATTTCGCTCTTTTTATTCTTTTACAAAGTAGATACATATTTATGTATTTCATTTAGCACAGAGTCATAAAATTTCTTTGCTTACAAAATTGTGTGACATTCTTTTAAATTTGCATGCTTAGGCATGCTTTCAATATTTTTTCTGTAAATTTATTTGATACTCATACAGATACAGATATAAAGTAAGATCTGCTTACATTGCATTTTACAATTTATGTATGCTTCAGCATGATTCCAGTTGAAATCTATATTTATTCAGTAAGTTTGTTTGATACTAATTCATACACATATACATTCTTAAAGATTGGAAATCTAAGTCCAATTTATGTAGTTTATCTATATTTTCTAAAGATTTGATAGCTATAGAAATGAATAGAGTGAAGATCTATTATATTAGCACATGGGCGTATTTTAAAATTTCGCTTGCTAGAGCTTTCGAAATGGAAAATGTACAATTTTCACTATAAAAAGTGATAATATTAGGTGTTACTGAATATTACACTGTCTTGTAATTTATTTTGATCACTTAAGTTTTCACAATATTTCATACAGGCCAACAAGTTTAGAGAATTTCCAGTATATTAAGTTAATTATCTTTCTTAAGACCTATCACTCCTTCAAAAATACAAACCAAACTAGATTTTTCCTGTTTAATTTTATTTTTTACTTTCATTAAATTTCAACATTTTGTTCATCTTCAAATTATTATATTTAGCAGCTTTTTCTCATTTGTTGAGTTAACTTTAATCGGAAAAATTTAAATAGTGAGATGAACTTTTATATTGTATACGAGTACATTAAGTAATTCTTGGTATATTTCATTTATATGAACCATCATCACATAATTCCTTTGGATGATCTATTAAATCATTCTACTATTGATGCTTTCATATTAAGTAATGTTTAATATTCTACATATGCATGAATTTTCCAGTGTCTATTAAAAAATTCTTTACAATCATCCATTTGTAAGCTTTTTGGTACTCATAACATATCAAAAATATTTTCCACAGCCTAGGTTTTTTCGAATGCAACTTTTATTTTCAACGGTATTGACCATAGAAACTTTGTGAATGAATCATTTACAGTCTACAATAATCATTAATTTCTATTTTCTGTAGAATAGTTTCCCATTTCACCTAAATCAGCTCCATAAAAGATCAACTATTCCTTTCATTACATATCTACAATGCACAAACAATTTTCGAGATTTATTATAGAGTTCGTCTACTAAATTTCTTTTTAAAGACATTGAGTTATTTTAAAGATTTTTTGGAGAGTGTTGTGATCTACTTGATGCACTTTCAGCTATTTATACTATCATGTAGTTCATTTTCCAATCTATAAATTTTATCGTTCAGCTGTTCAATTTGTTTTTTCAAAAGATGATTTGACTTTTAGTATGTATTTTATCAATTTTATAACTATCTTCTATCTCTAATTGTATTTCACGTTGTACTCTATCAATTTGCATTTTAATATATTCTTGAATTATATTAATTCCTTAAGCTATATTATTAATTTGTCCTATAGTTTATCGTTTGGAGTTTCCAGAAACAATTTACTGATAACATCATTCTCTGTCAGTGAATGATGATGATGATTAGTAGAAATTATATATTTTATATAGTTTTCAACATCAAATTTCTCATAGTATTTCCATGTTTTATTATCAATCATTAAAGAAAATAAAGCTACTATTAGGGCCTATATTTGACCATCAACTTGTATTTTATCTTCATTTAGTTTTAGGTTACTATCACCAAACTTTCATTCATTATTCAAATCTTGATGTGGGCCATAGTTTGTATCTAATTCAATTCTTCCTTCCAAGACTGATAAATGAGTATAAGTGTCTTCAGAATTGGAAGTCTATGAGTAAAAATCATCTTCATCATCCTTATCATCATTCTCAGTATTAGCATCATTAAATAAGATGATGATATCATCAAATATTGTTCCTTCTGAAAGTTTCTTTGGCGTACTTGTCTCTATATTGACTGATGGCTTTAAACTTGTATTATTTTCAGCTTCTATCTTGATTTTACTTTCTTCTTTCTTGCGAATTCTTTCAATATTTCTAGAACTATTTATGAATTCTTTGAGAGGTTCTGTTATAGGTTTAAATGTATCTTTTATTGCTCACATGTATCTATTTCACCAGTTTTTATACTACGAAGCTTTTTCTTCAAGACATTTCTTGTCAACACCAACTGTTTTAAAATTTTCTCATCCATGTTTAATAATAGTAAATAACAGGTATCAGCTATTAGATCAGGTATCAGTTATCAGATCAGGTTATCAGGTAACTGGTCTGGTTTTCAGATCAGCTTATCAGGACCTGGTCTGTTTTTCAGATCAGCTTATCATGACCTGGTCTGGTTTTCAGATCAGCTTATCAGGACCTGATCTGGTTTTCAGATCAGCTTAATAGGACCTGGTCTGGTTTTCAGATCAGGTTATCAGGACCTGGTCTGGTTTTCAGATCAGCTTATCAGGACCTGGTCTAGTTTTCAGATCAGCTTAATAGGACCTGGTCTGGTTTTCAGATCAGCTTATCAGGACCTGGTCTGGTTTTCAGATCAGCTTTTCAGGACCTGGTCTGGTTTTCAGATCAGCTTATCAGGACCTGGTATGGTTTTCAGATCAGCTTATCTGATTCAGATTGGGTTATCAGTTTACAAGTAGCTGCCCATTTATAACATTTAGATGAATGCAGTTTAAGGTCAGATGAAAAACGAAAAAATCCATATTTATGCTTCCAACATGCTTTATATTTGTCTCATCTTACTTAAAAATTATAATTACATTATGATTATCTAGTATCAAATGTTTGGTGATTCTGGTATAAGTTTGACATCAGCAGAATGCATCAACATTCTTATCTCACTCCATACAAAAATATGTTTCTCACATCTAACATCGTTAAATATCATATCGGAATTACTTTTAGCTTTGTTAGGAGAAATAACAGATTCAGTATCTGTAAATGTGTATTATCCCATTCCTTTAATTAATGAAATTATGTAATATCTTTAAGTATCCATATTTGGGTTGATAGAGAGATTTTGAGTATTAATATGTAGATGTTTTAAAATTTTAGTTCATTAAGACTTTTTAGCAAGCCAATCATAACATATTTTTTATTTTATTTTTTTACAATTTGACAGACCAACTATTTTTGCGCAAATAAAATTTGATAGAGGGGGAACTATGACTTGTTTTTGAACTAACGTTTGATGAATCATCAAAATTTTGTACCATACTATTTTTAGGTTGTTTTGACTATGAGTATGCACCAATATTTATGAAATGTGTTTTATAAATATTGTCTCTTATATAGGAAAAATAAAATAGTACAGCTATACTACACCAGAAAATATTTTCTATATAAGAGATAATGGTCCCTACTCATAGTCAAAACAAAGTATATTTTAAGAGTTTAAAACCAGTATTATCATAAAAAATACTGATTTTAAACTCATAATCATAAAAAATACTGATTTTAAACTCTTACAGTCTTATTTATAAAAATTATTAAGACTTTATAAAGGTTTTTTTAGACAAATTTTCATAAAAAATTCTTCTAAAAAAGCCTTTATAAAGTCTTAATAATTTTTATAAATAAGGCTGTTAAAATATACTTTGTTTCACTAACCACATTTGTGTAACTAATTGCATTTCATAAATATTGACGTATACTCATAATCAAAACAAATGATAGTTTTATGTTGTTTTGAATGTGAGTATACATCATTATCTCTTATTAAATAAATAAAATAATGCAGCTACACGATTTCAAAAAATATTTTCTGATATCGTATAGCTGTATTATTTTATTTTTTTAATAAGAGATAATATTTATAAAATGCATTTAGTTACACAAATGTGGTTAGTGAAACAACCTAAAAATAGCATGGTACGAAATTTTTGATGATTCATCAAACGTTAGTTCAAAAACAAGTCATAGTTCCCTTCTACCAAATTTTATTTGCGCAAAAATAGTTGGTCTGTCAAATTGTAAAAAAATTAAATAAAAAATATGTTATGATTGGCTTGCTAAAAAGTCTTAATGAACTAAAATTTTAAAACATCTACATATTAATACTCAAAATCTCTCTATCAACCCAAATATGGATACTTAAAGATATTACATAATTTCATTAATTAAAGGAATGGGATAATACACATTTACAGATACTGAATCTGTTATTTCTCCTAACAAAGCTAAAAGTAATTCCGATATGATATTTAACGATGTTAGATGTGAGAAACATATTTTTGTATGGAGTGAGATAAGAATGTTGATGCATTCTGCTGATGTCAAACTTATACCAGAATCACCAAACATTTGATACTAGATAATCATAATGTAATTATAATTTTTAAGTAAGATGAGACAAATATAAAGCATGTTGGAAGGATAAATATGGATTTTGATTATAAGCAACGATATTGAATTGAACGATGATCGTTATAGAAAAAAAGAGAATTTGACTACATAAAAGTTTACTTTTTCGTTTTTCATCTGACCTTAAACTGCATTCATCTAAATGTTATAAATGGGCAGCTACTTGTAAACTGATAACCCAATCTGAATCAGATAAGCTGATCTGAAAACCATACCAGGTCCTGATAAGCTGATCTGAAAACCAGACCAGGTCCTGAAAAGCTGATCTGAAAACCAGACCAGGTCCTGATAAGCTGATCTGAAAACCAGACCAGGTCCTATTAAGCTGATCTGAAAACCAGACCAGGTCCTATTAAGCTGATCTGAAAACCAGATCAGGTCCTGATAAGCTGATCTGAAAACCAGACCAGGTCATGATAAGCTGATCTGAAAAACAGACCAGGTCCTGATAAGCTGATCTGAAAACCAGACCAGTTACCTGATAACCTGATCTGATAGCTGATACCTGATCTAATAGCTGATACCTGTTATTTACTATTATTAAACATGGATGAGAAAATTTTAAAACAATTGGTGTTGACAAGAAATGTCTTGAAGAAAAAGCTTCGTAGTATAAAAACTGGTGAAATAGATACATGTGAGCAATAAAAGATACATTTAAACCTATAACAGAACCTCTCAAAGAATTCATAAATAGTTCTAGAAATATTGAAAGAATTCGCAAGAAAGAAGAAAGTAAAATCAAGATAGAAGCTGAAAATAATACAAGTTTAAAGCCATCAGTCAATATAGAGACAAGTACGCCAAAGAAACTTTCAGAAGGAACAATATTTGATGATATCATCATCTTATTTAATGATGCTAATACTGAGAATGATGATAAGGATGATGAAGATGATTTTTACTCATAGACTTCCAATTCTGAAGACACTTATACTCATTTATCAGTCTTGGAAGGAAGAATTGAATTAGATACAAACTATGGCCCACATCAAGATTTGAATAATGAATGAAAGTTTGGTGATAGTAACCTAAAACTAAATGAAGATAAAATACAAGTTGATGGTCAAATATAGGCCCTAATAGTAGCTTTATTTTCTTTAATGATTGATAATAAAACATGGAAATACTATGAGAAATTTGATGTTGAAAACTATATAAAATATATAATTTCTACTAATCATCATCATCATTCACTGACAGAGAATGATGTTATCAGTAAATTGTTTCTGGAAACTCCAAACGATAAACTATAGGACAAATTAATAATATAGCTTAAGGAATTAATATAATTCAAGAATATATTAAAATGCAAATTGATAGAGTACAACGTGAAATACAATTAGAGATAGAAGATAGTTATAAAATTGATAAAATACATACTAAAAATCAAATCATCTTTTGAAAAAACAAATTGAACAGCTGAACGATAAAATTTATAGATTGGAAAATTAACTACATGATAGTATAAATAGCTGAAAGTGCATCAAGTAGATCACAACACTCTCCAAAAAATTTTTAAAATAACTCAATGTCTTTAAAAAGAAATTTAGTAGACGAACTCTATAATAAATCTCGAAAATTGTTTGTGCATTGTAGATATGTAATGAAAGGAATAGTTGATCTTTTATGGAGCTGATTTAGGTGAAATGGGAAACTATTCTACAGAAAATAGAAATTATTGATTATTGTAGACTGTAAATGATTCATTCATGTGGAAAATATTTTTGATATGTTATGAGTACCAAAAAGCTTACAAATGGATGATTGTAAAGAATTTTTTAATAGACACTGGAAAATTCATGCATATGTAGAATATTAAACATTACTTAATATGAAAGCATCAATAGTAGAATGATTTAATAGATCATCCAAAGGAATTATGTGATGATGGTTCATATAAATGAATTATACCAAGAATTACTTAATGTACTCGTATACAATATAAAAGTTCATCTCACTATTTAAATTTTTCCGATTAAAGTTAACTCAACAAATGAGAAAAAGCTGCTAAATATAATAATTTGAAGATGAACAAAATGTTGAAATTTAATGAAAGTAAAAAATGAAATTAAACAGGAAAAATCTAGTTTGGTTTGTAGTTTTGAAGGAATGATAGGTCTTAAGAAAGATAATTAACTTAATATACTGGAAATTCTCTAAACTTGTTGGCCTGTATGAAATATTGTGAAAACTTAAGTGATCAAAATAAATTACAACACAGTGTAATATTCAGTAACACCTAATATTATCACTTTTTATAGTGAAAATTGTACATTTTCCATTTCGAAAGCTCTAGCAAGCGAAATTTTAAAATACGCCCATGTGCTAATATAATAGATCTTCACTCTATTCATTTCTATAGCTATCAAATCTTTAGAAAATATAGATAAACTACATAAATTGGACTTAGATTTCCAATCTTTAAGAATGTATATGTGTATGAATTAGTATCAAACAAACTTACTGAATAAATATGGATTTCAACTGGAATCATGCTGAAGCATACATAAATTGTAAAATGCAATGTAAGCAGATCTTACTTTATATCTGTATCTGTATGAGTATCAAATAAATTTACAGAAAAAATATTGAAAGCATGCCTAAGCATGCAAATTTAAAAGAATGTCACACAATTTTGTAAGCAAAGAAATTTTATGACTCTGTGCTAAATGAAATACATAAATATGTATCTACTTTGTAAAAGAATAAAAAGAGCGAAATAGTAAAATCTAATAGTATAGATTTTTAATTGAAACACCACTACATGTCGGACTCTCGCGTCACTATCGATAGAAGCATGCTAAGGCATGCATGCTAGCAAAATATATAAATCTGTTAGAAGGTGATGAGAAACTTGTTTCTAATCATTAATCTGTAGACAGCAATTGTATCTGGATCAACCCAACTCATGAATGAAATGTATACAGATATAGTTGATAGTAATGAGGACCTTTTTTAAGTAGGAAATGATTACATCTGAATGTGATACAACCCAGCCTACGTCAACAATAACTTCAAGGATGTCAACCAGCAAACCTCATGTAGAAAAACTCGATATAAAAATTCTCTCAAACATAGATATTCTAGTGTTTCTGACACTATAAAAACACCGACGGTGAATTGATGGTGGACGTAACTGCGTTATTTGAGATCGATTTTCTAGAATAGTTGATTATTAAACATGTATTTCTTTGTAGATAAAGTAATTTCTCTATACATATATACATATATTTACCTATATGTATATATGAATACATTTAAAAATTACATAAATATTCTCTTTTTCAAGTAGTAAAATCTGAAAAAATAGTAGTGGCATATTAAAAGAAAAAAATTATTAAAAAGAGAGACTGAGTGATCAACTGATACGTACACTTTGTCTGACAGGTAAATAAAGCGCGCTTAAAAATATCAGAAATATATGTACAATACGCTGAACTTTAATAAAATGAAAAAAAAAATCATCCAGAACATCAAATAAAAGCCATAGGCGAGTAACCTTCATAATATAAACATATACCTTATTAATGAAAACATATTATCAGAATGAAGTAACACAATTTGAGGAGTTAAAATTTTAACATTTAATTGTCCCTTAACGCTGACAAAGAGTAGAGAGATATGTTGACATAGAAAGTCATCTTATATACTAGAGGAACCGTTGAGAGACCAGACCTAAATTGTAAGAAAACGATTTCGTTTTCTGTTGATCGCTATTCAAGAAGAAAAGAAGTTTCCTCATTATGATTTAACTAATTTAAAAGTACATATCCAAATGATAATGATCTTAACATAAAAATTAAAAAAATAAACGTTATGCAATTCTATATTATATGTACTCGTATCTAAGATTCCAACAAAGCTATTATATGAAAGAATCTCAAGCACTTCCAAATGCACTAAATTTTAAGATAAAAGTTCCTTTTATTCAATAGCGGCCCAATTGATATAGAAATTTAATATGAAACAGTAAGAAAGGACCTCAGCTACTGCATTTTTACTGATGATCGAATAATAGAAAGTCCTGAAAGTCTTATAAATTAAGTAATATGACTGAAAAAATGGTTTTAATAGACGAGTAAGGTTTCGAATGATTTTCATTACAAAAAGAAGTAGCGGATGTTTTTAACAATAATGAGTATAACAATTTCATTATAAAACCGCCATTTGATTTTAAATGCTTATCAATAAAAAAGGAAAGAGAAGCAAAGTGGTTAACAAAAAACTATCATCACCTAAGCTGGACTGCTGGATCAGTTTCATTTCAAAGCGTTTGTCATTTTTTAAAGCCAATGCAAGATGTTTAAATATATGAAAAAGGTGAAGAAAAAAGATGATAGTTGGAAAAAATTTTACACCGAAAAATTTCTAACGTTGACTATATAGGCTATATCAACTTTAAACAAATGGAAATAAAAAATATTAAATATTTATACTATAGTTACTACAACTAGAGAGGAATTCAATTTTACTTAAAGCAGAAACTCCTCACAAACTTTTAAGTAAATACATCTAAAAATTAAAAGAACGTTTTTTTAATTTCAAATAAAAAAACTATCGAGATATTTCACATCTATACACAAAAGACCTGGCGAATATTTACAACAGCAACAACAAAAGACCGCATATGACAAAAAAATGTATTTAAACAGGGAGCCCCAGACTTATTTGTATGTACATAAATACATACATATGTACATAAATATGTACACATATTATCAAATTTCTTACCCATGCTCAAGTATTTATTGGATTTTAACAATCACACTTACATATCTACATCATGAAAACATACAAACCGTTCTCCAAGCTATTGACGCTTGAAGACGAAAGTCGAAGAAGACAAATGTACTTAAATAAACAAACTTATCACAGACCAGTCAAACTCTATCGCACATACACACATACACACACAAAAAAAAATCACCACGATCGTACACAAGAATTTTGCAAAATCTGAAATTAATATTTATACAAATATAAACAAATTTCTGACCGACAGACTTTAACACTGGACAAATTTAAGCTTGATAAAATATAAAGCAATCTCATCCTCCAATATGAAAAACATACTAGGATTAGGGAAGTTCAGATATATGATAATATTTTCTAGCAAAAAATTTTCATATGAGAAACAATTTATTTCTACGTACATATAAATACTATGGTGAGAAAATGACATACACACACACACATACTAAAATTCATCTACGAAAAATTACACCTATTTCAACAACGCCCCTCCTCTCACAAAACACAGTCAGCCTAAAGTTCTTACAGATATACATACACAAAATCTCAAGGTAACATACAATCTATCAATCTCACAACCTAAATCACGATCAGCCTTAAACTCATATAGACATACACACACACAAATACGTATACATATACATGAACACCTTCACCTCACCTCTCATTAATCATGATATATTTAATGAACACTTCGCCCCTCATAAATCACGATAAGCCTTAAATTTTCTACAGATATACATACATAAATTCTCAAGGTCACATACAATCGATCAATCTCAACAATCCAAATCACGATCAGCCTTAAACTTCTACTGACATACATGCACAAAAATTTCTACAAACATATAAACTCCCAAATTCCTATAGATACATATTACAATAACACCTCCCCACCTACCTCAAATCAAGGATAGACTTAAACTGCTACATATACATACACACATATATACTGACATGCACACATAAACACATTCTATCTATCTATCACAACAAGACCCTCCTCCACCTCAAATCACAATCAGCCTTAAACTACTACGAACATACATATACACAGATTCCCACGGATACGTATTACATGAACACTCTCACCTTACCTTTGATAAATCACAGACAGCCTTAAACTCTTACAGACATACATACATACATGTACACAAATTCCCACGGATACATATTACAACAACTCCCCACCCTACACCAGTCGATCTACCGCAAATACATCTCGCCCGTCCACAAGCACAGCTTGGTTTAAATTCCAACAAGCATAAACTTCACCGAATTCCCGCGGTTACATATTACAAAACACCCTCACCTACCCAAATCACGGTCAGCCTTAAGGTCTCACAATCTAGACAAACCCCGTCCTCCACCAATCACAGTCAGACTTCAATTCCTACAGCTAGACACACCTCGTCCTCCAAGAATCATAGCAAGAATTCAAATCCTACAGCTAGACACACCCACAAATTTTCTGTCGGCATTAGGAAAAATCATTTCCAAGATTTTCCGTCGGCATTTGAAAAAAATAAACATGTTTTCCCGTCGGCCTTTGAAAAAATTAATTTTCATTATTTTCCCATAGTAAGAAAAAAAATAAAGATGTTATCCCGTCGGCATTAGAAATCATATACATATAACAGGTTATATAAACCCCCTTAATGTATTCCCACAAAATATTCTGCGCACAAGTTCCCACGGTCATACATACATACAAACATACATACACTTAATATAAACAAAAAAAGTTAATATAAACAAAAAACTCCTAATGTAAACAAAAAACACAGACGGACGGACGGACACACACACACGTAGGTATCAAATTTCACAAATTTCCAAGAATTTTAAAATTTCAGCCAAAATTTAACAATTTCAGCCACAATTTAACAATTTCAGCCCACAATTTCACAATTTCAGCCACAATTTAACAATTTCAGCCCACAATTTAACAATTTCAGCCACAATTTAACAATTTCAGCCCACAATTTCACAAGTTTAATTGTCCCAGAATGCCCATTCCCCTACTACTGCAGTAGCTGAGGTCCTTGCTTACTGTTTCATATTAAATTTCTATATCAATTGGGCCGCTATTGAATAAAAGGAACTTTTATCTTAAACTTTAGTGCATTTGGAAGTGCTTGAAATTCTTTCATATAATAGCTTTGTTGGAATCTTAGATACGAGTACATATAATATAGAATTGCATAACGTTTATTTTTAATTTTTATGTTAAGATCATCATCATTTGGATATGAGACTGAATTTAAATGTTCTTTTAAATTAGTTAAATCATAATGAGGAAACTTGTTTTCTTCTTGAATAGCGATCAACAGAAAACGAAATCGTTTTCTTACAATTTAGGTCTGGCCTCTCAACGGTTCCTCTAGTATACAAGATGACTTCCTATGTCAACATATCTGCTACTCTTTGTCAGCGTTAAGGGACAATTAAATGTTAAAATTTTAATTCCTCAAATTGTGTTACTTCATACTGATAATATGTTTTCATTAATAAGGTATATGTTTATCTTATGAAGGTTACTCGCCTATGGCTTTTATTTGATGTTCTAGATGATTTTTTTTCTCATTTTATTAAATTTCAACGTATTGTGTATGTATATATTTCTGATATTTTTAAGTGCGCTTTATTTACCTGTCAGACAAAGTGTACGTATCAGTTGATCACTCAGTCTCTTTTTAATATTTTTTTTTCTTTTAATGTATCACTACTATTTTTTCAGATTTTACTACTTGAAAAAGAGAATATTTGTATAATTTTTAAATGTATTCATATATACATATAGGTAAATATATGTATGTATGTATAGAGAAATTACCTTATCTACAAAGAAATACATGTTTAATAATCAACTATTTTAGAAAATCTATCTCAAATAATTCAGTTACCTCCAACATCAATTCACCGTCTGTGTTTTCATAGTATCAGAATCATTAGAATATCTATGTTTGAGAGAATTTTTACATCGAGTTTTTCTACATAAGGTTTGCTGGTTGACCCCCTTGAAGTTATTGTTGACGTAGGCTGGGTTGTATCACATTCAGATGTAATCATTTCTTACTTAAAAAAGATCCTCATCACCATCAACCATATCTGTATACATTTCATTCATGAGTTGGTTTGATCCAGATACAATTGCTGTCTACAGATTAATAATTAGAAACAAGTTTCTCATCACCTAACAGATTTATATATTTTGCTAGCATGCATGCCTTAGCATGCATGCCTTAGCATGCTTCTATTGATAGTGAAGTGAGAGTCCGACATGTAGTGGTGTTTCAGTTAAAAATCTATACTATTAGAATTTAAGAATTCACTCTTCTGAATTTTTTACAGAGTAGATACATATGTATTTCATTTAACATACAAGCATAATATTTCTTTACTTACAAAATTATATGACGTGAGGAATTCTTTTAAATTTGCATGCTTCGGCATGCTTTCAATATTTTTTCTGTAAATTTATTTAATGCTCATACAGATACAGATATAAAGTAAGAACTGCTTATAATGCATTTTACAATTTATGTATGCTTCAGCATGATTCCAGTTGATGTCCATATTTATTCAGTAAGTTTGTTTGATACTATTTCATACACATATACATTCTTAAAGATTGGAAATCTAAGTCCAATTTATGTAGTTTGTCTATATTTTCTAAAGATTTGATAGCTATAGAAATTAATAGAATAGAAGAACAATTATTGTAATAGCCCATGAGCATATTTTAAAATTTCGCTTGCTAGAGCTTTCGAAATGGAAAATATACAATTTTCACTATAAAAAGTGATAATATTATGTGTTACTGAATATTACACTGTGTTGTAATTTATTTTGAACGCTTAAGTTTTAACAATATTTCATACAGGCCAACAAGTTTAGAGAATTTCCTGTATATTAAGTTAATTATCTTTCTTAAGACCTACTTCCTATTTTCCTAATCATTCCTTCAAAAATACAAACCAAACTAGATTTTTCCTGTTTAATTTTATTTTTTACTTTCATTAAATTTCAACATTTTGTTCATCTTCAAATTATTATATTTAGCAGCTTTTTCTCATTTGTTGAGTTAACTTTAATCGGAAACATTTAAATAGTGAGATGAACTTTTATATTGTATACGAGTACATTAAGTAATTCTTTGTATATTTCATTTATATGAACCATCATCACATAATTCCTTTGGATCATCTATTAAATCATTCTACTATTGATGCTTTCATATTAAGTAATATTTAATATTCTACTTATGCATGAATTTTCCAGTGTCTATTAAAAAATTCTTTACAATCATCCATTTGTAAGTTTTTTTTTTGGTACTCGTATCATTTCAAAAACATTTTCCATAGCGTAGGTTTTTTCGAGTGCAACTTTTATTTTCAACGGTATTGACCATAGAAACTTTGTGAATGAATCATTTACAGTCTACAATAATCATTAATTTCTATTTTCTGTAGAATAGTTTCCCATTTCACCTAAATCAGCTCCATAAAAGATCAACTATTCCTTTCATTACATATCTACAATGCACAAACAATTTTCGAGATTTATTATAGAGTTCGTCTACTAAATTTCTTTTTAAAGACATTGAGTTATTTTAAAAATTTTTTGGAGAGTGTTGTGATCTACTTGATGCACTTTCAGCTATTTATACTATCATGTAGTTAATTTTCCAATCTATAAATTTTATTGTTCAGCTGTTCAATTTGTTTTTTCAAAAGATGATTTAATTTTTAGTACGTGTTTTTTCAATTTTATAACTATCTTCTATCTCTAATTGTATTTCACGTTGTACTCCATCAATTTGCATTTTAATATATTCTTGAATTATATTAATTCCTTAAGCTGTATTATTAATTTGTCCTATAGTTTATCGTTTTGAGTTTCCAGAAACAATTTACTGATAACATCATTCTCCATCAGTGAATGATGATGATTCTCCAACCATGTATTAGTAGAAATTATATATTTTATATAGTTTTCAAAATAAAATTTCTCATAGTATTTCCATATTTTATTATCAATCATTAAAGAAAATAAAGCTACTATTAGAGCCTATATTTGACCATCAACTTGTATTTTATCTTCATTTAGTTTTAGGTTACTATCACCAAACTTCCATTCATTATTCAAATCTTAATGTGAGCCATAGTTTGTATCTAATTCAATTCTTCCTTCCAAGACTGATAAATGAGTATAAGTGTCTTCAGAATTGGAAGTCTATGAGTAAAAATCATCTTCATCATCATCATTCTCAGTATTAGCATCATTAAATAAGATGATATCATCAAATATTGTTCCTTCTGAAAGTTTCTTCGGTGTACTTGTCTCTATATTGACTGATGGCTTTAAACTTATATTATTTTCAGCTTCTATCTTGATTTTACTTTCTTCTTTCTTGTGAATTCTTTCAATATTTCTAGAACTATTTATGAATTCTTTGAGAGCTTCTGTTATAGGTTTAAATGTATCTTTTGTTGCTCACATGTATCTATTTCACCAGTTTTTATACTACGAAGCTTTTTCTTCAAGACATTTCTTGTCAACACCAACTGTTTTAAAATTTTCTCATCCATGTTTAATAATAGTAAATAACAGGTATCAGCTATTAGATCAGGTATCAGCTATCAGATCAGGTTATCAGGTAACTAGTCTGGTTTTCAGATCAGCTTATCAGGACCTGGTCTGTTTTTCAGATCAGCTTATCATGACCTGGTCTGGTTTTCAGATAGATACGGAGTTAGAGGAACAGAACTACATTGGTTTAAGTTTTATTTAATAAACAGGAAGCAAATCACAAAAGTAAACAACATTAAATCTAATATAACTAATAATGATTTTGGAGTTCCACAAGGATCAATTCTGGGTGCTATTTTATTTATTATATACATAAATGATATGCCAAACATATTGAACAATTGCGAAGTAGTATTATACGCTGATGACACACTTATTTTCACGGAAGAAGAAACTAACACCGAATGCTATCACAATCTTACATATGATATGGAAAATGTAAGCGTTTGGCTAAACATGAATAAACTTAAACTGAATGAAAATAAAACTAAAATTATGGAATTAAATACAAACAGCAATGAAATTTTTAAAATAAATGATCAAATTATAGAGAAGGTTGATCAAATAAAATATTTAGGCTTTATTATTGATAAAGATTTAAAATTTAAAAACCATATTGATTATATTTGTAAAAAAATCGGCAAAAAAATTACCTTTTTTAAAAGAATCAGAAAACAAGTTTCACTTATAACCGCAATAAAGATATATAATACTATAATAAAACCACATTTCGAATACGGCTCAACAATATTATTTACATGCTGCACAACAAATCGGATTGAACGGCTTCAGAAACTACAAAATAAGGCAATGAGAACTATATTGAAGTACAACGGATATACATCTATTCGTCTCATGCTGGAATCCTTGAAATGGCTCAACATTGAGCAAAGACTAAAACTTAACACTATCAGTTTCATTAAAAAAATCAGAAGCGGAGAAGCACCATAGTACTTAACTGAACAAATATTATATATGAGAGAGGCTCAACCGTACAATCTAAGGAATATGGACCACTTTAGAATTGAGAGAGTATCAAAAAACATCGATGCAGCGATCGCTTTTTTTACAAATGTCTACACCTTTACAACTCCCTACCAAATTATGTAAAATTTGAAAATAATTCTAGTATATTTAGAAGACACATTGTTAATTTTGTAAAATTTAATGCATAATTGAATAGAGAAAATGTTATAAAATAATTGTAATGTAATGTATATGAAAAGTATTGATAATACTAATAAAGAGATTATTTATTATTTTATTTATTTATTCTTCTTGCACGAAACAGCGCGTACTTTTCCTTTGTGATAGTTTAGGCGCACAGAAAATCAATCAGCTGTTTGAAGAATAAACAATAACAAAGAATAATTACATTATTCTAAATACTAGAAAAATGAAAAAATTTATGAAAATATATTTAAAAACTTGTAGCGAACAATGTTTTATAAGATTTTATATGAAATTATTACTAAAAACCCACATATGCTGAACCATGTAAGTAAATAAGTGCGTGTGTATATACATAAGTATGGTTTTATTTATTTGTATATGTATGTACATATATGCATACATGCATTGAGATTTCCTTTTGTGTGAAAAATTCTGGTCGTGTTCCAGTACTTTTGTGCATTTTTGTATATTATTGTGAGAAATTATAGGTTGCCTCATTTTAATTAGCTTTACCCAAAAAGTAACATAGTGTCCACACCTGAAGATTTTATATAATAAATCCTAGTACAACGCCTGTGGGGCATTTTTCATTAATATAAACAGAATGTGGTAGACGTTGATGATTTTATATCACGATAAAACAAAAAAATACTTAAAAATACTTACCAAAAATATCTTATCTGCGTGTTGTTTAAATTATTGGTCACAAATAATCATTGTGTCGCCTTTTTAAAAGAAAATTGTGTAATAAACAAATGTTACATACACAATAACATATAAAATGTCATTTCATATCAAGATGAATTTATCCGGCCGTGAGATCTGATGATTATATCATAACGCTGCTATAATATATATATATATATATATATATATCAATAAATTGAAGCTATACGAGATGAATTATCATCATAATATCAACTGGACATTCATCATGATATAAATTTATCAGGGGTGGACACTTTGTAAAGAAAGACAGTTTATATCATAACGCTGCCATAGTATTACGTATTGTCCACACCTGACGGATTTTATTTCATAACTCGTAATATAATGCCGACAGGGCAACTCTAATTTTTTCATTAATATCAACACAAAGTGGTAGAATTTAATGTTTTATATCATAATTAATAGATCAAATATTTGCAAAATCTTGCCAAAAATTTCTAATTTACGTGTTTTTTAATATTTTGGTAACAAAAAATTGTTGTGCCGCCCTTTTTATATGCAAATTCTTCAATAAATAAACGTTAAATGGAAAGTGACACATAAAATTACTTTTTAATTTAATTTATTTATATAAAAATAATACAAAGCCATCAAGGCCAAAAATATAAATATGTATTACATAGTAACTAAAATCCTGAGTTCTTAATACTAATTTGCACAAATGCTTATAATTAAATTGTAAATGTACAGTCACAGTAGTTGGTTTGGCTCCCCAGCCACGCAAATTCATAGAAAAATTACGTGAAAAAATAAAATAATGGCAAAGTATAATGACATGATAAAACGCAATCTGGTATCAAGATGAATTTATCAGGCGTGAGCTCTGCCATAATATTAATAAATTGAGTCTATACGAGATGAATTTTCATCCTGATATCAATTGGACATTCATCATGATATAAACTCAGCACGTGTGGACACTATATTAGTTATCGAAAATGGGCCATCCCAATGTTGTCATCTTGAAATTAAAATTTAAGGTTTTGTTTGTGTACTACAAGGAAAAGAAATAATGCCATAAAGTTATTTAAGTTGCCTCAAAAAGAAAATCTAATGTGCGTGGAATATTAAACGAAATACCAATGTAGCTTTAATCTGAAAACGTGAAAGAATTGAGGTAGAATCAATTAATAAAACAGAATTGTATTCTTTGGTAAAATCTTTATGAAATGTTAATTTTGGTGCAAAAATGCCTCTGTTAAGTATGTACTTATATATAGTATATACATATGTATATGTACTCATGCCCATGTACATCAGAATAACTTTAATTCAAAGGAAAATAAACAAATACACTATGACGTTATGACTCTTTTAACCCAAATAATACTCTGTACATATTGTTTCGGACTTAGAGGCTTGCAAGTTTTGGCTTCAATCAAAATCTCAAAAATTAAAAAGAAGTATAATTTCCTATAGAAAATTGAAAAATAAGAAAAAAAATTAAGTAGTAAAATGTTCTTATCATACGGAGTTTTCAAACGAATATGACCAATATTGGTATCTTAAAAATTAAAAAAGTGCCATATCCTATAGAAAATTTAAAAATAAAAAAAACATTAAATAAAAAAAATAGAAGCGAGGCTTAGTTTCCGAGTTATGGGCCTCTGAAATTTTGGTACATAATTGTGAGTATGTATACGGTGTTTTCCAACGAATATGACCAATATTGGTATCATCTTAAAGTTTTTGAGAATACCCTTCATGAAATGGTAATAATAACTCTTGGTCAGCCATGCAGGAAAACGTTATTAAGCAGGAAAACTTTGCTAGGCAGCCTAATAAAGCTTTTCTGCCTTGCAAAGTTTTCTTGCCTAATAACGTGTTCTTAAGTATTTTCTCCACCATGGTTTTTCCATAGACGGCGCAGCGTAATAAAGATTTTCTGCATTGCAAAGCCCTCTTGCCTAATAATGTTTTCATGCACTGCCGGCCTTGGGCCAGGCTTAAGGATTTTCTCCACCATGGTGTTTCCCGAGACGACGCAGCCTAATAAAGATTTTCTGCATTGCAAAGTTTTATTGCCTTATAACATTTTTCTGCATTGCCGGGCTTCGGCCGGGCTTAAGAATTTTCTCCACCATGGTGTTTCCCGAGACGACGCAGCGTAATAAAGATTTTCTGCATAGTAAAGTCTTCTTGCCTAAAAATGTTTTCCTGCACTGCCGGCCTTCGGCCCAGCTTAATAATTTTCTACACCATGATGTTTCCCGTTTCTACACCATGATGTTTTTACCATTTCATGAAAGGTATTCTCAAAAACTTTAAAATGATACCAATATTGGTCATATTCGTTGGAAAACACCGTATACATACTCACAATATTGTACCAAAATTACAGAGGCCCATAACTCGGAAACTAAGACTCGCCTCCATTTTTTTTATTTAATTTTTTTTCTTATTTTTTAATTTTCTATATGATAGGATACTTTTTTTTAATTTCTGGGAGGTGCCCCTAAACTTGGTAGAAAATCTTTATTATGCTGCGCCGTTTTGGAAAACACCATAGTGGAGAATATCCTTAAGCCCGCCCGAAGTCCGGCTGTGCAAGAAAACATTACTAGGCAAGAAATCTTTGCAAGGCAGAAAATCTTTACTAGGCTGCGTCGTCTCGGGAAACACCATGGTGGAGAAAATTCTTAAGCCCGGCCGAAGGCCTGCAGTGCAGGACAACTTTATAAGGATAGAATCCTTTTTTCAGTTTTTGAGATACAATATTGGTTATATTCGTAGGAAAACACCGTATAATCACAATATTGTACTATAATTTCAGAGACCCATAATTCGGAAATTAAGCCTCCGCCAATTTTTTTATTTAATTTTTTTTGTTATTTTTCAATTTTCCATAGGATAGGATATTTTTTTTTATTAATTTTTGAGAGGTGGCCCTAAACTTGATTTGTTCCCAAATTTTGAACACATGAACCACTCGAAAACGTGAAAACTTTGATTTTTACATTGACTATAAAATGTGAACAGAGTCTAAAAGCTCTAAAACGTGAACAAAGTTTGCTTAGTTTTGTCTTTTTATGTTTTGAATTTACTTTTAGTTTTGGAAATAGCAGAACACGTTTTTGTGTTTGCGTTGATTTTTTTGAAACAAATGTACGTACATTTGCAAGTGGTATATGGAAAGAAATCGCTGTACTAAAAATGGTTAAACAAAACATACTAAAAGAAGCTGAGCGTTTCTTTGTGTAAAAACTATTAGGTAAGATGAAATAAGTTCCAAATGAAATAACTCCCAAGAAAAAAATTAAATAACTCCCCCAATGATTTTACCACACAAAATTCATAATGAAATGAGTCGCAATACATTGAAAAATATTTAATTTTTTCTTGGAAGTTATTTCGTATGAAAAATCTGTCGGCAGCCGCGGTTCGGGAAATACCTTGGTGGATAAAATCTCTAAGCCCGCCCGAAAGACGACTATACAAGAAACCTTTAGTAGGAGGCGCAGAGTCGGGAAATTCAATAGTGGAGAAAATCCTTTAGCCCGGCCGATGGCCAGCTATGGAGAAAATCTCAAGTTGCCGTAATTCCATGAAATGACAAAGGCCGCTGATGCAAAAGAACTTAAGATCGATATGCAGGATGTGGAAAAAATGCAAATGCAATGGCTAGTTATCCCACTAATAATGTGATGTTTTATTTTTGTTTGTATTTATTTGCCTTGAGTGTTTTATTTTGTTGCGAATCATTTCATTAGGGGTTTATATCATTTTTTGGCTAGTACTTTTTTTATTTTGAGACTTTTTCATTGTGAGTTATTTCGCTTTTAATGAAATAAGTCCCAATTATTGGCAGTTATTTCATTTTCGTTGGAAGTTATTTCATTTGGGACTTATTTCATGGTAACCAAAATCCGTCCTCTAAAGGGATATGAGTTGTTTTTACCCGACCGCGCGACGCAAAGAAAGGTATTGTGTTCGTATGTATGTATGTGTGTTTCTTTGCGGCCTTATATAAACCGAACGCGTGGACCGATTTTAATGATTCTTAAGTCATTCGATTTGTCTTAATCCTAAAATTATTTGTTATTGACTTAACACATCTAGTTGCATTTCGTTGATGCTAAAAAATTTTTAAATTCGTGTTGATTTTGACACGCGTTGTTTAAAAATAAAGTGTAGAGATAAAAATTTTATATTATTATTTTTGTAAAGTGAGTAAATGTTAAAATTTTAAATTTTTTAAACAATTTTAATATCAGATAATGAATTGTTTGTTTGAAGTTGTGCGATTTTGTTATAAAATTTTCTCAAACGAAAACGTGAACAAATTTGAAAACGTCAAAACCCTTTGTAAAAATTAGTTCACGTTTTCGCGAGTTCACTGTATTTATATGTATATATATTTTAGAAATGTTTTAATCTTTGATTTCCTACGAGTAAAAAAAAAAAAATAATTTTATATTTGAGTACAAAAATACCGTCGTACATTACTTAGAACTGATGACTTTATATAGAAAGGTTCGGACTTTCATTTGGCTTTGATGTGAATTTTTTTCATTATTCTCACTAAAGATTGGTTTCATAATCGGCTTACTACCACTTTCAAATAATTTCCTCTATTACATTTCAAACTCAATCTTTCAATCTTTACTTGATCGTAATGCCGAGTACACACTACGGTACTTTATGTCATCTCAGTAGTGTGTACTAGTCCCGGGATTTCAATTTTTTAATTCAGTCAATGCCGAAGTTTTTTTTGTTTTGTAAAAATAAATTCATCATGACTTTCCCCATGAGAATATAGTAACCGTATAAAGTACTTACAGAGAAGTCACGTTGCACAACTTTGATTACTTTAGCTTTTAATTTGTACAAAAGCCGGAATTCGCCTTAAAACATTAAATTAAAATTAGTTAAAAGTCCAAGAGAATATGAAAGGAATTCCAAATAATATTTGGCAGATTTTTCATATAATGTAGAAAGCATTGATTCAGTTATTTTTGAATGATCTTCAAAAACTTCCAATCTTCAATATAATCTCAATACCTTATATTGTTCCAGAGCACTTTCAAGCTGTTAATAATAACAATTGCGTTATAATAGGTGATAATATTGAATGGCTCTCTAATGGGAAATATCGTAGAAAATCTCGGAGTTTGCGTCAAATCTTCAAAATATATTCAGTATAATTTGGACCTTATTAAAAATTTTATTGGACTTTCATTAAGACTTATAGAAATATTGTTTTGTTTATATCTTTATAGCAAACTTTGTTAGATACATAGGGAGTCCCGCAGGCATTAAGTTTCGTCTGTAGATTTTATTTATTTTTTTATTTTTATTTATTTATTTATTTATTATTTCAACCGAGCCCATGAGGCATGTACGATTGAAGTAGTAGTACAAAAGAATAGAAGTATGAAACATATATGCTAATAATATATAGGGTGTTTTTTTAGAGGTATAGAACTTCGAATTGAAATAAAACACAAGAAAATCGTTTTAATGTCCATCAATTTGGCTTTATTGGAAGGATAATTTTATGCCATTAACGTTTAAATATGATTTCGGGCATGTGGCCGCCGCGGCTGGCTCGAATAAAGCCAATTCTACAGGTCCAATTTTCAACCACTTTTTCGAGCATGTGGGGCCGTATGTTGGCAATAACGCCACGAATGTTGGCTTCCAAGTCCCCTAACATTTCTGGTTTGTTGGCGTAGACGAGCTACTTCACATATCCCCAAAGAAAATAATCCAATGGTGTCAAATCACACGATCTTGGTGGCCAATTGACCGGTTAACCGAATTAATTGCTCTGATGGACGATTATGTCGACCATAAAATGGACGGAGCTTGCGGTAAACTTCGCGAACTGAACCATTATTTTCGAAATAAATTTGCACGATTTGCAAGCGTTGTTCTTTTGTCAACCTGTTCATGATGAAATGGCAAACCAAACTAAATATTAATCACTTGACAGCTGACAAAATGGCCGCCAGTTAAAAAAGTGATGCCAACTTAAAGTTCTATACCTCAATAAAAAACACCCTATATATACAAAATGTACTGTTGATAATATGTACAATATATAAAAATATAATAATGCTAATAAAAATATTTACAGATGATATGCAAAATATCCTTTAAATAATTAATTGAAAACATTAGTGTGTAACATGTGCTTAAAATTGCTCATTGAAAGTTCAAAATTTCTAAGGTTAATGGGTATTTCATTGAATAATCTACATGCTCTAACTAGAAACGATCTTTCAAAAACTGAGTTATTAATTTGTGCTCTAACTAGAAACGATCTTTCAAAAACTGAGTTATTAATTTGTGGAATGATTAGCTGTAAGTTGCGAGTAAATCTTGAAAAACGAAACAGTTGTTGTAAATAGGGATTTGTGTTGTATTTGATAACATGATCATAGATTCTTAGGTTAAAAATGAATCTAATAATACGATTGAAAATAAGTTGAATTCGACGAAGATTGGATGACAAGCAGCCACTGAAAATTTCAAGGCAATAGTATATATGGGTCATAAGTAGATAGCGGGCCAGATTGGATTTAATTTTTAATGGTAAAAAGCAGTTAACACTATACAACGATCTTAGTGTGCTATTAACTTTAGCTGAAACTTTGGAGATATGATTTTCAAACGATAGATGTTTGTCGATAGAAAGTCCTAAACAGTTTAAAGTATCAATGAATGGTACATGAATTCCGTTGAAAAAAACTGAGATTGAAGAACTGTCGTAGTTACTTGGGCCAAAACTGATTGCTTTACATTTAGATGGGTTAAAGTTTAGTTTATTAATAACTGACCAATTAAATGCTAGAAACAGAACATGATTAATCGTAGCTTCGTGACAGTCTAAGAAGGTAGTCTCAGCACTAAATAACAGGTTAATGTCATCCGCAAAAAGGTACGTTTTGCAATAGGACCCAATATAACTCACAAAATCGTTCATATATATAAGAAACATCAAAGGACCAAGAATTGAACCTTGCGGGACACCACTAGAACACATCAAAATCTACGAATTGTTATGACCCACGCTGACAAATTGCTTTCTATTGTTGAAGTAGGAATATAATAGTTTACATGCTGTTGCTGAGAATTTAAATTCAAAAGAAAGTTTGTTATTGAGGATAATATGATTCACCGTATCGAAGGCCTTGCTCAGATCGAGCGAAATTAATGTTGAAACTTTTTTAACATTATGATTTTGACGTATGTTGTCCGTTAAGTTTAGTAAAAGAGAGGAAGTGCTACCACCAGGTCGAAAGCCATAGTGGCAATTACTGAGAATGCTATTGGACTTTAAATAGCACATAATCTGGTCTTTTAAAATTGCTTCGAAGAATTTAGACAAGCAAGGTAATGGGTCTAAAACTATCTATACCGCCAACAGTCCCCTTTTTCGCTATAGGAACTACACGTGATGTCTTCCAAATATTCGGGTAATGAGAAGTCATGATAATTGTATTAAAAATGTGGAGAAGTTGTTTGCTAATGAGAAGAAAAATAATTTTTATGAACTTGAGAGGAATGTTGTCAAAACCAGTTGCGTTTGATTTCATCTTGGACATTGATATAACTGAAGGTGCAGGTTCATTAGACTGTGCTTGAGTTGAAATAAAGTGACTATTAAATTCTTCAGGATCATAAGAATGAGATAAATTCGATACGTTTCTTTTATGGTTGTTAATGATCTTCCAAATATCTTTACTGCTACAATTGCTAAACTTAGCTTCCCAAAACTTAGCCTTATGCCTTCTCAAAATATTTTTCACTTTGTTCCTGTATTTGCAGTAAGTTTTCCAGTTGGATGCGTTTGCATTTTCTTTGTATGCTTTAAAAGATAAATCCCTCAGATTTCTCGCAGTTATAACTTCCAAACTGTCTAGAAAGCTTTTATTTAATTTCTTAATAGGAATAGATTCATGCAAGGTGCTTAGAAGCCGGTAGAATAAATCCATCTGATAATCAACAATGTTAGTGCAGTAAATATTTTCCCAACAATTGCAAGAAAGAATTTCATGGACTAAATTCCAATTACCGTTTTTATAATCTCTGAATTCAACGAGATTATCATATCTTTTCTGCGGTATATCGAGACAGACAAATATAAAAGAATGATGTGAAAGAGAAGGCGATAAAAATTGACCAGAGCTTTGAATAATAGAGGAGTTACTAACAAGACTGTAATCCAACAAGGATGAAGTGCAATGATGCGAATCGAAATAGGTAGACAGAAAATTATATACGTAGCTCAGGTTACATTCTCGACATAATTGACGAATTAACATGGCTTTAGATTCCTGGAAGAAATTGTTATTAAAATCACCTAGAATAGCGGAGTGTTCGTACTGACAGCATAAATCACCAAGAGTTTCGTTCAGACCTTGTAAATTACCTACCATGAGGGGAGTAAACGACGCCAATCAGAATTTTCGTTCTAGAGATCACTGTTTCGATAAAAAGACATTCGAAACTAAGTGGGTCGGATTTTTTGAAAGCAATTTTCGGCGCAAGACCAACCTCTCATAATATCGCGATCATTACTAATTATATAATAATTGGGGATACTCAAAGAACCATCGTTAATGTGCGGTTTTAACCAGGTCTCTGAGACTGCTATTACGTCTGCATTTGAATCACTGAAAATATGTTTAAACTCATCGAATTTAGCGTTTCTAGAAGAAGGTTTTCTACTTTGAATGTTAATATGAGCCAATTTTAAACCATTATTGTTAACAAAGTTTTGTCTGAGGACACTATTGTTTATTTATTCTAGTTTAGTCAATGGACAAATAATCCTTACAGACTAAGGTAACATTAAAAAATAGGTAACTAATACTAAGGTTGTATATAAAATGTGTATTAATAAAGAAATCTATCACGGATACATAAATATATTCAATATTACTTTAAGAGGTTTACAGTTAATAATTTAATTAAATAATTTGAGATCACAGTTATTTTCATAGGCTATAAAGTAGCAATTAAAGCTCTGTTTTTTCAGTGCTAAATTCGACAAAAAAATTTGAATCTTCTTGAATATTATAATTTACTTCGTTCAAGAAATAGAATGTAGGTGATAGGGTACCATTACGAGCATAATATGTATGATGAAATGGAACATCGAAAAGTTTAGCGAACCTCATATTCCTGGGAGGTATATAAAACCGTATGACATAAAGCAAATCAGGGCAATCAATAGATCCATTGATAATATCATATAACAGCAGGGCAGATTGAACTTTTCTACAAGACTTACATGGAACGGACGATAAATAAAATAGCGAGCGCGTAGCATATTTGACAAAAATGCGTTGAACTCTCTACACGAGCAATACGATTAGAGATATGGGGATTCCAAATAACAGAAGCATATTCTAATTTATACCTGACGAAAGACGTATAGATATATTTCATAGTGTATGGATCAGAAAACTCAGAACAAGTTCTCTTCAGAAAACCCAGTATCTTATATGCCTAAGTCAAGTTTTAAATAAGACGTATTCAACCCTACACCATGAATATAAAAGGCCACAACACTGGAGGCAACAAACCTATAGAAGGAAACATGCACACATTTATTAATGTTCAAACTCAAACCATTTAGGCGACACCAATCACTAAGATTGTAGAGCTCAGTTTGCATAATTTGGGCAGCATGAATTGAATATAATTTCAAGAAAAATTTTAAATCATCAGCATATAATAAATAATTTGATTTAAATAAACAACTACCAATATCTTTAATGAAAAATTTGAACAATAAAGGGCCGAGTATACTACCCTGAGGTACACCCGACATTTGTAGATAAGGCACAGAACTATAACCTTCAATCTTAATAGAACAAGTTCTATTGGACAAGTAAGACGTAATCCAGACTAAGAAATTAGAATGGAACCCCATTAACTTTAGTTTAGATAATAAGACCGAATGCGATAATTTATCAAAAACTTTTGAAAAGTCAGTGTAAATCACCTTAACTTAGGCTCCTAAACAGTATTCATTATTTAGCGTCAGATTCTTTACAGTAGACCTTCCAGCATAGAAGCCATGCTGGTAAGGGGAAATCCAACTCTTTGTCAGGAAGAACAGTTTCTTATGAATGATGTGCTCAAATTTTAGAAACACAAGTCAATTTAGAAATAGGCCTATAACAACTAACTTCATCTCTCCTTCCATTCTTAAAAATAGGAGTGACCGTCGCATACTTCCATCTATTAATAAATACACCCTTCTTAAGTAACAACTTAAAAATAAAAGTCACTGCAGGAATAAAAGACGAGGTAGCGTTCTTCAATAAATGAGTACATAGGCCGTAAACATCAGTTTTGAATGAGATCTTAGCCTGAATGATTGCTTCAGATACATCGTCGTCACACAAAATAAAGAATCCTAGGTTTAAATTAGTAGTAGTCCCTGAAGTAGAAATGCTGTCTCCAGGTGGTTCAAAGTTATATTTAAAAAATTATGCAAACATATTAACGGCCTCTTCGCAAGAGTTAGAAACTATCCCATCCAGCTGAACTGTCGATGGAATATCAGAGGATTGTTTCTTAGATTTTATGTAGGACCAGAATGACTTAGCGTTACTTTTTATCTCCTCTTCCTTAGATAAGAGAAATTTTTTATAAAGAAATTTATTCAAGAGGTTAAATTCTCGGCGGTAATGAATAAACTTTGCTTCAGACTCAGAATCACCCATATCTAAAAACTTCTTATAAAATTTATTACGCAAATTCTTTAGATTTTTGAGATCCCTAGTGTACCATGGTAGTTTATAAGGCTTCATATTCTTAGTTGGAATATTATTACGGCAGATATTACACACATTCTGTAGAAATAAATCATAACATTCATTAGTATATAACCCAGCAAACGAATCAGTCCAGTGTATAGACTCGAACAAGGAATTAAGCACATCAAAATTACATAAGTTAAAGTTAAAGTCATTAACAATCGCCGATTGAGAATATTTGAAAAATGTTATGTTATCAATTTCAGAGGTTGGTGATGAATATTAGGTTGAGAAATCCACAGTAAAGGAACATAAATTTTGTATTTAAGAAATTCAGATAAAAAAATTTAGAAAACGATTTAATTGATTAGAAAAATTATTAACTTGACGCAGATTAAGGGAACATAAACTATCAATAAAATTAATTTCATGACGTTGCAAGGCGTTAATAATGAGCCGTCAGATAATATTGACCAAGAAATATTTCTAATTAAAGTTGCCAAGTATCATTTACTGTGAAATTCTCACCCATAGATAATATGTTACAAATATGAGCATCATATAAATAATAAGAGCTTTTAAGCGGAATATAAGATGCACATACCAGAAAAGAACAGCTTACATTAGATATGGATACAATTAGTTGATCCGCCAAACCATTAAGATCATTAATACAGCACAGCGATTACTTAAAACGGGTTTTTACTGCAACTAAAACACCTCCACCCAATAAGAGGAGAACGGATCCCTATCTTTACGGTATACTTTCCAAAGATTGGGGTCAAAATATTCAGCATTGGAAAAATCGCTGCTCAACCAGGTTTCAACTAACACAAAAACGTCAAAATCGGGTTGCGATGAAAAATCGTAGACTGTCTTAGACTTGGATCGCATTCCTGAGAGATTTTGAAAATAGATCTTTAAACCATTACATCTATTAGATAGTGTTGCTGCGTGTGCGGCGTTTGTCCTCGAAAATTTACAAAAGGCCGAGCTTTGATATCCGCTGGCCAAATTTCAGGCTTTAGGATCTTGTCATAGAGACCATCGGAAATAATAAACTTAAAGTTAACATGTTTCAATATAGATAAATCGACACCATTTTTAACCAGCTTATACTTGCTGATGTTCGCAATTTTTACAATGTAACCTAAAATTTGATCCCCTGTAACAGTTGGGTTGAACGACGATGTGAATCCATTTTTTATGAGAAACAACATCCAAATCATTGGATGAATTGACGTCATAAATCACAGTGCCTTTATTAATGTTACGCTTCCTATTAATGGTACATGCAGTTGCATGTTTGTTGACAGTGTGTGTAGATGTATGTTTATTTATAACGGAATTGCGTGAAAAATGCGGTGTTGAAGAAGAAACAGACAAAGCAACCTGCTTATTTACATTAGATGTTGAAGTATTACGGCTAGGTGACACAATTAAATCCAGAAGTGCACTAGCACCAAGCTCATCATTATTTAGGACAGAAGAGAGTTTGACGGAGGTAACTCAGGCACTACAATCTCCTCTTGAATCGCAGTAACTAAAGCAGCATTATGCATATCAGAAGTAGCCAAATTATTTCTTAATACATCAGAGAAAGACTTTTTGTTTACTTTCGCAGTTGTCTTTTTAATTATATCTTTTATTACATTACAGATTGTTTTGTTGTTTTCTGCAATACTGTGACAAATTTCATTGTTTTGTTATGGTGTTCATTTAGTGCACCACAAATTATTAATTTTTTAAAGAATTTTATCACAAGATCTTTGAACTTCATCAATATTTTGCAATTTATCAACATATCTTTTTTCTATAGCTTCCAACAACTTTTTTATTTCCTTTTCATTACTTTTTAACGAGTCCTTAAACTCGCCTTTGTATTGAGCCAAATTATCACTATTTTTTTAACACCATCTTGCACTTCTGCCATTACCAGAGGCTGTCATCAAAAAGAAACCTGATGAAACCAGTAGATTCAAGCATTCCATTAGAATATTGATCCACACAAGAGAATTTTTTAACAGAATGGTAAACTTTTTTGCAGATTCCCTCGCACATTAGGCCACTTTCACCACAAATTGCAGTTTTGCAATGATGACATTCTGCCATATTCGCACTATTTAAACTTTTTATTTTTTTAATTAATTATTTTATTTATTTATTATTTGATTTTAATTTGGGAGCAGAAAAATTGTTGCTTGTTGATCGCACACGAGTTACCAGATTTCGTAGCATATATTGGGTGTTTTTTATTGAGGTATAGAACTTTAAGTTGGCATCACTTTTTTAACTGGCGGCCATTTTGTCAGCTGTCAAGTGATTAATATTTAGTTTGGTTTGCCATTTCATCATGAACAGGTTGACAAAAGAACAACGCTTGCAAATCGTGCAAATTTATTTCGAAAATAATGGTTCAGTTCGCGAAGTTTACCGCAAGCTCCGTCCATTTTATGGTCGACATAATCGTCCATCAGAGCAATTAATTCGGTTAACCATGGATCGTTTTCGCACTACGTTTACTCTATGTGATAATACGCATCCGCAGAGACGTCGAACAGTGCGCACCGAAGAAACAATTACCGCTGTAGAGCAAAGTGTTGAAGAGGACCCGAATGAATCGATTCGCCACCGTGCACAGCAATTGGAGCTTTGTCCATCAACTTTATGGAAGATTTTGCGCAAAGATCTTGGCTTGCGACCTTACAAGATCCAGCTTGTGCAAGAATTAAAGCCGCGAGACCATGCAATGCGTCGTGATTTTGGTGTATGGGCCGAAAATGAGATTGATCTCGATGCTGATTTTCATCGCAAAATTTTGTTCAGTGATGAGGCTCATTTTTGGTTGAATGGCTACGTCAACAAGCAAAATTGCCGCATTTGGCGTGAAGAGAATCCACATGAGACCCTTGAGACGCCATTACATCCACAAAAACTGACTGTTTGGTGTGCTCTATGGGCTGGTGGAGTCATTGGGCCATACTTCTTCCGAAATAATGCTGGAGAGTCAGTTACCGTTAATGGAGACCGGTATAGAGCCATGATAACCGACTATTTTGTTCCCGAATTGGATGGCATGAATGTGGATGAGTTGTGGTTCCAACAAGACGGCGCTACATGCCACACAGCGCACGTCACAATCGATTTATTGAAGGAAACATTCGATGAGCGCATAATTTCGCGGAATGGACCTGTCAATTGGCCACCAAGATCGTGTGATTTGACACCATTGGATTATTTTCTTTGGGGATATGTGAAGTCGCTCGTCTACGCCAACAAACCAGAAACGTTAGGGGACTTAGAAGCCAACATTCGTGGCGTTATTGCCAACATACGGCCCCATATGCTCGAAAAAGTGGTTGAAAATTGGACCTGTAGAATTGGCTTTATTCGAGCCAGCCGCGGCGGCCACATGCCCGAAATCATATTTAAACGTTAATGGCATAAAATTATCCTTCCAATAAAGCCAAATTGATGGACTTTAAAACGATTTTCTTGTGTTTTATTTCAATTCGAAGTTCTATACCTCTAAAAAAAACATACCCATGTGTGTGGGAGCAGTAAAGGATGCTATAATATTAGTATATGTTCTGTTGTTATCGCTTTAAAACTTGTAAATATAAATGCCGTTAAAGTCAAATAGTGCAAAATTACACAAAAATTTTATGGTGCAAAAATAGTGCAAATAACTTTAAATAGTACAGATTTTGCACTATGACACAGACAGACAGACAACGCTGCAAGATACCTACAAATACTCTCAGAGAGTCTCTGTCTCTCTGAACTGAACAATAAACATTTTTTACAATACAGAAGAAAAGGTCGCTCACGCTTGGACGTTTAAAAACGTAGCTCGTATTTTAGAAGTGTTTTACATTTTATACGAACAGTGAATTTCGCTAATATATTATTATTTAAACTGCAATATTTTTGCTCATCATCAAATAGATTGCAATTAATAAAGAAAAGAAAAAAACATGGTTTGAAAACACATTTTAATTGATAATATTAACAGAATGAAACAAAAAAATATAAAAGTTGAAATTTAAAATATAGAAATTAATAACGTGCATCCAAATTTGGAAGAAAAATGATTTGGAAGTGGACGAGTTCACGTTTTTTTGATTTTCTCGCTGTCATCATCCCTAGTTTTCATTAATATTTTTTCCTTTGCAATATACATACCGATGTGTGTGGGAGCAGTAAAGGATACTATAATATTAGTATATGTTCTGTTTTGATAGATATTGGTATATGTTTTTTGATAAATGTTAGATATATCTGTTGATTTATGTTTTGAATTAAATTATTATTTATTTTTTTTATTATTATGCAGGCATAATTCTATCTTTCACCCGTATTGCATATGTCGAGTCGAATATACGTCTACGAGAATTTTGTCCTAGATTAAAGAAAACTTGTATACCTTTCCTCAAATTTAGTACGAAATTCACGTAGACGAATATTCGACTCTCATAGAAAACTGTAATTACCTGTAATATATTTATTCGCCTTATGGCTATATGTATTGTGTACCATAAAAATAAATTGAAATTGTAAATTGAATTTTATTTCATTAATTCATTACTTCATTAATTATTCTTATAGCATAATTAGCACTAGTAATATATTTTTTATTGACCTTGAGGCCATAGCGTCCCTACTATGTCAAACTATTTAACACAAAGTAGACCAGAGTTGTAGAAAGTGACTTATGAAAAAAGCTAGAATCCGCTGATTTGATCACTGTTAAAAAGGGACAAATATAGTGTACAATTATCAAAACAAACAACAGAAAATTTATACTTAGTGAAATTAACGATTGAATTGTTTCAATACATTTATAACCATTTATCAATTCTTTGAGAGGTTCTGTTATAGGTTTAAATGTATCTCTCAGAAAAAGCTTCATAGTATAAATTTTTCTTCAAGACATTTTTTGTCGACACCAACTGCTTTAAGGCTATCTCATTCATGTTTGCTAACAGCAAATAGTAGATCAGCTTATCAGGTATCAGATCAGGTTATCAGGTAGCTGGTCTGGTTTTCAGATCAGCTTATCAGGTATGAGATCAGGCTATCAGGTAGCTGGTCTGGTTTTCAGATCAGCTTATGAGGTATCAGATCAGGTAGCTGGTCTAGTTTTCAGATCAGCTTATCAGGTATCAGATCAGGTTATCAGGTTGCTGGTATGGTTTTCAGATCTGGTTATCAGGTATCAGATCAGGTTATCAGGTAGCTGGTCTAGTTTTCAGATCAGCTTAGCAGGTATCAGATCAGATTATCAGGTGGCTTGTATAGTTTTCATATCAGCTTATCAGGTATCAGATCAGGTTATTAAGTAACTGGTCTGATTTTCAGATCAGCTTATCAGGTATCAGATTAGGTCATCAGGTAACTTGTCTGGTTTTCAGATCAGGTAATCAGGTATTAGATCAGGGTATCAGAAGCTGTTCTGATTTTCACATTAGGTTATCTGGTTCAGTTTGGGTTATCAGGTTCAGATTGGGTTATCAGGTAGCTGAACAGGTTACAAGTAGCTGGTCAGATGAATAACGAAAAAGTAAACTTTTATGTTCTCAAATTGTTTTCTATAACGATCATCGTTTAATTCAGTATCTTTGCTTATAATTAAAAATCCATATTTATCCTTCCAACATGCTTTAAATTTTTCTCATCTTATTTAAACATAATTACATTTGAATTGTCTCGTATCAAATGTTTAGAGATTCAGCTATAAGTTTGACATGAGAAGAATGAATGAACAACATTCTTATGCCACCTCATACAAAAACATGCTTCTCACACACAACCTAATTTCATATCGGAATTACTTTTAGCCTAGTTAGGAGAAATAACAGATTCATTATCTGTAAATGTTTAATATTCCATTCCATTAATTGATAAAATTAATTTCTTCAGGTATTCATATTTGGGTTGATATAGAGATTTTGAGTATAAATATATGTTTTCAAGCTTTACTCCATTAGGACTTTCTAGCAAGTCAATAACATTATTTTTTTCACAATTTGACAGACCAACTATTGTTGCGCTAATAAAATTTGGTAGGAGCGAACTATGCTTTATTTTTGAACTAAATTTTGATGATTCATCAATATTTCGTACCAAGGTATTTTAAGGTTGTTTTACTAACCGCAGTTGTGTAACTAAAGGCATTTTATAAATATTATCTCTTATTATAGAAAAAATAAAACAATACACCCATTCGATATCAGAAAATATTTTCTGAAATCTCGATCTCTCTATGAACCTAACGACTTCATGTAGTGCTGTTTCTGTAGAGCGTCCCTTAATGTAGGCATGCTGGCTATTTGAGAGTCTTGACGATCCTAACAGCCGTTGCCTAATATGACTGTCTATTAGTCTTTCCAACGTCTTGATCAGGAAAGTTGAAAGGATAATTGGTCGGAAGTCCTTTGCGTCTTCATGAGACTTCTTTTGCCAATCTTCGGAATGAAGACAACACTGACTTTTCTCCAGCTGGTCAGAACGTAGCTAAGAGAGAGATAGAGTTTATAGAATTTAAAAAGCCAGAGGATGATGGAGTTTTTTGCGCTCTGTAGCATCTTTAGCATGATGCCGTCTGGACCTGGTGATTTAAACGGTCAGAAACTTTTTACAAAAGTTGGACAGGAATGATTTGTAGCCAGGATCCTAGAAAGCCTCGCTGAGTGTCTGGTAATATCTATGGACCCACAGAAATGTCTCCATGGTATGCGTTTGGCAATTTTTAAAGCTTTTAGCTTTTCGCGATAGGGTTGCACATTTTTTTCTCGTAGCTGATGTTGAAGGCCCTACGTGCCTCTTTGCGTAGAATGGAGAGCTCTGCTTTCCACCAAGGGTTTTTCTAGCTTTTATTATGGGACAGGAGATCTCAAAGGCCTTTGGTCGTGTTCTCGATCTCTGGTACTCGATTTAGTTTTGCTTCAGAATTCCGTTGAACTTATTCCAATCCGTTCTCATCGGGTTTCTAATGCAATATTTTTGTTAATTCTGTAGTCGGACCTAAAAAAGTATCCAATTATGATCCGAAAAGGATCTCTTATTGGAAATCCACCATTTGTCGATCAGAAATCTAAATTTGTCGTTCGTGAAAGTAATGTCCAGAACCTCTTCCCACCCGCTAAATCTGTCCGAGCTAGGAAAAATAAAGCTTGGCGAGTTGCCGGAGTTACAAATAGTTAAATTGTTAGAGTTAATGAAATCTAGGATGTACTTACCTCTGGCATTGATTACACTGCTACCCCATATTGTGTGCCTAGCATTGGCATCACAGCATACAAGTATAATGATGTCTTCATTGGCACCTAAGGATGACATCCGCTTTCAGTTCGTCTGGCGGTGCTGGCTTGTCATGTGCCATGTAGCATGAGGCTAAAAGGAAGCTCCTATCTTCAGGCAACGCGACCTTTAGCTAATGTTAAGTCCTCTGAGCTGACCTGTGTGCAGAGAAAAAAATATTTTTTGATCTTGGCTTACCATATAATTAAGCATAAATCACACTTTACGTGAACAACGGGAACCCCTTCACCTCGGTGTTCGCCACGCAGGACTCTTGTACCACGCAGATGTCAAGATTCCCCTCGGCTAGATTATCTGTTGCACACCTATAGTGCATCAGACAATGACATCTTCGTCTGTTCCTGCAGAGCCGGTCCCTTACACCGAAAAACAGCTTAGAGCCTGCCTTCTCCATGGCCGCTGCACCATGCTTCGTGATTAAGAGGATGAGGTAGGTATCACTGCTGCCATGATCCTCTGTGCGTATGACCGACCAGTCATACGTCGGAATCCTAAGGTTCCGTAAGTTCAGGCACTCCAGCATTTTTCCGCTATCCTTGCCCATTTTCGGTAACCAAACCTTTTCTCGCTGTCTCAATGTGATTTCCCCCGCAGGGATGAGTTTAAGACTTAACCCATCCCAAGCTTCACTAATCTTAGCGATGCTATTGCTGAGGAATTCCTTTGAGAATACGTCCAAGCATTTAATTATCCTGTACCCCCGGTTTATCTCACCGTAGTCTAAACGAGGTGCCGGCTTGTCCTTATTAGCGATTACGTAATCCATTACTAGCAGTTAGTCTTTAACTACCTCATTAAACGGTTTTCTCGTGGATGATGATGTGAGCGGTGTTGGAATGGTCATCTTCGATGAAACCTTTCTTCTCTTTGACGACTTCTCTCCCTCAGCCTGAGAGTGGTTGCGCTTAGTATTGGCGGCTTTTGATATGCTAGGAAGCGAATTCTTAACCTTTAGGTATTCGTCTACCACAGCCTGATACCTCAGCTTATCCGCGGCATCAAGCTCACGAGTAACTCCGTTTGCAGCATTTTTGGCAATCTCGTCCAGAATGAAGACGGCTTTGGAGTACTGCTATTTCAAGAGGTCTTTTTGATTCCTTTTCTTCTTATGTTTTACCTTCAACTGGCTCTCGGACTCGAGTGCCGGTATAAGTGTTTTTTGTGTATGTGCTTTAGAGGCATGTAGTGCAGATAGTGGGGTACTATGACTTTTACCCTCACTATCCGAGAGGCCGACTATTGTATCCTGACTGGAGCCAATAAGGTCGTCCTCTGAAGAGATCTCTTTCCTTCTGTGTTTTTGTTGGTTTGGTTTTTTGTTTTTTTTAGAACTTTCCATAAGTTGTTCCCACGAGTATGCTAGTAAAGGGTTGCACCATCCACGCAGTGACGGCGTGTGTAGACTAGACTAAGAATTACAACTGGCCCCTGTCCTGGCACCGGAGGGGGCTGCTAGCGACTAGTCTTCTTTAACCACTGACTAGCCATTCAGATCCTCGCCACAGGCCCCGCCCCATGATCATACAAGTGGGGGAGAGACAGAAAAAGATAAGATAGAATATATGGGAGGGGATTTGGGAGGATTTAGTCGTAAAGGCGATGTATACACAGCACCTGGACTGGGATAGGAGACTCACCCAACACTTAAGCACCACTTCGCGTCAAGATTGTTAACCATGGTGGTGAAAAAAAATTATAGCATATTCGTTTATTTTATAAGAATTTCTATTGATATTAAATATCAAGAATTTTTTATACAAACACAAAATTTTATTCTAGTAATATGCTTTTAACCGTGAACGCTTTCATTACAAATAAATAATAAAAAACTTAAAAATAGTTTCGTATTAATCTTGCATAGTGTTTTTTCCTAACAGCTTTTAGGACTCGAATTTAAATTAAATAACTTATAATTTAAATATAAAAATTAGGGCACGGTGAAAAAATAGGAAAAATATAAAAAAGAACCATTTTAATAAAATCACCTTGATTGCTTTGATAATACTTTGCAAGTGAATATTATATTTAGCAGTTCTTTTCTTAATTCTATGTACATATATATATATATATATATATATATATATATATATATATATATATATATATATATATATATATATATATATATATACTTTATTCCAATATCTTAACTGTATTAACATATAATATTACATAGGACTATATATTTATTTATGTATTTATTTAAGTATTTATTATTAGGGAGATTAATTTTATATTAATTATTTAGAATATTATTAAGGTTTATTAGTTGTATTGTTATATTATGTATTAATTATTTATTATTATTATTATCATTATTATTATTATTATTATTATTATTATTATTATTATTATTATTATTATTATTATTATTATTATTATTATTATTATTATTATTATTATTATTATTATTATTATTATTATTATTATTATTATTATTATTATTATTATTATTATTATTATTATTATTATTATTATTATTATTATTATTATTATTATTATTATTATTATTATTGAAGGACTGGAAGTCTTCAAGCAGAAATACGCCGTTTTTGGTCTTGACCTCCGCCACCCTGACCTTGCCGTCTTCGCGGGTGATGACGCGAACAGCTATCCCGGCCAGCCAATGTTGTGGAGGCCAGTTGTCTTCGTGTATTACTACCACCTCACCTGCTTCTAGGTTGGGCATCTCGTCGTGCCATTTCGTTTTGCCTTGAATACCTAGGATATAGTCTCGAGACCAAGCTTGCCAGAATGTCTGCTTGAGACCGCAAAGCAGATGCCATCGCTTCCATAACTTCTGCTCTTCGATGATCGCGCCTCCTGCGGATTCTTGCGGCAGCGAACGCAGACCCTCTCCTATTATCAGGTGCGGTGGAGTTAGCGCTTCTCCGTCGTTGGGATCTGGAGACAGCGGTGCTATGGGCCGACTGTTGAGCACCGCCTCTACTTCTGCAAGCTTCGTCCCCATCTCTTCTTGCGTGAGCGACGCGTTGCCCACTGCTCGCAGAAGTAGGAACTTCGCCTGTTTCACGGCGGCTTCCCATAGCCCTCTGAAGTGAGGCGCCCGAGGTGGTATGAAGGTGAACTTCACCCCGGACGACGCTGCATATAATCCTACGGCTTGCTGCAGTTCCTTCAGCACTCTGTTGGCTCCGACGAAGTTCGTCGCGTTGTCGCACAGGACTTCTTTCGGTAGACCTCTCCTGGCAGTAAACCTTTTAAAAGAGAAAAGAAACGAATCAGTAGACAAGTCGGATACTAATTCTAAATGTTCCGCCTTAGAAGTGAAACACGAAAACCGCTTTATAAATTTTTAATAGTGGTCGACCACGAATTCTCAATGAAGCATTGACCGGACCACAGAAGTCTACGCCGACAATTAAAAATGGTCGAGTAGCTCTCACTCTATTAGTGGGTAAATTGCCTATTATTTGGGACATTAGCTTTGGTTTATAGCGGAAGCAAGGTACACAATTACGAACTATTCGATTGCATTCTTCTTTCGCATTAATAAGCCAGATATTTTCTCGCGAAAGAGCTATTAGGGCCCTTGTGTCAGCATGACAATTTTCGAAATGCAAGTTTCGCAAATAAAGTGTGACAAAGCTATTATTTTTCGGTAATAAAAGTGGGAATTTAGTATTATATTTCAACTTTGCTTTAAGTAATCGCCCACCTACCCTTAATAGTGAAAAATTTCGTTTCTCTTCAGTAAACGTATGGATAAATGGTGTCTTGTATATTTGATGGTAAAACCTGAGATTTCTGTAATTTAGATATCTCCTCTGAAAATTTTGATTTCTGGATTGTCTCTACAAGTCGATAGAATGACCATTTTAATTCAACTACAGTAGGTATAGAACTTTTATTTATTTTACGTTTCTTTAAAACATCAACAAATCTAAAGACGTATGAAGTTATTCGAAGCAATTTTTATATGTTGAATATTTTTCAACAAGATCCAATAAAAAGTTTTGGGAATCCTCTACTGCAAGAAACACATGAGTTTTTCTTGTTTCTGATAATTTTTGGTGCTCTGTTAACTCGAAGTGTTTGTTAACAGGATAATGAGAACTATCATTTAGTAAAAATTAAGGTCCTTCAAACCAAGTAAAATTTTTTAATTCTTGGACATCACATCCTCTTGATACAATATCAGCTAAATTATCCTTAGTTGGCACATGGCGCCATGCAATTTGCTCTGATCATTCTTGGACTTCCGCCACACGATTTGAAACGAAAGTGGCAAGTGAGATGGATGCGTCTTAATCCAATGTAGCGTTATTTCTTTTCTTTCTTTTAAAATTTAATCATAAACTTAATTCGATTCCACAACTTAGCGAACAAATGTGCAGCACATAACTCAAGTCTCGGAATAGATTTTGTCTTGAGTCGAGCAACTTTAGACCTTGCAGTCAGAAGTCTGGAAACAATTCCAGTTGAATCGGAGCTTCTAATGTAAATACAGCAACCATATGCTCGCATTGAAGCATCAGCAAAGCCGTGAATTTGAATTTTTGCTGTCGAAGTTGTGTTTACGAATCTTGGGATTGTAATTGAATCAATTTCCAGTAAATTAGATTTGAAATTTTCCCATGACGTATTTAGTCTCATGGGAATTGATTCATCCCAGTCAAGTTTTTGAATCCAAAGTTCTTGTAATAATATTTTGGATTTTGTTACTAATGGGCATAATAGTCCGAGAGGATCGAATAATCGAGAAGAATCTGATAGTATGTTTCTTTTTGTAGCTTTCAATTCTTGAAAATTATTATCCAAATGAAACTTGAATGTATCATTCTTCGGAATCCAATGTATGCCCAGCGCCTTAGAAGAATCGGAATCGCTTTGTAGAAGTTTTTCATTTTGTAAAGAGCTCATGAAGTCTGGATGATTGGAAACCCATTTAGTGAGATTGAAACCAGCTGAACTCAAAATTTCAGCTGCTTGGTCACGAATATCAATTAGGTCTTAGTAGCTTTCAGCTCCAGTAAGCAAATCATCAACGTAAAAATCACTGCGAATAACTTTTGAACAAATAGGCAAAGTCTCTTTGTACAAATCGCTCAAGTGAATCAAACATCTGATGGCCAAAAACGGTGCCGAGGCTGTGCCATAAGTGACTGTGTTTAACCGAAACACTTTTAAATCATCAGATGGATTTTCTCTCCAAAGGATTTATTGAAAATTTCTATCATTATCATCAACCAATACTTGACGATAAATAACTTATAATTTAAATATAAAAGTTAGGGCACGGTGAAAAAATAGGAAAAATATAAAAAAGAACCACTTTAATAAAACCACCTTGATTGCTTTCATAATACTTTGCAAGTGAATATTATATTTAGCAGTTCTTTTCTTAATTCTATGTACATATATATATATTTACTTTATTCCAATATCTTAACTGTATTAACATATGTAATATTACATAGGACTATATATTTATTTATGTATTTATTATTAGGGAAATTAATTTTATAGTAATTAGTTAGAATATTATTAAGGTTTATTAGTTGTATTGTTATATTATGTATTAATTATTTATTATTATTATTATCATTATTATTATTATTATTATCATTATGGCGCAACACATAGTTTTATGTAAAATTTTGAGTAATACATTTTTGGTTTCGTAGTTTAAAATTCTTATTTTGCAAAAAATCTTTACAGCTACAACAAATACATAGATAATATTTTAAAATAATACACGAGCATTATGGATAAAAAGGGTTCAACTTCTTCGCATCCACGTATTCTTAAGAAGAAACATTTTCGAGTCAAGCATCAGAAGGTTAAACTTTTTCGTGCTAATGAACCGATACTCAGTGTATTTATGTGGGGAATAAATCATACAGTAAGTAGATATAAATAAATTGCTGACATTTCTTTTTAATTATCTTTTTCCTCTTTAAGATAAACGAACTGAGTCACGTAAATATACCTGTGATGCTTTTGCCCGACGATTTTCGGGCATATTCGAAAATTAAAGTTGATAATCATTTGTTTAATAAGTAAGTTATCTTTGATTAATATAATTTTAAAAATTAAAAACTTAATTTTTTCTCTTCAGAGAAAATATGCCCTCACATTTTAAAGTTAAAGAATATTGCCCTTTAGTATTCCGTAATTTACGCGAGCGCTTCGGGGTCGATGATGTGGATTACCGGGAATCACTAACACGTTCACAACCAGTGCGTATAGAATCATCTGGCAAGTCAGCAGCACAGTTTTACGAAAGCTATAATAAATTTTTTATTATTAAAAGCTTAACTTCTGAAGAGATTGAGCGAATGCATGCATTTCTCAAACAGTATCATCCTGTAAGTTTTATACTTTGCCACTGAATTTATGTTACGTTTTTTTTTACAAAACACAACAAATGTGTTGAAGATAAAACAGCATTTTGTTATAAAATATTTAAAATCGATGGAAATGATGCGGATACACAATTTTCATCTTACTTAGTATTACCTATTTTGTGTAGGCTTGGGTTGGTGAGCAATAATTTTATTGAATTTGTTTAATTTAATTTAATTACAAGATAGTAAATAATTTTTGGTCCTTCTAATTTTTTGGCGGTGTTCAAAAAACACGACCAGTAAAATGTTAACAGTTTTTAAGCGTTTTTCACCATTTAAACCTCTTTTATGTATGTATATGTACTAAGGTGATCAATTATTCAATATTTTTCAGAACCCGATTTTCGAATAGTTCGAATATTTAAAATTACGGAAAACCCGGTTGTGGTTTTTAAAATTCAGAAAAAAGCGGTCAACAGGGGTTTTAGTGAAAAAATTTTTATACAAAAGTGTTGATTGTTGTTGAGTTCTTCTCATTGAACTTTCATAGTGAACAGACGTCATAGCAGAGTTTTTCTTACATACTAAATAATCAAAACTAACAAAAAATATTCGTAGTACATATCTCGCATTAAATTCGTAGGACATAACGCGTAAAACTCGTAATAATACGCTTTTGACTTAGAACAATAAGCTTTATTTGCGTTATTAATATTTTTTACATAGTCTGAAATAACAAGAAAAAAACAAAACATAAAAAACCGAAATCAAAGTGATATTGATTAATACTCTATGACTACCTTAAAAACAAAAAGATTTGTGAAGTGAGTTATAATGGTAGTAATGCTTTTTTTACTGTGAGTTTTGAAGTTCTTAATGCAAACAATAAAAATAAAAGATCTGATGATAGTCTTTTTCTAATGGCAAATCCCCCAACTAGGGATTAATTATCATTACTTAGTACTTATTCATTTGTGTCAGTGCCATTATCCGCTCCGAGCTCGTTATCATTAATTAACCAAGTTATCACTATATATAACAGCAGTCAGAAACCTAAGGTGCAAGTCGGAGTGGATAGATATGTCACAGTTTGTGATATACAAATCTGGTTACCCTATATGATTGTCATACTGTAAATTAAAATTTTAAATAAAGATGTGAATAACATCTAATGTAGAAAAACGTGGTTTTGCTTTTTATAGAATGTTATAAGATTTATTACGGTCACCACAGAAATTGGCGACGAGGTAAAGTTCTATAAATATACACATTCATTTTACAAACAACAGAGCAGGAATTGTACAAGTAGTAAATACAATGGATCAAGCGCAAGACCTCATGCCACAAATGATGGAAATGACGGCGAAATGCAGTTCAAAATCCTGTTTCTACAAACTCCACATTGTTACCAAATTTTGAAGCATTTGACAGTTCCAAAGAATCATTTAGAAACTATTTACAACGTTTTGAAAATTACACAGAAATGAAAGGTATTTTTTGCAACAAAGAATATTGTGGTAAGCTGTTACTGAATTCTATGGGAGCCAAACTTTTTAAAATCGCAAGTGCATTAGCTGCGCCGAAAACTTTAATCGAATTGCAATGCGACAATTTCCTAAAGTTTTTGGAGAAGCACTTGTCCCCAAAGAAAAGTGTGTTGGTAAGACAACATCAGTTTTTATCAAAGTAACAGTTGGAGGGGCAGTCCATTGCCGAATTCGTGGCATCACTACGTGCAGAAATAGCATACTGTTTGTAGCATCATGCGAATGCAGAACGTCAGTTGCAGACATATTTTTACGTGCGCAATTCATACGAGGCATTAGCGACAACAACGTACGAGAGCAACTTCTTCAATCAGAGTCGCAAAATTTATAGCGAATGAAGCGACCAAAGCTGATTCTAATGAAACGACTCTGAAAACAACAACAACAGCAGCAGCAGCAATAAACCAAATTTCTAACCGCAAAAACCATAAACACAACAATAAAAGTACACAATCATCCAAGATACATCGTCAAACCAAAGTCAATTATAGAAAACTAGGTATAGATGGATTATGTTTGCGGTGTGGCAGGGGCAGTCATTACGCTAAAGAATGTCATGCGGATAGGGAGAAATTAAAGTGTACCGGGTGCAACAAGAAAGGACACGTGGCGAAAATTTGTATTGCTACGTTAAGTAAGTCAGCACATGTGAAAGAGCAGTTTAATACAAATACAGCAAATCACATAGAACAGGATGAGGAGTGTGGGGTATACATGGTGGTTAATGTATGTATATCAAAACAACAGTAATAAGTCAAATTCCGAGCGGTACTACACAGAAATCGAAATTGAAGGCAAGATGGTCAAGTTCGAGGTAGACTCTGGATCAGGGTTTACATTTCTACACAGGGGGGTTATTATGTAATCCGAATCGAACGGAAATGTTTTCGAATTGTAATGTTAATAACATATAAATTCGAACAGTTTTCTTTTCGAATCGAATTACATAATTACCCCCCAGGTGTCAATTCAACAAGTTAAAATTAAACACTCCAATAATTCCCACCAATATCACGTTTCGATCATATACACGAACAATATTTGTACCAGATGGCAAAATAAAAGTACAAGCCAAATACAATAAATATTCTATTATTGATGAAGTTTACATAGTACCTGATGAGTGCTCTGCAATATTAGAACGTTCGTGGATTAGACGCCTCAAAACAAATTTAAATGACATGGACAGCAGATCCCAAACATCAATTACAGATGATATTAAGCAGGTAAGAGTAATCGAGGATATTATACAGAAATTTTCTAGTGTGTTCGAGGAAAAGATTGTTTGTACTCAACAATATCGAGTTTCATTGAAGTTGCGAGAGGGAACCACACCAATTTACAATAAAGAAAAGCCTATTCCTTATTCCTTAACACAACAGGTTGAGAAAGAATTGGATCTTTTAGAGAAAACTGGTATTATAACGAGAACAACAAATAGCGATTGGGGGTCATCCTTGGTAGTAATACCAAAAGCAGACGGTGGGGTAAGACTTTGTGTTGATTACAAAGTTGGTGTAAATCAACGCCTAGTAGATGCGCACTACCCGATCCGAAGAATCTATGATATTTGCAATAGCCTTCGGGATTTAAAATATTTTTGTAGGCCTATTTGTATAAGGCCTATTTACACATCCCCTTGGATGAGCACTCGAATGTTGTTCAGACCATTACAACTCATCGTGGAACGTACAAAATGCAACGATTGTCGTTTGGCATTAAGAGTGCACCAGCTGAATTTAACGGAATTATTGACCAGATCTTACGGGATGTACCAAAGACTGAGTCATATTTCGACGACATAATTGTACATGGAAACACATTGGAAGATTGTCTGTCCAATTTAAAAGCTTGTCTTTTACAACTACAACGTTTTGATTTACATCTCAACCGTAACAAATGCAATTTTTTTCTGAAAGCATTGAATTCTTGGGTCAGGTTGTGTCATATAATAAAATAAAGAAATCTCCCTCAAAGGTCTCTGCAATTCTAAACATGCCTACACCAAAATCTATAGACGACGTCAGACGTTTCTTAGGGATGGTAACTTATTACTCCCGGCTTATACCGAATATTTCATCAATAACCACACCCTTAAGACACCTGTTAAAGAAAAATGTCAGATTTACTTGGTATGTTAAATGTAAAATGTAAAAAGGCTTTCAACGCCTTAAGGGAAGAATTGACAAGCGATAGGGTATTGATATTGTATAACCCAAGTTTAAAGATTCAACTAGCCTGTGATGCATGCCAGACCGGTATTGCGGGGGTCTTATCACACATAGCCGATGGCCAAAAGCGACCAATTACGTACGCATCGAGAGAATTGAAGTCACCAGAGCAAATCTTCTCCCAGCTGCACAGGGAGGCGCTCCATTGTTTTTGCTGTGCAGTATTTTCACGAATATTTATTCAGCCGTAAATTTATGCTTATAACAGATAATCTACCAATAATGAGAATTTTTCATCAAACTGCCAAATTGCCTCAAATGACCTTGAACCGTTTACAAAGGTATGCAGCGTACTTATCTAGATTCAATTACGAAATAAAATTGAAAAAAGGGGTCGAAAACACTAACGCCGATTGTCTTTCTAGAGCACCCGATATTACTAAATTGGGCGAGTGTTCAATTAATCAAGAAGTACATTTTATTTGCAACTAAAGCGTGCAACAGATTAGCAGCCTTCATATCAATTTTCAATCGCTACGTGATGAAAGCCGTAAAGATAAAACTATCAATAATCTTATGCAAAAGTTGAAGGAAACAGCCATAATAAGCAGATAGATCCAGAATTTACAATCGATTGTGGTACACTTTACAAAGGAAAAGGGGGTAGTAATACCTGTAACGTTGTAGCCTCACGTTTTACGTGAACTTCATACTCACCTAGGCATTACTAAGATGAAGCAGTTGGCACGACGTTATGTATACTGGAAAGCTCTCGATAAAGATATTGAGTACTTAGTCCGATTCTGTCCTTCCTGTGCAATAATTAAAAGCTCCCCAGCAAAGGCTGAACTACACCAATGCATTGCAATGGGAGGAGCCAGCGGGCAATTGGCAACGCCTACACATCGACTATGCGGGTCCCCTTCAAAATAATTTTTTTCTTGTAATGGATGCAAAGTCGAAGTGGGCTGAAATTGGGATCAGCAAAGCAGCGCGATCTTCTCGTTCAACAATAAAAATTTTACTAGAAATCTTTTCGAGAAATAGATATCCAAACATTTTGGTATCCGACAATGCAAGTGTCTTCACAAGCGACGAATTCAAAACTTTTTGCAAAAACTACGGATTTTTTCAGAAATTTATTGCACCAGCCCACCCAGCCATGAACGGGTTGGCGGAACGAAATGTGCAAACGCTAAAAGATAAACTTATAACAATGGAAGATGAAAATCTGCCAATACAAGAGAAAGTGGAAGAAATACTTTTTAGGCATAGGGCAACGCCCCTAAAAAACAACAAGACACCGTCTGAACAATATTTGGGAAGAAAAATTCGTATACGCTTGGACGCATTTAAACCAATTTAGTTAGAAACAAATCAACATTCACTCAATACTCGCTATTATGCGAACAACAAGGTAACATGGAGGCCAGGGGTAGTTACAAAAAAGCTGGTAAAACTACATTATATAATTACATTAGATAAAGAGATACATAAACCAATTGAGTGTAACAAAAGTACAACCTAAGGCACAAAATAATGAAGAAATAGTTGTGTTGGAAGAAATCAGCGGTAGTCAGCTGCCTGTAAATATTGAAGATTTAGTATTGGTACCTAAAAATTCAACCGAACATTTACAACAATCATCTTTAAAACTTCAACCATCACTAAATTAACAACCATCATCCCATTAACAATCAGTATCAAACTCACAACTATCTTCAAGTCAACAAGCGTCAACAGGTCAACGCACCCACAACCAACAACCGTCATTATTGACGCCAAGTCATAGAGTTCCGGGAAGAGTACGTAGAAGACCAGAACATTTGAAAGATTATATGATCGATCCCGAATGAAATGTCGAATTATACAAATATTAACAGTTCATTATTGTTTTCTTAAAATTTAATTAAATTAACATGGAATATATGAATGGAATTATTTAAACATGAAAACAATTTTTAATTTTTAACACTAAGTATGCAATAAGGGTGAGATAATTGTAATATACAAATCTGGTAACCCTATATAAATGTCATTCTGTATAGATGGATACACATTAAAATTTTAAATAAAGACGTGAATAACATCTAATGTAGAAAAACGTGGTTTTGCTTTTCATAGTATGTTACAAGATTTATTACGGTCACCACACAGTTGTAAAGCACGGGTGAAGCCGAAATTCATCAAAAATCTCATGGGTTCCCAAGATATCCAGGGATAATGACGCCCCTTAAATTTACCGTCAAAATCGTATTTCCCGCCGTATCATTGAAGAAGTCCTCCAAACCACCACCAATCTATCTGAGAGAAAAAATTTCTAACGCTCTTATTAAAAAATTAATCTCGGGCATTTGGTGAGAATACATTTTACATTTGGCCCTATTCCCGTTGGCGTTCATGTTTCAAAACTATACTAAAACGACAATAATGTTTACCGAAAGTATATCGGTATTTTGCATTTTGAAACGAAGATAGGAATGATAAAGAAACATTCCTTCTCTGTCTAACTAAAAATAAAAATAACATTAAGGCGATTTGAAACTTGAATTTCTGAAATCGTGAAAAATCTCACTTTTTATGAAGGAATGTAAAATTCATGAATTTCGATAATTTTCAGAAAGAAGTTTCGTCATGGAGACGGTTGGCGCAAAGTGAGTAAAATAAAATTATATCATTAAATTTTTGAAATATCTATGAATACATATATATGTGCATATATACACTTCAAATTAAAGGTATGAAGTTTAAGTTAAAAAAAAAGCTGACGAACAACAAACATAAATAACATTTAACTAACTGTGGGTTGAGCCAATGACAAATCCAAGTAATTCACAAGGCTTTGTTGATATGATCCTTGCTCAAAAAATCGTAGGGCACTTGTAACGTTCCGTCACAAATGACTATACTTTTTCCCGATACTGTATATTTGTCTATTTTAGTTTACAAATATTTAGTCACAAATCACTCTATATTTTCTTCCAACACTGTATATTTGTTTTATTTAATTTACATTTTTTTGTTTGTTTGTTATTGAAAGCTTACCAACAGAAATAATACCAACAACTACACAACTGTTTTTATAAGTACACAACAACCACGCTCATGCAGACTAAATAACATCGTACTAACAGAAGTAAAATAACAACAACCGCGTACATGCTTTTGTAAGCATGCATGCTATAACACACATGCAGGCTTTGTACAGATTGTAACTTAAAACGAACAAACTATGCAAATGGGAAAATACTTCTCAAAAGCTTAAAATAATAATTATAAGACGATAAGTTTAGGCAACAAGCAATCAGGACGAGCTGGACGTCTTAGTACGGTAAGCAGGGGCACTACCTGTATATTACGCAGAACGGACATCAACGTAAAGGCTTGTTCTAATTTTTGAAAGGAAGCATACAAGATCTACCGAATTCATCTTGGGCTTTCTATAATAAATAGTAGTTAGTATTCAAGATCTGCCGCATACATCTTGAATTTAATTTTAGTTAATTTTTTTTATTTCAAGATCTACCGAATTCATCGTGAAATAATTTATTCAAGATCCCCCGAATTCATCTTGAGTTTATTTCTTTTGCTTTGCCGTGTTTTCATAATCTACCGAATTTATCTTGTAAACTCGTTTTATATTCAAGATCCCCCGAATACATCTTGAATTTATTTTTAATTTATTTTATTTCAAGACCTACCGAATTCATCCTGAAATAATTTATTTTTTATATATATTCAAGATTCTCCGAATTCATCTTGAATTTATTTCTTTTGCTTTGCCGTGTTTTCAAGATCTACCGAATTCATCTTGAAAACTCGTTTTATATTTAAGATCCCCCGAATACATCTTGAATTTAATTATAGTTTATTTTATACTGCTTTCAAGATCCAACGAATTCATCTTGAAACTCTTTTTTTTGAATTACGAGAGCCACCGAATTCCTCTCGCCCGCATTTACTAAACGGCCTCACAAGGCCCACCGAATACTCCCGTAACTCTAGTTGGTATTGATTATAGCTGTCACCGCCTGTAATTCACTGACAATACACCCTGTAGTTTTAAGATATCCTAGTAGCATAAGTTTCGTTAAATAAAGCTTTGTGTATTTTCTTAACACCGAAGAAAATAAATCTTTTATTTCAAAGTTAGTGGACCTTAGGGATCGAACCTGGACAGACTGTCATACCCCAGCTGGAAAGAAAAACCACGTTACAATGGCGCCCGAGCAGGGACTCGATTCGCAAAACGCATCCTGTGGTAAAGCCTACAAAACAGCCACCAACGTCACCGAGTCGAGTCAAATACAAAGCAACGAAATTACACTACAAACTGATTCCCTTAATTGGGTCACATGCTACGAAAGGAAAAACTAGTAGAGGTATGTCAGCAGAATGGTATTCCAATTACCGAAAGGGCCACAGTCAACCAATTAGGTCGACAGCTGAGCGAACTTGTCCGACGGAAGCGACAGCACGCCTCCTTAGAAAACCTTCTCCGTGCTTTAGAGGAAGAGGTCCTGTGCGAAGAGGAACAACTAATCACTGGACAGCAAATTACGCTTCATGTCCACCTGCAAGACAGCAGGAAGCCCATCCAAATACCCCCAGCGACGCAGAAGTAATGGCCACCATCCGAAGATGGAACGTCACGTATGATGGTGGGAAAACTTAATTGAATTTATAGGGCGCTTGGAAGAGTTAGCGGAGTGCTACGGCTATCAACGCAGCCGTCTACTATTTTCTTTGCTAGAAATTTTGAAAGGTAGAGCACGACAGTGGTACCGATTTAAGAGGGAAGAATTTGCTACATGGGAGCAGTTCAAAGAACACGCAACACGCCTCTTTTTACCCAGGCGATACCTCTCCCAGCTAGAAGAAACAATCTACCATCGCAAGCAAGGTCCTAGAGAACGAGCTAAGGACTACATTATGTCCTTACAGCTCCTTATTCGGCAACATCCATATCTTAAGAATCGTGATCACACCGACCGAATTTACGATGGCCTAAGATGTGAGTACAAGCTTTACATACGTCAACACGATTTTTCTACCCTTGACGAATTGATGGAGCTTGTCGACGAATACGAGCTCATCAGAAGGGAGGAATCAAGACAAAATAGACCCCAACAGAATCACTATATGAACTCAGCGATGCCCACTAGTGCGTGCCAGCCTGGCCATACCCGCATGAATTGCACTGAATCCAGCCAACTTTATTATTCGCGATACCGTCGGGATAATATAATGTCCCAGGGATGCCCATGTCAACTCCACCAGTTCCAAACTGGCGACCGGTATTATCTCACCATAATGCTCTGCAATACCCTTGTACGAGCTCTCGTCGACACAGGGTCGACCTTAACTTTTATTAGTCGAGAAATTCGACAAATGCTCGAATCCCATAGTATTCGACCACGGCCGTATCATCGTAGCATGCAATTGGCAAACAGCTCTGTTATCGACAGAATTCAGGTCTAGCCCGTCTCAATTAAAGTGCATGGGTCCACTACCCGCATACTGGCCTCAGCACTGGATAGCCTAGCCGAACCCATCCTTGGCATGGACTTTCTACGCATGCGCAAAACTGTATTGTTAATTATGGTCGACAAGTAAAAATGCATGACGGTGGGACGAGTGCGCGACAAGCCGCACATGCCATCAAAACCAGAAATTTTATAACCGAAAATAAGGGAGAACAACTCAACGTGGCGGCAGACGTACTTTTCCGCAACCCCCTGCCACGCAATACACCAGACTCCCTAACAACAAACAAACCAGCCAAGTACCCAAAATGCAGGGGAAAACTACGCAACCCCTCGAGACAAATATCCGATTGTCACTTAATCAATCAGCTTGCAAGACCCAAAGCGATGGAACGAAGACCGACCCAACCTAAAGCTCCTGACAAAACTCGGAGCCACGTCATAAAAGCAGCTTCACCAGCCCCAGAACATATTCCGCCGTTCCTGCCGCCATAAGAAGCCAGACAAATAATCAAAAGGGCCGAAAACGTAACAACCGTCCTACCAAAAGAAATCACCGTCCATACCATCACCCACACTTCACCTACGACTGTGACAACATCCTGCCAGCCACCAACCACTTCGCCCCAACAGACGGAGGGGGAAGATTTCCAGAACGACATCCTCAACCTAACCCATGCAGACGAGCTATTCAGGGGCATCGTAATCAAGCCTCCACTTACCCAACGTAAGGTGCACAAATGGACAATTTACCCCCCAGGAAGACCAAAAGTCGAAGTGCGAATAAAGAATGGCATTGCCCGACTTCGGAGCCAGGGGCAAGAAAAAACGTTCCCCCTCAACCAAGCATAAAGCCTGATTGTATATATTATTTTTATGGACTAAATCAAATTAATTATTTGAAATGTATATTTGATCAAATTTATTAATTTAAGTGACTCAAACAAATTTATTGTTGACCTGAAGTCTTACTCATTTACTTGATTATAAATATTATTCTTGTAATATTTTGTATATTTATTTTTAAGTATTGAACGAATCAAATTTATCAATTTAAGTGAATTATTGATCTAAAATATTATATATTATTATATTATATTATCACCTGAACTATCAACTAAACCGAAGCTCCTAAAGCTCGGTAAAAGATTACCTTCGGGTAAGTGCAGATCGCAAGATCTTAACTCAGTTAAAACCCACTTTTGGGTTTTTTTTTTTTTTTTTTTTTTACTTTAAAGTAGGAGGGGACTGTAACGTTCCGTCACAAATGACTCTATACTTTTTCCCGATACTGTATATTTGTCTATTTTAGTTTACAAATATTTAGTCACAAATCACTCTATATTTTCTTCCAACACTGTATATTTGTTTTATTTAATTTACATTTTTTTTGTTTGTTTGTTATTGAAATCTTACCAAGAGAAATAATACCAACGACTACACAACTGTTTTTATAAGTACACAACAAACACAACAACCACGCTCATGCAGACTAAATAACATCGTACTAACAGAAGTAAAATAACAACAACCACGTACATGCTTTTGTAAGCATGCATGCTATAAAACACATGCAGGCTTTGTACAGATTGTAACTTAAAACGAACAAACTATACAAATGGGAAAATACTTCTCAAAAGCTTAAAATAATAATTATTATAAGACGATAAGTTTAGGCAACAAGCAATCAGGACGAGCTGGACGTCTTAGTACGGTAAGCAGGGGCACTGTATATTACGCAGAACGGACATCAACGTAAAGGCTTGTTCTAATTTTTGAAAGGAAGCATACAAGATCTACCGAATTCATCTTGGGCTTTCTATAATAAATAGTAGTTAGTATTCAAGATCTGCCGCATACATCTTGAATTTAATTTTAGTTAATTTTTTTTATTTCAAGATCTACCAAATTCATCGTGAAATAATTTATTCAAGATCCCCCGAATTCATCTTGAGTTTATTTCTTTTGCTTTGCCGTGTTTTCAAGATCTACCGAATTTATCTTGAAAACTCGTTTTATATTCAAGATCCCCCGAATACATCTTGAATTTATTTTTAATTTATTTTATTTCAAGACCTGCCGAATTCATCGTGAAATAATTTATTCAAGATCCCCCGAATTCATCTTGAGTTTATTTCTTTTGCTTTGCCGTGTTTTCAAGATCTACCGAATTTATCTTGAAAACTCGTTTTATATTCAAGATCCCCCGAATACATCTTGAATTTATTTTTAATTTATTTTATTTCAAGACCTACCGAATTCATCCTGAAATAATTTATTTTTTATATATATTCAAGATTCTCCGAATTCATCTTGAATTTATTTTTTTTGCTTTGCCGTGTTTTCAAGATCTACCGAATTCATCATGAAAACTCGTTTTATATTCAAGATCCCCCGTATACATCTTGAATTTAATTATAGTTTATTTTATACTGCTTTCAAGATCCAACGAATTCATCTTGAAACTAATTTTTTTGAATTACGAGAGCCACCGAATTCCGCTCGCCCGCATTTACTAAACGGCCTAACAAGGCCCACCGAATACTCCCGTAACTCTAGTTGGTATTGATTATAGCTGTCACCGCCTGTAATTCACTAACAATACACCCTGTAGTTTTAAGATATCCTAGTAGCATAAGTTTCGTTAAATAAAGCTTTGTGTATTTTCTTAACACCGAAGAAAATAAATCTTTTATTTCAAAGTAAGTGGGCCTTTGGGATCGAACCTGGACAGACTGAGTCATACCCCAGCTGGAAAGAAAAACCACGTTACACACTTGTTAGTTTTGTTGTTGGGTTAATTTGAGAATTTCGCACGTTAAATTTTAGCTGTTTTGGATCTGTTTCAGGACATATCGAAAGGTAATTGCATTCAGTATGAATATCTTCAAAAACCTTGAGAAACATGGACATACATACATATATCATATTAATGTATTTGGAAATGGTTTTCTCAGAAAAAAGTTGCTTATATATTATAGTTTTGAAAAATAAAATTCCGTACTCGCTAATCATTGATTTTTCGTTTAAAATAACAAAACTAAAAAAATGTCAATGTCAGCAATACCAGCATTTGCATTTTAAATTTTAATAACTTCTCTTCATTTCAATATATTTCAAGAATACCAATTTAGCAACGAGACGACAATAAAAACGACATCAACATAGAAACAACATTTAAAACGATAAGCCAACGGGAATAGGGCCGAATATTCCAATAAAAAGTGGTAACATTGACGAAACGAAAATTCAGATATATAAAGAAAAAGATTTCCACAAAATTGTAACAGAATTTGATAAAAATAAAACAAGTTTTATACATACCAGCTCAAGAGTGCTAAAGGCCTGCAGATCGTATTGAAGGGTATATATTCTTATGTTGTTCCCGAAGAAATAAAAGATGGACTTATCCTTCAAGGATTTAAGGTTAAAAATTTCACTAATGTTATAAATAAAGAGAAGATCCCCAACCTCTATTTCGAGTTGAGCTGGAGCCAAATGATATGAAATTGAGAAAAAATGAGACCCATGCAATTTATAATTTAAAATATCTGTTATACCGAAAAATCACAGTTGACGACCACATAATTGTCAAAAATATGGCCACACAAAAACTTACTGTAATATACCTACTGTTTGCGTTGTGTGCGGTGAATTGCACGGTACTGCTAGTTGCAATAAGCCAAAAGAACAAAGTGATAACAAAATTCAGTAATTGTAGAGTTAATCATACTGCTAACTACAGAGGATGTCCCGTGTACTCATTCTTTAAGCAGGCAATGAGCCAAAACTCTAAAGTACCCGCCAATTATCTTCAAATGACCGTACCAATCACTACACATGTATCGTATGCTGACGCTGGGAAAATCAATTCTATTCCCATGCAAAAAGTGTCACCATCAAATAATTAAAGAAATGCAAACCCGAGGCTTGATTTTAGTCGCCTTGAAGCTTCTATTGAAAATCTGGTGCAATCTATAAATAATTTTACTACATATATGACTAGCTTGATGTAAGAAATGTTGTGCATTCAAAATACTCTGCAGCAGAGAATATTAAATTTGCCATGAACACGTTAAAAGTATGGATCTGGAACGCAAGGTGCATTCGTCGACATAAAAATTAACTTGAGCACTTCCTCACGAAAAAATATTGATATAATATTGGTTTCTGAAACTCATTTGACTTCGAGAATCGTTTTTAAAGTGAACGGTTACACCCTATAATGATTCAAAGAATCCGTGAAGAAAAGCATGCAGTGGATTAGCAATTCTAATAAAGTCAAGACTCAAGCACTATATTCTTGATAACATTTATGAAGAACATCTACAAGCAACAAATATTTGCGTCGAAAATTTTTGTACATATTTCGTGATATCATCAATTTACTTCTCTCCCAGATTCTCAATCAATGAGGATCAGTTCGATTATTTCTACAAATCTCTTGGATCTTGTTCCATAGCAGCTGGCGACTAAAATGCAAAACATACGTTCTGCGGCTTGCGTCTTATTACACCTAGAAATCGAGAGTTGTTCAACACAATTTCAAAAGCGGGCTTGAACGTCATTTCGAGTGGGGAGCCCACTTACTGGCATACTAACATACAAAAAGCTCCTGATATTATAGAAATTGGCATCATGAAAAAAATTTCTAAGGATTTAATTCATATTGAATCTTTTCTAGATTTCTCGTGCGATCACTCTCACACTATCATTACAAATCTGTAATCCACTAAGAGGTTATACCACAGTTATATGTGAAGATGATCAATCATGTTAATGGCTGGGATTCAAAAAATATCTCAGTAGTTACTGCACGAAAAACATAAACAAGGATGTTGAATCTATTATTGCCAACATTAACGAAAAGATTAAACAGGCAGCTGAACATACTACTATCTCCCATCCGTAGATTGGGCTTAATAAAATTTATTCTACGGATATTGAACGTCTCCTATGTGAAAAAGAAGAGGTAGAAGGGAATGACAACAGCACAGATCACCCCAACATAAAATCAGATTTAAAGAATGCACGAAACGACTACAAGAGTTGCTGGCATTTGAAAAAACTGCATCTCTTAAAAACTAAGTGGAAGGTCTCGATATTACACCAGCATCTAATTGCTTTTTGTAGTGCGCTGCTAGAAAGCTTAAAAGACCCGTTGAGTTTAAACCAGTTCTGTACACTTCGACCGGAGGTTGGGCAAGAAGCGATACTGGAAAAGGTAAAATATTTGCTGAGCATTTAAAATCCGTATTTACCCCAAACACATGTATTGGTGTTGTTCATTTGCCGAGTGTAGATGCTCCATCCCTCGACCCTTGAAGTAATACGTGAAAGGCCCAGGTGTTGATGGAATTATTAACAAGATGCTGATGAACTTGGATCGTATTGCAGTTATAATCCTGCTATTTATTTTGAATGTCATATTAAGACTAGAGTATTATTCACACCACTGGAAGCTTGCCAAGGTAAAAATGATTCCAAAAATTTTATGATTTTGTATGGATATTTCTCAGGCACTTTTGGAAAGCTATATTGTTGCACGCTGTTGAAGAGGGTGACTTCGTGAGTGTGCCTCAATCTACGCTTCCGGTGTGGCACATTAGTATACTACTTCCGGTTTTGTATTTGGTATATACTTGTGGTATGCCTGTGAGCATTTTGAATGTTCAGTAAATTGTTGACAGCTGCTTTGCTTGCACGTGGCTCGTCTTCGATTTTTACCTATTAAAAAAAAATGGATCAAATTTTTTGTGAAAAACGAAATTAAGTGAGCGGATGCATTCCGAATCTTGACTGTGGCATACAAAGAAGCTACCTTGAACCGTAGAACGTTTGTCGGTGGTACAAAATGTTCTCAGAAGTCCGAGAACATGTGAACGACGAAGAGCTTGCCGGACGGTCGAGCACTTCAACAACAGACGAAAGAATTGATGAGGTGAAGAAAATGGTATTGGCCAATCACCATTAGAAAAGTTGCTGAAGACTTAGACATATTGATTGGCTCGTGCCATTCGATTTTTATCAATGATTTGGCATGAGACGGGTCGCCGCGAAATTCGTACTAAAATTGCTCAATTTCGACCAAAAACAGCATCGCATGAACATTGCTAATGAGCTGTTGGACTCTGTCTGCGACGACCCAAATTTGCTCCAGAAGGTCATAACTGGTCATAACTGTTGTTGTAAATTTAGAGATGTTAAAATTGAGCTTGCATTACAAATCAAAACAATTCACATATTTCATTTGCAATAAAAGTTGCGTACATAAAGCAGAAATCTATATCAACTTACACCACACACAGTGGACCAAACACAAAAGAACGTTCTACTACGGGTTTGTCAGAATATTTACAATTAACTTTGGTGTTATTTGTTCATTAATAATTATCACATGTAATTTGGTTTATAGAGCGATACAAACTTAAGCCTAATCAAATCATGCATATAGAAACAAATGAATTTCGAAGAATAATAACACTGATTGACAAAAATGAACTTTTTATTTGTCACATGAAATTTTTTGGTCTTTTTTACTTTATTTTGACTTCCTAAGGTGGAAAACAGAGGTAGAAAAAATTTTACACCCATAGTTTTTTTTAACAGGAATTTTATATTTCATACTGATACTTTACATACAATTATACTTGATAATATGTTTTTTAAAACTAAAAGCTATGATTTTCTGAAGTATTTGACCTGAGGCTGGTCTCTTGCAAGTGTCCAACAATAATCTGCCAACATTCGAGGACTCCATTTCCCCTGTTATCGTTTTCCATGCTGGAAATATCCTGATGGAACCTTTCGCCGTTGTCGTCGCTAACGGCTCCTAGGTTCTCGGGAAAGAAATCGAGGAGGGAGTGTAGAAAGTGTATTTTAAGTGACATATTACAACCCAATGCATGATACGTCGAAAGTAGTTCTCCTATCAGATCTTTGTAGTTACTTGCTTTGTGGTTGCAAAAAACATTTTGTGCGACATTTTTAAAACTTTTCCAAGCAGATTTCTCTAACAAACTTAACTTTTCTTCGAATATGTTATCCTTTAACAATTCCTTGATCTGAGGTTCGAAGAAAATTCCTTCCTCTATTTTTGCTTCACTAACTTTAGGAAACTTTTCTTTCAAGTACGTAAAACCTGAGCCGTTGTGATGCATGGCTTTGACAAAAAATTTTTCAAACCTAGTTTAATATGTAGTGGTGGTGAAAGTACTCTGGTTGGCTCGACAAGAGGGGGTGTAAAACATTGCTTTTGTATTCTAAACTCAAAATTTTACACTTTTTAAATGAAAACTTGATGCAATTAAACCGTACGTAAATCCGTACGGAAAATAAAACAAATCTGTGCGTGACGGAAACAAATTTGTTTGTGTTTTGCAATGAGGGTATATAGTAAAGTGATAATTAGGATACAGAATCCGTTAACAAAAACTTTGTTGATCAGTGTAATTAAAATTAACTAATTTTTTTCTTTTTAATTTTTTATTTAATTTTACCTAAATGTTTTAATATAAAATACGTGGAAATAGGTGCTATATGTTTCTAAATATGTGTTTTAGTTGAGAACAAGGTTTTAGAGAATCGCTTAATTATGTATTTATGAAATAATTTTACTCTATTTTTGTGAACCGTATAGCTCTTATTGTTTTTTATTCTGATTACTATATTCTTATCTTCTTCTCACTAGGACCTTCTCATTTATTTTAATGTCTTGTGGACACGACATTTTATCATATATTTCCTTTTGCTTAAGTTTTGTCTTTTCAATTAACAATTTGGCTCTTTGGAGTGCCAATTGTAACGTATATTTAACTTCCTTATCGTGGGATTAAATATTATCTACCCCCCCTTTCGGAATAAAGTTGAGCTGTGTGGGCGGTTTCCCGAACACCAGTAGGCTACCCACTCGACCCAGTCTGTTTTGCTGGGTGATGAATAAGTTCTTATGTACTCTTTGAGTGTTCTATGAGGACGTTCAACGGCACCTTAAGTTTCATGGTGTTATGCTGTGGAGTGTAATTGCTTTATGCCAAGTAATTTGCAGAGTTCTAAAAGAACCTGATTTTTGTATTCCGTGCCCATGTCTGTGAGTGTTTTTTCATGGGTCCGAATTTTAATATGCAATTTATGAAAAAAAGGTATGGGGACGGGTATTAGATATTTAAATAAGTCAAATAAGATTGTAACTGCGTACTCATTTCCTGACTTTGATTTTATAAATGGCCCTATCGTATCTATAATGATGATATCAAAGGGCTTAGCGGGGGTTGGTGTAATTGCTAAATTCTCTTTTTGTTTTGGGCGTACTTTGTTCAACTGGAATTCCACACAGTTTTTTACATACGTGGTAACTCGTTTAGTCATGTTTTTCAGAAGTAGTTATTTCTCAGCTTATTTAATAATCTTGTGATCCCTTGGTGGCCACCGAGCAGTGGATCATCATGATTTTTCTTTATTTCAAGTTTTTCTCTTCCATATTATTAGTGAGCACCTAAATGTATCTACTATTTGGGGAAACTTCAAACGAACTAATTTTCTAATATCATTTTTGTTAAAAATTTAAACAATTTGTATTATTGTTATTAATAGTTTTGTTTTTATTTTGCAGTCGTGTATTGACTTTTAGTATATTAATGATTTCAACCATTTCTATTGAAAAATCGTATTCCTCAAGGTTTAGTCTCATTCGCGTGAGTTTAGCAGAAGGGTTTTGAAATAGGTATACTAATGGTCTATGGTCGCTTCTAACTAGAAATTTTGTCCCATAGACCCACTGTATTGCAGTTAGTTCTTGTTCGATAACTGATTTATTTGATTCACCCCTTAGTAAAGGCTCTTGACGCATAAGCTGCAGGTAGCTGAATACCATTATATTCTTGGCTAAGAATAGCTCCGCAGACGTCTTTACTTGCATCAGTTGGGATGCAAAATTCTTTTTCAAAATTCGGATATTGTAATATTTGCGGCGATAACAGATACTTTTTTAGATATTGGAATGCTTCTTCGCATTTAGCATAAGTGACGACATTAAACTAGATGCTAACGAGTTCCTCTATACAATTTGACATTAATCGGCGCATAATGTAGTTTTAACCCACGATTTAATCTCAGCGTGATTTTTAATGTAAAATTGTATGGCAAAACTCGTTAAGATCATATTCAATTTTGTCACTTATACTAACTTTTTTTTTTTTTTTTTTTTTGTCGAACACACATACATACATACCTAGAGGAGAGTATCTCAAATACCAGAAAAAGGACGCAAATTCGCTTATTTACAAGCCCAGACATGAGGAGACCGCCAACGACCGGTAACGCAAGAAATTCATTGCAGCGAAACCGTTATTCTACTTACTCATTGGCAAAGCAAAATATTTTATTTATGTAAATAAAAATAATTTGTTGTATTTTGTCTCAGTCGACAATAAAAATACCAGGGACTGCTTTTGACATTTGAGTTCGTTAAAATTACTGAAAAAAATTTTTATTTGGGCAGAAATTTGTATTGAAATGCTTACGCTACCGTTCGAACACATTTTCTTTCGACTTGTCGTGCTAAAAGCTTTTAGTGGAACGCAAAACAACTGTTTGTGGTTTAAAATGCTTGCGAACGAAAATGAGTAACATCCTGGAACAGGCAGTTAATTTATTTAATCAAGAAAATAAGAAACCGTTTCCTTACGATTACCAAAACTATTTTTTAATTTGACTTACGCTCTTTTCTGTTTCACAAAAAACAAAGTCTCAAGAGCGTAAGTTTCACATCTCTGAAAGTAATACAAAAATCAAATATTTTTTTTCATGTATTAATGCTATTCTCGTTGAACCTTCATAGTGAACAGACGTCATAGCGCAGTTTTTCTTACATACACATACGAAGCAAAAAACTGAAAACCAACTAAAACAAAACTTATACATACAAAGAAATATTCGTAATACATATTGACTTCGATAAATAAGCTTATTTGATTTACTAATATTTTTTTACTTAGCCAGAAACAACAAAACAAAAAAAAAACAAAAATAAAAAACCGCAAAGTGACATTGAGGAATTCTCTACATGAATATTTCAAAAACAAAAAATTGTGAAGTGAGTTCTAACGGCAGAAATGCCTATTTTACTGTGAGTTCTGAAGCTCTTAATGAAAACAATAAAAATAAAAAATCTGATGATAGTCTTTTTTTAACGGCAAAGCCACTCCCAACAGCAGACTGGATTTAATAGAATTTATTCTACGGATATTGAACGTCTTGTATGTGAAAAAAGGAGAGCTAGAAGAAAATGGCAACAACACAGATCACCCCTAAATAAAATCAGACTTAAAGAATGTACTAAACGACTCCAAGAGTTGCTTGCATATGAAAAAACTACATCTCTTAAATACTATGGAAGATCTCGATGTCACTCCAGCATCTAATAACATCTTGTGGCGCGCTGCGAGAAAGCTACTGAAAAAGGTAACTTGTATCCAAAACATTTAAAATCCGGCTTTACCCCAAACACATGTACTGGTGCTGTTGATTTACCGAGTGTAGTTGGTTTACTCTTAAAGTTTAAGTTGCCTGACGTACAGAAACTAATTACTGAACTCAACCTGAAGAAAGCTCCAGGTATTGATGGAATTAGTAACAAGATACTGATAAATTTACCTCGTATTGCAATTAAAATCCTTCTATTAATTTTTAATGCCATATTATGACTAGAGTATTATCCACACCACTGGAAGCTTGCTAAGGTAAAAATTATTCCAATGCTGAATTATACAGGCCAATAAGTCTACTACCAACAATGTCAAAACTTTTCGAAAAACTGCTCATGACAAACTTGTCCCCAATTCTAATTGGTAGTGAGTGCATCTCAGACCATCAATTTTGTTTTAGAAGTCAGCATAGCACTATTGAACAAACGCATAGATTGGTTCAATTTATAAGAAGAACCTTTGAAGAGAAGAAGTATTGTTCTGCCCTGTTTATTGAGGTTTCTTGAAATCATATCTACCAATAAATTTTCTGAAGCTATTGGAAAGTTACATTACCACCCGGAAGTTCACGGTTGTTGAAGGGGACTTCATGAGTGTGCCCGGATCTATATCATCCGGTGTGCGACAGGGGAGCATACTGGGGCCAGTTTTGTATTTGATTTATACTTGTGATATCCCTTTGAGCAGCAATATCCATACATCTACATTTGCCGATTATACAGCCTGCTTTAGTATGCACGAAAACTCTCACGAGGCATCTCGATATCGTCAGGAACATTTTACCCAGCTGTAACTATGGCTAAACTTATTTAGAATTAAAATAAACGAACAAAAGTGTGTTCAGGTAACATTTACTGTACAAAAAGATACTTGTTCTCAAATTAGAATCAATAATCAAATTGTTCCTCAACACTCACATGTAAAATACCTTGGTATACACCTTGACCGACGGCTTACATGGAAACACCACATTGAATCTAAGCTAACACAAATGAAACTAAAATTAACTCAGTTACATTGGCTGATTGGTAGAAATTCCACCCTGAGTCTAGATTGTAAACTTTTGATACACAAGTCGCTTTGAAACTTATATGGTGCTACTGAATTCAGTTATGGGGCACTGCTTCAGCTTCAAACATAGAGAAAATCCTACGAAGGCAAAACAAAATTTTACGGTTAATAACATCGGCTCCATGGTACATAAGAAACTGAAATTTACATCGTGATTTAAATATGACACAAGTGACTGAAGAAATTGCAAAATACGCAGGCAAATATTTAAGATTTGAATACTTATTGTTAGTTAATTTTTGAAGATACAATTAATAAATAAATATACGTATTAAAACAGAAAAAAAAAATTATTAATGCTTTAATAAAAACTAGCTTAAACTGAAAAAAGTTTGAAAATTTTATTCTAATTTTTCATATTAAATAGTTTTTTGCTTCTCCTGTTAAATTGCTTCAATGTAACTTAGGGCTTTTATGAAAACATATGACGATATACAAATTGGAACTTTTTTTAATTCTTTATATTTTCTGTTTTTATTTCAGTATGTCGTTGAACGCCATGGCAATACATTATTACCGCAATACTTAGGCATGTACAGAATTACTGTAGAAAGTGTACAATATTATTTCGTGGTAATGCGTAATGTATTTAGTTCTCATTTAACCATTCACAAGTAAGTAAAGAAACTGGAGATACCTTGAATTTTAGTAAAATATTTTTAGATTATTTGGATAACACGACCATATGAAATTAATATTTTTATGAAACTGTTTTACCATATTGAATTCATATAGCATAATAAGGGACAATGTAGCTGAATAAGGTACCCCCAGCCCTACAACAAATGGTACAATACCAAAAACTAGATACATTTTGTTGGTGTAAACGTCGGAGTATAGAAGCTTTGAAAGAAATGTCAAACAACATATAAAACTGTATGTTTTGTATTGTGTTAAAAAGTGTTCAAAATAAAGCCATATCTTTGGGTTCATGTTCATACGAATCAAATTTGACATTTGGTTTAATAAGAAAATAAGACCAGGTTGGTCTAGTGATGTCATCTTATAGATGCACATTGGTAAATTAATTTTTAATTGTGTATTACCTTTTGAAAATTTAAACGTTGCTTAATCACTATGTACATTTTTTTAATATTCATAAACGTAAAAATTACTTGGTACGAAATATTGATGATTCATCAAACATAAGTTAAAAAATAAAGCATAGTTCCCTCTTACCAAATTCTATTCATGCATTTATAATTGGTTCGTGAAATTTGTGAAAGACTAATGTTATGAAAATCTTGTTAGAAAGTCCTAATAGACTAAAGTGTGAAATCATCTATTTATACTAAAAATATCTACATATATCAACCCAGATATGAATACCTGAAGAAATTAATTTCATCATTTAAAGGAATACGATATTACACAATTACAGATAATAAATCCGTTATTTCTCCTAGAAGATAAAAGCAATTCAATTATGACATTTAACGATGTTGCGTGTGAGAAGCAAAATAATATACATACGTGCATATTTTTTGTATTGGGTGACATAAGAATGATGACTCATTCTACTTATGTTAAACTTATACCAGAATTCCAAAACATTTGATAGCAGACAATGCTAATGAAATTACTATATAATGTTTAAGCCAGATGAGAAAAATATGAAGCATGTTTATGGTGATCATGTTGTCAGCCATATGAATTTCGAAAAGTTTCAAGAAATTTGTAGAGTGTTGGAAGGATAAATACCGATTTTTGATGAGAGCAAATATTCTCAATTAAACGATGGTGCTTATAAAAAACAAATTTGACTACATAAAAGTTTACCTTTATGTATTGCATCTGACATGAAACTTCATTCGTCCAAATGTTATAAATGACCATCTACTTGATAACCTGATCTGATACCAGATAATATGATCTGGTTTTTAGATCAGCTACCTGATAACCTGGTCTGATACCTGATGACCTGATCTGTATTTGCTGTAAGCAAACATGGATAATAAAGTTTTAAAGCAGTTGGTGTCGACAAGAAATGTTTTGAAGAAAAAGCTTCGTAGTATAAAAAGTGGTGAACTAGATAGACATGAACAACTAAGAGACAGATTTAAATCTATAGCAGAGCCCCTCAAAGAATTGATAAATAGTTCTAAAAATGTTGAAAAAATTCCCAAGAAAAAAAAGTAAAATGAAGTCAGAAATTGAAAATAATCCAAGTTTAAAGTCTCAGAAACCATCAGCCAATATAGAGATACATAAGTGCATCGAAGAAATTTGTAGAAGGTACAATATTTGATCACGCCATCTTATTTAATTATGCTAATAATGATGATGATGCTAAAGATGATTTTTACTCATAGACTTCTAATACGGAATACCCTTATACTGATTTATGACTCTTGGAGGCGAAAAATTAAATACTACATAGATACTAACTATGGTCCACACACACGCAAAGAAAAGATATGGTTGTAGCATGGTTGAGAAAACAATATTATGTTCTCCTAAACAAATGTGTGGTCATTGAAAACAAGTTATTGTTATTTTAAACATAAATTGCGTTACGATGAACATAGTAATGTTTAAATTTAATAATTACATTATTGTATTCATAAAAAGTGTGATATGGTTAGAATTTAACAATATAGTTTTGTTAAATATTTATGAATACAACATAATTTGTATTATTATGTAAAAATAATATGATGTAAATAACAATACAATGTTATCAGAAACCATACTATATTTAGTTAAAAAAAATCTTTTTCAGAAATATCATCTGTCAGTTCAGTGTTTCGTTTGTAAGCTATCGATATTGCATGCGTGGTGTTAAATAAATTAATAAATAAATGAAGTACCAAGAAAAGGGTAGATCAATAAAAATATATATGTACATATATTTCTTTATACATGCGTGTCTGCACTTCGTGTATACGCACATATTTGTGTAAGTACACGTGTACATATATACATTTTATTTCAAAAATATTTTATATTTATTTCGGCTTTGACGCACAGCTGTTTTAAGCAAAAGATCTACCAATATATGGTTAAAAAGCAAAATATTATTATTATATAGAATAATACTGTGGTCGTATTTAACAATATTATTATAATAATAGAATATGGTATGTTTAGTCTTAATTATATTTTAGTCACATCTAATAATAGTATTGTCATATTTAACTAAAATGTGATAACTTTGAACAATACTAAGATTAGGTTTAACAAAGTTAATTGTTATTGTAGATAATATTATTATTAACTCAGATAATAATATTACTAAAACTTTGCTTTTCTATTGACAATAATATGATTTGACTGCAACCATATAATTCAATCATAGTATGTTGCTGTTTGACTATGGTTAGCTCAACCATATTTTTTCTTTGCGTGCAGAAATCATAATAACAAATGGAAATTTGGTAGCAGTATGAGTATAAAATACAAGTTGGCAGTCCACGATGGACTCTAACACCGGTTTTATTTTCTTTAATGTTTGATCAAATATGAAAAAACTATGACAAATTTGAATATGAAATTTACAAAAAAGCTATAATTTCCAGTAATATATACAGTATCAGCATCGTTCTCTGGAAGAGAAGGATGTTATCAATAAAATTTTCTACTCAAATCGATAAACTAAAGGACAAATTAATAATATAGCTTAGGGAGATTCAAGAATATATTCAAATGTAAATTGATGGACTACAAAGTGAAATAAAATTAGAGATAGAAGACAATTATAAAATTGAAAAAGATATTCTAAAAATTAAATCATCTTTTGAAAAACAAGTTGAACAGCTGAATGAGAAAATTTATAGATTGGAAAATTACATGTTAGTATAAATAGCTGAAAGTGCATCAAGTAGATCACAACACTCTATGAAAAAATCTGTAAAACTACTCAATGTTTTTAAAAAGAAATTTAGTAAACGAACTCCATAATAACCATATATCAAAAATTGTTTGTGTATTGTAGAAATATAATGAAAGAAATATATGGTATTTGGGAAGCTGATTTAGTTGAAATGGGGAACTATTCTAAAGAAAATATAAATGATTGGTTTTTGTAGACTGTAATTGACACATTCTCAAAGTTTATATGATCAGTACCGCTGAAAATAAAAGGTGCATTCGAAAAAACCAAGCCAATGGAAAATATTTTTGAATTGGGACGAGTACCAAAAATGTACAAACAGATGATTCTTTCATTCCCGTTTCCCGCGAAGTGCAAAAAAAAAATACGGGAAATCCCAAACCCTACTGTCTTCAAAAAGCAGTTTATAAAGAAAGTTACGAATTAGGGTTGTCTCCATTAAATTCATACATTAGTTTTTTGAGTATTTCGTACATATCGTCCCTACCATGTTAAACTATCCAATATGCAAATTTTTACATTTTAATATTTTTTAAAATATTTATTATTGAGTTATCTATTGTTTATGAGAATTTCAGAAATTAGGGTACCAAGGGAAGGAATCTAAAAAACTAATTTTGTATATTTGGATAGTTTGAAATGGTAGGGACGATAAATCTTAAGCCTACAGTACACGGCATGTAAAAAACCACATGCACATGTGGCTGTGACGTAATTTTGACGTCATCATGAAGCTACATTTGCTACATGCCGTGTACTTTTTCCATTTCTGTGATGATGTCTTCAACTTCAGTTTTGTCTAATAGATTTGTGTTGATGATTCTACTTTTTGTCAGTTGACAGGCACTGACTATTTCTTTAACATATTCTTTTAAGACGAGTATTTGATTAATTGTGTCCTGCCCAATTCGTTCATCCTCCTTTCCATTACTGATTACGTTCATTCTCATTGGTTATCCGTACAACTTCATTTGTTACATTCAAGAGCCTGGCATTGATTTTATATTGTTCATTGTTGTTGCTGATTATTTCATTTTGACTTTTAAGGATTGTATTCCAATCTGTGGCGTCTGGACTGCCATCGACCCACTTCCAAGCTGAGCCAATCCAATCAATCGATCTTCGATTCCTGTTCTTTATGCTTTCCAGCTCGATTAGCTTTTCTTGCACTTGTTGGAGGTGATATCTAATAAAAGCTTTCTTATGTACAGAACGTATGTTTTTTTCAACCAGTGTAGTTATATTACTGGCAATTACAGCATATTTACTGACGTTTATAATGTGGCCGAGTTTAACATTGCCGTTGCTACAACAAGCGTTTCCTGCTCGTATAGTTACTATAGGGGTGTCGTAGTTGTAGAGCTGCGTTGCACATTGGTTGAGGTTCATAGAACGAGCGGCTAAAACTAAAAGAAGTTGTCGAAGGACAATGAAACTTGGCACATTGGTGCGAAGTTAGAAATATCCGCCCACTTTTACCCCTACTTCCCCTACAACTTTTATTGAAAACGTGGCATTACTCCCTTGATTTTTAATACATCAACTCAATTTTCACAAATAATAAATATTATAACTGTAGAATTTGCTCCTGAAAATATATACCTGATCCGCCCACTTTTACGCCCATCTCCCATAGAAAAAACATGAATAAATAATTTAAGTATAGTCTTTTAATAATTTTTTAACATCATTATCGTACTCCAATTTTTTGATTTACATTTTTCAGCCAATTTTCATTAAGATCAAGAAATCTGGTTTTTATGCGTCTTGCTTTTTGCCATCTATCTTTGAACTTTTTAAAAAAGTCTTTTTTCAAAAATCTAGTAAAGACTTCATCAACATCCTCAGCAGTAATTTCTTCATTGTTATTTGCAATGACTTCGACAGTAACATCAATATCACTGTTGGTATCAATCAATATTTCGCAAATATTTAAATAAGAAATTGTTAAGTTTCCATAATTAATAAAATAAAACCTTGATTTCACTTAATAACACACCTCTTATCACTGCACTTGCCAATGTAATGTAAATTAGCATATCAATAATATTAGAAATTTATACCCAACTGCAGAAATTTAAATCAGAAACTGTATATTATTATTGGTACTTAATGTATTACTTATTAAGCTCTAACGGAAAAGATTTAGTGCAATAAAGATTGCAAGACATAATATGTAGTTGTTATTGCATGCAACAACATAATAAGTGAATGATAACAAAGCACCTAATAGTCTATCTCATGTAATCGTGCTTGATCTTCTATTGTTGTTATCAAACAGTATCAGTAAACAATAATTCAAATTCAATTGAAGCTTATGCTTTTTTCAACAATGAAATATATAACAATTAACACTATTGACTAGTATGTATATTACATTATGTAATAATTTTAAACAGGAAAGAATTATGACAACAACAACAAGCATGAACGAAAATTCATGTTTTGTTACTTTATCACTTTATAGTTTTTACTGTGTTTTTTTTGGAAAGGAAGTTGATGCACATTGAAATGTTGATGTTGTTTATATTTTGTTCTACGAAATTTTTTATATGACACTTTTTCCAAGTTTTTTTTAATGCAAATCTCACCTATGACAATTGTCATTTACGAAAATATACAGCAAAGTCAAATGATAAGTTAACTGCGATTGTACCAAAAGATTGAATATACAGTAAATTTGCATGCCATTTTAAACAAGCGAACAACTTCGAGCGTGTCTGTCCAAACAAATAATAAATATATCAGCCTAATATTACGGAATCATAATATTCAGATATCTGACAACAAAATATCAAAATTATCCAATTCGGCGAACATGAAAAAAATGAATTTCTGACACTCTTCAACCTATGTGCGCTGTGTGCGTGGTACTCATTCCCATAGAAGGTAGAATAAAAATATTTATGAAATGGATCATTTTACTCTATCTCTTTCCTATATATTGGTTTATTCTTGGCATTTATATTTTTTATCCTAACAAATATTGTGTCGCATCTTTTATATTTCTTGGGCGATAAGCGGTTCCTATTCATTCGATTATTTCTTTCTTTTGCATTCCTTTGAATAAGTTTTCTAATGTCTTTATTGATTTTGGAGCGTGCATCGATCAGCCTGTTAATATCGGAAGATCCTATTCTATTGAAAAATACGTCACTCGGTCTTCTTTCAGTAACAGAATGTATAGTATTATTATATCTATCCACCGCGACATATATCAACTCCTGTACACTAAGTTCCGCATTTTCTGCTTTCAAACATCTGTAAATTTCGATGAGTGTTGAGTGGATACGCTCCACCTGGCCATTTACTTCACTACGTTGGGATGGCGTTAAATAAATTTTTATGCCAAGTCTCTCAAGAAAATCCCTAATTACTTTCATTATCTGTGAATAAAATTTTTGGTGCTGTAAAATAGTGTAAAAGCTTTACTAGTTTCTCCCTGATATTCAACACAGACCTATCGGTAATATGAAATGGTTTCGCGAGTTTTGAGTATTTGTCTAGCACATACTCATATTTCTAATTTTTTATTTCTATTATATCCATGTGGAAGATTTCGCATTGCATGGTCGGAGTGGGTGTATTTTGAAGTTGAGGTTTGGAAGGGTTTCTTTCGTACTTGTTGCTGTTACATATATCGCATCGTGCTACAAAATTTTTTTTAAAGCATATAGCCGTTGCTGTTAACTTATATATGAAATTATTATTTGGAAAAACACAAATATAAAAAATATATAAAATAATTAAGCTATTTAAAACTTGATAAAAACATCACATGAATAAATTCGCAAAGAAGAATGGTACTAATGTCACCTGCAGCTGTCAGTATGCCAGCATTGCCATAATACCATACCATTTTACAACATATTAACTTCAATGTTACCAAATTTAATTTAAATTAAATAATATTTTTATTTTATTCCATATGGAGAAATTAAAGAATATTTTAAAGAATTAGAAAGATTAGAAAATAATATAAAAAAGAGCTAGTATAGAATTTATTCCACTGAGTATAAAACAGAAAAATCATCGCGACTAAAATATATAAAAGAAAAAATTTAGAAATTGTATGAAAAATCCGTTTGGAAGGGTTTCTTTCGTACTTGTTGCTGTTACATATATCGCATCGTGCTACAAAATTTTTTTTAAAGCATATAGCTGTTAACTTATATATGAAATTATTATTTGGAAAAACACAAATACAAATATAAAAAATATATAAAATAATTAAGCTATTTAAAACTTGATAAAAACATCACATGAATAAATTCGCAAAGAAGAATGGTACTAATGTCACCTGCAGCTGTCAGTATGCCAGCATTGCCATAATACCATACCATTTTACAACATATTAACTTCAATGTTACCAAATTTAATTTAAATTAAATAATATTTTTATTTTATTCCATATGGAGAAATTAAAGAATATTTTAAAGAATTAGAAAGATTAGAAAATAATATAAAAAAGAGCTAGTATAGAATTTATTCCACTGAGTATAAAACAGAAAAATCATCGCGACTAAAATATATAAAAGAAAAAATTTAGAAATTGTATGAAAAATCCTTTAGCTTAAGAAGAGATACTTGTTCCCCCATTCGAATTAACAACCAAAATATTCCTCAACATTCTCGAGCGAAATACCTCGGTATACACCTTGATCGAAGGCTTACATGGAAACATCATATTGACTCTAAGCTAACTCAAATGAAACTTAAGTTAACTCAAATACACTGGTTGATTGGCAGAAATTCAACACAGCCTAGATTGCAAACTGTTAATATAGAAGTCGCTTTTGAAACCAATATGGTGCTACGGAATTCAGCTATGGGGCACTGCTTCAGCTTCCAATGTAGATAGAATCCAACGAAGACAGAACAAGGTTTTACGTTTGATAACATCGGCTCCGTGGTACATTAAAAATTTACATCGTGATTTAAATATGCCACTTACTTAACAAAACTCGAGTCCCATCCTAATCCCCTTGCTCGTAACATCTTGAATTTTACTGGACACATCCGTTTCAAAAAGAGGGACACTATTGCTCTAATACTCAACACTCCAGATGTAGCTCCTTGAATATACTTTTCTACTTTTTTTTTCGCTTAGCACGACTTATGTATCATTAATTTACTATCACTAAGTTTATGTCCGATATTGGTCGGGCCTAATTAATTATATTTAGATTTAAGATTTGAACACTTATTGTTAGTTCATATTTGCAGATACAATAAACAAATATTTGTACAAAAAAACATAATATAATGATATTTTCCATGTTGTAGGCGATAAGCTTACAGTAAACAATTCTTATAGCAACAAATACACAACAGATCCCACACCCATATGTATAAAACCGTAGATAAATTGCTTAAGGACGGCATAAATGAACCGTCAGTAAGTCCTTACAATTCGCCGTTGTTAGTCGTACCAAAAAAAATCTGCGGGCAATAAAAAAAAAGTGAGACTAGTAGTAGATTTTCGAAAATTGAATGAGAAAATAGTTAACGTCTTTTTTTACATGCTTATATTTATTTATTGTATCTTAAAAAAATGAACTAACAATAAGTATTTAAATCTTAAATCTAGATATAATAATTAGGCCCAATCAGTGTCAGGCATAAACTTAGTGATAGTAAACAATAATACATAAATGTCGTATTAAGCACAAAAATATTTTCAAGCAGTTTCATCTAAAGTTTTGAGTATTAAAGGCGTAGTGTCCTTCTTTTTTAAGCGGATGGGTTCCCTAAAATTCAAGCTGTTACGAGCAATTAGGATAAGACTCGAGTTTTGTTAGGTATTTGATGCGTATTTTGCAATTTCTTCAGTCACTAGTGGCATATTTAAATCACGATGTAAATTTGAATTTTTGATGTACCATGGAGGCGATGTTATTAGTCTTAAAATCTTATGTTGCCTTCGTTGGATTCTCTCTATATTGGAAGCTGAAGCAGTGCCCCATAGCTGTATTCCGTAGCACCATATTGGTTTCAAAAGCCAATTGTATATTAAAAGTTTATAATCTAGACTGACAATCAGCCAATGTATCTGAGTTAATTTAAGTTTCATTTGTGTTAGCTTTGGCGTTTCCATGTAAGCCGTCGATCAAGGTGTATACAAAGGTATTTTACATGTGAATGTTGAGGAACAACTTGGTTGTTGATTCGAATTGGGGAACAAGTATCTCTTCGTTACCTGAGTGTTACCTGAGCACACTTCTGTTCGTTTACTTTTATTCTAAATAAGTTTAGCCATAGTTCCAGCTGGGTAATATGTTCCTGACGATATCGAGATGCCTCGTGAGAGTTTTCGTGCATACTAAGGCAGGCTGTTTCATCGGCAAATGTAGATGTATGGATATTGCTGCTCAAAGGGCCCCAGTATACTCCCCTGTGGCACACCGGATGATATAGATTTGGGTACACTCATGAAGTCTCCTTCAACAACCGTGAACTTCTGGGTAGTAGTGTAACTTTCTAATAGCTTCAGAAAATTTATTGGTAGATATGATTTCAATTTTAAAATAAGGCCTTCATGCCACACTATCAAATGCCTGAGATACGTCAATACACAGGGCAGTACAATTCTTCTTTTCTTCAAATTTTCTTCTTATAAATTGAACCAATCTATGCGTTTGTTCAATAATGCTCTGGGATGCATCCACTACCAATTGGAATTGGGGACAATTTTGTCATGAGCAGTTTTTCGAAAAGTTTTGACATTGTTGATAGTAGACTTATTGGCTTGTATGATTCAGCCTTGGTAAGATCTTTGCCCGGCTTGGAAATCATTTTGACCTTGGCGAGCTTCCAGTGGTGTGGATAATACTCTAGTCGTAATATGGCACTAAAAATAAATAGAAGGATTCTAATTGCAATACGAGGCAAATTCATCAACATCTTGTTACTAATACCATCAATACCTGGAGCTTTCTTCGGGTTGAGTTAAGTAATTAGTTTCTGTACGTCAGGCAACTTAAACTTTAAGGGTCGAGGGGGTAGAGCAACTACACTCTGTAAATCAACAGCACAAGTACATGTGTTTGGGGTAAAGCCAGATTTTAAATGTTTTGCAAACAAGTTACCTTTTTCAGTATAACATTTTGTATGTCCGCAGGCCAGTAAGTGGGCTCTTCACTCGAAATGACGTCTAAGACTATTTTTGAAATTGTGTTGAACAACGCCAGACCTCTATTCGTAATTAAACGCGAACCCCAGAACGTATGTTCTGCATTGTAGTCGCCAGCTGCTACGAAACAAGGCTAAAGAGATTTGTAAAAATCCTCGTATTGATTCTCACTGCTTGAGAATCTGGGAGGGGAGTAGATTGATGATATAACAAAATTTGTACAATAATGTTCGACAGAAATATTAGTTGCTTGTAGGTGATCTTCACAAATGTTGTCAAGAATATAGTGCTTGAGCCTCGACTTTATTAGAATTGCTGATCCACCGCATGCTCTCTCTCGGGTCCTTTGAATCAAATAAGGTGTAGGCATTGATTTTGAAAAGGCTTCTCGAAGTCAAATGAGTCTCAGAAACCAACATTATATCAATATTTTTTTCCGCAAGGAAGTGCTCGAGTTCAGTTTTGTGTTGGCGAATGCCGTTTGCGTTCCAGAAACATATTTTTAACGTGTTCATGGCTTATTAACTAATGCTTGAAGCAGTGTATTCTGCATTCGCAACATTTCTTGCATCATGCTACTCATATTTGTTGTAAAATTTTTTATATTTTGCACCAGACTATCATTAGTAGCTTCATGGTGATTAAAATTAAAGCTAGAGTTTGTATTTGTCGAATTATTTGGCGGTGATACTTTTTGCGCGGGAATAGAATTTGTCTTAACAGTATCGGCATACGATACTCGTGAAGTAATTGGTTGGCTCATTTGAGGAAAAGTGGCGAAGTAAGCGTTGGCTGATTGAGCTGGAGGTAATTTAGGTTTTTGTCCCATAGTCTGTTTAACGAAAGAATATACAGGACATCCCCTGTAGTTAGCGGTGTGATTACGTCCACAAATACTACGTTTTTTTTCTGCTTGATCTTTTGGCTTACTACAGCTAGCTGTACCGTGCAATTCACCGCAGATAACAATAGGTAATTTGCAGTATGTTTTTGTGTGGCCATATTCTTGACAATTATGGCACTGTACGGGTCCTGAACGCTTGTGTGGTTCTTCAACTGCGGTATAAAATATATTTTAAGGTATAAATTGGATTGGTCTCATTTTTTCTCAATTTTATATCATATGGCTCAAGTTCAACGCGAAATAGAGGTTGGGGGATCCTCTGTTTAATATGTTTGATAAATTTTTTACCTTACCTTTACTCATATAGAGTATCCTCAATGGCACTTTGCGGTTTTTTGTTTGTTTGTTGCTATGTAAAAAATATTTTTAAAGCAAATAAAGCTTATTTGTCAAAGTCAATATGTATGTATTACGAATATTTTTTTTTGTATGATTTTTGTTTTTGTTGTTTTTTGTTTCGTATGTATGTATGTAAAAAAACACCGCTATGACGTCTGTTCACTATAAAGGTTCAACAAGAACTGAATAGTTAACGACAAATTCCCTTAGCACGGATTGAGGAGTTTGTAGGTTAACTAGGTAGAGCTAAGTATTTTACCACTTTAGACATGACTAGCTCATTTTATCAAATTAACTTAGACCAGGAATCTGACTTTGTTTTCAACTAGAAACAGACAGTTTCAATATACTCGATTGCCTTTCGGTTTAAAAATATCGTCGATTAGTTTTTAGAGAATTCTAACAATAGCTTTGAGTGGTTTAATCGCCAAAGCATTCCTATATGAAGATGACGTCATAGTATCTGGTTGTAGCATACAGGATCATCACCAAAATTTGATGAAAGTTTTTAAAAGGTTAAGAGCAAATGCTGTTTTTTGAAAAGAGAAGTAGTATATTTAGGTCATCTTATAACCGATGAAGGAATACGTAAAAATCCCAATAAACACAACGTGATAAAGAACACAAGATACTGATAAAGTCAGAAAATTTATTGCTTTTTGTAATTACTACAGGCATTTTGCCAAAAACTTTGCTGATATAGCAAAAGCACTAAATATGTTATTAAAAAAGAATATACCCTTCATATTTGATTCCAATTGCCAAAAATCGTTTGAGACCCTTAAAACTAAATTGATTAACACTCCGATATTACAATATCCCGACTCTGAAAGACCGTTTATATTGACTACAGATGCTTCCAATTTTGCACTTGGAGCGATATTATCACAGGGCAAAATTGGAAGCAATTTACCGATATCCTATGGGAGCAAGACATTATCTAAACATGATTTAAACAAACCAGCTATTGAAAAAAACTTTTAGATATACATTGGGGAATAAATTTCTTTCCTATCTTTATGGGAGAAAATTCCACGTAATAACTGGCTATAGACCATTAGTTTCGTTATTCTCACATAGGCATCCATCGTCTAAAATGACTCGAATCAGGATGGAATTGTGTGACTATGATTTCGAAACATTGTATAAGAAAGGAAGTATGAATATAAATGCAGATGCACTATCGAGAACAGTAATAAACAGTGACATGTTAAAATTTAACAAAAACCAAAGGAAATATTAGCCATAACATGAAGCATGAAAAATAACTTGAATGCACAAAATAACGACGAGAATGAAAACGGGATTACCACTAAAAAGCCTGATCAAGTTTTTATATGGGAGTGTACGTCGATGTCAGACGTAAAAATTATAAGAAAACTACGATATGAAGTACAAAATAAAGTAACTAAAATTCAGATTCTAATAACCGATGTAATTGTAGTAATTAGGTGCAGTGATAATCCAACGGAAATACAATTATCCTTGGAGAAGCTTTTACCACGAATGCTATCCCTGGGTATAGAAAAATTAGCTTTAAATAAAAAGGATATAATATTTGCAACAATGCCAATTGAACAATATAAGAAAACATTTAACAAGTTCACAAGAAATGAAAATGAAAATTTAAAAATTTTAATATATAGGGAACCCACAAGAGTAATTGATAAAAGTCTACAACAAAGCCTTATAGAAGAATATCACAATTCAATCATAGGAGGACATTTAAGAGTTCGAAAAACGGCATTGAAACTAAAACAAAGATACATATGGAAAAACATGAGTAAAATGGTCAAGAAACATATATTAGACTGAAAAGAATGCAAGATAAACAAACAAACAAAACATACAAAAGAAAAATTAATCATGAAAGATACCCCAGGAACCAGTTTTAAAGTAGTGTCAATAGACACTGTATCAATCAATTCAGATATATACTAACTATGCAAAATGATTTAACTAAATATATAATAGCTTGTCCTATTGAATCAAAGGATGCAAAAACAGTCTCAGAAACTTTAGTCGAACATTTAATTTTAATATACGGAAATTTCAAAATACTTAAATCAGACAAGGATACTGAGTTTTTAAATGAAGTAATGTCGGAAGTATGCAAACTATTGAAAATACAACATGTTTTCATTACACCTTATCATCATGAGACTCTTGGCTCGATAGAAAGAAACCAGAGAGTACTAAACGCATTTTTGTAAAAATGATGAATGGGACAAATGGATCCCATATTTTTGTTTTGCCTATAATACTACACCACACGTAGATACGAACTACACACCTTTTGAACTAATATGAAGAAGATTTCCAAACATACCGAGTAACGAATTTACAGATTTTAAACCAATATATAATGTAGATAAATATTTACAAGAATTAAGAGTAAGGTTACAAATTTCTTTAAAAAGTGCCAGAGAATTACTGGAAATAGCAAAAAAGAAAGGCGTTTCATAATAATAACTAGAGATTTGCACGTGAGCAGTTTTTGACTCACGACACGCACGCTCACGCAGAAAAATATTTTACTCACGCACTTTCACGTACGAATGATTTTGAAAATTTTCACGATCACGCACGCTTACGAAAAATATATAATTAATTTTTTTTGTTTGTTGGTTGAAAAATATGTACATAAATACGTATGTATGTATGCATTATGTTTGCAGGCCCATTCTATTTTCAATATACTGTGCCGCAAACCAATAACCAACCGACGGTATGTATGTACATATATCAGAGCTGGCTACCGATAGAAACACGAGAGTAATGTATTCGCGTAAGTGTATTCATTTGTATAAGAAGCCGATTGATGTTCGGCACTCTAGTGCTACTTTGGCCAACTCAGACATACAGTGTTGTGCCATATTATTAGACCCATACTAAAAATAAAGTTAATATTTATGCACGATGGAGCTCCGTGCCATAAAGCTAAGACAGTTAGTAAGTATTTAGCCGATAAAAATATCACTGTGCTTGACTGGCCTGGTAACGCGCCAGAAATGAACCCAATTGAGAACGTATGGGAGTTGATGAAAAGGGAGATCAGTAAGGCGACAGTTACCACCAAACAGGAGTTAATAGAGAAGCTAATAGACGTTTGGCATGAATACCTCCAGGGATAATACTGTTATTAGTTATATATATATATTAATTACATTATTAAATGAAAAAATCTAACGAAATTCAATTAATTTTATACACTAAGATCCCATAGGTAACAAACAAAATAAAAAATAGCACTAGAGTCTACTAATTAAAAAAAAAATAACAGTAACAACCAAATAATAGAGTATTTTCTTTGGGGATAGTAGAATTCAACAAGTCTTTAGTACACCTTACCATCATGAGACTCTCGGCTCGATAGAAAGAAACCACAGAGTACTAAACGAATTTCTTTTAAATTTTTGTACGATGAATGGCACAAATGGATCCCATATTTTTGTTTTGCCTATAATACTACACCACACGTAGATACGAATATACGAATTACACACATTTTGAACTAATATTTAGAAGATTGTCAAACCTACCGAATAACCAATTCACAGATTTTAAACCAATATATATGTAAATAACTACTCACAATAATTAAGAGAGAAGTTATAATTTTCTTTAAAAACTGCCAAAGAATTACTAGATACCAAAAAAATTTCAATAGAAAGAAAAACCAACCTCGATACCGGGGTCCATACAAGATAGTAGAAACTAAAGGAGTAAATTCTATCCTAAATCTAGGAAATACTCTCAAAGAATTTCATAATAATAACACAAAAAATAAATAAATAATTATATATATAAAATTATAAGTATATATATAAAATTATATAAATATAATATTTAATTAATAATTTTATATAATATATATAAAATTAATTTTTCAACAAAAATGTAAAATGTTTTTCTTAAGGTTAGGGTATAGAATATTCTATAATCTACCAATATTGTTTTATTATATTTTAAGTTATCACTCAAATTACAATAAAATTTTACTCATTGGAAATAAACAATAAAACTTGTTTATGTAAAACAACAAATTAATGAAGTATATACTAAGGGCTAATAAATCAGTGCAAGTTAATCTCTATTTTCGGTTTAAAATGTGTTTAAACTAGCAAACCTATAAATCAATACAGTATTTAAACCATCTGTAAACGCATAAAATTGGGCGTTTAAACTACTAATACAGGCCATATGGTTTTGTTACTTACAGACCATATGTTTTGCATTAAAAGAGCACTCAACTTTTTGCCAAGTTTCTAATTTTTCTTCAGATCTTGTTCGATCTGTTTTCTTACACTCTATTATTCTTTTATACTATTCTACTTCGCCAAGCATAAAAGTAAAATTTGGCGACCTTTAATTAAAATTTTTTAACTTTTTCGCATTTTTGATTGTGCAATGAATTGATAGCCTGCTGCCAAAGAGCTGCTTTTTGACATTTTTTCTAGTGCTGCCACAATATTATTTTTTAAAATACAAATATAGTTCACTGATTTACTCCTGTTTACTCCTACATATAAATTTGAGTTTAGTTTAACTAAACCAGCGTTTAAACTTTGACTGATTTATTAGCCCTTACAAACATTAATTGTATTTATTTTGTAAGGATACCGTTATTTTAAGTAAAAATATAAGGATATTTTGAGAATCAAGCCTTCAAATCAGCTGAATTTTTATTTTTATAAAAGCATTCATCTACTTTCAAATTTTTACAATTCGCATATAAATTTGCCAAAAAAAAAATTAGACCAGTGGCGTTTTTCCGCGCCGGTAGACAGGCTATAGCCAAGTAAAAATTATACACTACTCATTACAATATGTCCCACTAAACAAGGCGGTCATGCTAACTTATTTCAATAAAACTCGGTAACGGTTCGTTCGGTTTTAATAAATTAAACACCAAAGGATGCAAATTATAGTCGATTTTCGGAGTTATTAAAAAATTAGTGACAAAAACAATTTTTAATGCAAAAGTAAACTTTTTTATAGGAAAGCAAAATATGATGTAAGTAGAGAAAATTTGTGCAAAAATCGTGTCTTTATTCACAATTAAGGCAGGTAACCTACTTTGACAAACATTGTGTAATAGAGTTATCCGTAACACATTTGCACCTTGTCATTCATTCAATTGCAAAGTCATGTAGTGTGGAATAGTGTGGTAGACGATAAAAGTCCTACCTACCCGATTGTAGCCGGCGCACAGTGGTTCAGAATCGTTTTTCATCGGCCAAAACTCTGTAACTTTTGAAAAAATGAAGATTAAAAAAAAAAATTTTCGTGGATAGATAACATCTTAAGCTTTTATCCAGTTTTAGTTTCATTAAAATCAGTACAGTGGTTGTGGAGAAATTTAAGGTTAAAGTTGAACTATCAAAATTATTTTAATTTGCTTAGAAATGCGCGCTTTTTATTTTTTTATTTTTGTTGAAAAAAGGCCTTATAATGAAACTTAAATCATTTTTATAAAAACAACAACGTAAGTTTTTGAAAATTTAATACATAAGCCTAGTTTTTTCAGTCATAAATAGCTTATAGACTCTTGGTTATTTGAATATATATATATATACATAAGTATGTAAGACATGTGCAGACATAAATAACTGAACAGTTTCTACTAGATAAATATCTTCAAGACACTGAATTAAAAAAAATACTTAAAACCCTACTTAAGAGAATCATAAAACTAGTTTAAAATAATTAAATATCACTTATAGCACAAATTACCTGTTAATATTTACTGTCTTATTCATAAAAAATATTTCAGGTTTATCAAGCGGTTATTTGACATATTTCTATGTGAAATTTGTCAAATAAACCTGTAATAAACCTGAAATATTTTTTATGAACTAGACCGTTAAAATATAATTAGGTATCATAAAGCCCTTACGCTAAGTATTACGAGTATATAATGAGAGATTTTTCCCAAAATCTGGCTATTAGATTTTTCTTATGATGGACTTATGAGAAACTTTAACCATAATTCAAAACTAAATATTAGTACCTGAAGAAATGTTAATCTATGGATATATCATAGATATTTATATTTGACCTCTTTTTATACAATGCACAAAACACTTTAGAAACACGTTATTTTAATATCATTGATTAAATATTAATATTTTTATACTTTATTTCACTCAAATAATAGTATATGCAAATTATAATTATTATTCATTTGGCTGGAATATTGCTTGCAAATATTCATTATTCAGTTCTGTATTAATTCTGTCGTGTAGCAGTCCCCTAGCTTCGGCTTCCACTTTCGTTAGTTGTTTTTGTGATCACAATTGGAAAAGTAAACTATCTTTAATGTTTTCACATCCGATTTCTTCATTTATATTTTTCAGTTTTCGCCTCTTATATCTATCGCTACACTTATCTAGCGATTTTTGTGGTGTTCCTCCACTGTTTCTATCTGTAGTTTTAGAAGTTATCTGGATAGTAAGTTTACCTTGTAACCATTTTGCAAAGCACATATTGAATTTACTTTTATTCCAATCAGCTTCCTTGTAGCGTTTTTTTAAATTTTTGACAAAAGCAGATACATTTTTTGTTAATCCAACTCTGTTTCACTGCTGTAATAATTTATGTTTAATTTTCTATGAAAGTATCGTGTTTCCTAAAACGCTATAAAGTAAAACTTGCAAAGATTGATCAATATTTTAGAATCAAATATTTTAATGAAATTTATTTTTATTTCCAAATTATTGTCCTTTTACTCAATATAAAATTTTTAAAGCTAATCTAGGTTACCTACTTAAATTCTCAATTTTCGAATGAAATTAAGTCCTCCGCTCGCTCCTTCTTTATTTTCTTTCAGGTAAGCTTGAAAAGACCTTCGAAATTAACGTGAGCTTATAGCTATATCTTCCCAGCAACCTGTCTACCTAACCTAGTATTCAAAAATCAATTAACTATACAAAATTACAGGAAAATAATCAACATAATACGTTTTGCTACCTGCCATTTGTACTTATGATTGTTTATTTGGAGTGTGCCGTATTCGGTTTTAAATATAAATCTCTATTTTTTTAATTCAAAGTTATGTATATAATAGTAAGTTTCCTATTGTTATTTTTATTTTGTTCAGGTAGAACGGCATTTACATGATTTCTAAGGTAGATTTTCTAGTAATTTGGGTAAAAATTTTTGTTTATAAATTTTGAGTATTTTTATTAAAATAAAAAAAGCGTTCCACAGGCGGGTCGTGGCGTTACGGTTTTTTGATCCCTAATGATCTTTAAAAGTTATACACTACTAAACTTTAAGTTTTACGGAAATATGGGGGATTAAAATTTCTTACATCGCACTCTAACTACAAAATATACAAGGTGTGCACATATCATTTCTTAAAAAGAACAGCTTACCCAACACAACAAAAAAGACCGCAGCCCTTTATCGATAATAGTTTTCGAGAAATTGTAATTTACTTCAGATAAAATATGAGAAATTTTTTTTTGTTTTTTTTTTCAAATTAACATAAATTTAAATAAATAAACCAATAAAATACTTCTGGTTTATTTAGAGCGCAGCGAGGAGCTCTTTTGAAAGCAGTTTATTGATTAAAATTTACTTACAATTTTGGTCGGCTTATATACAGTGATAAACAGCAGATAAAACTTATAAAATAAAGCGATCTACTAAATAATAGTTAATTTTTTGTGTTATATTAAATTTTAATTTATATAATGGAGCCGTTTATGCGCAAAATTTTTGCCTTTTGTCATAATAAATACGTATTTAATATTCCAATTTCAGTTTTTTATTTAAATAAGAAAATCTCAAAAACGACGTAATGGAATCAATATGCGAACAGATTTTGATTCAGCCTAGTAAATTCCATTAAAATCACATAATGATGTTTTTGCTCCCGACTATTTTTCTTTTCTTGCTGGACAGTGTAATTTTAAACTTTTATTAAACGTCCGTCAGCTCTCCTACTACTAAGCTAAACATATTCTTTTTATTACAGAAAATTTGATCTGAAGGGTAGTACGGTAGATCGAGAAGCTTCAGAAAAAGAATTAGAAAAGCATTTACCTACATATAAGGATAATGATTTCATGAAACAAAAAGTCCGAATTGAAATTGGAGAAGGGGCAAAATCCAAACTAATGGATATTTTAGCCAATGATGTTGAACTACTTACAAAATTGCATATAATGGATTATTCCTTACTAGTTGGCATACATGATTGTGTAAGAGCTGAGGAAGAAGCTCTGCAGGGCGAAAACAGTCAAACTGGTGGCGGTCCTGGTCGTAGTGAAAACAGTGAAAGTGAAGAGTGTGATAGTGGCGAACGGTATTTTTTCCATTTAAATATCTTGTTACTAGTGACAATGACCTTATATATTTTAAAATAGATGGACTTATAACACACCTCCTGACTCGCCTAGAGGTGCTCAATATAAAGAAGTTGTCTACGAGGTTGATATGTACGCTATTCCCAGTACTGAAGGTAAAATGAAAATTAAATTAAATTTCATATACCAAAAACCACAATGTTTATTTGTAAAAAATACAGAAAGACGAGAAATATATTTTATTGCAATAATCGATGTTCTTACTCAATATGGTGTTAAAAAACAGGTGAGTTTCTTCTTTTAAGAGTTCATTCTATTTACTTAAACTAAGTACATAATTATGTATGTATATATATGCCAACAGCCAAGGCTGGCAACAGAAACTATCTCAATATATTACATTGAACGAAATATAATTGTTATGTCGCGTATTACTAATGAGCAGGAAGATTGTTATTTTATCGAACGTCAATCAAACTTTTTTTTAAATAAAACTATTAACTATCAAAATGTTATCAAGAGTGCAAGGTAGTCCTTGCGCATTTTTTAATATTTTCTGTGCATTAATATGCCAGGGATTATAAATACATATACATATATGTATGTACATTAGAGTGGCAGTAAGTTGTATGGATATTTTATTTTATTTTTTATATTCTCCCCGCAAATCGGTTCAATTTTATGTAAAAAAAATACAAAAAATTTCATAGCGATAAGTTGAAATATATGAAATATGAATATGAAATAATTTATTAGATATAAGTTCTTATATTATATGCTTAATATAAATAATTTTCATATAAATATAATTTTGGTGTATATAATTTTTGATATTTTGTTGGTTATTTCCTTCATTATTTTCTAAAATATTAATTTTAGCCAAACACTTTCTTTAAGGCTAATGTTGTTGACTAGAAGCGCTAAAATATTGCCATATAAAAGATAGTCATATGCAAACAAAATACATTGAATAAATGGGATTGAAGGCCACTTTGAGGGGCGGACGCACCCCCTAAAACACAACTTATCGCTATGAAATTTTTTGTATTTTTTTTTACATAAAACTGAACCATACATTGCTTAAAGACGGTTATCAGATCTTACAATATTGTTAGTAAAATGTGCTAAAAATTTCTTACAACCGTATGAACTGGCAATTTTTGTCTGACATCGTTGCAAGAAAAAGCATTCTCAGTCTTGCGAGACTAGCCGTTGACAACAAATTGTCAGACATCCTACAATCGTGTGAACACATTGTAAAATTATTGCCAGATATTTGTCAGACATTTTAATATTGTCAGATGTGCGTAGTTTTTGCATCTGACACTAGTGTCATTGTAAGAGAATTCTTTCTATGGGGAACACTGCACACGCTTGATTTTAAAGAAAAAATATATAATGCAATATATAAGGACAAAATTATTGTAATGCTTCTTTATGGTCCATAATAATTTATGTTTTCACTTGTTACATTTAACACAACCACAAAGGATTAATTTCAAGAATTTCTAAGAAATGCATTGGAACGCATAATAACAGATGTGACAATTTTTGCATACGAGAACCGTGTGAACTGACAACTTTTCGACTGACGAGTTTGTCAGATGAATTTATTGTCATACAACCGTCTGGCAATAAATTGTTAGACTTTCTAACAATTGTCTTGTGCTGACAATTTTTTTTTCTCAGTACATTGTCAGCATTTTCAGATATGTCAAAATTGTAAGATCTTACAATCGTCTGTACATAGCTTAATGAAAAACTGTTTGATTCAGACACGTATTTATTAAGGTAAACAGTTTCACTCATAACTAATAGTGTTGTAGTGAACTAAATAAAGAATTGAAGACTTAAAAAATTAACATTTGCATTAACTGTTTTTTGTTAACATTAATTGCGTGTGAACGGCTGATTTTTTTGTAGTACTGGATTAAGGGGTTTCATAGGTTTGATGTTTTTTGTATGTGTGTATATGCCGATGGGAAAATCATGAAAATTGCTTTTCCTAATGCCGACAGGAAAATCGTGAAAATAAATTTTCCTAATGCCGACGGGAAAATTGTGAAAATGAATTTTTTCAAATGCCGACGGGAAAACACGATTATTTTTTTCTACTGCCGACGGGCAAAACGGGAAAATTATTTTTTTTGAAATGCCGACGGGAAAACATGATTATTTTCTTTTTTAAATGTGGACGGGAAAAGATGAATATTTTTTCCGTAATGCCGACGGGAAAACGTGAAAATAATTATTTATAACGCCGACGGGAAATTTTTGGGTGTGTCGAGCTTTGAGAATTGAAGTCTGGCTCTAATTGGTGGGGGCGGTGTGCTGTTGAAATATGTTACCGTATTAATTCGGGGGCGTATCTGTCTGTAGGAGTTTAAGCCAAACTGCGATTGGCGGGCTAGCAGGGTGTTGTTGTAATATGTATCCGTGGGAATCTGTGTGCATGTATGTATGTCTGGGAATTTATGGCTGACCGTGATTTGGTGCCTTAAAATATTATCATAGGTCTGAACTTCCGTAATCCTAGTATGTGTTTTATATTGGAAGATGTGATTGCTTTATATTTTGTCAAGCTTAAATTTGTCCAGTGTTAAAGTCTGTCTGTCAGAAATTTGTTTATATTTGGTGAAATATTAATTTCAGATTTTGTGAAATTCTATGGACGATCGTGGAAAATTTGTATGTGTATGTGTGCGTGGGATAGAGTTTGTCTGTCTGTGATAAGTTTGTTTATTTAAGTACATTTCTTTGACTGAGCGGCTTTTCAAGCATCAGTGCATTGGGGGACAGTTTGTATATTTTCATGATGTAGATATGTAAATGTGATCTTTAAGATCTAATAAATACTTGAGCGTGGGTAAGAAATTTGATAATATGTGTACATACATATCTACAAATTGATTTTATGTATGTACGTTTGTACATACAAATAAGTGTTTGGCTCCCTGCGCTTCGTTTTTCCGTGTTTTGCGCATGGTTATGCAACTCTTCCTTCAACCTGATCATCTGGCGATGTATTTCGACTCTCTGGTACTTTGTACGATGTTCACTATGCAGTGTTGCCTCTATGAAAATTATTTCTAACAGTTAAAAACCCGTTTTTGCTAATTTTGTTTTCAAAATTGCTAGAGCTGTTTTATTCCATTATTTATTATTATTTAATTTATCTATTATTTAATTAATTTCAGGTTAAAATTTGTAAAAAAAAAAAAAACTAAAAGACATAAAAACTTGCGGTTTGCGGCATTTGAAAGAGTGTCTTTTTTCCTTAAGAATCACTCAAAAAGTAAAAAAAAAATTTTTTCGGCGCAGAGGTCCCTTTTCGTGGAGCAGGTCACATATATTTAATTTCAATTTGTTTAAAGTTGATGTAGCCTATATAGCCGACGTTAGAAATATTTTCATATAACATTTTTTCCAACCATCGGTTTTTTTTCTTTACCTTTTACATTTATTTTAGAACATCTTGCATTGACTTTGGCAAACATTTTGAAATGACACTGATCTAACAGTCGAGCTTAGGTGATGATAGTTTTTTTTTGTTAGCCAGTTTGCTTGTTTTACTTTTTTTAATTTTTTATTGATAAACATTTAAAATCAAAAGGGAGTTTAATGATGAAATTGTTATAGTCATTACTGTTGAGAACATCCGCTACTTCTTTTGCGATGAAATAATTCGAATTAGTTTTGAAACCTTGCACGTCTATTAAACCATTTTTTCATCCACATTACTTAATTTATAAGACTTTCCGGACTCTATTATTCGATCATCAATTAAAATGTAGTAACCTGAGTTCTTTGTGTATTTAAGTACACATAACTATATGTACATATAGTACAGTCGTAACTATATGTACACTTTAGGCGAGATCTCGCTCATCCTTTTTGGGTGTTTCTTTATGAAAATGTTGATTCCAATTTATGAAAGGATGTTTTTCACACTGTGTTTCATAAACACCAACTGAGATTTCGTGGTCCATAATCTTTTTTTAAACTTCTTGAATTTTACAAAATGTTGTTTGAGATAAAGAGTTATAACATTTAGAATCTTTTGCATGAAATATTTTATGTTGTAGAAAAATTTCCTGACATAAAAAATTTCATATTTTTAACATTATTCTATTTTATTGAAATCGTAAAAATATATCCAAAAATATCGCCAAAGAGTTCAAATATCGCCAAGTAAATCGCCACTCGCTATATCAAATTTTTTATCGTCAAAAACAATTTTTTGTCGCCACGTTTGGCGAGAGATATCGCCATGTCTGACAACACTGCTTCCGACATATGTTTTGAAGAAATGTGTAAATTTTAGTGAACTTTCGCGTGTAAAGTTAGAAGTTAATATTACTTTATTTTAAAATTAAAAAAAGATTCTGTGCCGCATATACCACTTTTCTTCATTTATTTTCAAAAAGTATCTTTTTGTGCTCCATTAGTATACTTTATGCTGTGAATTGAGAATTTTGTTTATTTTTCTTGCTGTCAGAGAAATAAGTCGATCGTTTAACGCCGACCAAAAAGCCGCCACCGTAATATTTTTAACTATCGATCCGCTTACACGCTAACACAAGAAATAAAAGTATGTAATTGAAGTGTATTTAATATAAAAAATAAAATTAAATGATTTTTATTATACTCAAACATACATAATTAAAGTTTCTTTTATTTTATTTTAGTGTTTAATAAGTTTATATTATAACATTTAATCGACAGCTGCGTCTGGGTATGATGTTTTAGCTCAACAGTCGCCGTCTTTTTTTATTATTAATTTCTTATAGAAATGAAGCAAAACAAGAGTTAACTTTACTTCGCATATTTTTGTATGAAGACGCATACGCCAAACTATGGCATGTACAGCAAAACTATACTTATTAAACCTTAAAATAGTTGAATTGGAGCAAAATGAATGCTAAATATCTCAGAAACCATAATTAATTTTGTTTTGGATTCAGAAAGGTGATATTCGAAATATATATACCCCATACCTAACTAATTTTTTTAAATGGTCGGTGGGTCAATCCATGTTTGTTTTATCCAAGTGAAAATAAAATAGAAATCAAAGTTGAAATAAAAGTTAAAAAATTAAAAGTGGACCAAATAGGGTTGGATTGAAAATATCACGCAATTGTTGCTACGACTATGAAATTTCTGAAAGTTTCTTAAAATTTATTGTCACAAAAATCACAGCTATGACAGAAACAACAATGAAGTTAATGATGATGATCTGAATTTTTAATTAAAAAATTACCTACATACATACATTTGTATATCGTTCTTAATTGTTGTGTTCAGTGTTTTGTTTGCTTCTTGAGTACCTGAAGAAAAATTATTTGATTTATTGCTTTGATTTATTATTTTTAATTTTATGTGCTTTAAAATTTTTTCCCGATTTACTGGAAAAAAAATTTACTATGAATTATCTTCTTATTTTTGTTTGATACTCATTATTTTTGCATTCGATCTCGCTTAGCCATTTTTTTGCTGGTTTTTAGCCATTTTTTTTGTCCACATTTAGCCATTATTGGTGAAAAAACTCTGGCATCACTGCATATCATAGAGAGCCAAACTCTATCCCACGCACACAACACACACACAAATTCCTCATGATCGTCCATATAATTTCACAAAATCTTAAATTAATATTTCTCCAAATATAAAAAAATTTCTGACAGACCGACTTTAACACTGGACAAATTTAAGCTTGACAAAATATAAAGCAATCTCATCCTCAAATATGAAAAACATACTAGGATTAGGGAGTTCAGATATATGATGATATATTATATCACCAAATGTCGATATGGAAAGCAATTTATATCTACGTACATATAAACACTAGCAAGAGAAAATCACATACACACACATACTAGAATTCATCTACGAAAAATTCCAACTATTTCAACAACACCTCGCTCCTCACAAATCGCGGTCAGGCTTAAATTCCTACATATATACATACACACACATTCCTAGAGACATACAAACACTCAAATTCGTACAGATACATATTACAACAACTCCCTCACCCACCCCAAATCAAGGACACCCTTAAACTCCTACAGACATACATACACACACACATACCATCTATCACAATAACACCCCCATCCACCTCAAATCACGATCAGCCTTAAACTCTTACAGACATACATACACACAGATACATTACGTGAACAACCTCATCTCGCCCCTCACGCTCACAAATTTCTAGAGTTACATATTACAACAACAGTTACATATTACAACATCCTCACCTATCCAAATCACGGTCAGCTTTAAGTTCCCACAGTCTAGCAACAGTCATAACTTTCCCGTCGGCATTAGAAAAAAGCATTTTCATGATTTCCCCCGTCGGCATTTGAAAAAAAAATAATTGAGACAATTTTTTAAATCATTATTGGCACGTCACAAATATATGTTCACTTGGCAATCTCAGTATATGAAATACTGGAAAGTAAAATCAACTGTAGAAAGCAAAAACAATGTAACATAATATCTACTACAATAATACTTACATGTATGTACCGACGGTACATCGAATAAGTAAAAAATAATTAATGTGATGATGGTAAAAGATAAGCAAGAATAGTTAAATATACTAAGTTAGAGTGATATAACTTCATGCTAACCTGGATAGAAAATTAAAAAACGGATAAAACAGAAAATTTTTAGTGATACTTGCAAATTATGTATTTACCAAAGGTAAATCAATAATTGTATACACAATATAATCATTTCTCATGTTCCATTTCATTGAAAATTTGCGTTAAGTAGCTGATGTTAATAAGAATCTCTACCCCAGTAGATAGACTTGGGTGCTGATGAAGTGCGTGGCTGCACAGAAAAATATCGGTATTTCCCCCAGCTAATAAAGTCTAATTTAATTTTTCTTCTCTTCTTTAGAAACTCAGATTAATTGATAAAAATATTTCATTCAACAAGAATTGAAATTACTGAACTTAAGCCCGACTAAGAAATTATTTCTAAAAAAAAATTATTTTTACGTTTTCTCGTCTGCATTAGAAAATCATACACATATAAAAAGCTCAAACCTATAAACCACATTAATGTATTCCTACAAAATATTCCACGCACAAATTCCCACGGTCATACATACATACACTTAATATAAACAAAAAACAATTAATGTAAACAAAAAACATTTAATGTAAACAAAAAAAAAAACGCCTAATGTAAACAAAAAAACAGAATTCTCAAATTTCACAAAAATTTTAAAGAATTTCTAGAAAATTTGCACTGAAAATCGCAAATTTCACACAAATTTTAAAATTTCAGTCCAGAATTTTTAGAAATTTTCCAGAAATTGCACAATTTCATTGTACGCCGAATGCCCATTCCCCTACTACTTATATCAAAAAATGTATCACATAAGAAGATGTAAAAACAGATTTTTTGTTGTTGTGTGGTGAGGTAGGTTTATAAGGACCAAGTTAAATGAATTGCTGATTTTTGATTTAGTATTATGTTAGCACTTCTGCTGGCTTAGTCCAGCATTGCCGATTGTGAGAATTAAAGAAGTTTTCTTTCACAGTCTAAATTAGTTCTGATTTATTAATTAAAAATTCAAAGCTTAAATACTAAATTTATCCTAAGTAAGCATAATTTTTAAATACAAAGAGTTTTGATAAAAAAAAAAACAAAAAGTAACCATTTACTTGCAACAATAACTTGTAAAAAATACCTTACATTTTGATACATTATTAATAAGTCAATGAAATAAAAGAAAATACATTGTTGATAACAATTGAAAAATATAAATGCAACGTCTGCAATTCGATACATTGGCTTATTAATAAAATAAAAGAAAGTACATTGTTGATAACTTAATTAAAGTGTGACCAAAAAGTATGCACACACTACAGTTAGCTAAGCGCGTCTAGATGAATTTTGTCGCTGCTTAGCATAAAAAAATAATTTTGGTTTACAAAACGATTAACAAACAAATTTCTAAATCTTTTGTTAACCAAAATTAAATGTCAAATAAATATACTTTGGTAGTCTTATATTTTTAAATTAATTTAACTTTAAATATCAGAAATTTGTAAACTTTTTATCATTAAAATATTAATATTATTTTTATATTTATATTTCTAGGCTGCCAAAGCTGCAAAGACGGTAAAGTACGGCAGTAATGTTGATGGTATTTCAACCTGTGATCCTGATCAGTATGCCAAAAGATTTCTTGAATTCATGGATAAAGCCATAGAATAACTTATAACATTTACCTAATTATTAATATTTATAACTATTTACTACATAATAAACAAAATAATACTTGCTAAACAAATACATACATATACATATGTATATATAGTTAATGTTTTTTTAGTTTTCGATGTTTTTATAACTTTCTGTTGAGGTACACAGCTGGAAAATAAATAAATAATCCCAATTTGCTATTTTACTTATTCAGTAAAATATTTTTTATTAAAAAAATTTTAAATTTATTATTGAGAGTTAGCTGGATCTTATACGCATTTCACTGTTGCTAATTCAGATCATCAGGGAACCTTTTCCAATAAGTATTCAAATCTTAAATCTAGATATGAAATAATTATATATATAATAATTATATGGAATAATTATTTGGAAAAACACAAATACAAATATAAAAAATATATAAAATAATTAAGCTATTTAAAACTTGATAAAAACATCACATGAATAAATTCGCAAAGAAGAATGGTACTAATGTCACCTGCAGCTGTCAGTATGCCAGCATTGCCATAATACCATACCATTTTACAACATATTAACTTCAATGTTACCATATTTAATTTAAATTAAATAATATTTTTATTTTATTCCATATGGAGAAATTAAAGAATATTTTAAAGAATTAGAAAGATTAGAAAAGAATATAAAAAAGAGCTAGTATAGAATTTATTCCACTGAGTATAAAACAGAAAAATCATCGCGACTAAAATATATAAAAGAAAAAATTTAGAAATTGTATGAAAAATCCTTTACCTTAAGAAGAGATACTTGTTCCCCCATTCGAATTAACAACCAAAATATTCCTCAACATTCTCAAGCGAAATACCTCGGTATACACCTTGATCGAAGGCTTACATGGAAACATCATATTGACTCTAAGCTAACTCAAATGAAACTTAAGTTAACTCAAATACACTGGTTGATTGGCAGAAATTCAACACAGCCTAGATTGCAAACTGTTAATATAAAAGTCGCTTTTGAAACCAATATGGTGCTATGGAATTCAGCTATGGGGCACTGCTTCAGCTTCCAATGTAGATAGAATCCAACGAAGACAGAACAAGGTTTTACGTTTGATAACATGGGCTCCGTGGTACATTAAAAATATACATCGTGATTTAAATATGCCACTTACTTAACAATACTCCCATCCTAATCCCATCCTAATCCCCTTGCTCGTAACATCTTGAATTTTACTGGACACATCCGTTTTAAAAAGAGGGACACTATTGCTCTAATACTCAACACTCCAGATGTAGCTCCTTGAATATACTTTTCTACTTTTTTTTCGCTTAGCACGACTTATGTATCATTAATTTAATATCACTAAGTTTATGTCCGATATTGGTCGGGCCTAATTAATTATATTTAGATTTAAGATTTGAACACTTATTGTTAGTTCATATTTGCAGATACAATAAAAAAATATTTGTACAAAAAAACATAATATAATGATATTTTCCATGTTGTAGGCGATAAGCTTACAGTAAACAATTCTTATAGCAACAAATACACAACAGATCCCACACCCATATGTATAAAACCGTAGATAAATTGCTTAAGGACGGCATAAATGAACCGTCAGTAAGTCCTTACAATTCGCCGTTGTTAGTCGTACCAAAAAAAAATCTGCGGGCAATAAAAAAAAAGTGGGACTAGTAGTAGATTTTCGAAAATTGAATGAGAAAATAGTTAACGTCTTTTTTTACATGCTTATATTTATTTATTGTATCTTAAAAAAATGAACTAACAATAAGTATTTAAATCTTAAATCTAGATATAATAATTAGGCCCAATCAGTGTCAGGCATAAACTTAGTGATAGTAAACAATAATACATAAATGTCGTATTAAGCACAAAAATATTTTCAAGCAGTTTCATCTAAAGTTTTGAGTATTAAAGGCGTAGTGTCCTTCTTTTTTAAGCGGATGGGTTCCCTAAAATTCAAGCTGTTACGAGCAATTAGGATAAGACTCGAGTTTTGTTAGGTATTTGATGCGTATTTTGCAATTTCTTCAGTCACTAGTGGCATATTTAAATCACGATGTAAATTTGAATTTTTGATGTACCATGGAGGCGATGTTATTAGTCTTAAAATCTTATGTTGCCTTCGTTGGATTCTCTCTATATTGGAAGCTGAAGCAGTGCCCCATAGCTGTATTCCGTAGCACCATATTGGCCGTCGATCAAGGTGTATACCAAGGTATTTTACATGTGAATGTTGAGGAACAACTTGGTTGTTGATTCGAATTGGGGAAAAAGTATCTCTTCGTTACCTGAGTGTTACCTGAGCACACTTCTGTTCGTTTACTTTTATTCTAAATAAGTTTAGCCATAGTTCGAGCTGGGTAATATGTTCCTGACGATATCGAGATGCCTCGTGAGAGTTTTCGTGCATACTAAGGCAGGCTGTTTCATCGGCAAATGTAGATGTATGGATATTGCTGCTCAAAGGGATATCACAAGTATAAATCAAATACAAAACTTGCCCCAGTATACTCCCCTGTGGCACACCGGATGATATAGATTTGGGTACACTCATGAAGTCTCCTTCAACAACCGTGAACTTCTGGGTAGTAATGTAACTTTCTAATAGCTTCAGAAAATTTATTGGTAGATATGATTTCAATTTTAAAATAAGGCCTTCATGCCACACTATCAAATGCCTGAGATACGTCAATACACAGGGCAGTACAATTCTTCTTTTCTTCAAATTTTCTTCTTATAAATTGAACCAATCTATGCGTTTGTTCAATAATGCTATGCTGACTTCTAAAACCAAATTCATGGTCTGGGATGCATCCACTACCAATTGGAATTGGGGACAATTTTGTCATGAGCAGTTTTTCGAAAAGTTTTGACATTGTTGATAGTAGACTTATTGGCTTGTATGATTCAGCCTTGGTAAGATCTTTGCCCGGCTTGGAAATCATTTTGACCTTGGCGAGCTTCCAGTGGTGTGGATAATACTCTAGTCGTAATATGGCACTAAAAATAAATAGAAGGATTCTAATTGCAATACGAGGCAAATTCATCAACATCTTGTTACTAATTCCATCAATACCTGGAGCTTTCTTCGGGTTGAGTTAATTAATTAGTTTCTGTACGTCAGGCAACTTAAACTTTAAGGGTCGAGGGGGTAGAGCAACTACACTCTGTAAATCAACAGCACCAGTACATGTGTTTGGGGTAAATCCAGATTTTAAATGTTTTGCAAACAAGTTACCTTTTTCAGTATAACATTTTGTATGTCCGCAGGCCAGTAAGTGGGCTCTTCACTCGAAATGACGTCTAAGACTATTTTTGAAATTGTGTTGAACAACGCCAGACCTCTATTCGTAATTAAACGCGAACCCCAGAACGTATGTTCTGCATTGTAGTCGCCAGCTGCTACGAAACAAGGCTAAAGAGATTTGTAAAAATCCTCGTATTGATTCTCACTGCTTGAGAATCTGGGAGGGGAGTAGATTGATGATATAACAAAATTTGTACAATAATGTTCGACAGAAATATTAGTTGCTTGTAGGTGATCTTCACAAATGTTGTCAAGAATATAGTGCTTGAGCCTCGACTTTATTAGAATTGCTGATCCACCGCATGGTCTTTCTCTCGGGTCCTTTGAATCAAATAAGGTGTAGGCATTGATTTTGAAAAGGCTTCTCGAAGTCAAATGAGTCTCAGAAACCAACATTATATCAATATTTTTTTCCGCAAGGAAGTGCTCGAGTTCAGTTTTGTGTTGGCGAATGCCGTTTGCGTTCCAGAAACATATTTTTAACGTGTTCATGGCTTATTAACTAATGCTTGAAGCAGTGTATTCTGCATTCGCAACATTTCTTGCATCATGCTACTCATATTTGATGTAAAATTTCTTATATTTGGCACCAGACTATCATTAGTAGCTTCATGGTGATTAAAATTAAAGCTAGAGTTTGTATTTGTCGAATAATTTGGCGGTGATACTTTTTGCGCGGGAATAGAATTTGTCTTAACAGTATCGGCATACGATACTCGTGAAGTAATTGGTTGGCTCATTTAAGGAAAAGTGGCGAAGTAAGCGTTGGCTGATTGAGCTGGAGGTAATTTAGGTTTTTGTCCCATAGTCTGTTTAACGAAAGAATATACAGGACATCCCCTGTAGTTAGCGGTGTGATTACGTCCACAAATACTACTTTTTTTCTGCTTGATCTTTTGGCTTACTACAGCTAGCTGTACCGTGCAATTCACCGCAGATAACAATAGGTAATTTGCAGTATGTTTTTGTGTGGCCATATTCTTGACAATTATGGCACTGTACGGGTCCTGAACGCTTGTGTGGTTCTTCAACTGCGGTATAAAATATATTTTAAGGTATAAATTGGATTGGTCTCATTTTTTCTCAATTTTATATCATTTGGCTCAAGTTCAACGCGAAATAGAGGTTGGGGGATCCTCTGTTTAATATGTTTGATAAATTTTTTACCTTACCTTTACTCATATAGAGTATCCTCAATGGCACTTTGCGGTTTTTTGTTTGTTTGTTGCTATGTAAAAAATATTTTTAAAGCAAATAAAGCTTATTTGTCAAAGTCAATATGTATGTATTACGAATATTTTTTTTTTGTATGATTTTTGTTTTTGTTGTTTTTTGTTTCGTATGTATGTATGTAAAAAAAACATCGCTATGACGTCTGTTCACTATAAAGGTTCAACAAGAACTGAATAGTTAACGACAAATTCCCTTTAGCACGGATTGAGGAGTTTGTAGGTTAACTAGGTAGAGCTAAGTATTTTACCACTTTAGACATGACTAGCTCATTTTATCAAATTAACTTAGACAAGGAATCTGACTTCGTTTTCAACTAGAAACAGACAGTTTCAATATACTCGATTGCCTTTCGGTTTAAAAATATCGTCGAATAGTTTTTAGAGAATTCTAACAATAGCTTTGAGTGGTTTAATCGCCAAAGCATTCCTATATGAAGATGACGTCATAGTATCTGGTTGTAGCATACAGGATCATCACCAAAATTTGATGAAAGTTTTTAAAAGGTTAAGAGCAAATGCTGTTTTTTGAAAAGAGAAGTAGTATATTTAGGTCATCTTATAACCGATGAAGGAATACGTAAAAATCCCAATAAACACAAAGTGATAAAGAACTACCCAACACCAAAAGATACTGATAAAGTCAGAAAATTTATTGCTTTTTGTAATTACTACAGGCATTTTGCCAAAAACTTTGCTGATATAGCTAAAGCACTAAATATGTTATTAAAAAAGAATATACCCTTCATATTTGATTCCAATTGCCAAAAATCGTTTGAGACCCTTAAAACTAAATTGATTAACACTCCGATATTACAATATCCCGACTCTGAAAGACCGTTTATATTGACTACAGATGCTTCCAATTTTGCACTTGGAGCGATATTATCACAGGGCAAAATTGGAAGCAATTTACCGATATCCTATGGGAGCAAGACATTATCTAAACATGATTTAAACAAACCAGCTATTGAAAAAAACTTTTAGATATACATTGGGGAATAAATTTCTTTCCTATCTTTATTGGAGAAAATTCCACGTAATAACTGGCTATAGACCATTAGTTTCGTTATTCTCACATAGGCATCCATCGTCTAAAATGACTCGAATCAGGATGGAATTGTGTGACTATGATTTCGAAACATTGTATAAGAAAGGAAGTATGAATATAAATGCAGATGCACTATCGAGAACAGTAATAAACAGTGACATGTTAAAATTTAACAAAAACCAAAGGAAATATTAGCCATAACATGAAGCATGAAAAATAACTTGAATGCACAAAATAACGACGAGAATGAAAACGGGATTACCACTAAAAAGCCTGATCAAGTTTTTATATGGGAGTGTACGTCGATGTCAGACGTAAAAATTATAAGAAAACTACGATATGAAGTACAAAATAAAGTAACTAAAATTCAGATTCTAATAACCGATGTAATTGTAGTAATTAGGTGCAGTGATAATCCAACGGAAATACAATTATCCTTGGAGAAGCTTTTACCACGAATGCTATCCCTGGGTATAGAAAAATTAGCTTTAAATAAAAAGGATATAATATTTGCAACAATGCCAATTGAACAATATAAGAAAACATTTAACAAGTTCACAAGAAATGAAAATGAAAATTTAAAAATTTTAATATATAGGGAACCCACAAGAGTAATTGATAAAAGTCTACAACAAAGCCTTATAGAAGAATATCACAATTCAATCATAGGAGGACATTTAAGAGTTCGAAAAACGGCATTGAAACTAAAACAAAGATACATATGGAAAAACATGAGTAAAATGGTCAAGAAACATATATTAGACTGAAAAGAATGCAAGATAAACAAACAAACAAAACATACAAAAGAAAAATTAATCATGAAAGATACCCCAGGAACCAGTTTTAAAGTAGTGTCAATAGACACTGTATCAATCAATTCAGATATATACTAACTATGCAAAATGATTTAACTAAATATATAATAGCTTGTCCTATTGAATCAAAGGATGCAAAAACAGTCTCAGAAACTTTAGTCGAACATTTAATTTTAATATACGGAAATTTCAAAATACTTAAATCAGACAAGGATACTGAGTTTTTAAATGAAGTAATGTCGGAAGTATGCAAACTATTGAAAATACAACATGTTTTCATTACACCTTATCATCATGAGACTCTTGGCTCGATAGAAAGAAACCAGAGAGTACTAAACGCATTTTTGTAAAAATGATGAATGGGACAAATGGATCCCATATTTTTGTTTTGCCTATAATACTACACCACACGTAGATACGAACTACACACCTTTTGAACTAATATGAAGAAGATTTCCAAACATACCGAGTAACGAATTTACAGATTTTAAACCAATATATAATGTAGATAAATATTTACAAGAATTAAGAGTAAGGTTACAAATTTCTTTAAAAAGTGCCAGAGAATTACTGGAAATAGCAAAAAAGAAAGGCGTTTCATAATAATAACTAGAGATTTGCACGTAAGCAGTTTTTGACTCACGACACGCACGCTCACGCAGAAAAATATTTTACTCACGCACTTTCACGTACGAATGATTTTGAAAATTTTCACGATCACGCACGCTTACGAAAAATATATAATTAATTTTTTTTGTTTGTTGGTTGAAAAATATGTACATAAATACGTATGTATGTATGCATTATGTTTGCAGGCCCATTCTATTTTCAATATACTGTGCCGCAAACCAATAACCAACCGACGGTATGTATGTACATATATCAGAGCTGGCTACCGATAGAAACACGAGAGTAATGTATTCGCGTAAGTGTATTCATTTGTATAAGAAGCCGATTGATGTTCGGCACTCTAGTGCTACTTTGGCCAACTCAGACATACAGTGTTGTGCCATATTATTAGACCCATACTAAAAATAAAGTTAATATTTATGCACGATGGAGCTCCGTGCCATAAAGCTAAGACAGTTAGTAAGTATTTAGCCGATAAAAATATCACTGTGCTTGACTGGCCTGGTAACTCGCCAGAAATGAACCCAATTGAGAACGTATGGGAGTTGATGAAAAGGGAGATCAGTAAGGCGACAGTTACCACCAAACAGGAGTTAATAGAGAAGCTAATAGACGTTTGGCATGAATACCTCCAGGGATAATACTGTTATTAGTTATATATATATATTAATTACATTATTAAATGAAAAAATCTAACGAAATTCAATTAATTTTATACACTAAGATCCCATAGGTAACAAACAAAATAAAAAATAGCACTAGAGTCTACTAATTAAAAAAAAAATAACAATAACAACCAAATAATAGAGTATTTTCTTTGGGGATAGTAGAATTCAACAAGTCTTTAGTACACCTTACCATCATGAGACTCTCGGCTCGATAGAAAGAAACCACAGAGTACTAAACGAATTTCTTTTAAATTTTTGTACGATGAATGGCACAAATGGATCCCATATTTTTGTTTTGCCTATAATACTACACCACACGTAGATACGAATATACGAATTACACACATTTTGAACTAATATTTAGAAGATTGTCAAACCTACCGAATAACCAATTCACAGATTTTAAACCAATATATATGTAAATAACTACTCACAATAATTAAGAGAGAAGTTATAATTTTCTTTAAAAACTGCCAAAGAATTACTAGATACCAAAAAAATTTCAATAGAAAGAAAAACCAACCTCGATACCGGGGTCCATACAAGATAGTAGAAACTAAAGGAGTAAATTCTATCCTAAATCTAGGAAATACTCTCAAAGAATTTCATAATAATAACACAAAAAATAAATAAATAATTATATATATAAAATTATAAGTATATATATAAAATTATATAAATATAATATTTAATTAATAATTTTATATAATATATATAAAATTAATTTTTCAACAAAAATGTAAAATTTTTTTCTTAAGGTTAGGGTATAGAATATTCTATAATCTACCAATATTGTTTTATTATATTTTAAGTTATCGCTCAAATTACAATAAAATTTTACTCATTGGAAATAAACAATAAAACTTGTTTATGTAAAACAACAAATTAATGAAGTATATACTAAGGGCTAATAAATCAGTGCAAGTTAATCTCTATTTTCGGTTTAAAATGTGTTTAAACTAGCAAACCTATAAATCAATACAGTATTTAAACCATCTGTAAACGCATAAAATTGGGCGTTTAAACTACTAATACAGGCCATATGGTTTTGTTACTTACAGACCATATGTTTTGCATTAAAAGAGCACTCAACTTTTTGCCAAGTTTCTAATTTTTCTTCAGATCTTGTTCGATCTGTTTTCTTACACTCTATTATTCTTTTATACTATTCTACTTCGCCAAGCATAAAAGTAAAATTTGGCGACCTTTAATTAAAATTTTTTAACTTTTTCGCATTTTTGATTGTGCAATGAATTGATAGCCTGCTGCCAAAGAGCTGCTTTTTGACATTTTTTCTAGTGCTGCCACAATATTATTTTTTAAAATACACATATGGTTCACTGATTTACTCCTGTTTACTCCTACATATAAATTTGAGTTTAGTTTAACTAAACCAGCGTTTAAACTTTGACTGATTTATTAGCCCTTACAAACATTAATTGTATTTATTTTGTAAGAATACCGTTATTTTAAGTAAAAATATAAGGATTTTTTGAGAATCAAGCCTTCAAATCAGCTGAATTTTTATTTTTATAAAAGCATTCATCTACTTTCAAATTTTTACAATTCGCATATAAATCTGCCAAAAAAAAAAATTAGACCAGTGGCGTTTTTCCGCGCCGGTAGACAGGCTATAGCCAAGTAAAAATTATACACTACTCATTACAATATGTCCCACTAAACAAGGCGGTCATGCTAACTTATTTCAATAAAACTCGGTAACGGTTCGTTCGGTTTTAATAAATTAAACACCAAAAGATGCAAATTATAGTCGATTTTCGGAGTTATTAAAAAATTAGTGACAAAAACAATTTTTAATGCAAAAGTAAACTTTTTTATAGGAAAGCAAAATATGATGTAAGTAGAGAAAATTTGTGCAAAAATCGTGTCTTTATTCACAATTAAGGCAGGTAACCTACTTTGACAAACATTGTGTAATAGAGTTATCCGTAACACATTTGCACCTTGTCATTCATTCAATTGCAAAGTCATGTAGTGTGGAATAGTGTGGTAGACGATAAAAGTCCTACCTACCCGATTGTAGCCGGCGCACAGTGGTTCAGAATCGTTTTTCATCGGCCAAAACTCTGTAACTTTTGAAAAAATGAAGATTTAAAAAAAAAATTTTTCGTGGATAGATAACATCTTAAGCTTTTATCCAGTTTTAGTTTCATTAAAATCAGTACAGTGGTTGTGGAGAAATTTAAGGTTAAAGTTGAACTATCAAAATTATTTTAATTTGCTTAGAAATGCGCGCTTTTTATTTTTTTATTTTTGTTGAAAAAAGGCCTTATAATGAAACTTAAATCATTTTTATAAAAACAACAACGTAAGTTTTTGAAAATTTAATACATAAGCCTAGTTTTTTCAGTCATAAATAGCTTATAGACTCTTGGTTATTTGAATATATATATATATATACATAAGTATGTAAGACATGTGCAGACATAAATAACTGAACAGTTTCTACTAGATAAATATCTTGTCGTGTGCACCCTGTAGCAAAACAGTACTGGTGGCAGCACTGTTTTCCTAAAGAAATGAGGGAGGCAAAGAAAATATAAGAAAGAAATAAGAAAAGGCAAAGATAACCACCGGCTGTCTTGGTCCTGCTGCAGTAAGTGCAAGGCGCAGAGAGAGACAAACCGATGGAGAATAGGATTCTGGCGGGACACAGCCATCTTTTTTTTTGCTAGAAACTTCGAGAAAGTGTGAAGAAAAAAAGATGGCGTAAGCCGACAAGGTACAAGGAAAGAATAGAGCCATTTTTGAGAGGAGTCGGTGAAAAAGTTTTAAAGAGCGAGGTTGGACAGAAACGTGGTGACACGAAAAATTAAATAAAGAAAAGTTGTTAAAAAGTGTAAAGAAAAGATTGTCAACGAGAAAGCGAACAAATTAAGACGTGTTCAGGGAGAAAAAATAGTTTCAATCGTTACATACATAAATATTGTGTAAAAAAGTATTAAAACACGAGCGCTTTCATACCAAAAAAAAACAATTTCGTGTTATAAAATCTTTCAAAAATAGAGCAATAATTATTTAGTGACCCAGCATTTAAAAGGTATTGAAAAGTGGCTTCAAAGTTTATAATTAAAAATAAAATCATAAACAAGTGGCCATTTTGATCAATTTAATATCGAAACTAATACAAGAGAAACTCAGAGGAAAGAATAGCAAACTTTTAAAGAATGTAAATCATCAATATCAAGACCGCAACAAGAAAAAAAACTACCAATAACTGAGGAGAAAGTTGTAAAGTGCCAATAGAATTAAAGAATTATTAAATTTAATAAATAATTAAAAGAACGCAACATTACAAAAAGAAAAAAAGAAACAACAAAAAAAAAAAAACTGAATTTAACATGTAACTAAAATATCATAATTGAACAAAGTATTAAAGATTACAATAAGATTAAAGATAAAACAGAAGCATAGAATTGAAAAAAAATAAAACAGTTGAAAAAAGAACATTTTGGAAGCCAAATAAGAGCTGTGTATAAAAATAAAAATTTTTAAATGCCAAAAAGGCATTAGGCCCAAACACAACGTAAAGCATAAAACTTCTCAGAATAAGCGACAACGACCACAACAAATGGAAACACTAATTAAAACCCAGCTTAGTGAAGCGTAACGTAAGGAGAAGCTCTACCAGTACTCACCCGTATTTTCAGCCTACAACCATCCACCTCCAACGAAGTAACTCAACCAACCCCTCCCCAACGAAGAGAAGGAGACACGTCACCATTTCTGGTGGCGCCAGGTACCCTGCATATGACATTGGACACAAAACACGAACGACTGAGACGAACAAAAATTTATAAAAAATAAAAATAAATAAAAAAAAAAAAATAAAATAATAAAAATAAAAAATTTATAAAATTTTATAAATTTACGTATATACATATGTATATTTGTTTTTTTTGCTAACTAGGGAAAACACATACCTTTTTATTTTATTTTATATATATATATCAAATTTTGGATTTATTTTAATTATCCAAAACATATCAGAGAGTAGGTTGAGCTCACCCTAGGACTTTGATTCGACTCAATTCGAGGGTGATTACCCCCAAAACAATTGAGGTGTTGTTTTTTCCTTAAAAGGTTGAACAAAACAGACACTTATATGTATATATGAAAAAGAACACATTTGAGAAGACCATTGACTTATACTAGTACTCAAGACACGCCACGAACGGACGGCAGGTTAGTTGAAGAAAGGAATAAAGGTTCCTCGAGGGTAGTAGCTAAGTTTGATTTATAATCATACGTTATTTTATATTCAAAAATTGTATGTAACTTTTCTTTTGAAATAATTGTATAACCTGTGTAATTTTCAAATTTTACAATACCTTTTTTTTATATAAAACAGAAAAAAAATGTTATAATTAGAATTCCAAATTAGTTTTCGAGTAGAAGTAAAATAAATCTAAAAGTATGTAATTTTGGAGACAAAAATTTGAATAGATGGTTCTTTTGTGTATTTTCTCAATGAGGGGCTAAAGCTTTTTTTTGCAGGCTATAGGATGAAAAGGTAAGTGACCACCATGAAGGATTGGGGATGACCAAAAATTAATAGGCAAGGTTGTCAAGGTGAAATCATCAAGATTTCAGAGGGAGGGATTTGCCGCAGTTAGCAGAACAAAACCAGCTAACTCGATTTTTTCTATTGAAACAAGCTTGGAAGTATCTGTGTGAAAGTTTGTGGAATGAGCTTTTTTTTTCTTTTTTTTAGATTCAATAGTTTTTTCTTCCGCTTTCGGGCTCCAAATATATATATATATTTTGAAATTTTTGTCTTGGTATTACATCTTACTAAGTATAGCTGGCATGGTTTATTGTTGTTGTTGCCCAGTGCCTGAGGTGTCGGCAAGAACACCCCCCAAAACGGCGAGCCCAGCCGGAGCTGTACGCCTGCATGCCAGCGAGGCCGACAAATCAGGCCATAGTGTAAAACATCACATGGACAGGGACGTGAAACACCAATGTAAGTAAAGAGACGTGATAACACACGAGCAACCGATGCAACAACATAATAATGGCGCCCAACGTGGGGCCCGAAAGTGGAAAAAATATATACAATTTTTTTTAGTTCTTGATTAAATTTTGTACGTTTGTGTGGTTTACTGATTTAAGACCCGTTGAGTCAACAGAAAGAGTCCTCAACGCGAAGCGAACTTAGTTAACCCACAATTAATGAGCATTTTCAAGTTTTCTTTTTGATATTAAAACCTGGTAAATTGTAATATTCTACACTATAGTTTTCTTTTCGTGCCTATTCAATATTTCTTAAAACTACCTCATGACGTAAGTCCCGAAAGACGAAATGCTGTAAAGGTCTTCCGAGTTGCGACGACATGTGGGAGTTTAAGGAGTATATGTTTTAGGGGATTAATTGGAGTCAAACAAAATAATTGGTACAACCAGTATCAAATGAGTTTTTGCTAAATATAACCCCAGATTTTTGGGCATACAACCCAACCGTATTTCATTTACAATAAGCTCAATTCTGCCTCTAGTCCGAAGTCCAAGGGACTAAATATGCGAAAAAGGTTTTTATTGTTAAGTTAGGGAGTAGTCCTGGCGTAACAAAAGGTGAAACACCCCTAAGTCAGCTGCCTCTTCTAACCGAACAGTATGAGAGAACAGAGGTTGGAATATTTATTTCCTATACTATTTATCACACCGCAAACGAGTATACACATAAATATACTTATTTACAAGTTCAAAGCAAAAAGAGAGAACAAATTTTAAACTTTAATTAAAATTTTCGCAGTATTTTTCAATAGAAATGAATCGTTAAATATAATTGGATTAGGGCCAATTAAAATACCCTTAATGGTGGTTACGTCGTTACCAAATTCATCCTTAGCCTTGCTTTCATGCCAAATCGCATTATTTGTACACCACATAACAACTCATTAGCGTATATGCTGTATTGTATGCGCCGGTATATACTCGTAACTATTGTTTTAAAGATTTTTTTTTGTTCTTGATTTTTTTGGGTGAATAATTTTATTCATTTGGATTAAAATTTTGAATTGTATTATAATACATAATTATTATTTTATTTTGTCCTTCATTTTTTTTATTTTTTCCTTTTTTTTAATAATATTATTTCTATAGTTTCAAAAAAAAAAAAAAAAAAAAAAAAAAATTTTTTATTTTTTTTATTTTGGGTAGTGCAATTATATGGAAGGCTTTTCTGAAGTTCAAACAATTAGGCATAGGGTCTAATGAGAGAGAACAGATCTAAGTACCGAAGAAATTTTATATTACCTGTTTCATTATACAATATTTGATACACACGTTTTTCTTGGCTTCAACTATTTCTTACTCTAGTATCAGAGATTATATGCTCTTTATAAATAATCATCTTAGGAGATTTTTATTTATACCTTAAGATTTGTCATTTTTGTTTACAATTCGCCTCATAAAAGGGAATGGTTTTAACCCGTCTAGCTCGAAGTAGATCATTGGCCGAAGGTATAAATATTGACAACGTTTTAGAGATGGATGAACAAAATTCCATAACTACCGCTGCCGAAAGTTTAACATCGGTCCCAATAGTTAATCAGCCAATTTATACTACAGCCTCGTATACAAATGCTGAACAAATTACGCCATCAGTGCAGCAATTTTTGTCGTTGGCACAAGACAACACTAGTTTTTCAGGGCAATTAAATAACTCAGATAGTTCAGTACAATCACCAGATTTTAGTAGCATCACTGCTCGAAACATACAACAAGAAGTACGTGCGAGCAGGGCATTGTCACAAGTTGCACAAACAGCTAGTGGAGGGAACCCCACTAGCAACTTATCTAATTTGATTCGTGAGGAGTTGGCCCGCCAACTGCAACAAACGCAAGATACCTTGCGGCAGGAATTGGCGCAAGCAGTACGTGTAGTGGTAGGGGAACAACTTCGCACAGCCGTTAGGGGTAATACTCCAGCTGTTGCCTTAGAAAACGGAAGGGGAATAGTACAGTCGCAACAAATAATGAACGGCCAGTCTTCAGTTTTTGACCATACGCAGCCACCCACAACAAGGCCAAATATAATTAGTGCAAATAATTTACCAACGTCGATGATTGCTAATGCTTTCAATAGGCCAGCACCAAGTCAGACGCACGAACGCTTTCAGCCTTCGGCAATGCCGCAAGGGCAGTCACAGTCACCTGAACACTTACCACAGCAAGCCTCAAGCAACATTCCCGTAGGTATGTCTTTACCTGCACGTCCAAGTCAGCGTGACATGGACTTGTCAAAGTGGGGGATAAAATTTGATCGTTCGTCCAAAGGTATGAGTGCAGAAGACTTCATTTTCCGGGTTGAAATTATGCGACAAGACCATAACTTAGCTTTTGAAGACCTTCGTCGAAATTTTAATCTTTTATTAGAAGGCCAGGCCTTGAACTGGTATTGGAATATTCGGAAGTTAAATCCAGTCCTAACATGGGAAACTCTAGTGGGAGCATTTTTGAACCAGTATAGACGCTACGACAGCGAATTTCAGCTCCAAAAGAAAATTATGGATCGTCGCCAAGGTCCTAATGAATCGTTTGAAGAATACCTAGAGTCCGTGCTTAAACTGAGGAATCAACAGCGTAGTCCATATTCCGAGAGAGATCTCATAGAGATAATGAAGGCCAATCTAAAGCCATCATTGACCCAATTATTATTTGCTGTGAGAATAGAAGGCCTGAATGATTTCTGTCAACAGGCAAAGCGAGCTGAGAATTTGGTGGCTAGCCACCGACAACCATTTCAAACACGTCAAGGGGTAATGCAAAGAGTACACGAGATTGATTTTGACCAAGAGGAATTACCTCGGTCGCAAGTGGAAATAGAAGCTATAGCAGGCCAAGAGCGGTATGTGTGCTGGAACTGCAAGCAGCAAGGTCACGGTTTTATGGACTGTCCCTCTCCTAACCGCAGAATATTTTGTTTTAAGTGCGGGCGCGACAATGTCGTAACGCCCAAATGCCCTAAATGCCAGGGAAACAGGCCAGTGAACAAGTCCCAGACGGGAGAGACTCGTTCGACCCCAGAGTAAACCCGTCCAACATCCCTGATTTACAAAACACACCTATAAAGTCCATTAAAATTTTAACAAATACAAACAAACAGCAACCAAGAGTAGAAAAGATTGAGGCTCGAGTGATTAAACCATTGCACCAGAGAATTAAAGAATATAATGAGGCGAAACAACGTATTTTTGGGAGCGCGTCTAGTCGTATTAAGAAGGCAAGAGAAAGATACAAGAAAAGAAAATGGTTAAGACAGGAGATAAATGCCGCTTCATTATATGTAGGTAATGACCCGCGAATTTTTATGAATTTACGTATAAACGGATACGACATTTTAGGATTATTAGACAGTGGCGCTACCATCACTTGTTTAGGAAAAGACTGTCTAGAGTTCGTTCGTAAAGCCAACCTAACCATTCACGATTTTAAGTCACAAATTAAAACTGCTGATGGCAGTCCACACTGTATAGTAGGCCGAGTTAAAAGCAATATCACTTTTAATGGCATCACTGACGAAGTCACGTTTTATTTAGTCCCGTCTTTGAATAAAGCATTGTTTTTAGGAGTCGATTTCATGAGAAAATTTAAATTGTTGGCGAGTATCTGTAGCATTACGACGAATGGGGTGGAGCTGTGCCCGGATAATGAAGTAGGAAGAGATCGAGTTAATAGTCACATTTTGACACAAGACCAGCAGAGACGCTTGGATAAGGTGGTAGCGACTTTTCCGTGCTACACCAAGAAGGGTCTCGGTCGGACTAGTCTGGAGCTACACACAATCGACACCGGCAATGCAATCCCAGTGAAGGATAGGCATTATCCAGTCTCTCCGGCTGTGCAGAAATTGATGTATGCTGAGCTGGACAGGATGCTTGATATGGAAGTCATTGAGCAAAGCGAGAGTCCATGGAGCCACCCGGTTACTCTCGTCCGCAAGGGTGAGAAGAATCGGTTGTGCCTGGACGCTCGTAAGCTCAATGCCCTCACCATCAAGGACGCCTATCCACTCCGGCATATCGAGGGTCTGCTCAGTCGGTTAGGGGATACCTATTTCATCTCAAGTGTAGATTTGAAAGATGCCTTCTGGCAGATTCCATTGGAGACTTCAAGTAGGGAAAAGACTACATTGTACCTGGGCGACCACTTTACCATTTTACGGTAATGCCTTTTGGGCTGTGTAATGCTGCCCAAAGGTTGTGCCGTTTAATGGATAAGGTGATCCCCGCGGCGCTTCGTGATAGAGTCTTTGTCTACTTGGACGATCTATTGGTAGTCGCGCCAGATTTCCACACACACCTGGAACTGTTAGAGCAGGTGGCGATTTGTTTAGAACGGGCTGGTTTGACTATAAATGTGTCAAAGTCTCGATTTTGTTTTCGGGAGCTTCGTTATTTAGGATATATCGTAGGGAATGGGAAGTTAAGGCCAGATCCTGAAAAGATTAATACCATAACGAACTACAAGTATCCGAAGACGGTTAGACAGGTTCGGAGTTTCATGGGGGCCGCTGGTTGGTACAGGCGCTTCATCCCCGACTTTGCAACTATTTCAGAACCTATTTTCAATACCCTTAAGAAGTCAAAAACTTTTACTTTTCCTGACGACGCTAAAGAGGCATTTGATAGGTTGAAGACTGCACTCACTACTAGTCCTGTCTTGACGCACCCAGATTTCAATAGAAATTTTTATGTCCAGTGCGATGCGTCGGATATAGGAGTGGGGGCAGTACTATTCCAAAAGGATGACTCTGATAGTGAACGTCCTATAGCGTTTTTCTCCCACAAAATGACGTCCGCGCAAAGAAATTATTCCGTGACGGAGAAAGAGTGCTTGGCCGTCGTACTAGCCATCCGAAAATTTAGACCTTATATTGAGCTGATGCCATTTACAGTGATTACTGACCATAGTAGGCTAAAATGGTTAATGGGACATAAGGACCTGAATGGCAGGCTATAGGATGAAAAGGTAAGTGACCACCATGAAGGATTGGGGATGACCAAAAATTAATAGGCAAGGTTGTCAAGGTGAAATCATCAAGATTTCAGAGGGAGGGATTTGCCGCAGTTAGCAGAACAAAACCAGCTAACTCGATTTTTTCTATTGAAACAAGCTTGGAAGTATCTGTGTGAAAGTTTGTGGAATGAGCTTTTTTTTTCTTTTTTTTAGATTCAATAGTTTTTTCTTCCGCTTTCGGGCTCCAAATATATATATATTTTGAAATTTTTGTCTTGGTATTACATCTTACTAAGTATAGCTGGCATGGTTTATTGTTGTTGTTGCCCAGTGCCTGAGGTGTCGGCAAGAACACCCCCCAAAACGGCGAGCCCAGCCGGAGCTGTACGCCTGTATGCCAGCGAGGCCGACAAATCAGGCCATAGTGTAAAACATCACATGGACAGGGACGTGAAACACCAATGTAAGTAAAGAGACGTGATAACACACGAGCAACCGATGCAACAACATAATAATCTTCAAGACACTGAATTAAAAAATATACTTAAACACTACTTAAGAGAATCATAAAACTAGTTTAAAATAATTAAATATCACTTATAGCACAAATTACCTGTTAATATTTACTGTCTTATTCATAAAAAATATTTCAGGTTTATCAAGCGGTTATTTGACATATTTCTATGTGAAATTTGTCAAATAAACCTGTAATAAACCTGAAATATTTTTTATGAATTAGACCGTTAAAATATAATTAGGTATCATAAAGCCCTTACGCTAAGTATTACGAGTATATAATGAGAGATTTTTCCCAAAATCTGGCTATTAGATTTTTCTTATGATGGACTTATGAGAAACTTTAACCATAATTCAAAACTAAATATTAGTACCTGAAGAAATGTTAATCTATGGATATATCATAGATATTTATATTTGACCTCTTTTTATACAATGCACAAAACACTTTAGAAACACGTTATTTTAATATCATTGATTAAATATTAATATTTTTATACTTTATTTCACTCAAATAATAGTATATGCAAATTATAATTATTATTCATTTGGCTGGAATATTGCTTGCAAATATTCATTATTCAGTTCTGTATTAATTCTGTCGTGTAGCAGTCCCCTAGCTTCGGCTTCCACTTTCGTTAGTTGTTTTTGTGATCACAATTGGAAAAGTAAACTATCTTTAATGTTTTCACATCCGATTTCTTCATTTATATTTTTCAGTTTTCGCCTCTTATATCTATCGCTACACTTATCTAGCGATTTTTGTGGTGTTCCTCCACTGTTTCTATCTGTAGTTTTAGAAGTTATCTGGATAGTAAGTTTACCTTGTAACCATTTTGCAAAGCACATATTGAATTTACTTTTATTCCAATCAGCTTCCTTGTAGCGTTTTTTTAAATTTTTGACAAAAGCAGATACATTTTTTGTTAATCCAACTCTGTTTCACTGCTGTAATAATTTATGTTTAATTTTCTATGAAAGTATCGTGTTTCCTAAAACGCTATAAAGTAAAACTTGCAAAGATTGATCAATATTTTAGAATCAAATATTTTAATGAAATTTATTTTTATTTCCAAATTATTGTCCTTTTACTCAATATAAAATTTTTAAAGCTAATCTAGGTTACCTACTTAAATTCTCAATTTTCGAATGAAATTAAGTCCTCCGCTCGCTCCTTCTTTATTTTCTTTCAGGTAAGCTTGAAAAGACCTTCGAAATTAACGTGAGCTTATAGCTATATCTTCCCAGCAACCTGTCTACCTAACCTAGTATTCAAAAATCAATTAACTATACAAAATTACAGGAAAATAATCAACATAATATGTTTTGCTACCTGCCATTTGTACTTATGATTGTTTATTTGGAGTGTGCCGTATTCGGTTTTAAATATAAATCTCTATTTTTTTAATTCAAAGTTATGTATATAATAGTAAGTTTCCTATTGTTATTTTTATTTTGTTCAGGTAGAACGGCATTTACATGATTTCTAAGGTAGATTTTCTAGTAATTTGGGTAAAAATTTTTGTTTATAAATTTTGAGTATTTTTATTAAAATAAAAAAAGCGTTCCACAGGCGGGTCGTGGCGTTACGGTTTTTTGATCCCTAATGATCTTTAAAAGTTATACACTACTAAACTTTAAGTTTTACGGAAATATGGGGGATTAAAATTTCTTACATCGCACTCTAACTACAAAATATACAAGGTGTGCACATATCATTTCTTAAAAAGAACAGCTTACCCAACACAACAAAAAAGACCGCAGCCCTTTATCGATAATAGTTTTCGAGAAATTGTAATTTACTTCAGATAAAATATGAGAAATTTTTTTTTTGTTTTTTTTTTCAAATTAACATAAATTTAAATAAATAAACCAATAAAATACTTCTGGTTTATTTAGAGCTCAGCGAGGAGCTCTTTTGAAAGCAGTTTATTGATTAAAATTTACTTACAATTTTGGTCGGCTTATATACAGTGATAAACAGCAGATAAAACTTATAAAATAAAGCGATCTACTAAATAATAGTTAATTTTTTGTGTTATATTAAATTTTAATTTATATAATGGAGCCGTTTATGCGCAAAATTTTTGCCTTTTGTCATAATAAATACGTATTTAATATTCCAATTTCAGTTTTTTATTTAAATAAGAAAATCTCAAAAACGACGTAATGGAATCAATATGCGAACAGATTTTGATTCAGCCTAGTAAATTCCATTAAAATCACATAATGATGTTTTTGCTCCCGACTATTTTTCTTTTCTTGCTGGACAGTGTAATTTTAAACTTTTATTAAACGTCCGTCAGCTCTCCTACTAGTAAGCTAAACATATTCTTTTTATTACAGAAAATTTGATCTGAAGGGTAGTACGGTAGATCGAGAAGCTTCAGAAAAAGAATTAGAAAAGCATTTACCTACATATAAGGATAATGATTTCATGAAACAAAAAGTCCGAATTGAAATTGGAGAAGGGGCAAAATCCAAACTAATGGATATTTTAGCCAATGATGTTGAACTACTTACAAAATTGCATATAATGGATTATTCCTTACTAGTTGGCATACATGATTGTGTAAGAGCTGAGGAAGAAGCTCTGCAGTGCGAAAACAGTCAAACTGGTGGCGGTCCTGGTCGTAGTGAAAACAGTGAAAGTGAAGAGTGTGATAGTGGCGAACGGTATTTTTTCCATTTAAATATCTTGTTACTAGTGACAATGACCTTATATATTTTAAAATAGATGGACTTATAACACACCTCCTGACTCGCCTAGAGGTGCTCAATATAAAGAAGTTGTCTACGAGGTTGATATGTACGCTATTCCCAGTACTGAAGGTAAAATGAAAATTAAATTAAATTTCATATACCAAAAACCACAATGTTTATTTGTAAAAAATACAGAAAGACGAGAAATATATTTTATTGCAATAATCGATGTTCTTACTCAATATGGTGTTAAAAAACAGGTGAGTTTCTTCTTTTAAGAGTTTATTCTATTTACTTAAACTAAGTACATAATTATGTATGTATATATATGCCAACAGCCAAGGCTGGCAACAGAAACTATCTCAATATATTACATTGAACGAAATATAATTGTTATGTCGCGTATTACTAATGAGCAGGAAGATTGTTATTTTATCGAACGTCAATCAAACTTTTTTTTAAATAAAACTATTAACTATCAAAATGTTATCAAGAGTGCAAGGTAGTCCTTGCGCATTTTTTAATATTTTCTGTGCATTAATATGCCAGGGATTATAAATACATATACATATATGTATGTACATTAGAGTGGCAGTAAGTTGTATGGATATTTTATTTTATTTTTTATATTCTCCCCGCAAATCGGTTCAATTTTATGTAAAAAAAATACAAAAAATTTCATAGCGATAAGTTGAAATATATGAAATATGAATATGAAATAATTTATTAGATATAAGTTCTTATATTATATGCTTAATATAAATAATTTTCATATAAATATAATTTTGGTGTATATAATTTTTGATATTTTGTTGGTTATTTCCTTCATTATTTTCTAAAATATTAATTTTAGCCAAACACTTTCTTTAAGGCTAATGTTGTTGACTAGAAGCGCTAAAATATTGCCATATAAAAGATAGTCATATGCAAACAAAATACATTGAATAAATGGGATTGAAGGCAACTTTGAGGGGCGGACGCACCCCCTAAAACACAACTTATCGCTATGAAATTTTTTGTATTTTTTTTTACATAAAACTGAACCATACATTGCTTAAAGACGGTTATCAGATCTTACAATATTGTTAGTAAAATGTGCTAAAAATTTCTTACAACCGTATGAACTGGCAATTTTTGTCTGACATCGTTGCAAGAAAAAGCATTCTCAGTCTTGCGAGACTAGCCGTTGACAACAAATTGTCAGACATCCTACAATCGTGTGAACACATTGTAAAATTATTGCCAGATATTTGTCAGACATTTTAATATTGTCAGATGTGCGTAGTTTTTGCATCTGACACTAGTGTCATTGTAAGAGAATTCTTTCTATGGGGAACACTGCACACGCTTGATTTTAAAGAAAAAATATATAATGCAATATATAAGGACAAAATTATTGTAATGCTTCTTTATGGTCCATAATAATTTATGTTTTCACTTGTTACATTTAACACAACCACAAAGGATTAATTTCAAGAATTTCTAAGAAATGCATTGGAACGCATAATAACAGATGTGACAATTTTTGCATACGAGAACCGTGTGAACTGACAACTTTTCGACTGACGAGTTTGTCAGATGAATTTATTGTCATACAACCGTCTGGCAATAAATTGTTAGACTTTCTAACAATTGTCTTGTGCTGACAATTTTTTTTTCTCAGTACATTGTCAGCATTTTCAGATATGTCAAAATTGTAAGATCTTACAATCGTCTGTACATAGCTTAATGAAAAACTGTTTGATTCAGACACGTATTTATTAAGGTAAACAGTTTCACTCATAACTAATAGTGTTGTAGTGAACTAAATAAAGAATTGAAGACTTAAAAAATTAACATTTGCATTAACTGTTTTTTGTTAACATTAATTGCGTGTGAACGGCTGATTTTTTTGTAGTACTGGATTAAGGGGTTTCATAGGTTTGATGTTTTTTGTATGTGTGTATATGCCGATGGGAAAATCATGAAAATTGCTTTTCCTAATGCCGACAGGAAAATCGTGAAAATAAATTTTCCTAATGCCGACGGGAAAATTGTGAAAATGAATTTTTTCAAATGCCGACGGGAAAACACGATTATTTTTTTCTACTGCCGACGGGCAAAACGGGAAAATTATTTTTTTTGAAATGCCGACGGGAAAACATGATTATTTTCTTTTTTAAATGTGGACGGGAAAAGATGAATATTTTTTCCGTAATGCCGACGGGAAAACGTGAAAATAATTATTTATAACGCCGACGGGAAATTTTTGGGTGTGTCGAGCTTTGAGAATTGAAGTTTGGCTCTAATTGGTGGGGGCGGTGTGCTGTTGAAATATGTTACCGTATTAATTCGGGGGCGTATCTGTCTGTAGGAGTTTAAGCCAAACTGCGATTGGCGGGGGAGCGGGGTGTTGTTGTAATATGTATCCGTGGGAATCTGTGTGCATGTATGTATTTCTGGGAATTTATGGCTGACCGTGATTTGGTGCCTTAAAATATTATCATAGGTCTGAACTTTCGTAATCCTAGTATGTGTTTTATATTGGAAGATGTGATTGCTTTATATTTTGTCAAGCTTAAATTTGTCCAGTGTTAAAGTCTGTCTGTCAGAAATTTGTTTATATTTGGTGAAATATTAATTTCAGATTTTGTGAAATTCTATGGACGATCGTGGAAAATTTGTGTGTGTATGTGTGCGTGGGATAGAGTTTGGCTGTCTGTGATAAGTTTGTTTATTTAAGTACATTTCTTCTTTGACTGAGCGGCTTTTCAAGCATCAGTGCATTGGTGGACAGTTTGTATATTTTCATGATGTAGATATGTAAATGTGATCTTTAAGATCTAATAAATACTTGAGCGTGGGTAAGAAATTTGATAATATGTGTACATACATATCTACAAATTGATTTTATGTATGTACGTTTGTACATACAAATAAGTGTTTGGCTCCCTGTTTAAATACATATTTTTTGTCATGTGCCGCCTCTTGTTGTTGTTGTTCTAAATACTCGCCTGGTCTTTTGTGTATAGATGTGAAATATCCCCATAGTTTTTTTTATTTAAATTAAAAAAAAACATTGTTTTAATATTTATGTCTATTTACTTAAAAGTTTGTAAAGAGATTCTATTTTATTTAAAATTGAATTCTTCTAGTTAAAGTAACTATAACAGAAATATTTAATATGTGACTTGCTCCACGAAAAGGGACCTCTCCGCCGAAAAGAAATTATTGAGAAAAACGCGTTTAAAAAAAGCGCTTCGTTTTTCCGTGTTTTGCGCATGGTTATGCAACTCTTCCTTCAACCTGATCATCTGGCGATGTATTTCGACTCTCTGGTACTTTGTACGATGTTCACTATGCAGTGTTGCCTATGAAAATCATTTCTAACAGTTAAAAACCCGTTTTTGCTAATTTTGTTTTCAAAATTGCTAGAGCTGTTTTATTCCATTATTTATTATTATTTAATTTATCTATTATTTAATTAATTTCAGGTTAAAATTTGTAAAAAAAAAAAACTAAAAGACATAAAAACTTGCGGTTTGCGGCATTTGAAAGAGTGTTTTTTTTCCTTAAGAATCACTCAAAAAGTAAAAAAAAAATTTTTTCGGCGCAGAGGTCCCTTTTCGTGGAGCAGGTCATATATATTTAATTTCAATTTGTTTAAAGTTGATGTAGCCTATATAGCCGACGTTAGAAATATTTTCATATAACATTTTTTCCAACCATCGGTTTTTTTCTTTACCTTTTACATTTATTTTAGAACATCTTGCATTGACTTTGGCAAACATTTTGAAATGACACTGATCTAACAGTCGAGCTTAGGTGATGATAGTTTTTTTTTTGTTAGCCAGTTTGCTTGTTTTACTTTTTTAAATTTTTTATTGATAAACATTTAAAATCAAAAGGGAGTTTTATGATGAAATTGTTATAGTCATTACTGTTGAGAACATCCGCTACTTCTTTTGCGATGAAATAATTCGAATTAGTTTTGAAACCTTGCACGTCTATTAAACCATTTTTTCATCCACATTACTTAATTTATAAGACTTTCCGGACTTTCTATTATTCGATCATCAATTAAAATGTTAGTTCTTTGTGTATTTAAGTACACATAACTATATGTACATATAGTACAGTCGTAACTATATTTATACTTTAGGCGAGATCTCGCTCATCCTTTTTGGGGTTTTCTTTATGAAAATGTTGATTCCAATTTATGAAAGGATGTTTTCCACACTGTGTTTCATAAACACCAACTGAGATTTCGTGGTCCATAATCTTTTTTTAAACTTCTTGAATTTTAGAAAATGTTGTTTGAGATAAAGAGTTATAACATTTAGAATCTTTTGCATGAAATATTTTATGTTGTAGAAAAATTTCCTGACATAAAAAATTTCATATTTTTAACATTATTCTATTTTATTGAAATCGTAAAAATATATCCAAAAATATCGCCAAAGAGTTCAAATATTGCCAAGTAAATCGCCACTCGCCATATCAAATTTTTTATCGTCAAAAACAATTTTTTTTCGCCACGTTTGGCGAGATATCGCCATGTCTGACAACACTGCTTCCGACATATGTTTTGAAGAAATGTGTAAATTTTAGTGAACTTTCGCGTGTAAAGTTAGAAGTTAATATTACTTTATTTTAAAATTAAAAAAAGATTCTGTGCCGCATATACCACTTTTCTTCATTTATTTTCAAAAAGTATCTTTTTGTGCTCCATTAGTATACTTTATAGTGTGAGTTGAGAATTTTGTTTATTTTTCTTGCTGTCAGAGAAATAAGTCGATCGTTTAACGCCGACCAAAAAGCCGCCACCGTAATATTTTTAACTATCGATCCGCTTACACGCTAACACGAGAAATAAAAGTATGTAATTGAAGTGTATTTAATATAAAAAATAAAATTAAATGATTTTTATTATACTCAAACATACATAATTAAAGTTTCTTTTATTTTATTTTAGTGTTTAATAAGTTTATATTATAACATTTAATCGACAGCTGCGTCTGGGTATGATGTTTTAGCTCAACAGTCGCCGTCTTTTTTTATTATTAATTTCTTATAGAAATGAAGCAAAACAAGAGTTAACTTTACTTCGCATGTTTTTGTATGAATACTTTGACGCATACGTCAAACTATGGCATGTACAGCAAAACTATACTTATTAAACCTTAAAATAGTTGAATTGGAGCAAAATGAATGCTAAATATCTCAGAAACCATAATTAATTTTTTTTTGGATTCAGAAAGGTGATATTCGAAATATATATACCCCATACCTAACTAATTTTTTTAAATGGTCGGTGGGTCAATCCATGTTTGTTTTATCCAAGTGAAAATAAAATAGAAATCAAAGTTGAAATAAAAGTTAAAAAATTAAAAGTGGACCAAATAGGGTTGGATTGGAAATATCACGCAATTGTTGCTACGACTATGAAATTTCTGAAAGTTTCTTAAAATTTATTGTCACAAAAATCACAGCTATGACAGAAACAACAATGAAGTTAATGATGATGATCTGAATTTTTAATTAAAAAATTACCTACATACATACATTTGTATATCGTTCTTAATTGTTGTGTTCAGTGTTTTGTTTGCTTCTTGAGTACCTGAAGAAAAATTATTTGATTTATTGCTTTGATTTATTATTTTTAATTTTATGTGCTTTAAATTTTTTTCCCGATTTACTGGAAAAAAAATTTACTATGAATTATCTTCTTATTTTTGTTTGATACTCATTATTTTTGCATTCGATCTCGCTTAGCCATTTTTTTGCTGGTTTTTAGCCATTTTTTTTGTCCACATTTAGCCATTATTGGTGAAAAAACTCTGGCATCACTGCATATCATAGAGAGCCAAACTCTATCTCACGCACACAACACACACACAAATTCCTCATGATCGTCCATATAATTTCACAAAATCTTAAATTAATATTTCTCCAAATATAAAAAAATTTCTGACAGACCGACTTTAACACTGGACAAATTTAAGCTTGACAAAATATAAAGCAATCTCATCCTCAAATATGAAAAACATACTAGGATTAGGGAAGTTCAGATATATGATGATATATTATATCACCAAATGTCGATATGGAAAGCAATTTATATCTACGTACATATAAACACTAGCAAGAGAAAATCACATACACACACATACTAGAATTCATCTACGAAAAATTCCAACTATTTCAACAACACCTCGCTCCTCACAAATCGCGGTCAGGCTTAAATTCCTACATATATACATACACACACATTCCTAGAGACATACAAACACTCAAATTCGTACAGATACATATTACAACAACACCCTCACCCACCCCAAATCAAGGACACCCTTAAACTCCTACAGACATACATACACACACACATACCATCTATCACAATAACACCCCCATCAACCTCAAATCACGATCAGCCTTAAACTCTTACAGACATACATACACACAGATACATTACGTGAACAACCTCATCTCGCCCCTCACGCTCACAAATTTCTAGAGTTACATATTACAACAACAGTTACATATTACAACATTCTCACCTATCCAAATCACGGTCAGCTTTAAGTTCCCACAGTCTAGCAACAGTCATAACTTTCCCGTCGGCATTAGAAAAAATCATTTTCATGATTTCTCCCGTCGGCATTTGAAAAAAAAATAATTGAGACAATTTTTTAAATCATTATTGGCACGTCACAAATACATGTTCACTTGGCAATCTCAGTACATGAAATACTGGAAAGTAAAATCAACTGTAGAAAGCAAAAACAATGTAACATAATATCTACTACAATAATACTTACATGTATGTACCGACGGTACATCGAATAAGTAAAAAATAATTAACGTGATGATGGTAAAAGATAAGCAAGAATAGTTAAATATACTAAGTTAGAGTGATATAACTTCATGCTAACCTGGATAGAAAATTAAAAAACGGATAAAACAGAAAATTTTTAGTGATACTTGCAAATGTATGTATTTACCAAAGGTAAATCAATAATTGTATACACAATATAATCATTTCTCATGTTCCATTTCATTGAAAATTTGCGTTAAGTAGCTGATGTTAATAAGAATCTCTACCCCAGTAGATAGACTTGGGTGCTGATGAAGTGCGTGGCTGCACAGAAAAATATCGGTATTTCCCCCAGCTAATAAAGTCTAATTTAATTTTTCTTCTCTTCTTTAGAAACTCAGATTAATTGATAAAAATATTTCATTCAACAAGAATTGAAATTACTGAACTTAAGCCCGACTAAGAAATTATTTCTAAAAAAAAATTATTTTTACGTTTTCTCGTCTGCATTAGAAAATCATACACATATAAAAAGCTCAAACCTATAAACCACATTAATGTATTCCTACAAAATATTCCACGCACAAATTCCCACGGTCATACATACATACACTTAATATAAACAAAAAACAATTGATGTAAACAAAAAACATTTAATGTAAACAAAAAAAAAACGCCTAATGTAAACAAAAAAACAGAATTCTCAAATTTCACAAAAATTTTAAAGAATTTCTAGAAAATTTGCATTGAAATTCGCAAATTTCACACAAATTTTAAAATTTCAGTCCAGAATTTTTAGAAATTTTCCAGAAATTGCACAATTTCATTGTACGCCGAATGCCCATTCCCCTACTACTTATATCAAAAAATGTATCACATAAGAAGATGTAAAAACAGATTTTTTGTTGTTGTGTGGTGAGGTAGGTTTATAAGGACCAAGTTAAATGAATTGCTGATTTTTGATTTAGTATTATGTTAGCACTTCTGCTGGCTTAGTCCAGCATTGCCGATTGTGAGAATTAAAGAAGTTTTCTTTCACAGTCTAAATTAGTTCTGATTTATTAATTAAAAATTCAAAGCTTAAATACTAAATTTATCCTAAGTAAGCATAATTTTTAAATACAAAGAGTTTTGATAAAAAAAAAAAACAAAAAGTAACCATTTACTTTCAACAATAACTTGTAAAAAATACCTTACATTTTGATACATTATTAATAAGTCAATGAAATAAAAGAAAATACATTGTTGATAACAATTGAAAAATATAAATGCAACGTCTGCAATTCGATACATTGGCTTATTAATAAAATAAAAGAAAGTACATTGTTGATAACTTAATTAAAGTGTGACCAAAAAGTATGCACACACTACAGTTAGCTAAGCGCGTCTAGATGAATTTTGTCGCTGCTTAGCATAAAAAAATAATTTTGGTTTACAAAACGATTAACAAACAAATTTCTAAATCTTTTGTTAACCAAAATTAAATGTCAAATAAATATACTTTGGTAGTCTTATATTTTTAAATTAACGAAGCAATGCATGGTGGTTGCTTAAGCCGCGTTCAGACTATTATACTTTGTATTTATATTTGTCAAAAATTCAAATAATACATGCAAGTATGATAGTCTGAACGCAAAATGTCATCAAAGTGGCAAATAATACGATAAAAATTTTGACATCCCATAAGACTTTTTCGTTTTTCGAAAATTTTCTAAACGATAATACTTTTCATTAGATTACGGTTGCATTTTCACACAAACCAAATTTCCAAGTCGGCTGTTTCACCGCCGATAGCGTGTCGTCATTGATGTAATGTTTGTAATGTAAATCGGCTCAAAATTTTGAATAAGTGAATCGTATGGAAGTACGAGTATATTTCGTTGGCGTAATTTTTTAACGTTTTTGTAATATCTTTTCTTAAATTTTTCTGTTATTTACATAGAATATTTTTAAATGCTGAATTTTTTCAAGTGCCGGCACGTCCCACAGTACTTTGAGCCATAGACAGAAATAAAAAAAATTAAAGTATTTTATATCGCAATGAAAATAATGTTATTCAATAGATAACAATACAGTTCCGAAAAAAAAAAATAATTTTGTAGTAATAACACGCTTAAAATCCACCAGAGGGTGCAAAATTCAGATAATTTTTCGTTGGTATTAATGGCCACCAAATTAAGTTCTTAGTGCTTTGGAAAAATGGTTGTAAAAAATAAATTTTTTTAGCTAGGACCACAAGATTTCGCAATTTGATAGGCTATTAGTTAGGCTACAAACATCATACAAAAAATTAGAAAAAATTTCATCATAAAATTGTTTTTTACTTATTTATATAAACGCAACCCATTCAAACAAACTTTGAAAATCGCCAGATTTTGATGGATATTTAAAAATTTTAAACCAAAATGGTTTGTACAGCTTTGAGAAACGCATATTTTTCAATGAGATTCTGAAAAAATGAACAACTTCAAGTAATCAAAATTAAAACAGGCAAAAAAGGTATTTTGGTTTTTTTCTGTTTTCGTAAATATATATTCTATTCTTTCAATTTATGAAGAAAAAATTGGAAAAAAGTTGCCACAACTGTTAAAAATTTGCATTTTAAAAAATCATAATTTCCTTTGATTTTTGGTCATCCCTATGTATATTATAAAAATAATATGTACATAAGTTTGTTCATTTGTTTAGCGTTCATTACGCTTAAACGAACCAAGCGATTTTAATGAGATTTTGAAGAAAAATAGATTTTTACCTCGAGAGTACTACAGACTATGACTTGGACCAGGAGTGGGTCCACAGGGCTAGCTAGTGTTTAAAATATTGTTTAAAAAAATAAAATTAAATTTGATTTTAAACTCAAATAAATGTAAGTTACTTATTTTGCCGCAAGAGGGCACTAATATTACATACTTACTTCTTAACCGCATGAGAGCATTAAAATCAGATGATTTTATGTTGTCAAAATTTCATTGATTTGTTTTGTTCATTATATACCGTTAGTTTTTATATCTGTTGTTTTAAGAAAATAATAAAAAATAATAATTATAAACAAATTAAGAAACGTTTAAGAAATTAAGTTTTGAATTAATATAAATTGTGTACCACAATGTCTGTTATTTTATATAATTCAGCTGTTGGTTAACAGCAACCTTTGAGGACAAAGAAACAGTGATATATAAATATATTCAAAGAAAAATGCAATGTTGCAAAGTATTCATTTTTTTAATGTTAAAATGACAAAATTTTGAACAAATGTATTCTTCCTGGTTAAGTACACAGTTTTTTGATTCAGATAATGTAAGTTATTTAATATTTTTCGTTATTCTTAAATTATTAAATGCAATTAATGCTAACTTTTAGCAACCTAGCACAAGTAAAATGTCTCGAGAAAGTAAATCGACAGAAGTTTTAAATATAGCTGAAACTTCAGGAACTGATGTAGAATTAATCGATGTGGATAGTTTTCCAAAAGCAATGCCTAGAAAAAGGGGTAGACCGATGAAAGCATTCAATAGTAGTGCAAAAAAAAACCAAACATCGAAGAGTAGCAGACTTGATATCGAAGTATTCTCTTGAAGAACTAGCGATTTTTAATAAATAATTAATATTGTGGAATGGTAGATTTAACATCCAAAAAAGATTTGTGGTTTAATAGAGTGCCATCCTCCACCTTGTATTGTAGACCTATAAAATTTATATTTGAGAAAGAGAATCCAAATTTGATTAAAGAAGTTTTTGGTCAAATAGATACGTGTATAAAAAGCTTAGAGGCCGACATAATTGAAATGAATGACGTTTTATTCGAAGTTAGGTACGAAATGCATTGTACAATGTTAGACGGTGCAGTAGCAAATATACTAAGTAACACAAATTGCACCAGCCGATGTTTTATTTGCAAAGCATCTCCAACGGAGATGAACAATGTAAAGATTTCAAAAGTTCCATATCCTGACAATTATAAATGCGGTTTATCCACTTTGCATTGCTGGATAAAATGTTTCGAGTGCCTGTTGCATATAGTTTATCGTATTCCGTTCAAAACTTGGAGAGTATATGCAGAAAATAAACAAGCATTTATTGAAAACAAAAAAAGAATTCAGAAGGAATTTAAAATGAAAACTGGTCTTATTGTAGACGAAGTAAAAACAGGATTTGGTACAACAAATGATGGAAATACCGCCCGCCGATTTTTCAAAAACAATTCGGTATCGGCAGAAATTACCGGCGTAAAAAAGAGCTAATTGACCACTTTGAAATTATACTGAGGGTACTATCATGTAGTTTCCCAATCAATACAGAAACTTTTAATGAACTTTTGCTAGCAACAAGAGATATATATTTAAATAATTACGGATGGTACTATATATATGCCTAGCACTGTTCACAAAATCCTAATACATGGAAGTGACATTGCTCAGTTTTTTTACTTGCCAATAGGTATTAACATAATTATTTAATTTAAGTAACATATTATTTAAAGTTTCTTTGCAGGTTGCTTATCCGAGGAAGCTCTGGAATCCAATCATAAAAATGTGAGGAAAGCACGTCTATGTCATACAAGAAAAACGTCTAGAAAAGACACCAATAAAGACTTAATGGCACATTTGTTATTAATATCAGACCCACTGTTGTCTTCGAAAAGAAACATAAAAACTAAAGAAAATTTGTTTTTTGCAGGTATTGAAAAATATATAATAACAAAAAATTTAAGTACCCTCGATGTAGTAAAAGACCAAGAAAAAAAATATTTTCTGAAAGAAAATATCACTTCAAATGATTCCTTAAAGTTTTTGCATTTTTAATATGAAGCATATACGGCAGGATAACGAGTCCTTGCTTCAATTGCGTGTCCCTTGTCCAATTTTTTCAAAAAACTAAATTTATCTTAGTTAATTCATCTAGTACCAGTGTACCAATTTTCAGAACTCTACGACAACTCCTTCTATTTTTGTCCCATCATTGAATGGGAACAAAGCACTGTGCGTCCCCGCCTACATGAAACCGCTATGTCGCCGCTAGTCAATGAATAGCACAGACATTTTTATTGAACAGCTGTTTTGTTTTCTGCTTGTATTACACATTTTATTTGAAGTGTGATGGTCTGAACACAATATGTGATTTTACGTTAGATTTTTTGACAGTCGCAACGAATGTATTTAGATTTCTGTATCGTAAAATGTGATGAAAGTATTAATACTTGTATAATAGTCTGAACGGGGCTTTACTGGTGTATATTTGTTTTTCGTTTGAATTGTTGTTGCTTGTTTACGTTTAATCACGCTTGTATGTATGTATGTATGTGCTACGCATGTGTATTTAGCTCTTTGCTACTATTCTAGATAGTTCTTTGAACTGATCCTGTAGGAATATTTTCGCGTAACACTTGCATTAACCCCTTAAGCCTATTGGTTCCGCATAGGCACATCTTCACCTTTTTCTTTCTTCGTTTTCTATACGGCTTGTAGTTACGCTGGAGACTAATACCTCTTCCATATTTGTGGGCTTTAGTTCTGGGACTTGTGTTGCCATACGCTGGAGGTGACAACTTCTTCCACATTTGTGGCATTTGGCTCGGACTCTACTTTGCCTCTTAGAGATGATTACTCCTTCCACATTTGTGGCCTTTGGATCTGACTCTACCTTGTCCTTTGAATAGAGCTTGCCTTACCATAAACTGGAGATGACTACTCCTTCCACATTTATGGCTTTTGCTCTAACTCTACCTTGTTCCTTGCCTAGAGCTTGCCTTACCACACCCTTGATGCTCTGTATAGAAGTTGTCTTTTCCTTCCTAATTCTTCCTAACTGCTTTTATTCTGCGCACTTTGTATACCCTAGCAGTTTCTTTACCCTGAGCATACGAGAACATTTTATCCACTGTGTCACAAACCGCTTGACTATCTTCGAAGCCACGAGCTTCATTTACTTTGCTGGAAACTTCTGGCAAATTTTGCTCACATATAACTTTTTCACGTTGGCCACTGTTGATTTTATCTTTCAATGCCTTCAGTTTTTCGTCAAAGTATTCCTCTGTGCCAGAAATTTCTTCGTCATTCTGTCTCAAGCCAGAAATCTTTTCGTCAGATTTACTGACTTGCATCTCTACACTATCTGCCCGTATGTTTATGGCTTAAGCAATTTCTCATTTCTGGCGCTATATGATTCTTGAACATAAGTCACAATTTTCGATTTCCCTTTATCAAGTATGTCATTTGTGGTCTTAAGTTCTCGTTGTTATAATCAGCCTTGAATTTTGCCAGCATTCTCTCATTGTTAGCTCTAGAAGTTTATTGAAATCTCTCATAGTATTTTCTCGTTTCTGACTCTTAATGTTTCTTCAAACTCAACCTCGATTTCTGCTCTCAATTCTTTTAATTCGCTCATAAAAGTAGCAAACATTACCTTCATGTCCAAACTGCTTGTATCCATACGAGGACATACCTCTTTCTCCTCGATGTTTCGATGTCGATGTTGTACCGATGAAATTCTTCCAGTAGTCCCTCCCGTAGTTTTACCTTGTCACCAGTTGTCGACAGTTTCCGCTTATCCAACTATTTCTTGAGTTGCTCCACTTCAAGCTCTTGAAACTCCATTTTCCTCAAAAACTAATTATTAATCTTTTCGAACGTATATGGTTTTACTCACTTTTAACCTTTGCAAACGTGTGAGGTTCTACCTTTTGTATCACTCTTACTTTACGTTTAACCTTTTTAAACGTATCGCTTTTATTTGCAAATCCCACTTCTGACACCAATTGTTATGCTTGTAACGGCTAGAGAGTATATTTTAATAATAATTAAGGACCTTAACAAAAATAATTATAACGAAACTAAAGAAAAGATCTCGTCACAAAAATATTTTTGAATTTAATTAAAATTTTTGAAAGCAAAGATTTTTGCAAATATTTGGGCAACAACAATATTTCATTGAACATTAAAAAAAAAGAATATCTAAAAGAAATTGAATACTAGATTAACTATATGAAATGGTTAAGAATTATATATTAGAAAAAGTTACAAAAACAAACAAAGAATTTTTGTAACAAAACAAAATAACAATTGTTGGCATGAAAATATTTTTGAGTTTAATTCAATCTGTTGTAAATATAGATTCCCCTTTTTGTAAATATCTGGCAGCAAAAATATTATTATGCACAAGCAACTAGTACGGATATTACGGTTCGTAACTATATGTTTTGGGTAAGAATAAATGAACATAACTCTGTTGTAATATTGTAAAAAGTCTAAAACAAAATCGTTTAAGTTGACCAGTAATAATAGGAAGGGATAACCACTGGTCGGACTATATCTCGACCACACATATTTAACCACAAGATCACGCCCAATTCGAGCCCCTTCAAAATTTTTATAATAATTCTTTAAGACGAATGCACTGGTAAAAATAAGATGCCCATGAGCTATGTTTTTTCTGCAACATACGCCACGAGCCATAGCTGCAACCATATCCAAAGTTGCGAGTGAAGCGGGACAAAAAGTAGCGACAAAACTAGCTGTTGTAAAACGGTCCAATTAATAGTATGGCGCCCAACGTAGGGAATTCGAATGAAAGACCTTTTAACGGCATGTGTTTAGAGTGACGATTAGGAAAAATTCGTTTCCTGTTAGAAAGAGGGGTCTAGGTTATTGTAAAGGTATAGGAAAAGAAGGGAATAAATTCATAGTTAGGTGAGTCACGGCAGTCTGTAAACAAACTGACGTCTGCTACCAAAGTATTAGGAAAGCACTTGCTAGTGATAAGAACACGTTAGTCTTATCGGCCCAACGAAGTGAGCACGATAATTGCAATGTATTGCGGGTGATAGGAAGTGGTAATATTTGTAAGTCCACATGTATGGCTACTTATTTGCGACTATATCAGGAAAGACCACGGCCCGTCTGTATCTAGATTTCGAGACTGTTGTTTTAGTTTAACAACCATCACAAAAACTATTTCTATTGTTTAAATGTAGGTAAATATTAGTGCCTTCTACAAGAAATATGTATATATAAATTTTAAACTGAATTATATACATAAAAGCATACACATAACGCTACATTTTTATTTTTGAGATTAATTAATTGATTTTGAGACATACGGTCGCAATTAGTGTGAACTAAATAAGTAAAATCAAGAATTATAGCACACCACTAATCAGTGGCAAAAAAATATATATAAAGTTTATTTCGAACCAAAAGTAAATAAACCTTATTAACGGTATTTTAACAAAACCCGTCTCAAAGATAAGTCATCAGATAAAAATACGAAGGAGTATTTACCTACTCAGAGTTAATAAGATATATTTACCACAACGATTTTTCATAAATTTAATAATAAATTTTTAGTATTTGAATTGAATTGTATATTTCATATATTATTTTATCACGAAAGCTTATACGTCAGTGTTTGGTAATCAGGTAAGAACATTTGGTGTAGGTTTTCCGTTTGGTGACGATCAGAGAGAACAAAAAAAAAACACTTGGTATCAGTGGAAACCTTCATAGCGAACAGACGTCATAGCGGAGTTTTTCTTACATACATACAAAAAAACAACAAAAACAAAAATCATACATACAAAAAATATTCGTAATACATATTGACTTTGATAAATACGCTTTATTTGCTTTTATAATATTTTTTACATAGCAAGAAATAACTACAACAAAAAACCACAAACAGAGTGACATTGAGGAATACTCTACGAGTATATGAGTATCTCAAATACAAAAAATTCTGAAGTGAGTTCTAACGGCGGAAATGTCTATTTTACTGTGAGTTCTGAAGCTCTTATTAAAAACAAAAAAAAAAACAGCGATCAACTTCGCTTTGTCCAATGCCAATGGACAATGCTGATTCGTTAACATTACAATTGCCTAGTACTTCTTCATATAAGTCAGCGATATCATCACCTTCGGGCTCGTGTTAATCACTTAACCAAGTTATCACTACATATAACAGTAGCTCAAAAGGTAGCTCAAGGTCCAAGTAGGAATGGACAGATATATAACTGTGGTAAAGCGTGAGTGAAGCCCAAATTCTTCTAAAATTTCATCTGCTACAAAGATGTCCAGGGATAACAGCGCATTCTGTACCAACCGTCAGAATCGTTTTTATTATTGCAAGACAAAAGTCTGTTAAGCAACCACCTTTCTATCTGAGAGAAAAAAATCTAACGCACTTCTAAAAAAACTACTGTCAGCCATTGGTGAAAATACTTTTCACATCATTCCAATTAAACAAGGTAATATTGATGAAACTAAAATTCATATATATGATGAAAAAGATTTACGAAAAATTGTTAGTGAATTTGAAAAGAATAAAACAAATTTTTACACATACCAACTTAAAAGTGCTAAAGGGCTACAGATAGTATTAAAAGGCATAGATTCATATGTTGACTTATCGACCAATTATTTAAGGTAAAGAAAGTTACTAATATAATTAACAGAGAAAATGTCCCCCAACCCTTATTTCGGATTGAACTGGAGCCGAATGACATACAATTGAAAAAAATGAAACTTACAGCAAAAAATTACATTTAAAGAGTCACGTTAGCGTTCAGGTCCCGTACAGTGCCATAATTGCCAATAATATGGTCATACAAAAACTTACTGCAATTTACCTTCAGTTTGTGTTATCTGCGGTGAATTGTATGGTACTGCTAGCAGTACTAAGCCAAAGGATCAAGAAGAAAAAATGTACTCATTGTAGAGGTAATCACACCGCTAACTACAGAGGATGCCCTGTATATTCTTTTATTAAACAGACTATGGATCAAAAAGCTAAACTAGCACCAGCTCAATCAGCAAAGGCTTACTCCGCCACTTTTCCTCAAATGAGCCAACCAATTGCTTCACGTGTATCGTATGCCGATGCTGTTAAGACAAATTCTATTCCCACACAATCAACAAACTCAAGCTTTAATTTTAATTGCATTGAAGATACTATTGATAATCTGGTGCAAACTATAAACAACTTTACAACAAACATGACTAGTTTGAAGCAATAAATGCTGCGAATGCAAAATACACTTCTTTAAGCAATAATAAATAAGCCATGAACAGTTTAAAAATATGTTTCTGGAACGCAAACGACATTCACCAACACAACTCGAGCACTTCCTTATATAAAAAATATTGATATAATGTTGGTCTCTGAAACTCATTTGACCTCAAGAAGCTTATTTAAAATAAATGGTTACACTCTATATGACTCAAAAGACCCAAGAGGGAGAGCATGCGGTGGCTCAGCAATTGTAATTAAGTCAAGACTCAAGGACTATGTCCCTGATAACATTTGTGCAGAACATATAAGTTAACAGACAAAATATTTTTTGAATACCCTTATTTTTTATAAACTGCTTAATAAACAATTTAATCTTTCTTCGTTATTCTCTTTTATATTTTTTTGTGACCCAATTTAAACCGCGATTGCAATATGTTTCGCAATTAAAATTAATATTAATTAGCTGTTAAGAAATATAATATTCTTATTGCTGACACTACAATACTTACCTGTTAACTACCAAAAGTAAATGTAAATTTCAAAGAATTGCATAGTGAACAAAATTGTTTATGTGAATTTATTTTATAATAAAGAGTTTTGTACCTTTGACTTCAGTTGTAGTCAAGTACTCAAAGGAAACAATAAAATGTTTTTATAACTTATACAAGCAACTAATATTTGTGTCGAAAATTTTTGTACAAATTTCGTTATATCATCAATTTACTCCCCTCCCGGATTCGAAATCACTGAGGATACCAGGATTTCTACAAATCGCTTGGACCTGGGGTTCACGCCTTAGTGCACCTAGAGGTCGAGTGTTTTTCAACACTTACTGGCCTACAGACATACAAAAAATTTCGAAGTGTTTTACCACACCCATATGTGAAAATGATAAATCTTGTTAATTGGTTGGGGTTCAAAAAATATCTTAGTAGTCATTGCACGGAAAACATTAAGCTAAAAACATCCGCAGATATTGAATTTATAATTTCCAATCTTAACGCAAATTTTAAGCAGTCTGCTGAACATGCCACTACCCCCCATCCGCAGACTGGGTTTAATAGAATTTCTTCTCGTATGTGAAAAAATTAGAGCTAGAAAGGAATGGCAACAGCACAGATCACCCTAAAATAAAATCAGATTTAAATAATGTATATTATCAGAAAGTTCTTATCATTTTTTATTATTTTCATTGAAATAGATTTAAATTCAATATTTTTATATCGTTATTTTATTAATATATCTGATTAAATTGTATTAATTATAGTTATGAATTTATGAATTCTTATTATATTGTGTTTCCAAAGCGTTGGTAATACTGTTGTTTCATTATATTGAAACATAGTGAATTTAAATAGAAATTAATGTACTAAGGGACCTTTGAGGCAATGCAAAGAAAACAATAAATTCACTCTTGTGAAACGATCTCACTGGTAAGCAACTGCTGCTCTCTCATTTATTTACGATAACTAATTCCTTTGGTTTGTTTTATATATTTTCATAAACTCCAATTGTGAATTAAACATCGTCCTTCGAACCGGACCAAGTTTTATTTAAAACGTGTTGCTGGAGCATACCGATTCAATTTTGATGAGTTCAGGACCGTCTTGGCTCGCATAGAAGGAGTATTGAATTCTCGACCCATATCTGCCCTTTCTGAAGATCCAGAAGACTTAGCAGCTCTAACACCGAGACATTTTCTCCGCGGAGGACCTATAATGGCATTTCCTGAGACTTAAAGCACTCAAATAAGCATGGTCCTTCGACTAGTGAACTAGCTATCCAGGAACGTCAGAAGTCCACTAAACCAAAAGCCAAAAAACCAGGAAAAATAAAAAACAAGTAAATACCTACAAACATATACCAACGGACAAGAAGACATCCCTGTGAGTAACAAAAATGGCAAAGTAAGTAAAGTGAAAATAAAAACTTCTGCTTACATACATACATACATACTCAAATAAATAAAAAATTCAAAATTAAACTTATGAAAATATCAAATTAAAAGTGCCAAACAAGAGTTTGTAAAATAAAACCAAAAATCGAAAACTACATACATATACATACTTACAAAAAAGTGCGGGAGAATTTAAGAAAAAAAGCAAAATCAAACTGCGAACTGAAAAGAAATTAAAAAATCATATATACATACTTAAACATACATACAAACTTATGTACATACATATATCTACATAATTAAAATGTTACTAACTGCATAATTTCAATTAATATTCGCAAATTAAATAGGTCTGTACATATGTATGCAAAAACTGAAAAAAATATATGTGAAAAAAACCCTTGGAAAAACCGGTTATATATGTATATATGTGACAACGCATAGAGAAAGGGTCCTAAGGGTAAAAAAAAATCAATTTTAATTTTTTTTTTTTTGATGTGGACAACATCTGAGCATCGAATGAGACTGATCCCATGCCCCAAAAGTGTTCCCACCCATAGATATGCGCGTTTTATGAAATCGAAGTACACCAAAGATACACATATTTAAATCTTTAAAATGGCTCTCCTGAACAAAACCGGTTTTTACCCTTATATACTTATACATACTTGTACATATGTATATACTGAGGTATATGTACATGAAAGAAAAAAGCAGTTTTATTCCAAACTCAATGCAATTTACAAGTATATAGAAAAAGAAGAATTCTTATATACATACATATGTACATAGTATGTAGCTATGTACATTCATTTACGTGTCTAATTGAAGTCTGCTAGTGAAAAAAATACCACATTTGTTATAGTGATCATCAGCATAAAGCAAAAGTGATAATTACATACGAGTATGTACTAGAGCTGAGTACAAGATGTTGCTTGCTTGATCTTCATGGTGTACATTATTGAATTGTTCTCTCTTTTTAGTGCTCTTGATTTTATGAGAACACTGAAACTGGTGCTCAATTTTATCAAAAGCATGCAACAGCATTTTTTTATATGACAAGCGATGGCATTAGTTATTATAGTGTCGAAGCATATTTCACTAGTACACACCGAATGACAATTGTAAAATGAGCACACAAGTGTAAATGTGTATGTATGTGTAAAAGAAAAAACAAACAACGTAGATTGTTTGAGCGTGTTAGTTCGCATGCGATACTGGTCTAAGTTTTATAATTTATTGATTTAAAAGTCTAAAAAATAAAATATGTATGTATATCACAATGGATATAAAAGTAAAAAGTTTTATTATCACTTAATATTTTATGAAATTTTGAGTTTGTGAAATGAAGTATGGTGCACTATGAAGTGTACAATAAAAATATTACACACTTAACACAACTGTCTATTCAACTGTTGTACAATGGTTTTGTGTGTTTTTGTTTCCTTGTTCTCTATTTTTGCTTCACACTCAATTACGATCACCACTGCAAACAATATTCGTTCTTGAAAAAAATACAATACTGTGCACTTTTTCATAGCTTGCGCACACTTCTAGTATGTACATATCTATAAGTGCATGCATAAACTCACACACAAACCCATAATAAATAAAAATATTTTGGAAATTAGTAACATTATGTACAGAGTTTAAGGCACATGTTTGTATGTATGTTTAATTGATTTTAATAAATCGAGGTTTTTTTTTCAAATAAACAAACAAATAAAACAAATAAAAATTTTCTGTTTGGTATATTTACATAAACCATAATTCAGCAGTGAGACCTAGTTCAAAATTTCTGTTTGGCAGTCTTACTTTTTAATTGTAACCATTTTTTAAGTGGTCGTTGAAAAAATCTATGGAACGAAATTTTCTCGCATTTCTTATACTCGTACCACCGATATAAAATTGTTTCACTTCCCAACTAATATATCGCTCTGTGAATAAATCACCATCTAGCTATATCAAATTAGATGTGTAATTCACGTTACAAATTATTTTAAATTAAAATCCCAATTACAAAAGATTTTGTACTTCAATTGAATTATATCTATAGACCAAATTTGAATCCAAATTACAAAGGATTTTCCGCCTTCAATTGAATTATACCTCTATGCTTTGACTTTAAATTACAAAGGAGTTTCTGCTATCCACTGAATCTATCTACAGAAGCTATTTTAAATCCAAATTACAAAGGATAGTTGCGAAAAATTTTCTCTGATTTCGAAAAACAATTTTAAAGTAAACGATATACAATTTCGGGTAATATAAAAAGATTTCTACTTAATATCAAAAAATTTAAGGCATTGTGTAAAAAATGCGATATAGCTCCCTCTAGCGACTCTGAATCCTTGCTAGAAATTAGGAAAAGAGATGTTGATTCAAGCTGGATCAAGGTGGAAGAGTTATTTGAAAAATGTATGCTATCGGACGAAGGGGAGGAAGATAAGGCTCAAGTTCAAGAGCAGTATGATTTATGTATGGACATTTAACTCTTTCTAAACTACTTGACTTGATAAAGTTAGCAAAAGAAAAAGAGGCAACATGTGGCGTAGTTGCGTCCACACAAGATGACGCTAATAATCACAGCTCTGCCCTTCAATTACCTCCATGCGACACAGAGGTATTCTCTGGAGCTTATGCAGACTGGCCAGCATTCCGCGATATGTTTACAGCGGTATATATTAACCATCCCAAGTTAACTCTTGCATAGAAATTATTCCATTTTCGAAACAAAACGACAGATACTGCTGGAGCAATAGTCAGGAGTTTTCCCTTAACCGATGATAATTTCAATTTAGTCTGACAGGCTCTTAAATTGCGGTATGAAAATGTGCGAGTATTAGTCGATAACCAAATTCGAAATCTTTTTAATATTCCCGTTTCTGTCGAAGAGGATAGTGAGTCCCTTCAAGGAATTCATAGCGCAGTTTCTGATTGCTTGGTAATGCTTCAAACTTTAGGGGTTTCAGTAGAAGGCTGGGATCCCATTCTAGTCAACCTTATTTATTCAAAATTACCTCATGAAACTTTAGCCCATTGGGAGCAGTCCCTTAACGTAAGTAGAGAATTGCCAACCTGGAATCAATTGGGTGAATTTATACTCAAAAGATGTGAAATCGTAGAGAGAATTTCAACTATTAAGGATACAAAGTCCTCTTTTCTTAGCTAACCAGATTCAAAAATTCAAATGTACGCATCCCAAGAAAAACTTACATATGTAAAATGTACAACAAGCTAAAATAAAATATAAATTAAAGTCACAAAATGTCAAAAATCTTCAATTAAGTGAAGAGGAAATGAGACCCTCAACCTCGAATTTCCACAAAAAATCCTTAGTAAGTGCAAATTATGCAACCAATATCACAAATGTCTTACTGCGAACAGCTTTGGTTCAAATTGAATGCAGAGGAGAACTATTTACAATACGCGCTTTAATTGATCCAGGCTCCGAAAGAACTTTTCTCTTAGAAGTTGTTAGAAATCGTTTGAACATACCATCCCCAAAATCACGATTTGAAGTAGTGGGAATAGGAGGTCAGAATCAGATAGCAGAAAAAGAATGTGATTTGGTATTAGTGTCTAAAAATACCAATTCCCGAATTAAAATCAGTGCCATAATTCTGCCAAAATTAACCAATAAAATTCCGTATATTTCCTTTGATATTTCCGACTCCACTAATCTGATAAATCTTCAGTTATCTGATTCATTTTTGAATATATCAGCACCGATCGATATAGTACTTGGAAACGATTACGAACGTTATATTAATCTTGAAGGTATTCAAAAAAATGTTTATGGCTCAGCTTCAGCTTATAAAACAATTTTTGGTTGTGTGTTGAGCGGCCCTGCTCAAACGCAGCAAATCAGGTCCTTTTCGATAAAAGTCAATATTTTAGAAGAATCCAACTTAGATAAATTACTCAGGAAATTCTTGGAGCAGGAAGAAATCCCCTCCATACGACCCATCTCGTCAGAAGATGATTATTGTGAAAAGTTTTATAAGCAAACCACAAAACGTTTAGCAGATGGCCGATATATCGTGAGGCTACCATTTAGACAAGAATTTCCAACATCAAGATTTTTAGGGCGCTCAAGATTTGTAGCCTTGAGTCAGTACGTTCGAATGAAACATGTGTTAGAAAAGGATCCATTGTTGCAAAAGCAATATAATGATGTGCTCGCAGAATACATAACTCTAGATCATATGGATTAATGCCTTTCTCGAGAAATATTCTCTGATGATAAATTCAATTGCTTTTACCTACCGCACCATGCCGTTGTTAAGCCAGAAAGTAAATCCACAAAAGTCAGAGTTTTCAGCGGTGACATACAAAAGATGTACTGCCAAATTCTGGTCGATCCCCTCGACAGACCATTTCAGAGAATTCTGTTTCAAAAATCCCCCCGGGAAGCTGTAAAGGATTATCAGTTAAAAACAGTGACGTTTGGCGTTAACTGCGCACCGTTTCTTGCCATCCGCACGTTATTACAGTTAGCAAAAGACTCAGAATCACAATTTTCAAAAGCCACCTCGATATTACAAAATGAAACATATGTAGATGACATCCTTTCCGGAGGTCACTCTATCGAAAGCGCATTGCAATCTCAAAACGATTTAATACACGTACTTGCATCGGCAGGTTTCTTATTAAAAAAAATTACTTCTAACAATTCCCTTTTGCTAGATTCGCTTCCTAAAGAAGATCTTTATGATTCAAACTTTCTCAAGTTTTATGATTCAAGTGCAACAAAAACTCTCGGCATTCGGTGGAACGCACTAACCAATTCATTTAGCTATGCTTTCGAATCCATCCCTAAGTCCGCTACGATAACTAAACGCAAAATATTGTCGTCCGTAGCAAAGTTATTTGATCCCGTCGAGTGGATATCTCCAGTAGTTAACAAAGGAAAATGTCTTATTCAACAACTTTGGCTGGAGCGAATTGGTTGGGATGATCCCATCAGCACAGATTCTCTCCGAATCTGGAATGTTCAAGAAATCCAAATCCCTCGTTGGATTCAGTTCACTCTCAGTGACACGATACAAATTCATGGGTTTTGTGACGCCTCTAAAATGGCATATTGTACGGTGGTATATATTAGAGTTCAAACATCTTCTTATATCGTATATCCGAATTAACTAACATCAAAAAGTAAGGTTGCTCCTTTATCATCAATCACGTTGCCTCGCTTAGTACTCTCGGGAGCGGTTATGTTAGCTAAGCTTGTCATTTCCTCGCGGAACCTAGTAGAATGTCCAATAACCCTTTGGTGCGATTCATCTATTGTACTCGGATGGTTAGCCAAGCCTCCAGCAACGTGGAAAGAAATATACGTTGTAAATCGTGTAAGTCAGATACACCGGTTACTACCAACAGCAAAGTGGCTGCATGTTCCGACCCATTTCAATCCCGCTGATCTTGGGTCAGGATACAGGCCCCAAGATCTCATAAACAATAACCTCTGGTGGAATGGGCCCCTCTGGCTCATGAACCCCGAGTCCGAATTGCCTCGAAAAAATCCTCTATACCTCCAAAACCCTCATGAAAGCACTTCCGTAAGCTTGCAAGAGTCGCGCCCAGTTCAAGTGTCGATTAATAGTTTTTAAACTTCAGTAGAGCATGAAGACATTCTCAAAAGATTTTCTTCTTACAGCAGAGCCTTTCGAGTTTTAGCATACGTATTTAGATATGTTCGTCATTTTAAACCTTCATTTGCAAATCCTACTTTTCCGTTGAGCTATACTTTGCCCAGGCAGAAGTGAATTCTGTTAAGTATAGATTAATTATGATAGCCCAGCAACATGGTACAAATCGGAATATATTACTTGCTTAAGGCTCAATGTGTTTCAAAAGATAGCACCTTATTCACTTTAAATCCATTTTGTGATACTGGTGACATTTTGCGTGTCAATTGTAGATTGGCTAATTCCCTGCTGTCATATAATGAAAGATTTCCAATCATATTGCCTCGTGACTCTCAGTTATGTAACTTATTCTTATTCCACATACATGAATTTCTAGCGCACGATGAATGCAGCCTAATGTGCCGAATTATACAAACAGAGTTCTACATTACGGGTCTCAGACTCCGAGTAAAAAAGATAATAAGATATTGCAAAATCTTCATTATCCCTAAAAGGCAGTCCTGTGCACAAATAATGGTGGTTTTGCCTTCAGATCGCTGCGCTATTTCATTCCCCTTCTACATTACTGGCCTTGATTTCGCAGGCCCCTTCGAAATAAAAAGTTCTTCCCTTAGAAACGCCTCCATAATCAAGGGATACGCATGCATATTTGTATGCTTCGCAACTTCGAGCCCTGTTCAAATCTTTCAACCCCTGCTTTTCGCCCAACTTTCTCACGATTTGTTGAAAGACGGTAGAAATTTCGTGGAAGCAAGCAGAGCGATGCGCAAAGAATTATCCACTTTCCTTCAGTCTGTCTCCGTAGACATTGCCCAGAAATATGTTACTCATAACTTTGAATGGTCGTTCACTCCCCCTCAAGCTCCGCATATGGGTGGTCTCTGGAAGGCTGCTGTAAAAAGCTTCAAGTTTCATTTAAAACGAGTTGCTGGACCATACCGATTCAATTGTGAAGAGTTCAGCACCGTCTTGGCTCGCATAGAAGGAGTATTGAATTCTCGACCCATATCTGCCCTTTCTGAAGATCCAGAAGACTTAGCAGCTCTAACACCGGAACATTTTCTCCGCGAAGCACCTATAATGGCATTTCCTGAGACCACTTCCGAAAATTTATCACTTATAAATCGGTGGGAAAGACTTAAAGCCATTCACCAACAATTCTCAATTAAGTGGAAGGAAGAGTACATTAAATCTCTTCACAAGCGATACAAGTGGAAATTCACAATACCAAATGTAAAAGTAGATGATTTTGTTGTTGTTATAAACGATCTTTTCTTTTTTGAGTGAATGGCGGTTAGGCAGAATTGAGAAAGTCTATAGTGTTCCCGACCATAACGTTCGTGTAGTAAATGTTCGGACGGCAGCGGGCATACTTACACGGCCTATTACAAAATTGTGATATTTACCGTAAAGCAATAGTCAGAATACTACGGCTGATAGCCATCAAAATGAATAAGTATTAATACTCCCAGCTCATGTACTTTAATTACTCAGTGAACTGTTTTGATATATACCATTATTTAACCGCCATTTAATTTCAGTGGACGTGCCCAATAACCTCACGATCCAGAAGTTCATCTGTGCCAACTTTGTCACCGATATCATTCAATCCGGTTTTACAAAACGTTTCTGGCTATGCGACCTAGAGAAGGTGACATAGTGGCACGCAGGTACGATTACTGCCTAAATTGTTTGGCCCGTACACATTTAGTAAACAGCTGTGATAGTCCGGTTAGCTGTATTTACTGTGGGCAGCTACATCATACACTGCTACACAGTAGGAATCCTCCACCTAGGCATGGAACACGCCCAGTGCACGAGCGACTAGGCGAACGCCGAAATCGCAATACTGTTAATGACAGTAAACGGGGTAGCAGACGCATGACTAGAGACAACCATCATAGCAGAAGAAGTCATCGCAACAATAACACTGGCCGACGAAGTAGCAACAGCACCCGACGTAGCCGTAATAGCACACAGCGTAACAACATCACTAGACGTAACAACCACCACTGCAGGCGTAACAACAACAGATCTAATCGAAGCAGCACTCCACGACGTAGCCAAATTACCTCCAACTCCGCGAATGTGATTCAGCTCAGAAACCCGGATCAACGAATACTACCGAAGCAATCCGGTCTTTGGCTCCACTTTTATGTGCCACCAAATTGCGGTTTAATTTGCATCAGAGCAAAGAGCTCGCCATGTATAAATTACCATAAAGTTCTTATCATTTTTTTTTTATTATTTTCATTGAAAAAGATTTAAATTCAATACTTTTATATCGTTATTTTATTAATATATCTGATTAAATTGTATTAATTATAGTTATGAATTTATGAATTTTTATTATATTGTATTTCCAAAACGTTGGTAATACTGTTGTTTCATTATATTGAAACATAGTGAATTAAAACAGAAATTAATATTTTAAGAGACCTTTGAGGCAATGCAAAGAAAACAATAAATTCACTCTTGTAAAACTATATCACTGGTAAGCAACTCCTGCTCTCTCATTTATTTACTCGAACTAATTCCTTTGGTTTGTTTTATATATTTTCATAAACTCCAATCATCTTTTTAATTTCTCATCCCCTGAGAAGTTATAACCAAAGGGATTTATTGATTGGCATTGTGAATTAAACAGAATGCACAAAAGGACTCCAAGAGTTGCCTGCATATGAAAAAACTGCATCTCTGAAAAACTATCAATGTCACACCAGCATCTAATTACTCCTTGTGGCGCGCTACGAATATGCTTAAAACACCCGTAGAGTTTTAATCACCTCTGCGCACTTCTACCGGAGGTTGAGCAAGAAGTGATACTGAAAAAGATAACTTGTTTGCAAAACATTTAAAATCCGACTTTACCCCAAACACATGTACTGGTGCTGTTGATTTACATAGTGTAGTTGGTTTTTCCCTCGAGCCTTAAAGTTTAATTTGCCTGACGTACAGAAATTACTGAACTCAACCCGAAGAAAACTCCAGGTATGGATGGAATTAGTAACAAGATGCTGATGAATTTGCCTCGCATTGCAATTAGAATCCTTCTATTTATTTCTATTAATGCCATATTACGAATATTAGGACTGGAGTATTATCCACACCACTAGAAGCTTGCCAAGGTCAAAATTATTATACAACCGGGCAAAGATCTTACCAAAGCTGTGTCACATAGGCAAAAGGATTACTGTCAACAATGTAAGAACTCTTCGGAAAGCACTTATGACAAAATTGTCCCCAATTCTACCCGGACCATCAATTGTCTTTTAGAAGTCAGCATAGCACAATAGAACAAACGCATAGATTGGTTTAATTTATAAGCAGAAAACAAGTTCTGCCGCCCTGTTTATTGATGTTTCTCAGGCATTACATTACACATTACTAACCGGCAGTTCACGGTTATTGAAGGAGACTTCATGACTGTGCCCGAATCTATATCATCCGGTGTGCCACAGGGGAGCATACTGGGGCCAGTTTTGTATTTGATTTATACTTGTGATATTCATACAACTACATTTACTGATGATACAGCCTGCGTTAGTATGCATTAAAACCATCACGAGGCTTCCCGATATCTACAAGAACATGTTACACAGCTGGAACTATGGCTAAACTTATGAAGAATAAAAGTAAACGAACAAAAATGTGTTCAGGTAACATTTATCCTGCTAAGATATACGTGTTCCCCAATTCGAATTAATAATCAAGTTGTTCGTCAACATTCTCATGTAAAATACCTTGGTTGGTATACACCCTGATCGAAGGCTTACATGGAAACATCATACTGACTTAAACTTAAATTAACTCAGATACATTGGATGATTGGTAGAAATTCAACACTCATTCTAGATGGTAAACTTTTAAAATACGAGTCGCTTTTGAAGCCAATATGGTGCTATGGAATTCAGTTATGGGGCACTGCTTCAGCTTTAAATGTAGAAAGAATCCAATGAAGGCAAAACAAGATTTAAGGCTGATAACATCGTCTCCATGGTACATCAAAAATTCAAATTTACAACGTGGTTTATTTTATGCCACTAGTGACTGAAGAAATTGCAAAATACGCAGGCAAATATTAAAAAAAACTCGATTCCCATCCTAATCCCCTTGCTCGTAACATCTTTAATTTTACTGGACACATCCGATTAAAAAAAGAGGGACACTACGGCTCTAATACTCAACACTCCAGATGAAACTGCTTAACAATATTATTGTGCTTAATACGACATTTATGTTTTATTTATTACTATCACTAAGTTTATGCCTGACACTGGTTGGGCCTAACTTGTATATCTAGATTTATGATTTGAATACTTATTGATAGTTCTTTTTTTTAAGATACAATAAATAAATATATGCATGATAAAAAAAAACTTGGTATCAAAGCACCGTATAGGAAGCATAATAAGATTCATCTTGTATAACTTTTGATTGGAAGAGCAAATTGATTTAGTTAATAATCGCGATCACTTAAAAGTGGTAGCAGCGGGTAAAAGCATCGCCGAGTTAAGGCACAAAGGTGTTGGTTGTCGCTAGTTAGAAAGCAAATTCAAATATCGCCAGAAAGAAAAAGGTAAACAATCAATATGGTTAATCCACTGCGATCCGGCAGCCAGTTCGATGGCAACAACTACTAAAGCCGCAAGATCGACGATCACCACAAAATCCGGAGATGCGTTTAGGAGAGTCAATGTATCAATGAGGCCTAGGCAGTCCCACATACAAACCACATAGGGGAATAGGATTCCAACGATACCTCATGACGACCTTAGGAACCTAGAGAAGCAGTTACTGAATTTAATGCCAGGGGTAATACAGCAAAGTATAAACGCGCACATGCAACAACTACCACAGCCTCCCCAACAAACACAACAGCAACAGCGAGACCTGAATTCTAGGACGGCACCTCAACAGAGCCCTGCGCCGAAGGATTTTTCGGCTGTCAGCCGACAAGTACATCGGCTAGCCGCTTTATGGACGGCTCTTACAAAAAGACGGCTAAGCCGGCTTAAATCACAGAATATGAGTTGCTAGTCTATGGCTTAAATGCAGATAATTAAAATTTACGTACGGTATAGTTAGTTTTTGATTATTTAGGAATTTTAACTAAAAATATGTATATGTATGTATGTATATTGATAAATAGTATACAAAATCTTATATATGCATAATAGAGAAAGGAAACACTAAATGAAGTAGTTGGGAGTGAATGGGGTAACCCCGTTCTATTATCGTTTATAATTTGGCCATTGCTTTTGCACTGTAGTCCTTAAATATTTGGAAATATTTTCTTTTACATTGATATCAAAGCAAGTTTATTCTGAATGGACAAAGACACAAAACAGTATTAAATCTGAAATTCCCTTCATTCATCTTAAGCAATTGCTCTATACTGTCTCAAATAAAAATAAACAAATAAAAACTTTAAACAACAATAATTTCTAGTTCAATTAAATTTAAATATGTATCACATAAATAAAAACTGTTAAATAAGATCGTTTGTATTATTATAAATGTTTATTATTAGAAGTACATATACGATATATATACACATGAACATCCCCACAAACGTTTTAAAATCAAGAAAAAACAATTTCATTTTAATAATAAATGTTTATGAAATATAACTAATTTTTTTTCATTTTTAAAATAGAAGTCCATGCTTTTCTTTTAAAACTGCTTCGTTATAAAAATAATAATGTTTTATATTAATGTTATAAGAAACATTCTTATTTTAAAAATTATCTTTAAGAGCTCAGCATTTTTAAAACGAAAAACCAAAATTATTATTTTTATATTGCTTTTTTAGTTCAGTATACCTTAAAAAAATAAACTGCTGTATGTACATATATGTACTCGTATGTAAGAATAATATTTAAATAAGAGATGTAAATATAAGAAAGCTTATCTCTTTTGTACTTGAATGTCATATCGCCATACAAAACGTGAAATCATGTAGCTAAAATTTTTTAATTGTATAGGAGAGAAAAATTATAGAATAGTACAACTGATGCAGCTATATTTTTTTGGCCTCTTGGTTAATAGTATATAATAACACTGATCAACAAGGTTTTTGTCACACGGATTCTGTATGCTAATTATCACTTTACTATATACCCTCATTGCAAAACACAAACTAATTTGTTTCTGTCACGCACAGATTTGTTGTGACACCAACTTATGATTTTACCTTATTTCCCGTTAATACTACTGTACGTTCGGTTTAATTGCATCAGGTTTTCATTTCAAAAAATGTAATATTTTGAGTTTAGAATACAAAAGCCCACCAGAGTACTTTTACCACCACTACATATTAAACTAGGTTTGATAAAAAATTTGTCAAAGCCATGGATCGCAACGGCTCAGGTTTAACGTACTTGAGAGAAAAATTTCCTAAAGTTATTGACGCAAAAATAAAGGAAGGAATTTTCGTCGGACCTCAGATCAAGGAATTGTTAAAGGATAACATATTCGAAGAAAAGTTAAGTTTGTTAGAGAAATCTGCTTGGAAAAGTTTTAAAAATGTCGCACAAAATTTTTTGTGCAACTACAAAGCAATTAACTACAAAGATCTGATAGGAGAACTAATTTCGACACTTTCTAAGCTCCCACCTCGATTTATTTCCCGAGAACCTAGGAGCCGTTAACGACGAACAAGGCGAGAGGTTCCATCAAAATATTTCCAAGATGGAAAAACGATACCAGGGCAAATGGAGTCCTCGAATTTTGGCAGGTTATTGTTGGACACTTGCAAGAGACCAGCCTCAGGTCAAATAATCCAGAAAATCCTAGCTTTTAGTTTTAAAAAACATGTTATCAAGTATAATTGTATGTAAAGTATCAGAATTTGTTATGGGTGTCAAATTTTTTCTACCTCTGTTTTTCAAAATAAAGTAAAAAAGACCAATAAAGTTCATGTCTAATTAAAACTCCGAATTTGAAATCTTTGTCACTCACATGGCCTTACGTTTAATGTGACAATATGTACATATATACTTTGTACATGGTGCATATACATATGTATACTCTGTACAATTAAAAAATTTCAGATATTTTTTTTGTTCCAAAAGATAAAGAAGTTACATATGTTTAGAAAATTCGAATGTTAGCATTATAATATCAAACTGTAAGCTTATAATATCCAATTTAAAGGCCTTGGCAAGTTATCAAACTGTTTGATTAAATTCATGTATGTAGTGTTTACAACATAATGAAAATGTGCCGACATATTTTCCTCAAAACTACCTAAGCGGCCCACATAATAACAATTTAATTAGGCATTTTCGCATTGTGCAATAATATCGCCGATCTGAAGTTCGTTATAAAAAATTATTTCTTCTCAGAAATAAAACATATTATTTAACATAACATTTTTCTTCATTTATTTTTAAATAGGATAACAATTGGAGAGAAGGACTTGGTAAGCATAATGCGTGGGAATCTGAAAGCACCAATAGTACAGCTGCTGTTCTCAGTATCCGTAAATAGTTTAGCACACTTTGCTAGAGAATGTAGACGTGCCGAAAATTTAATCAACAGCCATCGCCAGTTTAGAAGTAGGATCCAACCGAGAGCCATACATGAGTTGGGATACAGCCCAGAAGGAACGACGAATATACCTAAAATGGACGCATTACCAGCTACAAAGTTGTTGATTTGCTGCAACTGTCTTACAGAAGTATACACATTTTTTGACTGCCCACAAGAACAAAGAAGGTTTTTCTGCTATAAATGTGGAGAAGAGGATACTGTTACCCGTAGATGCCCGAACTTCCAGCGAAAGCGGACAGCGAACGCGGCACAAGCAGGGACAGAAATGCTTTCGGCAAACCAGCGTCCCCGGAACTAACAGAAAACGACGAAATTCCACCATATGTCGACACGAAACCAAATCCGAATAACGACACACAGTAAATCAAAGAAAACGACGTCTCGATACCAAAAGCAATCTTGACGAATGCTCAGCGAGTAGAATCAGAAAAGACAATACAGAACAAGCCAATAAAATCAGACAACAGGAGTATAAAGAAGCAAGAGAGAGAATCTTCGGACCATCCGAGCGAATAAGGAAAACTAGAAAGCGTAGCAAGATTAGAAAACAGATTAGGTTTGAAATTTCAGACTCCAGCATTTACGAAGGGCCAGATACTAGAATTTACGCGGAAATCGAAATTAACGGTTATGGAATACAGGGCTTACTTGATAGTACCGCTACAGTCACGTGTCTCGGAAAAAGTTGCCTTGAATTCGTGGAAGCAGCGAAAATTACAATTTATCCCTGTCAATCAAAAATACAGACAGCCGAAAGTCGACTTCATGACATAGGTCACGTAAGAGCGGACATAACATTTAATAAAATTACTAAACCGGTCGAGTTCTTTCTTATACCTACTTTAAAGTTACCACTGTTCCTCGGACTAGATTTCATGAAAAATTTTAACCTACTGAGATTCGAAATAAAAGCTTTGAGTTCACAAGGAGTAAGAGATAAAGACTCAACCGAAACTTTATTCCACCGCATGCACGAATTGAACGCACGCAGGCAACAGCACTTGGAGGATGTAATCCAAATGTCCCCATGCTTCACTAAGAAAGACCCAGGAAAAATTTTCCTTGAAACGCACCATATAGACACAGGAGCCGCAGTGACAATAAAAGAGAAGGTTGAATGATCTGACCGTGAAGGACGCTTCCCCAGATTGAAAGGCTTCTGAGTCGTGCGGGTGATACCCACTATATCTCAAGTATAGATCTCAAAGATGCCTTCTGGCATTCTGGTTTATTCTTAATTACGCTGCTATCACTGCACCTGTATGTGATACTCTTAAGAAGTCCAACAATTTTGTTTTCAGGAAGTTAAGGTAGCTTTCGACAAATTGCACGTGCCCATATCGGGAAAACAATAGGGCGAATCCGCGAGTGGTTCTATTGGCCAGAACTATGACAAGTGTAAGGAGCGTAAACCAGCTAACAAAATACTTAAACCACAGATGAGTTACGAGCAAAACGGGAGTAGGCCTTTTCAACGAATTTATGTGGATTTTTTAGGTCCTTACATACGTTAAAAAAAGGGTAACTGCTTCATTTTTATAGTGTTGGTCTACTTTTCGAAGTTCGTGGTCTTGCCATATCGCAAGCAAACACGAAAAAATTGGTAGATTTTCTAATACAGGAGGTTTTCTACAAGTTTGGATGCCCGGAAATTGTGATATCAGACAACGGTAAGCAATTTACCAGTAAATATTTCACTGAGTTGCTGCAAAGTTTCTGAATCGAACACATGCGAACCGCCAGCTACGCGCCAAAATCGAACGCCTCTGAAATGTTGAACCAGTCAGTGATAGCAGCTATGCGTTCATACCTGGAAGAAAATCAACAAGAATGGGACGTCCACTTGTGCGAGATTGAGAGCGCCTTAAGATTAGCATCTGCACTCAGCCACTGGTGTGACTCCGTATTTTCTATTATTCCGAATTAATATGATTACGCATGCCTCGGCATATAAGCTTGCGCGATAGCTCGACTTAGTGAAGGATTCGGAGAACAGGCTAGAGAACCGCAACGAGTTCCTTGAGCTAGTTAAAGACAATGTCCGAAAGAATCTCCAGAAGAGTTTCCAAGCCAACGCCAAGCAGTTTAATGTGTGTAGTGTACAAATTAAGTTCAAAGTCGGACAGGAAGTGTTCCGTAAGAACTTCCAACTGTGCGACTTCGCTAAGCTGATGTCGGCTAAATTGTGCAAGAGGTTCGTCATATGTATGACAGCTAAACAAATCGGAAATAATCTATATGAAGTGGAAAATTTTGCAAGGTAAAGCAATGGGAATATTCCACGCAAAAGACCTGAAAGCGTAGACCCGCCTAATGTGGGTAGTGTACAAACTAAATTCAAAGTTGGACAGGAAGTGTTCCGTAAAAACATTCAACTATGCGACTTCGCTAAGCAGATTTCGGCTAAATTGTGCAAGAGGAACAGAAAGAAAGGATAGCTAAGCAAATCGGAAGTAATATATATGAAGTGGAAAATTTGCAAGGTTAAACAATGGGAATATTCCATGCAAAAGACCTGAAAGCGTAGACCCGCCTAAGGAATTATTAAAATTTTTGCAAATATGATTTGCTAATATGATAAAATCTTTTTTCTCAACAAAGGGAATGTATAACGTGTAGACATGGGGAGCTTATAAAGTGTCTAGTGTAAGCAGGGGATAAGTGTAAACATGGCCTGAAAACTGTCATTAAGTGGCAAGCATCGCGCTAAGATAGCCACCCGTTTGGTGCACGGGTGTCGAGCGTTGTCATACCCAACAAAGTTGAGGAAAGCACCTAAAAATGTTAAGGTGAATACGAATTGAAGCAACGGTGCGAATGAAGTTGGCTGCCAAAGAATTAACGTCACCAATGAAATGGCTGACTTCCGTCCTTTTACAATCAAGAAGTCAGACAGGACGGTCGCAAGCGGTAGATAAATCCGAGGAAATCCAGGTAACCACAAACAAAAAGGTAGTAGATGCTCACGTGGACGTAAAGGTAAGTAAAGCCAGATGAACCGTAGAACAACTTTAAAGAAAAAAGGAAGAGGCCTAAGCTATATATATTTTCGTATATAGGTAACCAACGGCAGCCACACATAAGATAGGAGGATAGAAATTTTGGTCCAAAATCCTCAAAATGAAAAGGTTGGCCACAACCCTATAATTGTGGAAAGAAAAAAAAAACAAAGCGTGGAAGACATTGGATTAAAGAGGAGCTTATAAATGACCAAAATAAGAAATATTTACCTGCCTCTCGCCATTCCACGGCCGCCACCATCTGTAAAACATAATTGTTATTTAAAGAAGAAACACTTACATACAATACGGCAGTCCACGCCCGTCACCGTCTGTAAAATATCATTTGATTCAGAATAGAAGAAATACTTACCTACATTACGCCAATCCACAGCCCACGGTGGCTCAGAATCAATTTTCATCGGCCAAAACCTACATTTTTTCTTGACATAGATTCGTAAAATTTTAACGCCATCCAAAAGAAAACGCATCAAACTAAGGTCAAAATATTCTCAGTAGTGGGCGTGGCATGCTGCTAAACACAACAAATTTACGTTAATTAAAAAAAAACAAAAATCACTCATATTTTATCTGAAATAAATTACGATTCCTCGAAAACTATTATCGGTAAAGCGCTGCGGTCTTTTTTGTTATGTTGGGTAAGCTGTTCTTTTTAAGAAATGATATATGCACACCCTGTATAATTTGTAGTTAGAGTGCGATGTAAGAAATTTTAATCCCCCATATTTCCGTAAAACTTAAAGTTTAGTAGTGTATAACTTTTGAAGATAAAAAACCGTAACCCTCCAGAGAAAAACGAAAGTGTCTTCTTTAAGCCTATATACACTTTTGCACCCGCCACGACCCGCCTGTGGAACACTTTTTTTATTTTAATGAAAATACTCCAAATTTATAAACAAAAATTTTTACCCAAATTGCTAGAAAATCTACCATCAGGTAAATGCCATTCTACTTAAACAAAATAAAAAAACAATAGAAAATTTTGTTTTATACACATAACTTTGAATTAAAAAAATAGAGATTAATATTTAGAACCGAATACGGCAAACTCCAAATAAACAATTATAAGTTCAAATCGCAGGTGGGAAAACGTATTAGGGTGATTGTGTTACTGCAATTTTGTATAGTTAATTGATTTTTGAATATTAGGGTAGGTATACAGGTTGGTGTGAAGATATAGCTATAAACTCACCTTCATTTCGAAGGTCTTTTCCTTCTTACCTGAAAGAAACTAAGGAAGAAAAGAGAGAGAGAGAGAGCGAGCGAGCGGAGGAATTAATTTTATTCGAAAATTGAGAATTTAAGTAGGTAACCTAGATTAGCTTTAAAAATTTTATATTGAATATAAGGACAATAATTTGAAAATAAAAAAAGCTTCATTTAAATATTTGATTCTAAAAGATTGATAAATTTTTGCAAGTTTTACTTTATCGCGTTTTAGGAAACACGATGCTTTCATAGAAAATTAAGCTTAAATTATTACAGCAGTGAAACAGAATTGGAGTTACAAAAAATGTAACTGCTTTTGTCAAAAATTTGAAAAAACGCTACAAGGAAGCTGATTGGAGTAAAAGTAAATTCAATACGTGCTTTGCAAAATGGTTACAAGGTGAACTTACTATCCAGATAACTTCTGAAACTACAAGTAAAAACAGTGGACGAAGACCACAAAAATCGGTAGATAAATGTAGCGATAGATCTAAGAGGCGAAAACTGAAAAATATAAATGAAGAAATCGGATGTGAAAACATTAAAGATAGTTTGCTTTACCAATTGCGATCACAAAAACAACTAACTAAAGTAGACATAATTGAAAAAGTTATTTCCGCTAGTCCAGTGAGAACAAAACGGATCCTTAAAAGCATTCCAACACCAGACGAGGAAAAATAGTTCACAAATGCGGAAGTGCTTACATTATTTATAGATTTGAAGTTAACAAAAGAGCAGTATACTCAGCTCAGATTGCGTGCGATCGAAAAAGGCTCAAATTTATACCCATCATATCATCACATAAGTGCAGCTAAAAAGGACTGTTGGCCTTTAAACGTATCTATTATAATCACACCAATTTCTTCAAAGGTGCAACTGCAAGCTCTACTTCACCATACAGCCGAACGGTTGTTACAATCATTTAAACGAAGTGAGTTGAAGAAATATGGAAACTGCAAGTTAACTCTATTTTGTAAATGGGGATACGATGGATCTTCTGGACAAAAGCAGTATAAACAATTTTTATGTGAAGATATTTCGGATACAAATCTCTTCATGGTATCATTTGTACCATAGCGATTAATAAAGAACTTAGAAGAGTCAGAACCTTCTACCAGTACAATGTAAACAAGGTATATTTGGAAAAATCAACCACCATCCTCTACTAAATACTGCACACCAATAAAATTTTAATTTAAAAAGGAAACTCATGATACCATTAAGAATGAAGTAAGTGCTCAAATTTCAACACTACAGCCATTAGAATTGGAGATAGATGGAGAAACTATTGAAATAAACTACCAATTAGTGCTTTCAATGATAGATGGAAAAATTGCCCAGACTTTGACTGAGACAAATGCTTCATCCAGCCATATTATATGCAAAGCAACATCAAGTCAGTTAAACCAAGAACCGACAAAGTCAGTATATAGTACTGATGCATATGAATTTGGATTATCACCGCTACATACAAGAATAAGATTTATGGAACACATACTGAACATAAGCTGAGATTTGTACTTCGGATCTTCAGGATCTAAGAAATAACCACACTAACAGAGCTAAGGAAATTAAAAAAGAAACATGTTTAAGATGAATTTCTCAAACATGGGTTGATTATAGATTAAACAAAACAAGGATCAGGCAATACAAATGATGGCAATACCGGAAGAAGATTTTTTTTGGATCCCGAAACTACATCTAATATAACATGTGTTGATATAGACCTTATTTCAAGATTTAAAACAATTGTTGAAGTAATTGCGTGTAACGAGCAAATTAATGCTAGTAAATTTGGTGATTATGCCAAGGAAACCGCTAATATATATACATCCAAATACCCATGGAGAAATATGTCTGCAACAGTACACAAGGTTCTTTATCATGGAGAAGATGTCATTAAGAACCATATATTACCAATTGGAGATTTATCAGAGGAAGCCCAGAAAAAAGAAATAAGGATTACAGATTTTACAGAGAACATAATACCAGAAAAATTTTACGAAGCTCTACAAATGAAGATTAGTTTAATATATTATTGGCTACGTCAGATCTCTTCATCTCTAGCATTCGAAATCAATGGAAATTAGATCATTCGGCCTTGCATGCCGAAGCTAAGGGACTGCTACATGACAGAAGTAATACAGAACTGAATATGGAATATTTACAAGCAATATTCCATCCAATTGAATAATAATTATACTTTGCATTTACTATTATTTGAGTGAAATAAAGTATAAAAACAATAATATTTAATGAATGATATTAAAATAACGTGTTTCTAACGTGTTTTGTGAATTGTATAAAAAGAGGTCAAAATATAAATATCTATGATATATCCATAGATTAACATTTCTTCAGGTACTAATATTTGGTTTTGAATTATGGTTACAGTTTCTCATAAGTCCATCATAAAAAAATCTAATGGCCAGATTTTGGGGAAAATCACTCATTATATAATACATAGCGTAAGGGCTTTATGATACCTTATTATGTTTTGAATATTAACAGGTAATTTGTGCTTTAAGTGATACTTAATTATTTTAAACTAGTTTTATGATTCTCATAAGTAGTGTTTAAGTAATATTTTTAATTCAGTGTCTTGCAGATATTCATCTAGTAGAAACGGTTCAGTTATTTATGTGTGCACATGTATTACATACTTATATATATATATTCAAATAACCAAAAGATTCTAGAATCTATTCATGACAAAAACATACTTTGTTGTTTTTATAAAAATGATTTAAGTTTTATTATAAGACCTTTTTTCAACAAAAATAAAAAGCACGTATTTCTAAGCAAATTAAAAAAAATTTAAAGTTCAACTTTAACCTTAAATTTCTCCACAACCAATGTACTGATTTTAATGAAACTAAAACTGGATAAAAGTTTAAGATGTTATCTATCAATAAAAAAAGAATTAAAAAACATCTTCATTAGTTCAGAAGTTACAGAGTTTTGGCCGATGAAAAGCGATTCTGAACCACTGTGCGGCCGTTGCACAGTGGGGTTTTCGATGGCTAAAATGGGAATTAATTCCTGGTGTTTTCCCCTGTTTATAATTTTAGATTTCTTTGGTCAATATCACTTAAAGAGAGCGATTTTCGAAGTTGGGCAAAAAATTAGCGGAATAGGACTGCGGGAACGGACAGTCCCCATACAAAATAATTAATAATAATTTTCAAATACAAATTTTTCAATAACTACTAACATATACATAAGTATACAATAATAAAACAAAAAAATATGTAAAGTAAATAAAACCTACAATACATTTGTTAAATAAATAGCCCTCTCAAGACGCACGTCAATGGTGAACAGCTTACCACCAATGTATGGACAGGGTAGACCGCCTGGAAATATATATGTATATCAGTAGTTTTTTAAATATGAATTTTGATTGAGCAGAGCCACAAAACACATGCATTTACGTACACACTTTGTGTAACAAAATAATAAGCTGCAGAGATTTCAGTAGATCAACATTTGTGTAAATTTTTCCATATTTTGAACCCATTTTCCAAACTTATGCCCGTTGTGCTTATACGTCAGTAAAAACCAATCACATATAAAACCGTGTGCGTCAATAAAACGAAACAAGTCAAAAGATATGCAGACTCTAAAGCATACAGAATAAGATTTGAAGGGCTACCACTAAAGCCATGAATGTGTCTCAATATTGCTCAATCAAAATTACATTTATGACAAATACGATTACATGGGGGTCGGTTCTGGTTCTGAGATAATGTGAAATTAAAACTTTTTTCATATTTTCATAGTGTTTCTGATTCTAGTTCAGTGAAAAAATTAAAACAAAATTTAAATATTTTCATATGAAAAAATCAAGTGGAATGACACAAAATGTTTTCACAGTTACACATCATTGCTGATTCTCGTTTTATGAAAAAGTGGAAACAAGTGTCAAAACCAAATATTCAAATATTTATATAAAGTATATGCAGGTCTACAACAACTAAGAAAGTACAAAAACCACAGGCGATTTGTTTGTGTAAGAATAATGGATGAATGTCAAAAACAGATGGATACAACCAGACCTGGGCAACTTGCATTACTTTTGCATAAGCACTGATTGAAAAACAAACATTTTAGTGCAAATTTAAATTTGATGCTTGTAGTGCACTGTTTTTTGCACTTAAATAAAATCTCTTAAAAGTAATGGATTAATATTGCATTAGCAGCTAATCGCATGGCAAAAAATACACTAATTTTCTATTGCCACTAAGCACATCATGAAGTAATGCAATATTATTGCAATATCATATATTGTACTAAGTAAAATTTAATAAAACGTGAAAATATTTTTAGGAGATAGCACAAATAAAAAATACAGTAAAGTTTCTTGAGGGCACCTTTATAAGAACGTACTCGTACATGCAAGTTAACGAAAAGAAAAACTGTCAATATTAATACAAACTAGATTTCAGAATCAATTGAAAAAAAATTAAAAAGTTTTATACTTCAAGTACGTTGCATCTCGAGCTTATATGAAAAACCGTGCAATTGAAAAAAGATCAGAACTTAGGTTTTCGTTTATTGTAAAGTTATATCTTAAAAAATGGTGATTTTATAAACGAAAAATACTACCGCTTGGAACAATTACATCAAGTTTTGTCTTTCTCTCGAAAAATTTTAAAAAACGTAGTGATATGATTTTTCGTCTTGGATGACGATATGTACATTAAAAAGAATTTAATTTATTTATTTATGTATGTACGTATGTTTTTATGTATGTACACATTTACGTTGTATTTTGCACTATATGTTTCACTGATAATGCAATAATACTCTTCATAATGTGTGTAGTGGTGCAAAAAATAGTACACTAAAAGTAACAATGCTATATTGATGAATTACTTTGAAGGGATTTTAGTTTAATGCAAAAAAATTGCACTAATATTACCAAAGTTAGTGCTAATATAATAAATTTGCTTTTGCATTGATTTGGTTTATTGTGGGAAAATGGTCAGCGATATGTAGTTTGACACTACATCAGAATACAAAGAAGATATGTAATCACCAACGGCGTTAAAAAATATAAATTCAGCGACGTCTTAAAGCAAACGTACAGCCGCCTAAAATATTTTTATGTTTTATCTATAACATTTTAATAAATCAAACTTTATTTGACTTTTTATTTATTATTTCACTATTTTTTAAGCTTAGTTTAATTTCTTAGGGTTCAGTACACAAAACTTGAAAAGAAACCCTATTGTTTCCGGACCTGAAATTTTCACAGAATATGTAAACCTTATGACACTTGAAAATTAAAGGGTGGTCTAAAGCGAACAATGAAAAATTTTGAAATCCTAATGTAATACATAATTATATATGTATATACATATATACTTCAAAGTTATAGCATTTTTATGTAGACTAAGCCAATCAACACTGAAATTTAAAAAATCAAAATTAAAGGGTATTCTATCAGTTAATGTTATTTTGACTACGTAATTTTGACAATTGCTGTAGCTTGTAAACCGTAAGAGGCAAACTCTTAAAATTTTCAACGACGCTAAAACTTTAAAATCCCAAATTTACAAAATCGTTAAAACGAAAATATGTCCAAAACCCGAAAAAAATCGCCAAAAATAAAAAAGTGCCAAAACTAAAATAAATCGCAAAATCGCAAAAAAACTAAAACTAAAAAATTCCAAAAAACCAAAAAAAAAATCCCAAAAACAAAAAAATGCCAAAACTATATATTATGTAGGCTAAAGTTCGTATAGTAGTACGTGTGTAATACTATAGTGCGAGTAAAAGTTGCACTTTATTGAATTTATTATTTTTATTTACTTTATATAAATATTTCACTAGCAATTTATTAGCATCGTACGGATAGATTCTTGTTTTCAATATTAAAAAAACTTTAACGACCATAACCTCAAAAAATAGGGAAATCAATAACAAAATTCTTGTCGTAGATGTACTTTTTATGTTAAAATTATTGTGTTACTCTAATTTTACTGCAATAAATATATTTGGGAAATTCATGTCCAAAAAATTATTATTTTAATTATTTAAATTAATTGTTTTATTTATTAATTATTTTAATTTATTAATTATTAAAACGTACAATAAAAATAAATACATGCGTCTCAAGCAGTTAAAAAAGTCATTTGTTGCTTAGCGCTACAATTAGAAATGTAAATCGGGACAGGTTTTTGAAAAATATTGTGAACAAATGTACATCTTCATATTAAAAATAATATTTTTGTTTAAAAATTCATTTTTTTCATATTTAAAAGGTACATACAGATGTGCATATGTATGCACTTACATACATATATATTTTAGACATTTAATTAAAATAATATACATTCAGATATATTATACATATGTATATATATATAACTGTCACATACGACATTTCAGAGAGAATTTAGATTTTGTTTATTTCTTATGTACTTTTCAGGAGCGTAAGTAGCTCTACATTTGTTAACTGCATTATTCCGAAATACAAACTTAATTGATTGGTCATCGTGCGTGACATTTCTGTGGAATTGCCCATATATATGTATTGTCTATTAAAATATTTATTCAAAATAAACAAATAGTTTTAATTCATAAATCACATTTGATTGTAATAAAATAAGGTTTTACATGCATATTTAAGCAGATTAAGAAATAAATAAAAATTATGTACATATGTATGTATTTCTATTTGAAATAAAATTGTGTTTTCATAAAAAGTGTTTATTTTAAGTAACTTCTTAAAAATATTAAAGCGTCTAATGTTTCATCTGCCATTCTGGAACGAATTTTGTTTCCGACATACGCTGCTGCCGAAAAACACCTTTCTCATTCTACACTCGTTGGCAAAACTGTTTGCATATACTTGTAACTAATCTGTAAGAAAAAGTTCAATTTCTTTTGAAAGTTGCATGTCCACATTATTATTTATGATAGTTTTTGGGTTTTCAGGGCTTTTACATTTACTAATAACATCTTTTAGCTTTTGTGCAATCGAAATATTTTCGTCTTGTTCTAGGTTCTCATCTGAGACAGAATCAATTTCGATTGATGCCAAAGAATCGTTTAGATTTTCATTTTCTGCTAAGCGTGATATCAAAAGTTTTATTTCGTGTTTTATAACACTTATATCTACATTGTCTTCAAATTCTGTTTTTAGATTCGGATTTTGTAGAAAGTTTAAAGTAATTGAATAAACTGTTCTCCTTTCTTCAATTCTCTTACGAAGAGATTTATATAATTCTTTGCTTAAATGACAATTTGATTTTGATATCTCGTGTAGCATAAATGTCACAGCAGCATCAGCTTTACACAGATTCATGTCGCTACCACATAGTGCTTCAAGAGTAATTTTTATTGGACGTAGGACATATACCATTTTGTTAATTAAAATAAAGTCTTCATCCCCGAATTGCTAAGATTTTAAATCTATTAAAGATTTTTTCAACGAAATTTATAATTCAGCAAGCCGCTGACAAGAGGTATTCCCTCTTGTTTTGCAATTTAATAATAACTTTAACTCTCATCCTTTTTCTTCTTTTACATATTTTTGCAAAATATCGTTTTTGGTTGGAGATTTCTTAAACATTTTCACAATTTTTCTAATTTTTCCAATTACTGATTTTACATTATCAAACTTCTCAGTTATATCAGTTTGATTGTTATTTAAACCTACTTTCATAAATTCAAATGAGCCAAAATCAACTTCATCATCGTCATCTGAAGACATTTCATCTTCCTTAAAAATATTTTCTGTGTTTTTATAAATAACATAAACCAGTGCCTGATGTAGTCCGTGGACAAAACATCATTGTTGTTTTGGAGCTATGAGTTTCCCACCACTGCGTGATGTAGTCCGTGGATAAAACATCATTGTTGTTTTGGAGCTATGAGCTTCCCAATTTTTTTCATAGTAGATGCACCATCAGTGGTAAAACCGATTATATCGGATGATAGTGAGAGTTGGAATTCTTTTAATTTATTTGTTATATTTTCAATGCAATTTACAGCAGTTTCAGACGTCTTAAGTCTTACCAAACCAAGATTAAAATGTTGATCGTTTGTGTAAGCGACAATATTAATATAACGCATGTTTGACGTTGATGTCCACTTATCAAAAGTAATGCTGAATCTATTTCCTTCTGACTTCATTTTACTGATATCTAACTTCATATTTTCTATGCATTTATAGTAAAAGTCCATGAACTTATTTTTGATGGTATCTTTCGATTTTGGAATATCGAATCCGCGAGTCTGCAGCGACTTTCGCAATTCTTTGGAAGTTATGAACAGGGAAAAAGGTATTCCATCAAGAGCAATCGAGCGACTTATTTTTTTTTTTTTTTTTTTTATGCATACATATATTTATTTATTGTATCTTCAAAAATGAACTAACAATAAGTATTCAAATCTTAAATCTAAATATAATTATTAGGCCCGACCAGTGTCGGACATAAACTTAGTGATAGTAATTCATAATACATAAGAGTTGTGCAAATCAAAAAATAAAAAAATAATTTCAAACAGTTTCATCTGGTGTGGTAAGTATTAGAGCCCTTGTGTCCCTCTTTTTTAAGCGGATGTGTCCGGTAAAGTTCAAGATATTTCGAGCAAGCGGATTAGGGTGTGACTCGAGTTTAGTTAAATATTTGCCTGAGTATTTTGCAATTTCTTCAGTCACTTGTGGCATATTTAGATCACGATGTAAATTTGAGTTTCTTATGTACCATGGAGCCGATGTTATTAACCGTAAAATTTTGTTTTGTCTTCGTTGGATTTTCTCTACATTTGAAGCTGAAGCAGTGCCCCATAGCTGAATTCCGTAGCACCATATAGGTTTCAAAAGCGACTTGTATATCAAAAGTTTGCAATCTAGACTCAGGGTTGAATTTCTACCAATCAGCCACTGTAACTGAGTTAATTTTAGTTTCATTTGTGTTAGCTTAGAGTCAATATGGTGTTTCCATGTTACCATGTTATCCCTCGGTCAAGGTGTATACCAAGGTATTTTACATGTGAATGTTGAGCAACAACTTGATTATTGATTCGAATGGGTGAACAGGTATCTTTTCGCAGAGTAAATGTTACCTGAACACACTTTTGTTCGTTTACCTTAATTCTCCATAAGTTTAAACATAATTCCAGCTGTGTAATATGTTCTTGTAGGTATCGGGAAGCCTCGTGAGGGTTTTCGTGCATACTAAGGCAGGCTGTATCATCAGCAAATGTAGATGTATGGATATTGCTGCTCAAAGGCATATCACAAGTATAAATCAAATACAGAACTGGGCCCAGTATGCTCCCCTGTGGCACACCGGATGAGATTGATTCGGACGCACTCATGAAGTCTCCTTCCACAAGAGTGAACTTTCGAGCAAGAATATAACTTTGCAGAAGATTAACAATGTTTATTGGTAGATATGTCTTCAATTTTAAAATTAGGCCTCTATGCCACACTTTATCAAATGCTTGAGAAACATCAATAAAGAGGGCAGAACAATACTTCTTTTCTTCGAGTGTTCTTCTTATAAATTGAACCAATCTATGCGTTTGTTCAATGGTGCTATGCTGACTTCTAAAACCAAATTGATGATCCGGTATGCACGCATTATCAGTTAGAATTGGGGACAATTTGATCATGAGTAACTTTTCGAAGAGCTTTGACATTGTTGGCAGTAAACTTATTGGCCTGTATGACTCAGCCTTGGTAAGATCTTTGCCCGGCTTTGGAATCATTTTGACCTTGGCAAGCTTCCAGCTGTGTGGAAAATGGCATTAAAAATGAATAGCAGAATTCTATTTCTATTTCTAATTTCATCAATACCCGGAACTTTTTTTGGGTTGAGTTCAGCAATTAGTTTTTGTACATCACACATCTTAAACTTTAAGGGACGAGGGGGTAGAGCAACTACACATGGCAAATCAGCAACACCCATACATGTGTTTGGGGTAAATACGGTTTTTAAATGCTCAGCAAATATGTTACCTTTTTCAGTATCGCTTCTTGCCCAACCTCCGGTAGAAGTGCGCAGGGGTGGTTTAAACTCAACGGGTGTTTTATGCTTCCTCGCAGCGCGCCACAAAGAATAATTAGATGCTGGTGTAACATCAAGACCTTCCAGATAATTTTTAAGAGATGCAGTTTTTTCAGATGCAAGCAACTCTTGGAGTCGTTTAGTGTACTCTTTAAACCTGATTTTATGTTGGGGTGATCTGTGTTGCTGCCATTCCCTTCTAGCTCTTCTTTTTTCACTTACGAGACGTTCAATATCCGTAGAATAAATTCTATTAAACCCAGTCTGCGGGTGGGAGGTAGTAGCATGTTCAGCAGCCTGTTTAATATTTCCGTTAAGATTCGCAATGTTAGATTCAATATCATCGGATGTACTTAGCTTTATGTTTTCTGTACAATGACTACTAAGATATTTTTTGAATATCAGCCAATTAACACGATTGACCATCTTCACATATGGATGAGGTAAGTCACTTCGAGCGACTTATAACAGCAGAAAAACTTTCTTCATGTTGTGGAAAACTAAAATCTGTAATCTTTAACCTTTTTCTTTGTGGTTCCTCGCAATCTCCTTTTTGAAGTTTTATCATATGCACCTGTACAAACAAATTTTCAAGAATTGTTTTTGTTTGCCATACTAAAATAAAATAAACATGAGAATTTCAACGCGTTTCTGTCTTTTAAAAACGGTTAATTTTGTATGAGAAACAAAAACAAATTTTTTACATTTATCAGATTTGTTTTTGTTTTGTATATAACATTTACAAAGTCGTCGCGTATTCCAGAATAGACACCAATATTTATGAGTTTATTAAAAAATTCTTAACACAAAAAGATATACGAAATCATATTAAAATACATAAGTATAGATAATAACTGAAAATTAATTTACAAAATGTTAAGCAATCAACCCAGTCGTACTTTGGCCCTAAAGTCTGGTATTTTGTTCAACATTTCAAGCGAAATGCTGTCAAAATACATATTTAAAAAAAATTTAAAAAGATAAAAAATAGTATATACTCTGTTCATCTTGGAAAACCATATGAAATATGTCTTCAACATTTTAAGTTTTTATGAGAAATAATATGAGTGGCACTTGTTTCTCATGGAACTGACAACAAACACATTAGCCCAATTCAGTCTAGGTTTCTTACTGATATTTATGCCAACTTATTTTTCTAAGAGTTTTCCGCTAAAATTTTAAAACTTTGTTTAGTCCTAATTTACACTATACAAGTCTTATTGCTAAGCTGATTAGTTTGTTAGGAAAGAGGGACGAGGGGAAAAGAAATGTTACTGTTCCCCTCGTCTCTCTCTCTCCATCAAACTAATCAGCTTAGCAATAAGACTTGCATAGTGTAAATATGGACTTAGAGTGCTTATAAGTAAGTATACGTGTGTACCTCTGTCGTGCTGGCTTAAAATCATTTTCGTATTTTGTAGTTTGTTAATAGTAAACTATTTGCGTAAAAGTGGTATAAAACTTTTGTTTGTGTCTAGTATTCGCATACATCGTGTCTAGTATTTGACAACAACTAGTGTTGTCGCTAGTTTGTGTCCCGCTTCACTCGCAACTTTGCATATGATTGCGGCTATGGCGTGGCGTACGTTGCAGAAAAAAATAGCTCATGGTCACCTTAGTTGTGCCAGTGCATTTGTCTTATCGAATTATTATGAATATTTTGACGGTGGTCGATTTGGGTGTGATCTTGTGGCTAAAAATGTGTAGTCGAGATGTAGTCCGACCACTGGCTGTCCCTCCCTATTATCACTGGTCTGCGTAATACGCTATCTTTCGTGATCCATCGGACTGATGTTGTAATCACCTCTAACCAAATCGCTGCTACCCAATCAATACTCACCCCTCAAATCTAGTCAACTTAAACCATTTTGGTTTAGACTTTTCACAAGATTACCCAAAAAATATAGGTACGACCGTAATATTCGGTTAATTTAGTATTAATTAATTTCACATACTTTTTGCTGCCAGAAATTCAAAAATATTTTTATGACAAGAGTATTTCTTTGTTTCGTTATAACTATTTTCGTTGTTAATCTTATATTTGATTTATAAATCTTTACATTTATTTTCGCTTATTCTACATTCAAAAAAAAAAACATTCTCGATTCGTTTATTATCCATTCGTTTATTATTCATTATTTCCATGGATTTGTTTATTTTTCTTTTGTTTAGATAATACGTCCTTATATTGTTTTTATATAATTAATTTCGTTATTGCTATTGATATATCTATATACATATATATGTTTATTTATTTATTTCATAAATACCTTACGAAGTAAATTTGCAAAGTATTGTTGCACAAATATGGGCGGGTAACTAGACCATACGCCCAAGATGGTATTAATAGTATTTTAAAAAAGATTTGTTAATGACTGTACACGACCTATGCCTTCACATAGGAAGTAGCAACGTGGTTGCTAAAGAAATTCCACAAAAGAACCGCAAGATTATACGGTTAGCCGTGGAAAATCAGTCAAGCAGTGCGAGCGAGACGAAAAACTCTCGAAGGCCAAAAAACACTCACAAGCCTGACCGCACTTAAGAAATAATTACGATGCCGCCAAAGCTGTTGTTCAACCCAGAGCTGCTTAACGACTGATATATAAATTCTGTTTTCTAATTTACGGCCTGTCCCACGATGTCACCAGAAATCGTTCGATCGACTAATTGTATTGCAAACAACAATAATTAGAAAATTTGTTGTTGTTTTCAATATAATTATTCGATCGAACGATTTCTAGTGACATCGTGGGACAAGGTGTTAATCTGTTAATTCAGACAAAAAAATATGTTAATAGCAGTTTTTATTACGTGTTATGTGGCACGCAGGCCATAATCGTCAAAACTTATTTTGTGTTTGGTACAGGGTTCTGTGAAACTGTGGTACGAAAGAAAAAGTTTTTATTTTCGTTTTCATGAGAACTTTTCATATTATTAATTCATAATTACACAAATTGCGATTCCCGGTCTTTTAATGAAAAAGTGTTCCATTCCGTTGTAGCTAGAGATGCTAAATGGAAAATCCCGAGCCCGGGATTTCTTAAAATTAGAGCCCGGGATTTACTGAATCCCGTTTTTCAATAAATAATGTTTTTCACTGTCATCTTATATATTAAAAATTATTTGAAATACCCTGTTATAAAAAGTTAAAATAACAACTTTGCTACGCTTGCACACATTGAGTAGAAAATCCAAGAAAATCAGTCAAATAAATAGAATTTATATGTAAATATCGTGTATACTCGTATATGTATGTGAATCGGAAAAACAATGAATTTTGAAGAACACAAATCAAAAAACAAAGACAAAAGCTCAGTGTGGAGTCATTTTTTGGTAGAGTCCAAAAGTGCTCCGTACGCTAAGTGCAAGTTGTACCACAAAGTTTTAAAAAGTAATGGCGGTTCAACAAAAGGCCTCTTAAATCATCTAAACGTAATTTAAGAGATTTTTTTAAATAACCATTTTTACTAAGTTTTATGTACATACAGGTTCATATGATAAAACCTCAAAAAGGAGATTGCGAGGAACCACAAGGAAAAATGTTAAAGATTACAGATTTTAGTTTTCCACAACATGAAGAAAGTTTTTCTTCTGTTATAAGTCGCTCGATTGATCTTGATGGAATACCTTTTTCCCTGTTCATAACATCCAAAGAATTGCGAAAGTCGCTGCAGACTCGCGGATTCGATATTCCAAAATCGAAAGATACCATCAAAAATAAGTTCATGGACTTTTACTATAAATACATAGAAAATATGAAGTTAGATATCAGTAAAATGAAGTCAGAAGGAAATAGATTCAGCATTACTTTTGATGAGTGGACATCAACGTCAAACAAGCGTTATATTAATATTGTCGCTTACACAAACGATCAACATTTTAATCTTGGTTTGGTTAGACTTAAGACGTCTGAAACTGCTGTAAATTGCATTGAAAATATAACAAATAAATTAAAAGAATTCCAACTCTCACTATCATCCGATATAATCGGTTTTACCACTGAAACTACTACTACTATTATGAAAAAAATTGGGAAGCTCATAGCTCCAAAACAACAATGATGTTTTGTCCACGGACTACATCAGGCACTGGTTGATGTTATTTATAAAAACACAGAAAATATTTTTATGGGAGATGAAATGTCTTCAGATGACGATGATGAAGTTAATTTTGGCTCATTTGAATTTATGAAAGTAGGTTTAGATAACAACCAAATTGATATAACTGAGAAGTTTGATAATGTAAAATCAGTAATTGGAAAAATTAGAAAAATTGTGAAAATGTTTAAGAAATCTCCAACCAAAAACGATATTTTGCAAAAATATGTAAAAGAAGAAAAAGGATGAGAGTTAAAGTTATTATTAAATTGCAAAACAAGAGGGAATACCTCTTGTCAGCGGCTTGCTGAATTATAAATTTCGTTGAAAAAATCTTTAATAGATTTAAAATCTTAGCAATTCGGGGATGAAGACTTTATTTTAATTAACAAAATTGTATATGTCCTACGTCCAATAAAAATTACTCTTGAAGCACTATGTGGTAGCGACATGAATCTGTGTAAAGCTGATGCTGCTGTGACATTTATGCTACACGAGATATCAAAATCAAATTGTCATTTAAGCAAAGAATTATATAAATCTCTTCGTAAGAGAATTGAAGAAAGGAGAACAGTTTATTCAATTACTTTAAACTTTCTACAAAATCCGAATCTAAAAACAGAATTTGAAGACAATGTAGATATAAGTGTTATAAAACACGAAATAAAACTTTTGATATCACGCTTAGCAGAAAATGAAAATCTAAACGATTCTTTGGCATCAATCGAAATTGATTCTGTCTCAGATGAGAACCTAGAACAAGACGAAAATATTTCGATTGCACAAAAGCTAAAAGATGTTATTAGTAAATGTAAAAGCCCTGAAAACCCAAAAACTATCATAAATAATAATGTGGACATGCAACTTTCAAAAGAAATTGAACTTTTTCTTACAGATTAGTTACAAGTATATGCAAACAGTTTTGCCAACGAGTGTAGAATGAGAAAGGTGTTTTTCGGCAGCAGCGTATGTCGGAAACAAAATTCGTTCCAGAATGGCAGATGAAACATTAGACGCTTTAATATTTTTAAGAAGTTACTTAAAATAAACACTTTTTATGAAAACACAATTTTATTTCAAATAGAAATACATACATATGTACATAATTTTTATTTATTTCTTAATCTGCTTAAATATGCATGTAAAACCTTATTTTATTACAATCAAATGTGATTTATGAATTAAAACTATTTGTTTATTTTGAATAAATATTTTAATAGACAATACATATATATGGGCAATTCCACAGAAATGTCACGCACGATGACCAATCAATTAAGTTTGTATTTCGGAATAATGCAGTTAACAAATGTAGAGCTACTTACGCTCCTGAAAAGTATATAAGAAATAAACAAAATCTAAATTCTCTCTGAAATGTCGTATGTGACAGTTATATATATATACATATGTATAATATATCTGAATGTATATTATTTTAATTAAATGTCTAAAATATATATGTATGTAAGTGCATACATATGCACATCTGTATGTACCTTTTAAATATGAAAAAAATGAATTTTTAAACAAAAATATTATTTTTAATATGAAGATGTACATTTGTTCACAATATTTTTCAAAAACCTGTCCCGATTTACATTTCTAATTGTAGCGCTAAGCAACAAATGACTTTTTTAACTGCTTGAGACGCATGTATTTATTTTTATTGTACGTTTTAATAATTAATAAATTAAAATAATTAATAAATAAAACAATTTAAATAATTAAAATAATAATTTTTTGGACATGAATTTCCCAAATATATTTATTGCAGTAAAATTAGAGTAACACAATAATTTTAACATAAAAAGTACATCTACGACAAGAATTTTGTTATTGATTTCCCTATTTTTTGAGGTTATGGTCGTTAAAGTTTTTTTAATATTGAAAACAAGAATCTATCCGTACGATGCTAATAAATTGCTAGTGAAATATTTATATAAAGTAAATAAAAATAATAAATTCAATAAAGTGCAACTTTTACTCGCACTATAGTATTACACACGTACTACTATACGAACTTTAGCCTACATAATATATAGTTTTGGCATTTTTTTGTTTTTGGGATTTTTTTTTTGGTTTTTTGGAATTTTTTAGTTTTAGTTTTTTTGCGATTTTGCGATTTATTTTAGTTTTGGCACTTTTTTATTTTTGGCGATTTTTTTCGGTTTTTGGACATATTTTCGTTTTAACGATTTTGTAAATTTGGGATTTTAAAGTTTTAGCGTCGTTGAAAATTTTAAGAGTTTGCCTCTTACGGTTTACAAGATACAGCAATTGTCAAAATTACGTAGTCAAAATAACATTAACTGATAGAATACCCTTTAATTTTGATTTTTTAAATTTCAGTGTTGATTGGCTTAGTCTACATAAAAATGCTATAACTTTGAAGTATATATGTATATACATATATAATTATGTATTACATTAGGATTTCAAAATTTTTCATTGTTCGCTTTAGACCACCCTTTAATTTTCAAGTGTCATAAGGTTTACATATTCTGTGAAAATTTCAGGTCCGGAAACAATAGGGTTTCTTTTCAAGTTTAGTGTACTGAACCCTAAGAAATTAAACTAAGCTTAAAAAATAGTAAAATAATAAATAAAAAGTCAAATAAAGTTTGATTTATTAAAATGTTATAGATAAAACATAAAAATATTGTAGGCGGCTGTACGTTTGCTTTAAGACGTCGCTGAATTTATATTTTTTAACGCCGTTGGTGATTACATATCTTCTTTGTATTCTGATGTAGTGTCAAACTACATATCGTTGGTTGGTTATTGGTTTGCGGCACAGTATATTTAAAATACATTATTACTGCAGCAAACCAATAACCAGCCGACGATATGAAAATACACAACAAATCGTAGGTTGGTTATTGGTTTGCTGCAGACATAATGTATTTTGAATATACTGTGCCGCCAACCAATAACCAACCGACGAAATAATAATAAATTAAATTTTGTTTTTTTATTTTCTATTATTGAATTACCTATCATGGGCAACATCAACATTTTCTTCTAAAAAATTTATCAAAAATTCTTTTTGAATTTCACTGGCTCATTTTCCTCTTTCTCTATGTCTTTTTCACTACTGAATGGCGTGTGTAAAAAAACTTTGCATATGAAAGGGTTTTGACCTAAGTAAATTTACGAGTATATAAAGTATATGCAAGTACTCAGGTGATTAATTTCTTTCTCGTGTAGTGTGAGTGACTGAATGTCAAAAGTTTTTTAAAATTTTTGTACGCCATTTTGTTTTGTTTCGCTTTGTTATACACAATTGTGTATACTGAAAACGTATGCGAAAAAGTTTAAATAAATTTTTACTTAAAGAATTTTTTACAAAACATTTAAAAATAATTATAATTAATTATTAAAGTATATACGAGTATGTGTTCTTTATTTTACTTATTTCACATATTAAAGGTTTATCAATTAATAAATTTACTTTGGTTTTGTCTATCCATACATTTTCTGGGACTATTGCAATAATTAAGCAAATGCATTTACCATTTTCCCACAATAAACCAAATCAATGCAAATGCAAATTTATTACATTAGCACTAACTTTGGTAACATTACTGCAATTTTTTGCATTAAACTAAAATCCCTTCAAAGTAATTCATCAATATAGCATTGTTACTTTTAGTGTTCTATTTTTTGCACCACTACACACATTATGAAGAGTATTATTGCATTATCAGTGAAACATATAGTGCAAAATACAACGTAAATGTGTACATACATAAAAACATACGTAAATACATAAATAAATAAATTAAATTCTTTTTAATGTACATATCGTCATCCAAGACGAAAAATCATATCACTACGTTTTTTAAAATTTTTCGAGAGAAAGACAAAACTTGATGAAATTGTTCCAAGCGGTAGTATTTTTCGTTTATAAAATCACCATTTTTTAAGATATAACTTTACAATAAACGAAAACCTAAGTTCTGATCTTTTTTCAATTGCACGGTTTTTCATATAAGCTCGAGATGCAACGTACTTGAAGTATAAAACTTTTTAATTTTTTTTCAATTGATTCTGAAATCTAGTTTGTATTAATATTGACAGTTTTTCTTTTCGTTAACTTGCATGTACGAGTACGTTCTTATAAAGGTGCCCTCAAGAAACTTTACTGTATTTTTTATTTGTGCTATCTCCTAAAAATATTTTCACGTTTTATTAAATTTTACTTAGTACAATATATGATATTGCAATAATATTGCATTACTTCATGATGTGCTTAGTGGCAATAGAAAATTAGTGTATTTTTTGCCATGCGATTAGCTGCTAATGCAATATTAATCCATTACTTTTAAGAGATTTTCTTTAAGTGCAAAAAACAGTGCACTACAAGCATCAAATTTAAATTTGCACTAAAATTTTTGTTTTTCAATCAGTGCTTATGCAAAAGTAATGCAAGTTGCCCAGGTCTGGTTGTATCCATCTGTTTTTGACATTCATAAATTATTCTTACGCAAACAAATCGCCTGTGGTTTTTGTACTTTCTTAGTTGTTGTAGACCTGCATATACTTTATATAAATATTTGAATATTTGGTTTTGACACTTGTTTCCACTTTTTCATAAAACGAGAATCAGCAATGATGTGTAACTGTGAAAACATTTTGTGTCATTCCACTTGATTTTTTCATATGAAAATATTTAAATTTTGTTTTAATTTTTTCACTGAACTAGAATCAGAAACACTATGAAAATATGAAAAAAGTTTTAATTTCACATTATCTCAGAACCAGAACCGACCCCCATGTAATCGTATTTGTCATAAATGTAATTTTGATTGAGCAATATTGAGACACATTCATGGCTTTAGTGGTAGCCCTTCAAATCTTATTCTGTATGCTTTAGAGTCTGCATATCTTTTGACTTGTTTCGTTTTATTGAGGCACACGGTTTTATATGTGATTGGTTTTTATTGACGTATAAGCACAACGGGCATAAGTTTGGAAAATGGGTTCAAAATATGGAAAAATTTACACAAATGTTGCTCTACTGAAATCTCTGCAGCTTATTATTTTGTTACACAAAGTGTGTACGTAAATGCATGTGTTTTGTGGCTCTGCTCAATCAAAATTCATATTTAAAAAACTACTGATATACATATATATTTCCAGGCGGTCTACCCTGTCCATACATTGGTGGTAAGCTGTTGACCATTGACGTGCGTCTTGAGAGGGCTATTTATTTAACAAATGTATTGTAGGTTTTATTTACTTTACATATTTTTTTGTTTTATTATTGTATACTTATGTATATGTTAGTAGTTATTGAAAAATTTGTATTTGAAAATTATTCTTAATTATTTTGTATGGGGAGTGTCCGTTCCCGCAGTCCTATTCCGCTCTCTTTAAGTGATATTGACCAAAGAAATCTAAAATTATAAACAGGGGAAAACACCAGGAATTAATTCCCATTTTAGCCATCGAAAACCCCACTGTGCAATGGCCGCACAGTGGTTCAGAATCGTTTTTCATTGGCCAAAACTCTGTAACTTCTGAACTAATGAAGATTTTTTTTAATTCTTTTTTTATTGATAGATAACATCTTAAACTTTTATCCAGTTTTAGTTTCATTAAAATCAGTACATTGGTTTGTTGTAAGTTCCATGAGAAACAAGTGGCACTCATATTAATTCTCATGAAAATTTAAAATGTTGAAGATATATTTCATATGGTTTTTCATGATGAACAGCGTATATATTGGGTGTTTTTATTGAGGTATAGAACTTTAAGTTGGCATCACTTTTTTAACTGGCGGCCATTTTGTCAGCTGTCAAGTGATTAATATTTAGTATTAATTGGTTTGCCATTTCATCATGAACAGGTTGACAAAAGAACAACGCTTGCAAATCGTGCAAATTTATTTCGAAAATAATGGTTCAGTTCGCGAAGTTTACCGCAAGCTCCGTCCATTTTATGGTCGACATAATCGTCCATCAGAGCAATTAATTCGGTTAACCATGGATCATTTTCGCACTACGTTTACTCTATGTGATAATACGCATCCGCAGAGACGTCGAACAGTGCGCACCGAAGAAACAATTGCCGCTGTAGAGCAAAGTGTTGAAGAGGACCCGAATGAATCGATTCGCCACCGTGCACAGCAATTGGAGCTTTGTCCATCAACTTTATGGAAGATTTTGGATGGCATGAATGTGGATGAGTTGTGGTTCCAACAAGACGGCGCTACATGCCACACAGCGCACGTCACAATCGATTTATTGAAGGAAACATTCGATGAGCGCATAATTTCGCGGAATGGACCTGTCAATTGGCCACCAAGATCGTGTGATTTGACACCATTGGATTATTTTCTTTAGGGATATGTGAAGTCGCTCGTCTACGCCAACAAACCAGAAACGTTAGGGGACTTGGAAGCCAACATTCGTGGCGTTATTGCCAACATACGGCCCCATATGCTCGAAAAAGTGGTTGAAAATTGGACCTGTAGAATTGGCTTTATTCGAGCCAGCCGCGGCGGCCACATGCCCGAAATCATATTTAAACGTTAATGGCATAAAATTATCCTTCCAATAAAGCCAAATTGATGGACATTAAAACGATTTTCTTGTGTTTTATTTCAATTCGAAGTTCTATACCTCTAAAAAAAACACCATGTACTAGTTTTTATTTTTTTAAATTTTTTTTAAATATGTATTTTGACATTTCGCTTGAAATGTTGAACAAAATACCAGACTTTAGGGCCAAAGTACGACTGGGTTGATTGCTTAACATTTTGTAAATTAATTTTCAATTATTATCTATACTTATGTATTTTAATGTGATTTCATATATCTTTTTGTGTTAAGAATTTTTTAATAAACTCATAAATATTGGTGTCTATTCTGGAATACGCGACGACTTGGTAAAAGTTATATACAAAACAAAAACAAATCTGTGTAAATGTAAAAAATTTGTTTTTGTTTCTCATACAAAATTAACCGTTTTTAAAAGAGAGAAACGCGTTGAAATTCTCATGTTTATTTTATTTTAGTATGGCAAACAAAAACAATTTTTGAAAATTTGTTCTTGTTTTAAGGCTCAGTTCGCCGACGGTAATGTAATGTAACTGTAATGTAGGAAACAGCTGATCGATATTTTTATATGAAAAGTAGGTTACGTTACATTACATCTCTATAACCATTTCCATTACTTTTCACATAACAATATCGATCATCTGTTTCCTACTGTTGCAGTTATATTACGTTACAGTCGGCTAACTGAGCCTTTAATGTAAAGTTTCACTTCTTCGACGCGTATTCCAGTATAGCCACCATTTTCTCAATTCAAGACTCAATTTAAATATAATGCTGTATGTACATCTATTACTATAAAATATGTTATAATCACTTGTTGCTACATATGGTAGACCGACATGTCTTCCCACACAAGTTTGGTTTGTGTGATGGCCAAATCATAGGCAGTGCTGGCATGTTTGCGAATGCTCCGGCCTGAAGCTCGCCGGGTTGGGTCGGTGTTCTTGCCTTTAATCTTAGCCGTAAATAAATAAAATACCACACAACAAATACCAATAACAAAAAAGAACATGCCAGCTATTGGATGTTACAAAAAAATTGTTTTATGGAAACCCGAAAGCGAAAAAAAAAAATTAAACGTTATTACTTTTATTTTCTTGCACTCGATACTTACTAATTGGTCGTTGTCATACTCACACATACATCTACATACCGAATACGTATTGAATTGTTAACTGCTCGTCGGTTGGTTACTGGTTTGATGTATGGAACATTTAAAAAAAATTTAGTTATTGATTGATTATATTTGAATTATGTGTCTTATTTCCAAATTCATTATCAGTTTTCCGATATCTTGAATATATCAGGAGATATAGAGCTGCAATATTGCGCCATTTCCACAATAAAAGTATTAATATTGTTATTAGAAATTGTTATGATGTATGTATACCAATGCATATTCTACTCAACGAACGTGATTTAAAGCAAAATACCCAAATTTTATTGTTGTGTTATGTTTTAATGAAATGAAATTGATATTTATTTTTTATTAGTAAAATTTCTTTTATTAAATATATTCAAACTTCCTTTTATATCTTCCATTGGTTTTTCTTTAAATGTCGTGTTGCATGAATAAAATTGATATTTTCTACTTAAATATATACAGTAATTTAACCTACTTGAACAAGCAGTGAAAAATATTGTTGTTATGATTGTGGCATGCGTTGGCAAAGATTTTTGTAATTTTTCTTTAAATTCTAATAACTTTTCATGTTGGATGTAAAAAGTTCACCAACTTTAAGTTTGAATAAAAGACATATGTATCTATTACTTTTATTATTTAACAAAAAATTCGATCATGTATTTTTATAAAACTAATGAACTAAACATTCTTCATCGATTTTCTCGAAAACACATTTTTGTTCCATACATCAAACCAGTAACCAACCGACGTGCTGTTGGGGTCAACTTTGGCGACTCACCTCCCACTTGAAAAGCATTGTTTTCATTCCGTAGCAACCCGTTGCCATTACTTTTGTATTGTCCCAGATCAAATAAACTGCCCTTCCTCCGGTTTGGCACCGCCTTAAGGCCGTGATACACCATCATACAAAGTTGTACGAGGGTTGTAAAATACAACCCTCGTATGATGGAATTTCATTAAAAATTTGCGTTAAATAGCTGATGTTAATAACAATCTCTACCCCAGTAGATAGACTTGGGTGCTGATGAAGTGCGTTGCTGCACAGAAAAATATCGGTATTTCCCCCATCTTATAGTCTAATTTAATTTTTCTTCTCTTCTTTAGAAACTCGCATTAATTAATAAAAAATATTTCATTCAATAAGAATTGAAATTACTGAACTTGATTAAAATTTATGAAAATTTTCAAAAGACAATAACAATTCATCACACCCATGATACAATTATACAAGGTGCTTGCACAAGCCCAGCCTGTTAATGTATACAATGCAGAAAGTTGTCAAACTTTGTTTACAAGCTGCAAAAATGTTAGTGTATGTGTGTGAATAAAATGATTACAGTGTTGCCAATGAATTTGCACATTGAAGAAAATTACACTACACATGCTTTGTGTAGATTAAAATTAAAACAAAATTAAATAAAAATAGAACCCAAAGTAGAATTACACACATATTATACATGAATCCCATTACATGATCTACAGATGAGAGTAAAAATTACACACTGTGTATTACACACATATTGGCAACATTGAATGACTATAATCATGCATGAATGCCGCCTCTGCAATTGTACTTTAGTTACTCTGTGATTGTTATTTTTAAAAACAAAAGACATCTGCTTCTGATAGGTATGTTTCTACCAACAAAATACGTGTGTTTCTTGATGTTGCAATTTTGTTGTAGTAGTGCAAGTACCTTGTATAATTGTCTCATGAACACACCAGGGTTGCACTTTTTCGTAGATCGCACGATTTTGTATGATAGTGAGTCATGGCCTTTACCAATGGTTCTCTTTGTTTTCTACACCATGTCAATTAAATGGATATGCACGAATTTGAATTCATTACAAAATAAATATGGTTTTATTTAAAATTTATGCAAACTTCATTGTACGTAATATAACTATACTATATACTCGTATATATATTACCTATTTATACCTAATATAAATCCAAATTAGAATATTAATGAGTTTTAAGTAATAGTTCGTATTAGTTCGTGGGGAGTCTTATGTTACGATTAACATATATGAACACATACATATATGTATATATATATATATAAATATATATATATATGTATATATTTATATACAGATATGCATAGGAGTGTGTACGTAAGAACACTGCAGAAAACATGGGGTTAAGTGTTCCCAAGTCACCACTTTTGTCGACTATTTTGGTGACATTATCAACAGAGCGTCTATTAATAATGGTTTTAATACGTATAAAACATTTTTTCAGATACACACAACTATGCTTCTTCATTAAGTTTGATTGGTTTGTTGAAAATAAACGTGACGTCAAGCAAAATTTAAGTGTTTATAAAAATTATCTTAAGAAATAGAATTATAAGGTTATATAAATGTATTTAACAATAATTAAAAACATAATACAAAAAAAAACCAATAAAATAACAATCAATATTGTATAAAAATATATAATGTGAAAATTGAAGAGTTTTAAGTGAAAGGTGCCAATTATGGAAATTTTGACCCTGCGAAAGATTTTGTGCCATCAGGTAAAGATTTGTCACATTTTGAGATCCATACGTAAGTGTTTGACTTTACTAATTCAGCGAAACACACAATTATTAATTTTAATACACATATGTATGTAATAGAAATGACAAACAATTTCAATGTCAATAGGCGATTACATTCGCTGGGGTACACTTGGTCAGTAGTGCTACTGACAATATCACTAGTAAATCACTACATTTTCACTATTCGCATTTTTTGCAGTGAAGTTAGAAGGAGATATTAAAATTTTTGGTTTTTTTCTGAAATTAGAAATTATTACTACAAGGCAAACACGTATTTAGTTTTAATGGTTTAATTAACCCTTACTGAAACAACGAAAAATATAGGCTGAGCTCACCCTACACGCGGATCCTTTCGGTAATTTCTCGAAAAGATTTTTGGCTATGGATTATACTGCGACTGAATAAGTGTTTTCCCTCACAACCTATGACAATTCGATTCAATTATATAATTATAGGTATATAAATATATTTATGTAAATATGTATGTAGGTAAATGTATTAATTTATAAAGATGTATGTACATACATATATATATATATTCAGTCGTAAAGCAGCTCTGGGCGAGTCAACATCAAGCGTCGTTGGCAATTATCTTTTAAGTGCAACCAGTCCACTGTTGTTTATTGGCCTTCGAGAGTTTTGCGTCTCGCTCGCATTGGTTGACTGATCTGCCACGGGTAACCGTAAATTCTTGCAGTTCTTTTGTGGAATTTCTTTAACAATCACGTTGCTACTTCCTATATGAAAGCATAGGTAGTGTACAGTCTGTCACAAAATCTTTTTAAAATACTGTTAATAACATCTTGGGCATATGGTCTAGTTACTCCGCCCATATTTGTGCAACAATACTTTGCAAATTTACTTTGTAAAGTATTTATTAAATAAATAAATAAATATATATATTCACCAGGGTTCCCAGATTTCTTTCGACTGTCATTCCCAATTTGAAAATTTTGATCCCCGAAATTCCCTAAAAATTATTTTGTACTATCCCCAAAAATCCTTATAAAAATGATACTATTTTCATGTATTTAACTATTTTCGTATTAATATTTTATTTGCACTGTGGTTCATATTATTTGTTTATATTTAAATATGTATTTATTTTTGTATTTATATTTCTAACAAATTAGTTAATCTGATTAATTAAATCAAAAAGTTCAGAGTCCAAATCTTCTGTATCGTTCTCTAAAGAATTTTTTTGGAGCATACTTTTAGAGTTAAAGAATTTTATCATTTCTAGAGATGGATCAAAAGTGTCACAGCAAATTCCATTATTTTTAATATATATATTAATTCTTAACAGAGATTCTAGCAATTCGCACTGAATTTTGGTTCTAATTTTAGTTTTTATTGAGTTCCTTGCCGAAAAAACTCGTTCAACGCAAGCGTTGCTCCTTGATACACAAAATACATTTTAAAACCTCACAGTTCTTTAAACGGCCATTATCCAATGGCATTTTGATATGAATAAACTTCTACCCAAAACATGTTTGAGTTGTTACAAATATATAAAATTTTATAGAACTAATTCTCACATATCTTGGAAGTTATATACATGTAAACCAAAAAATCAGCTGATGAGCAATCTCGCCCAATTAATATTTATACAAATGGATAATCGCAAAATTATTCAATTGGCTAGTGCCACCGTGTGTTTATCAATAATAAGAAAAAAATTAGGAAAATCTAAAAAACAACAAAGAAAGTGGTGGAAAAGACCAGGGCTTAATATGCGCGCTACCAAAGGTTTTTATTGTACTCTGCATTCTAGTTTACGGAAGCAGGATTCAAGTTGGTTTAAAAATTTCGTATGAATGAAGCCTAATTCACCAAAATTTCTGTCCATGCAGTTTCCTTTGCATTTCTATCCTTATAAATGCCACATAGATGATTCCATACAGCTTCACGAACCTAAACAAGTTGAATAAGCTATGTCGTCAAGTCATGCGTCCTGTACTTTTCCACTTTCTTTTTTGTTTTCCATACATTTAAATTTGTATTCCCGCATACATTTAAAATTTTTTCTGTATATACATACATACATACGTACTTAATGCGAGAAAATTTCCACGCTGACATTTCAATTTTGTGTCTGCAGTGCTGCCAACTTATTCTCACAACTGTCTACATCAGATACATAAACAGTTTATTTGGTAATGCCACACAACGCAAAATATCGGAAATGACAAACATTGCCACTAGTTCCCACTGCTATTTTTGCCATATTTGTCACAAAATGCCACAGAGTGTACTCGGCCTAAGTCGCAATAAAACAATTATTCGGCATCGAATTTTTTAAATTCAAAGTTTGCTTTACCAGATGGCTCTGGCATTTATCTAAGGTTGAGTACATATATGGCATTTCTTTTGTTGTCATTTTGTGGCGTCATTTTCAAAAGGTATGCAACTCTGTTCGCATTATGCCTTTTATATGGAAAGCAATGTCACACAACAAAAAATATCGGAAATTGCAAGCGTTGCCACTGGTACATAATATTGTGATGTCACAAAATGCTATAGTGTGTACTCGACATAAGTTATTTATATCTACAGCATGCATGGGGTTTATGTTATTGTTGCATTGTTGTACCTGATTGATCTTCCCTGATAAAGCATTTCCATCGGCATTAATCTAAATTTGAATACGGTTTTGAAAATAATTAAATTCATTTAAAATAAAATTAAATATTTATAATATTGCATCTTTAAAAGTAAAAGTTCACGTGGTATTTGAAAAAAAATCTGTGTTTATACATTTATTTTATTGTTATTTATAAAATAATAAATTTATGTGTATGTAAATGTACATCTCTACATATGTATGTATTTCTATAGCTAAAAAGAGCCAAGTTTAACAAATATTTTAAAATTTTAAAAAGAAGAAAATTAGAAATTATTATACCTATGGTGAGTGTACATAAGTATTTAAATATCCGTATTTAGCTTTGATTTGCATGAATTTGTAATGCTTAAAAATAGAAGTTTCATATAAGAAGTCTTAAAAAAATACTGAAATAAGCATTTGCTCAATATTTAACATTGTGATCTTACATACACACATCCATATGTATGTATGTACATGTGTGCACATATAAATATGTATATAAATATATGCATATGTATGTAAGTACATACCTTAGATTCTAATTTGTCTCAAAACAAACGATCAAACAAATGTTTTGCTTTTGTAACTATAAATGTATACATAAGTATGCATGTATGATTAAAAATTTTGGAAATACATACATATCGCTGTTAACAAGTAGAAATGCTCTAACTCGTATTTTCAAGAAATTGAGTTTTTCAATCATTTCAATAGATTTCACACAAATACACCTCGTCACAAAAATGTATTGCAATATTTTAAAAAATTACGCTTTTACAAGCAGTTTTACAAAGCAGTTGTACAAGCACTTGTACTGTTTATTATTATGTTTTTACCTTCTCCTGTAAAGTTACCGTTATTTGAGTTAGGGTCTCGCTACTTGTTAACAGCGATATGTACATACACACGCAATTAATTTGTATATTACATAAAAATTTCAATATTAAAGCACTCTACAGTAAAAATATACGGACACTTATTGGTTTCGTGTCTTTGCTATGTTCGAATGTTAAGTGCAACGCTACTTTACTGAATCTAAAACCAGTAATATGTGTATAGTAGCGTGGCCGTTATTTTTTTTATTTCTTATATTATCACCCCCCAAATCGGTTCAGTTTTATGAAAAAAAAGATACAAGAAAGTTTCCTAGCGATATGTTGTGTTTTAGGGGGTGCGTCTACCCTCAAATTTGGCTTTCAAGCCCATTTATTCAATGTAATTTGTTTGCATTTGACTATCTTTTTGAAAAAACATTTAACAAGAATATGATATATGGCAATTGTTTAGCTCTTCTAGTCAACAACATTAGTATCAAAGAAAGTTTTTTGCTAAAATTAATATTTATTTAAATAATTAAGAAAATAACCAACAAAATACCAAAAATTATATATACTAAAATTATATTTATATGGAAATTATTTATACTAAGCACCTACAATAAGATCTTATATCTAATAAATTATTGCATACATATATTACGTATAGTCAAAAGAAAACTTAACAAAAAAAAGCAAAGAAAATTACATTGAATAAATTGGCTTGATTGAAAACTTTGAAGGGCGGACGCACCCCCTAAATACAACTTAAGGCTAAGTTAGCCGACTGTAATGCAAAGTAACTGTAATGTAGGAAACAGCTGATCGATATTTTTATATGAAAAGTAGATTACGTTACATTAAATCTCTATAACCATTTTCATTACTTTTCACATAACAATATCGATCAGCTGTTTCCTACATTACAGTTACTTTGCATTACAGTCGGCTAACTTAGCCTTAAGTTGTGTTTAGGTTACTTTTTACTTGTGTTGCAGTTACTTTCCATTACAGTCGGCTAATTGAGCCTTTAGTCACAATTTACATTTGAGACATTTCTTGCCGGACATTTTTTCAATTCTCTTTTGTTCTTGCCCGAAGCTTTTACATATTGGAAATTTTGTAGTTTGTTTACTTCTTTTTCGCAATTGCTACTCATACATAGCTCGTTTATACGCAAATCTTATTTGCAAATAAAACTATTTGTAAATACTGAACTCACCGTTTATACGTAGATAGCATACACAATTATTTGTGTACTATATTGCCACACATTGTTATCTGTGCATTATATTTCTTACAAAACAAAACTAACTGGCAAAATTTTACACCTTATTTGCAAAAAGCTGCGTTATTTGCGTTATAGTTAACTTACAATAAAAAAGTTATACGGCAACGCTTTCGACTTTTATTTGCAAATAATTTGCGGTCTCCACCTGACATAAAATGACTAAAGCCTATAGTACACGGCATGTAAAAAACCACATGCACATGTGGCTCTGACGCAATTTTGACGTCATCACGATCTACATTTGCTACATGCCGTGTACTAGTAACACATGTACATGTAGATATTCACATGCTTACAGATGTGCTGCCTCAGAAAATGTGTTCGATTCGGCTACATGTGTCACATTTGTATTTTCGAACAAAAATTCTATCAAAATTTTACGGCATGTAACCGCTACTAGTCATTTTAAAAATGCAACCAGCATGCTGGAAATTCACGTGACGTCATCGCCACATACGCATGTCGCTTTTTACATGCCGTGTACTATAGGCTTATCTTTAACATTAACTTCAAGTTAATGTTATGTGTAGGCTGCTCAAGTTAATGCTTTTTTCAAGTTGTAACATTATTGTTAGTGCATTTGTTTTAACAACTCAGTTATAACTTCAAGTTACAGCAATATTTCATGTCAGGTGGAGATGTAGAGTAAGAAGTGCGTATAAACGGGATAACACATACACATAAATACCATATGCCTTGATAATACACATCAAGTGTACATACATCCGCTGAAATGAAAAAAATCATATGAAGCAACAAGAATAAATTGCGAAAAGTAGAAAGGAGAAACAAAAAAAGGCCAGTACAGAGCATGATACAATTATACAAGGTACTTGCACGACTACAACAAAATTGCAACACCAAGAAACACACGCATTTTGTTGGTAGAAACAAACAGAATTTAGTCAAAAACAGATGTCTTTAGTTGTTAAAAATAACAATTACAGGGTAACTAAAGTACAATTGCAGACGCGGCATTCATGAATGATAAAGTCATTCAGTGTTGCCAATATGTGTGTAATATACAGAGTGTGTAATTTCTACTTACATGTGTAGGCCTATAATTAGATTCATGTATAATCTGTGTGTAATTCTACTTTGACTTTCATTTTTGTTTAATTTTGTTTTAATTTTAACCTACGCAAAGGATGTGTAGTGTAATTTTCTTCAATGTGTAATTGGAGACACAGCCACATGCAAATTCATTGGCAACACTGTAGTCATTTTATTCACACACATACATTAACATATTTGCAGCTTGTAAACAAAGTTTGACAACTTTCTGCATTGTATACATAAACAGGCTGGGCTTGTGCAAGTACCTTGCATAATTGTATCATGGTACAGAGGGTCGTGTACTACACACTCTGCATCTTCGCCCCTTCTTCTACAAACTTCGTCTGTCTGTCTTTCAATTTCTCAAATGTAAAAGGGCACTTATCGCTTTGAAATTTTTTTGTATTTTTTTACATAAAATGAACGATTTGCGGAGAGAAACTATAAGATATCAAAAAAATTCTCCATACAACTAACGGCCAGTCTAATTGTACTAGTGTTGCACGAATATTCGTATTCGTAATCGAATTCCCGAATATTCGTCCATTTTAAGATATTCGCATTCGTATTCGTCCAATTTAGGCAAATACTAATATTTGTTTTCTAAAAATAAAATAAAGTAATGCATAAATCCTAAACGAAATTTAAAAAAAATGGCATAAAAATATTTGCATATTAGTTTGTAATAACTAAAAAAGAAATTTTCTTCAAATCAAAAAAAAAAAACAAACAAGACAAACTTCTTGTACAATTAACATTAAAAAAGTTCTTCACCAAAAGAGAGGAATGTTTTACTTTAAAAATAAAAGTTAAGAAGCTTTTTCTCCAACATTGTCTAAAAATCCTGTTCTTTATCGAACTTAGTTTGAAACATGTTAGATGATAGAGGTCATTTCCTATCCGTTTTTCCGCCGAATAGTCTGCTAAAGTTTTCTGTATTTATCAATTTACAGAATTTTAAAAACTAAATATTATTTAATAAAGCACAGTGGCGTAAATAAAAAAAAGTGGTAAAAAGTCCGCAACTTTTGAACTAGTCAACCGACTTAGATGAATCCAACTGTTTTGGAAAGTAGAAGTGAAATTTTGAAAAAGCTTATTTTGAGGCACCCTGTTGTAAGACAGGGTAGCTCCAAAGAGCCTCAAAGTGGGAAAATGTGGGTATCGAAATTTTTTCGGAGCTTGTAACTTTTGTAAATATGGACCGATTTCAATAATTTTTTCAGCGGGACAATCAACGTTAAGAAACAAAAATAAAACATCTTAAAGCACTATTTTATATCTTACAGTTTCCAAGATATTTGACATTATAATTTTTTTAATTTTTGACCATGACTTTCTTTAATCGTTAGTACATAGCTTGTTTATTACTTAGCAGAAATTGTTTAGTTTTCTTGTTTTTAAAAGAAAACTTTATCCAAATTCATATAAAAAAAAATCATTTTGATATCTCAAAAATTATAGCAAGGAATAATTTTGCAATTTGGATTTTCGAAAAATATGGAAAAATCTTATATATTTTGGGAAAAAAGTATTCCTAATTTTTTTGCAATATTTTAAAAAATTATTAAGTATTTGATTAAAACTTTGATTGTTTTTTAAAGATGAGACATTAAGAAAGGCTGTGAAATAAATTTTAGAGATTTTTGTTGGTGCACCCTACATGCAGCATTGGTCCAAAACTGGCAATTTTTTTTTCAAAAAATCTGATTTTCGGATGTTGCAAAAAAATTGCGCGGTCGTTTTTAAGAAAAAAGTATTATCAAATAACATATTGCGAAACATTTTAATTTTTTTTAATAGTATACATTTAGCTTTGCAAACTGAAAAAAAATATTCTCCTACCTTAAATACTTTTCGATATATTCAAAATCTAATTTTGATTAAAAATTTAATTTTCTAAATTTTTTATTTTTGTCTCAATTGTTGATCTTATTTTCTTTATTTCAAATGTTTCTTAGTTTTTTCTATGTTATCACAATAGTAGATATAATTGTCTATTCAACGGTATATAATATGTATACCTTTGCCGTTATATCAGTCTTAAAATGTATACACAAATATAACACCTCAGGTAACAATTTACGTGTTTTATCTGATATTCAAACAAACCCTCACTTTTATGGCCTCTTGCTGTTATTAAATACTTTTTTTTACTTAAATACAATAAAATATACGAATTTATATACACACACAGTATATTTATATACCCACAAGGAAAAGGCACCTGCGCGCACACCATATTTTTGAGTTAACATACAAATAGATTGAGTTATTTATTTATAAAAAAATAGTAGTTAATTAAACATTAGAACATTAAATTGTAAAAATTTTTTATGTATCTCCTTTTTAAACGCATATAAATTGCCTAAGTTTTGAATATAATTTGACAGAGAATTCCAGAGACTTTTTTTCCATGATATCAGATATTTGTTTGTATGAATATAAATACTTATGTATCAAGAGATATATGTACACATGTATGTATGAGTATGAAAACTTTCAACTAAATTTCTCGTTTCGATTCTAAAATGTTTCGCAATATATAATTAAATAATACTTTTCTCTTATGGGGAAAAATTGTGTTTGAAAAATTTTAGCATTTTTAGAAAATCTCCTCTCCTGCCTACATTTATGTGTAGGATGTCCAGAGTTCCTTATAGGTTACTTACAAGAAGTTTATTTATAATAAAAAACCAAACAAATTACAAAAAAGACCGTGCAACTTGTTTGCCACATCCGAAAATCTGATTTTTTGAAAAAAAAAATTGTTAGTTTTCGACCAATGGTGCATGTAGGGTGCACCAACAAAAATCTCTAAAATTTATTTCACAGCCTTTTTTAATGCCTCGTCTCTTAAAAACAATCAAAGTTTTAATCAAATACTTAATAATTTTTTAAAATATTGCAAAAAATTAAGAATACTTTTTTCCCAAAATATATAAAATTTTCTCATAATTTTCGAAAATCCAAATTGCAAAATTATTCTTTGCTATAATTTTTGAGATATCCAAATGATTTTTTTTTATATGAATTTGGATAAAGTTTTCTTTTAAACGTTGATTGTCCCGCTGAAAAAATTATTGAAATCGGTCCATATTTACAAAAGTTACAAGCTCAGAAAGAATTTCGATAACCGCAGTTTCCCACTTTAAGGCTCTTTTGAGCTACCCTGTCTTACAACAGGGTGCTTCAAAATAAGCTTTTTCTTTCAAAATTTCAACACTTCTACTTTCCAAAACAGTTGGATGCATCTAAATCGGTTGACTAGTTCAAAAGTTGCGGACTTTTTACCACTTTTTTTTAATTCACGCCACTGTGCATCGGCTTGTTTCTTTACCTTTTAAATTTATTTTAGAACATTTTGCATTGAGTTTTAAAAGTTGCCAAGCATTTCGAAATGAAACTAATCTAGCAGTCTAGCTGAGGTTGTGATAGTTTTATTGTTAGCCAGTTTGTTTCATTTTACTTTTTCTATTGCTAAACATTTGAAATCAAAAGCGAGTTTTATGATGAAATTGGTATAGTCATTATTGTTGAAAACAATATGAAATGAGTCAGTTTTTAGAAATGCGTCCATTAATTCCACTGTGCTCGAATCGGAAACTTTTTTGTAACAATCCGGGGAACCGGTGCATAAACCTAATTCGAGAACGCTGAATTCAGTGGTGCTAACTGTTTTATTAGGTTAGCTCTTGTTTAAAAACTAAGATTGAAAACTTGATTAAAAGTACCTAAACAACGCAATTTTTCCAGTTTTATAATATTTATTAACCTTTATATCGATGTATATCGATTGAAAAACATGCACTGATGAGCATGCGTCCTAAGGAAACGTTCGAAAAATATATTGGAAATTTAAAAAAATAATTTTTATTATTTTGGGCTATATTTTAATTTAGTTTTTAAAATTTTTTAAAAAAAATTTCTTTATTACGCATTTTCATCAATAATATGTTCTTTTAATCGACATACAAATGAATAAGTGTTAGAAAAGTGGGTAGAGTTTTAGGTACTTTTAACCAAGTTTTTATTCTTAATTAGTTTTTGAACATGATCTATTAGGTTTACTCACCGGGTTCCCGGCTTGTTACATTTTTGAACTACCACAGTCGGTTTTCGGTTTCGAATATTTGGCCTAAGAAACCTCGGTTTCGATTTCGGTATCGGTAACCATTTCGGTTAGAAAATGCCGGTATCGAGAATACCGTTTACGTCTACACCAGTATGTACCGGTATACCGATTCCCACCAAAAATAAAATTGCAAAAATATATTTCAATTAACTTTCTTTTATGAGCAGGTTTTTGTTCTTCGTTAGCTGCTTAATGCCTTTAGGAACAAAAACCGTACCCCTAGACATATAAATCTTTTAAATTGGTGGAAAGAGCAAAGTCACTGAAATCGCGAAATTTATATTGGCTGTTCCAGCTACACAAGTTAGTTTAGAAAGGGTGAAAGGTATATAGTGAACCCCTAAATGCGGTTGTTCTCATCCGTGGTAATGGGGAGATTTAAAGTTAGAAGAGTGCTTTTTTAATATATGTATGTATGTATGTACATACTAGTGTTGTCAGTCCGTGTCGCTTACTGTTTAGCAAGCTTAGAATAGCATAAGATCAACTACATTTAAGATTATAACATATGTACAAGCATTTGACCCAATTAGTATTATTGGAAAGCATATATAACTAGATATTTTCTTCCGCCAAGGGGGGAGGGAAGTTTGTGAATCAGAATTGAACAATTCTCGTACCGGGTACATTGCACTACTTTTTATCGCAGCAACAACCAGTTCATTCACTTGGTTGTTAAATTCTTTGCGATGACAAATTTTGCAATATCGATATTTCGTAATTTGGTCAAAAGCGAAAAAATATTAAATTAATAAGTTACTGTCTAGTTAGTATAATAAGATTAACTGTTAAGTAAAATATTATTATTAAAATATATTAAAGTTTTGTATAAGTAGCTCATTTTAAAAAAGCAAGAAGATAGTTGTAATTAGGTAGTTGTAGTTACAGGCTTAAATTTGTAAAATATAGATAGCATTTATTAGCTGGAACAGTTTTTAATAAATCCTTTTAATATATTCAAGAAATATTCGAATTTAAATTCAACACAACACTAGTGATGTGCCGTATGCCAGTTTTTGATATTCGCGAATACGAATACAAATATTTGAAACAATATTCGCGAATACGAATATTATATGTGAAATTTATAGACATTAATTTGGGTTCTCTCTACGTCTGCAAAATGATACAAGTATATGCAAAACTTTTTATGAAAAAGAACTTCACAGCCCTGTTCACGTACATTAAAATTAGTAAAAACAAGAAACACAAATTTTATAATAAATTAAATTAATTCCTGCACCGTATCATAAATTTTCCTTTTTAATTTTTTGCAGAAAAATAATTTTATACCAAACAATCTAGAGACAAATTTTGGAGAAACTGCTCCTCATATCTTCTACTTTTAAATTTTTTTAGTATTGTTATTTAGAAATATTCGAAAGAGCTAATTTAAATGTTTTTATAAATAAAAAGAACTATCTAGAAAGCTACACGTACATACGTATACATAAAAGTGCAAACACATGGTAACAACTCTGTATTATCAGCAACACCCGGTATTACCAACATAAAAGTCGTTGTACACTATTCGGAAATTCAAAATAACGGCCAATCGAATTATCTAGAAACAGCAAAATTAATTTTCCAGATAATGTTAGAAGACTGTATGATCATTTGGCTACCAATAGTGCCAATGTGTGCAGTAGTAATAGTATGTTCAGACAACGAGTTGAATAACTTGCTTCGCTCTCTGAATCATGTTTACGAATCTTGCTGTTTACACGTTTCATGCGTGCTTCGTGTGCAGCGTGTCAATTTAGTGCTTTTCGCCATAGATTTAGTGCTTTTCGGACTAGATTTAGTGCCTTTTAATTCATAAAAGTGCGGAATTTTTCAACTTGGTGCTTCTTTAAAAAATATACTAAATTGGTGCTTTTTCTTCTGTTTTACAAATCTACTAAATATTAATTTTTGATAGACTGGTGGCTTTATAAAAAATATCAAATAAGAATTTTCCACTTTTCAAAAACTATCTGATTGCACTCCTTTTAGACTCGCAAAGTTTCCTTTGCAGAATGTTAATTCAGATGGGTGAAATACGGATGAAGAAAATTTTTCTCTTCTACAAAAAAAGAACATATTTCTAGAAATTACAGAGGATACCATACACGATATAAAATAACTTAATTACAATAATCACGGCAACAAAATTCTAATTTGGAAGCACTAAAAACTAAGGGAAGCAATGTCGTGCTTTCTTGATAACGAAAAATCTGAAAACCACTAATATATATAATTATAGAAATTCAACTAATGATAATCCATTTCTAAAACTGTCAATATTTGCTCTAGGACTATTAACATTACCATGTTCAAATGGTGAGGCGGAAATAACGTTTAGCGCTAATAACTATTTTAAAAGTTATACAATAATGATTTTTTAATACATCGAGTTGTTCAATTCATATAAAATACGGTCTAAAAATAAAAGACTTAATCTCAGAATGTAACATAATGAACAATGTTCATGTAAAAATTAATTCAGATGAAACGCCTAAAAAACTAATTAAGTTATTAAAACAGTTTTATTGCCAGAAGAAAAAGATGAAACAACTTTTTCCATAAACGAGGAGTATAATTATATATTAATATAAATATGTACACATGTATTTATATATGCACATCCATACATAAATAGTTTTTGTTAATTTATTTTAATATTGACACATACATACATATTTATACGCATATACATACACATAAATACATATACATGTATATATTAAGTGTACACAGCACTCTGCAATTGGAAACAAAAGAAAATTCTTTCAGAATGCAGAATGCATTTTATTTCGATTCGAGTTACAATGTACCCCAGTAACAAATTGAGGGACTCGATATCGACCAAAATCCTAAAACATTTCACGTAAATTTTATTGAAGTGTTTTGGTATTTCGTCTATACGCAATGTTTTAATTTAGGCAGTTATATAAAAGAGTACAATAAAATTTTAATTGAAATCTTTATCCTGTAAATAAAATTCAGTTGTTTCTGAAATGTAGCTTTAATGAATTCTACACGTAACATTTCCTTAGGCCGCACAGAGGTTCAGAATCGTTTTTCATCTGCCAAAACTCTGTAACTTTTGAACTAATGAAGATTTTGTTTTTAATCTTTTTTTCGTGGATAGATAACATCTTAAGCTTTTTACCAGTTTGAGTTTCATTAAAATCAGTACTGTGGTTGTGGAGAAATTTAAGGTTTTAATTCAAGAAATTTATTATTCGACATATTGTCTAATTATATTGTAAGTGAAATTTATTTGCTGGTGGTTGAGCGATGTCTATATGCATTTCATTGTTGCTTCAACAACTCGTCAGTAGACTTCAACCACAAACTTCCAAAAACTATTTGAGAATTCACAAATAATAATATTTTTGAAAATCACAAAAGTAAAATAGGCGTAGTAGGCTTAGAAACTCATACAAAACCCAACAAATAATTTTTATTCGATATGAATCTATTTTATTTTTCTACACCTTTATACAATTAGAAATTCATTGGATAAGATTTTATTTTTCATTTTGCCTTATAAATACTTTTATTGTTATCCAATGGATTTCTAATTATACAATTAGGTGTAGAAAAATAAAATAGATTCTTATCGAATAAAAATTATTTGCTGGGTTTTGTATGAGTTTCTAAGACTTCTACGCTTATTTTGCTTTTGTGATATTCAAAAATATTATTATTTGTGAATTCTCAAATAGTTTTTGAAAGTTTGTGCATAAGATAAGAGGTTTGTGACTGTTCAAAAGTGACTGTTTAAAGCAACAATGAAATGCATATAGACATCGCTTAACCACCAGCAAATAAATTTCACTTACAATTTTTTCTAATTTGCTTAGAAATGCGCGCTTTTAATTTTTTTTTTATTGAAAAAAGGCCTTATAATGAAACTTAAATAATTTTTACAAAAACAACAAAGTAAGTTTTTAAAAATTTAATACATAAGCCTAGTTTTTTCAGTCATAAATAGCTCTTGGTTATTTGAATATATATGTACATAAGTAAGTAAGACATGTCATAAATAATTGAACCATTCCTTCTAGATGAATATCTGCAAGACACTGAATTAAAAACTTACTTAAACACTACTTACGAGAATCATAGAACTAGTTTAAAATAATTAAGTATTTAATATACAATATTTAATTACAATTAGCCCTTACGCTAAGTATTATATAACGAGGGATTTTTCCCAAAATCTGGCTATTAGATTTTCCTTATGATGGACTTATGAGAAACTTTAACCATAATACAGAACTAAATATTAGTACCTGAAGAAATGTTAATCTATGGATATATCATAGATATTTATATTTGACCTCTTTTTATACAATGCACAAAATATGTTAGAAACACGTTATTTTAATATCATTGTTTAAATATTAATATTTTTATACTTTATTTCACTCAAATAATAGTATATGCAAATTATAATTATTATTCATTTGGCTGGAATATTGCTTGCAAATATTCATTATTCAGTTCTGTATTACTTCTGTCGTGTAGCAATCCCTTAGCTTCGGCTTCCACTTTCGTTAGTTGTTTTTATGATCACAATTGGAAAAGTAAACTATCTTTAATGTTTTCACATCCGATTTCTTCATTTATATTTTCCAGTTTTCGCCTCTTATATCTAGCGATTTTTGTGGTCTGGATAGTAAGTTTACCTTGTAATCATTTTGCAAAGCACATATTGCATTTGCTTTTACTCCAATCAGCTTCCTTGTAGCGTTTTTTAAAATTTTTTACAAAAACATATCCTTTTTTTTTGTAAGTCCAATTCTGTTTCACTGCTGTAATAATTTAAGTTTAATTTTCTATAAAAGTATCGTGTGTAACTTGCAAAGATTTATCAATCTTTTAGAATCAAATATTTGAATGAAACTTATTTTTATTTCCAAATTATTTTCCTTATACTCAATATAAAATTTTTTAAGCTAATCTAAGTTATCTACTTAAATTCTCAATTTTCGAATAAAATTAAGTCATCCGCTCGCTCCCTCTCGCTCCTTCTTTATTTTCTTTCAGGTAAGCATGAAAAGACCTTCGAAATGAACGTGAGTTTATAGCTATATCTTCCCAGCAACCTGTCTACCTAATCTAATATTCAAAAATCAATTAACTATACAAAATTACGGGAAAACAATCAACAAAACAACGGGAAAACAATGCTACCTGCCATTTGTACTTATAATTGTTTATTTGGAGTGTGCCGTATTCGGTTTTACATATAAATCTCTATATTTTTTTTAATTCAAAGTTATGTATATAATAATATAATAAGTTTGCTATTGTTATTTTTATTTTGTTCAGGTAGAATGGTATTTACATGATTTCTAAGGTAGATTTTCTAGCAATTTGGGTAAACATTTTTGTTTATAAATTTTGAGTATTTTCATTAAAATAAAAAAGTGTCCCACAGGCGGGTCGTGGCGGGTGCAAAAGTATATATACGCTTAAAGAAGACACTTTGGTCTTTCTCTTGAGGATTACGGTTTTTTTATCCCTATTGGTCTTCAAAAGTGATACACTACTAAACTTCATGTTTTACGAAAATATGGGGGATTAAAATTTCTTACATTGCACTCTAACTACAAACTATACAGGGTGTGCACATATCACTTCTTAAAAAGAACAGCTTTCGGATAAAATATGAGAAATTTTATTTTATTTTAAATTAACATGAGTTTTTTGTTTTTGGCAGCATGCCACGCCCACTACTAAGAATATTTTGACAAAATTTTTTGGCTGCCTTATTTTTGATATGTTTCCTTTCTAATGGCGTAAAAATTTTTAGAATCTGTGTCAAGAAAAAATATAGGTTTTGGCCGATGAAAACTGATTCTGATCCACCGTGGGCCGTACCTCTCTCGTTGATCACTCTTTTGTTAAAATAATACACCATAATTGGAGTGTCTTGCCAAATGAACTTGAATTATTTCCCTACTCATATTCTACTTATGTAAATGCAAAATCGAAACATAGCTAGATATACTCGTAATTGAAATTAATACAAAAACCTATGAAATGTAGTAAATTTAAAATTGTAGTTAACTTAAATTTCTAATTTTTACTCATTCAATACATTTATATATAATTGGCCATGTGGGCTTTCTCTATATTGAAAAAAAATATAAAATAAAAAAAAAAAATAAAAAAAATAAAAATATAGCTATTTGCATACAAATATACTTATTGCATTTAGTGCTTTTTGCTCTGAAAAAGTTGGTATCGCTGTTTCTGTGGCATTTTTTTTATGTATACTCACACATACATACGTAACATACACACGTATACACATAAGCATACATACTTACATATATTCAACTCATTCAAAATCTTGTTTTGAAGGCATCCCTATATTTTGCTCTTATTTTTCCTTTTTATACTATTCATAGATTAATAAAATTTATTTATTTTAAACTCACATCTATGTTTTTTTGGTTTGTTTTTATTTGATCACAAACACACACATGCACATATACCTATTTTGTTTTGACAGCTAGTTCAGCTAAACTGGCGATAAACTGCGATAAAAGTAAGAGAAGATACCAATTATACGAGCTTCGCAAGTAGATTCATATTGAATCTACTTGATTCGCTCTCATAATTTTGTATGGCGACGCAAGTAGATTCGTTCGTGATTGGGGTGTGAAGCATGAATAGAGAGCGAAGCAGGTACCGTGTGAACATACTATAATACAGCTTCTTGCATTTGGCCTTACATTTCATTACGCCATCTACATCTATGCCGAACATTCTAGATCCGCTTCCTGTGTCCAGGGTGACTCCTGGTTTACACAGTCAGTGTAAATCAAAAAGTAGTAGAGTCAACATCGTTGAAAGTAAAGACGGAGAATAAGTCTTGAGTTTTGCTACAAAACCAGTTCAGTCAGTAGAGTGAGAACTGTGCATACAACAGCGAGGAAGACGTATTGCTAACCAGTTGCGGTATATTTAAGTAATCTATGTGTGTGTTTATTTAAGCTTTTGAATTGGATTAGTATAAGTGCATTTATTTGTAAATAAAGTGTCATTCTTAACCCTAATTAGTACACTGGGGGTTTTTAAAGAATAAAAACGTAACAATATTCTCAATATACATAAAAAAACTTATTATCATATCAAAATACAACATACATATGTATATTACCAATAAATGTTCCAAATACATAGAACGAAATGGTTCTGCAGAGCTTTATGAAAATATTTCTTCCAAGAAAGTGTCCTCTCAAAAATTATAATCTTGCATGGATATAACAATATCACATTATTAAGTTTTAAAATTTATGTTGCCCCCTTGAGGCTATTTTTTTATACAACCGAATCATAGAAAATATTTTTATAAAACAACTATGAAATGAATGGAAACTAAATCCTGTGCCCCTCCAATTTTGAGGTATTTTTAAAGAATATGTACATATTTATATTTTAATATGGACAAAGCATTTTCGAAGAAATATTATCCATTAAAAATGTAGTCTTTTAATAAGTACAAAATATTAAGAAAAGAAAAATCAGATACGTAGTTTAATTCCGAGTACCTTTTGTTTTAGATTAACGGGTCTGTATCAGTGTTGGTATCTCTAGGAAGAGCAAAAGCACATTAAGCTGTTGCAAAAAGGGTAAAAAGCACAAAAAAATACAAAAATAGGGTAATAAAAGCACCGAAATTTTTTTTAATTTTAATACATTAAGCCGTTAAAAAAGTTAGAGTTTAGAGTGTAAAAGCTCAAAATATAATTCAAAATTTTTGTTCCAAAATAAACAAAAGATTTCAGATGTAATAACAGAATTTAACATTTTAATTAAAACAAAATCAATAAAATGTAAAAACAAATAATAAAAAACAGGGGTCAAATAATTTAAATTCATACATACTTACATACGAGTACATACAACATTGTAATGTTTCAAAAAGGTGAAAATTTTCAAAATTTGAAGCTTAGGCTTAGATTTAGATATGTATGTTACTGAAAAATCATTTACACATAAAAAATTCATAAAAAGCATCACTTTTTTCTTTAGTAACATAAAAGTTTTTGTTTTTGTGTGATATTCACTATTGTTCCAGTTGTCAACATTGACGTTACGTCAATACAATGCAAAAACTTGGGGCTTGCCTACCCGTTGTCTAAAACAACTGACTGCTATTAACAACCGCATGCTATTTTCTAGACCTTAGACAACAGAAATATACTGTCAATAGCACAAAATTATTCTGGGATGATTAAATATTTGTGTTAACTTTAACAATTGCTTATTGCGTACTACTTTCAATCAATTATTATGCAGAGAATTATGTGGTACTTTCCAGTTACTTCTGCTTTCTATTTTGCAAGAAAAATTTTAAATTGTTAATCCTATAGTTCCCGTTATTGTTATTAAAAACAAATTAAGAAGGCTCAGTCAAAAGATAATGCAAAATTTCTGATTGAAAGTACTATTAGCGCTTAAAAGTAATTAAGTTTTGTAATTTAAAAATATTTTTATTTTACAAAAAAGCACTATGATAAATTGTTAAAAAGCACTGTAAATACCCGTTTTTAAAAAAGGGTATTAACCAAAATTTCGCATCAAAATACCATCACTGGTCTGTATAACTTTAGAGGAAAACGTCGCACGGTGGAAGAAGTGGTCAAACAGACCTTAATAAAACAAATTTGAAAAAATTACGATTATTAAAAAGCGACACCAATAAATCCCATTCCTGTCTTCGGTAATGGATATCATTTTGTGTCATTTGATCTCCCAAAACACCCCAACAGTGTATGTTTGTTTAAAGCCATCCCGCTGAGTGCACTCGTTAAAAATTTTCACTTTTAGAAAATGAAATATTTCTTACCATGGCAACTTTAATTGTACCAAAATATGAAATAAATTTTTTTCAAATGATTTCACTGCACATTTTAAATTTACTTAAGGATGACCAAACAGATTCATCTTCAATCCGTTTTTGTTTACACCCTTTTCTGTAATAGGCTTGATGGAGAAAATTCTTCTAAACTTTTATATTTGAAGTTATAGATTGTTCTTTTGTGGTGAACAACAGTACACTTACTTTACCTTTTTTAATGTTAATTGTAGAATAAATTTGTTTTGTTTGTTTTAAAGTTGGCTACAAGAATATTGTTTATTCTTTGAATTGAAATATTCAAATATTCGTTTCGCCTGAATTTGGCGAGTACGAATACGAATATCTAAAAACGGCTGATTATTCGGGAATTCGAATACGAATATTCGCACATCACTAAGTACATAAAATTATAAATTTGATTCGTGTATATCCCTATAGTACAAACTTTTATTTTTATTATTTTGTTTACTTAAGAAAAATGTATTCTTTATACATGCAAAGCTTCAACTTCAGTTTCCTAATTTTACTTTTTTAATAAATTTGTTTTTTAATAAAAGTATAAAAACATATGTAGCAACAAATAAGTTTATATGTTAAAGTAAAGAAGTAATTTAATAAAAAAACAGACTTTTTGCTATGTCCACTGTCTCAACAAATAAATTCAGCATTAAATCTGTATACCGGTATTATAGACTCTTTAAGGGTAATATCCATAGCGAAATAAAAAAATACCGATACAGTTACCGATACCGAAATTTAAAAAATAATTGTACCGGTATCAATACCGATAGCGTTATTTATTTCGGTTTCCAACCTTGGCTAAAACTGAACAGCAAACCCTACTTTCGTGGATGCAGGAAGTGTATTTTTAATTAATCTTTCCATCCGAGTTGTTGATATGAAAGAAAAAGTTCTTGTATCAGTTTTTCGAAATTTGCAGCCCTTATATTTCCAGGAAAATTATGTCATACACTTTGAAACCAATCCATCCCATCCTCTTCTTTCATTATTGGCTAGCTTAGATTTGAACAATTCTTTAAATATTTCTCGTATTTGGGGACCAACCAATATGACTTCCTTCGATTTGGTCTCACTCATATGGAAATATACCTTTCACGTGGTTAAATGTCTCTCCACATATGTTCATAGCTTATAACAAATCGTTTATTAAGCTTCATTTGAAGCACAGTGCTGGCAAAAATATTTTTTGCCTGTCAACTAAAGGCGTATTTGCAGCTCATTGCATGTGAAAAAAAGCGACAATATTCCTTATATCCCAAATGCATAGCCATTTCTTTTAAACCGGCACATACATATGTATATCCTACAAATGGCGCTCGCCCATGAATTCGATTGAGCAAAAATTACATGTTTTCACAGCTTTCTTTCATAGTTACTGCATGAGCTAATGGTATGGACCACTGATGTGCCGAATGTCTATTTTTGATATTCGCGAATACAAATACGAATATTTGAAATTATATCCGCTAATACGAATACGAATATTTTATATGAAATTTTTAGCCATTAAATTGCAGTCCTATATACTGCTGAAAAATTAAATATTAACAATTTTCTTATGAAAAATAATTTCATAGTCAACCGATTTAGATGAAACCAACTGTTTTGGAAAGTAGAAGTGTTTTGAAAAAGCTTATTTTGAGGCACCCTGTTGTAAGACAGGGTAGCTCCAAAGAGCCTCAAATTGGGAAACTGCGGGTATCGAAATTCTTTCGGAGCTTGTAACTTTTGTAAATATGGACCGATTTCAATAATTTTTTCAGCGAGACAATCAACGCTAAGAAACAAAAATAAAACAAGGAATAATTTTGCAAATTGGATTTTCGAAAAAAATAGAGAAAACTTTATATATTTTGGGAAAAAAGTATTCTTAATTTTTTTGCAATATTTCAAAAAATTATTAAGTATTTGATTAAAACTTTGATTGTTTTTAAGAGACGAGGCATTAAGAAAGGCTGTGAAATAAATTTTAGAGATTTTTGTTGGTGCACCCTACATGCAGCATTGGTCGAAAACTTGCAATTTTTAAAAAAAAAGCTGATTTTCGGATGTGGCAAAAAAATTGCACGGTCGTTTTTGTAATTTTTTTGGTTTTTTATTATAACTAAACTTCTTGTAAGTAACCTGTAAGATACTCTGGACATCCTACACATAAATGTAGGCAGAAGAGGAGATTTTCAAAAAATGCTAAAATTTTTCTACCACAATTTTTCCCAGTAAAAAAAAGTATTATTAAATTATATATTGCGAAACATTTTAATTTTTTTCAATAGTATACATTTAGCTTTGCAAACTGAAAAAAAAATATTCTCCTACCTTCAATACTTTTCGAAATATTCAAAATCAAATTTTGATAAAAAAATTTATTTTTTACATTTTTTATTTTTGTCTAAATTATTGATTTGATTTTCTCTATTTCAAATCTTTCTTAATTTTTTCTATGTTATCAAAATAGTAGATATAATTGTCTATTCAACGGTATATAATATGTATACCTTTGCCGTTATATCAGTCTTAAAATTTATACAAAAATATGACACCTCAGGTAACAATTTACGTGTTTTATCTGATATTCAAACAAACCCACACTTTTATGGCCTCTTGCTGTTATTAAATACTTTCTTTACTTAAATACGATAAAATATAAGAATTTATATACACACACAGTATATTTATATACCCACAAGGAAGTAGTAGGGGATTGCCAATACTGGGACAATTAAAATTGTAAAATTTTCAAATTTTAATTACCCAAATTTTTAAATTCTTGGAAATTTGTGAAATTTGATACCTACGAGGGTGTTTCAATAAGTCCGTCCAATTTTTTGTTTACATAAGGAGTTTTTTTATTACTACATACGAGGGCGGTTCAATAAGTCTGGTTTTTTATGACCGTGGGAACTTGTGCGCGGAATATTTTGTGGGAATACATTAAGTGGGTTTATTGGTCTAAGGCTTTTATATGTATATGATTTTTTAATGCCGACGGGAAAACATGTTTATTTTTTTTAAAATGACGACGGGAAAATCATGTAAATGATTTTTCCTAATGCCGACGGAAAATTTGTCGGTGTGTCTAGCTGTAGGAATTGAAGTCTGGCTGTTCTTGATGGAAGGCGGGGTGTGTCTAGATTGTGAGACCTTAAGCCTGACCGTGATTTGGGTAGGTGAGGGTGTTTTGTAATATGCAACCGTGGGAATTCAGTGGCGTTTATGCTTGTTGGAATTTAAGCCAAGCTGTGCTTGGTGGGGGCGAGGTGTATTTGAGGTAGATCGACTGGTGGAGTGCGGGGAATTGTTGTAATATGTATCCGTGAGAATCTGTGTACATGTATTTATGTATGTATGTATGTCTGTAAGAGTTTAAGGCTGTCTGTGATTTATGAAAGGCGAGGTGAGAGTGTTCATGTAATACGTATCCGTGGGAATCTCTGTATATGTATGTTCGTAGGAGTTTAAGGCTGATGGTGATTTGAGGTGGGGGAGGGTGTTGTTTTGATAGATATATAGAATGTGCCTATGTGTGTGTGTATGTATGTATGTATATGTAGCAGTTTAAGGCTGTCCTTGATTTGAGGTAGGTGGAGGGTGTTATTGTAATATGTATCTAAAGGAATTTGGGTGTTTATATGTCTGTAGGAATTTTTGTGCATGTATGTCTATAGGAGTTTAAGGCTGATCGTGATTTGGATTGTTGAGATTGATCGATTGTATGTGACCTTGAGAATTTGTGTATGTATATCTGTACGAAATTTAAGGCTTATCGTGATTTATGAGGGGCGAAGTGTTCATGTAATATATAACCGCACAATTTGTGTGTATATCTGTAGGAGTTTAGGGCTGATCATGATTAATGAGAGGTGAGGTGAAGGTTTTCATGTATATGTATCCGTATTTGTGTGTATGTATGCCTATATGAGTTTAAGGCTGATCGTGATTTAGGTTGTTGAGATTGATAGATTGTATGCTACCTTGAGATTTTGTGTATGTATATCTATAAGAACTTTAGACTGACTGTGATTTCTGAGGGGAGGGGCGTTGTTGAAATAGGTTTAATTTTTCGTAGATGAATTTTAGTATGTGTGTGTATGTGATTTTCTCACCGTAGTATTTATATGTACGTAGAAATAAATTATTTCTCATATGAACATTTTGTGCTAGAAAATATTATCATATATCTGAACTTCCCTAATCCAGTGTGTTTTTCATATTGGAGGATGAGATTGCTTTATATTTTATTAAGCTTAAATTTGTCCAGTGTTAAAATCAGTCGGTCAGAAATTTGTGTATATTTGTATAAATATTAATTTCAGATTTTGCAAAATTCTTGTGTACGATCGTGGCGATTTTGTGTGTGTATGTGTGTGTGCGCGAGTAAATGCACAGGGTATAGTCTACATGGCAACACTGGCATAAATAGATAAGTAGACACACACATCTTCATAATGGGGAACAAAGGTCAACATCAATATTATCTTTTACATGCGTTAGAACAAAGACTTACAACAGGGAACAAGGTCAACATCAATATTATCACTTATATACGTTAGAACATAGACGTACAACGAGACCACTATCAGTCAAAGTAAACTCAAGATATGTTTTAATAATAAAAAGATATTTGTAGAAAACATATTCCGAGATAAAAGACAAAGAAACGATAAACATAATTATTACTATAAATAGATGTTAAGAAAATATTGTAAGCAGTCTTAAGAATATAAATAATAAAGAAACACATGTTTCCGTGTGAAAAAACTTTATTTAAATTTTTTTAATTCATTCCTTCACCAAGGAATTAACTGGGGCCTCAACCGGGATACAAGCGAAATAATCTTGTATTCCCAGCCAAATAAAATTTTCAAGATCCTGAAGAAGGATAAAAATAAAATTTCTGAAAAATTGGAAATAATAAAAATAAAATTCCTGAAAAATTGGAAATAATAAAAATAAAATTCCTGAAAAATTGGAAATAATAAAAATAAAATATCTGAAAAAATTAACAAAAATTAAAAAAAAGGTAAAAGATTTCAAATACTTCGAGAAAGTGAACATTGCAGTGAAAGTGAAAAATACACACTGGCTTCTTACGCAAAACGACAGCAAATATTTAACTCAAGACGCCTACTAGAAGAAGATATCAACATGACTGAAGCTGCAACACTCCAAACTCATATTCAGGCACTAACTGAACCACTAGCATCCCTGAAAACAGAGTTTGAAACATTGAAAAGCAATACACCAATTGTTGTAACCATGATTAAGAAAATATTGTAAGCAGTCTTAAGAATATAAAAAATATAGAATCACACGTTTCGGTGTGAAAAAAACTTTATCTAAATTTTTTTGATTCATTCCATCACCAAGGAATTAACTCTCAATAGAGTTTGACTGGTCTGTGATAAGTTTGTTTATTTAACCGTATCAGAGCCTTGTATCAGAAATGATACATTTAGTTTTTTATGTTAACATAACTTTGGTTTTCAAAATTTAAAGTACCACATGTTTTCACAATTTGTAAACATTATTATTCCCGTCATTAAGAAAGAAAAAAAATTAAATATCTACGCAGGCAATAAGAAATTCATAAAGTTTATAATCTTACCTTTGTATCACATTTGATACATACTGCAGTTTGCACATTTCTGTTGTGTTGTACATATAATTAGAACAAGTGTTTTTGATTTGTTGTGCGTTTTCTTTAAAAAAAAAAATTCAGTTCAAAGTGATTATTGATAAAAATGTCTTATCCGTGGTTTTTGACTCTCGAGGAACTGGTAAATAAAGTGCTAAGTGAAAGTGAAGAAGATGACGATATTTCTGAAGCAGATGTTACAGATATTACTGTTCGTAACTCTGATATTTCAGATGAAGAAGAACACGAAAGTGGCTCATCTTTGGATTCTGATCAAGGCAGTAACACAAATAGTGATCCTTTATATTCAGCCAAAGATGGTACTACTTGATGGCAGCGAACCTTATCCTACTGGTAAATTAGGAAAGGAAAATATTCTTAGAATGCGTCCAGGTCAGACGTGATTAGAAAAAAAGGTCTAAAATTTGGGCTCCTTTGTTGACGCGCGTACTTGTTATGTGTGGAAAATTTAACCAATTTTTGGGAAAGGATATTTCAGGAATTCCAGAACGAAATCAAGGAGAACGAGTGGTTCTTGACATAGTGAATGGTCTAAAAGGGCACCATTTTACGATGGATAATTTTTTTTTCTTCGCATAACCTTGGTCAAAAACTTTTAAAATACAACATAACAATGGTTGGAACTATGCGAAAAAGCAAGTGATCAATTCCTCGAAAGCTTTTGGCATGCAAAAAAAAAATTCCACGGTATGAGTCAACATTCGCTTTTATACCATATTATTTTATACAACTATGGTTAGCTATATAAGCTACAAGGCAAGTGTACAATTGTCATGAGTACAATGCATCATAAACCTAAAGTTTCGGATTGCCCCAAAAAGTTGCCCGAAATAATATTGTTTTATAACTCCACAAAAGGAAGAGCTGATACGGTTGATAAAATATTGAGTTGCTATAGCTGCAAACGTAAAAATAATCGCTGGCCGATGGCAGTTTTTTAAAATGCTTACATTATATATATCCAACGAAGTCGATGCCAACTGGAAACAAACTCAAACCAACGCCTTATGTGGAAAAACGTCAAAAACGTCCTAGAAATGAACTTTCTCTGGCAATTTTCAAAAAACTTTCAGCCCAAAGTACAGATGAATCTATGATATGGTCCATCAAAAAACAAAGAACCGATAATTCTGAAAAAAAAGAAACGTACTAGATGTCAAAAATGTTATACTTCGGGTGAAAATATAAACAAATGGTCGTCGAATTACTGGTTTTTATCTCAGAAGCCTTGCTGTAGTAATAAACATGCCAAAAATGTTTGCGTTGATTGCATTAATGATTTCTAGAGTTAATCATATTTTATAAACTTAATTAAACATAAATAAGAAATAATAAATAAAACTTTAAATGTGTTGAATTTAGTCAATTACTCCTATCTTCAGTAGTATGTATCAAAAATGATACATAGGAAGAATTATGAAATTTTTTTAAAGCTCGATCTACGGTTAATTACATTTGTCTTCTTCAACTTTCGTCTTCAAGCGTCAATAGCTTGGAGAACGGTTTGTATGTTTTCATGATGTAGATATGTAAGTGTGATTGTTAAAATCCAATAAATACTTGAGCATGGGTAAGAAATTTGATAATATGTGTACATATGTACATATGGATCTACAAATTGATTTTATTTACATATTTATGTATGTACATACAAATAAGTCTGTGGCTCCCTGTTTAAGTAATTTTTTTTTGTCATGTGCGATCTTTTATTGCTGTTGTAAATATTTGCCTGGTCTTTTGTGTATAGATGTCAAATATCTCCACAGTTTTTTTATTTGAAATTAAAAAAACGTTTTTTTAATTTTTAGATGTATTTACTTAACATTTTGTGAGGAGTTTCTGTTTTAAGTAAACTTGAATTCCTCTCTAGTTGTAGTAACTATAGTATAAATATTTAATATATTTTATTTCCATTTGTTTAAAGTTGATGTAGCCTATGTAGTCACCTTTAGAAATTTTTCGGTGTAAAATTTTTTTCAAACATCGTCTTTTTTCTTCACCTTTTACATATGTATGTATATTTTAGAACATCTTGCAATGGCTTTTAAAAAATGACAAACGCTTTGAAATGAAACTGATCCAGTTTAGGTGATGATAGTTTTTTATTAACCACTTTGCTTCTCTTTCCTTTTTTATTGATAAACATTTAAAATCAAATGGTGGTTTTATAATGAAATTGCTATACTCATTATTGTTGAAAACATCCGCTACCTCTTTTTGTAATGAAAATCTTTCGACTTAGTTTTGAAACCTTACACGTCTATTAAAGCCATTTTTTTCATTCATATTACTTACTAAGACTTTCCGGACTTTCTATTATTCGATCATCAGTAAAAATGCAGTAGCTGAGGTCCTTGCTTGCTGTTGAATAAAAGGAGCATTTATCTTAAACTCTGATGCAGTTACAAGCGCTTGAAATTCTTTTATATACGAGTAGTAGATACATACGGTCTAATTCATAAAATTATTTTAGGTTTATTACAGGTTTATTTGACAAATTTTCCATAGAAATATGTCAAGTAAGTGCTTAATAAACCTGAATTATTTTCTTCTTAAAAAGAACACCTTTCGGATAAAATATGAGAAATTTTATTTTATTTTAAATTGACGAGTTTTTTGTTTTTGGCAGCATGCCACGCCCACTACTAAGAATATTTTGACAAAATTTTTTGGCTGCCTTATTTTTGATATGTTTCCTTTCTAATGGCGTAAAAATTTTTAGAATCTGTGTCAAGAAAAATATAGGTTTTGTCCGATGAAACTTGATTCTGATCCACCGTGGGCCGTACGTCTCTCGTTGATCACTCTTTTGTTAAAATAATACACCATAATTGGAGTGTCTTGCAAAATGAACTTGAATTATTTCCCTACTCATATTCTACTTATGTAAATGCTAAATCGAAACAGAGCTAGATATACTCGTAATTGAAATTAATACAAAAACCTATGAAATGTAGTAAATTTAAAATTGTAGTTAACTTAAATTTCTAATTTTTACTCATTCAATACATTTATATATAATTGGCCATGTGGGCTTTCTCTATATTGAAAATAAATATAAAATAAAAAAAATAAATAAATAAAAAATAAAAATATAGCTATGTGCATACAAATATACTTATTGCATTTAGTGCTGTTTGCTCTGAAAAAGTTCGTATCGCTGTTCCTGCGGCATTTTTTTATGTATACTCACACATACATACGTAACATACACACGTATACACATAAGCATACATACTTACATATATTCAACTCATTCAAAATCTTGTTTTGAAGGCATCCCTATATTTTCCTTTTATTTTTCCTTTTTATACTATTCATAGATTAATTAAATTTATTTATTTTAAACTCACATCTATGTTTTTTTGGTTTGGTTTTATTTGATCACAAACACACACATGCACGTATACCTATTTTGTTTTGACAGCTAGTTCAGCTAAACTGGCGATAAACTGCGATAAAAGTAAGAGAAGATACCAATTATACGAGCTTCGCAAGTAGATTCATATTGAATCTACTTGAATCGCTCTCATAATTTTGTATGGCGACGCAAGTAGATTCGTTCGTGATTGGGGTGTGAAGCATGAATAGAGAGCGAAGCAGGTACCGTGTGAACATACTATAATACAGCTTCTTGCATTTGGCCTTACATTTCATTACGCCATCTACATCTATGCCGAACATTCTAGATCCGCTTCCTGTGTCCAGGGTGACTCCTGGTTTACACAGTCAGTGTAAATCAAAAAGTAGTAGAGTCAACATCGTTGAAAGTAAAGACGGAGAATAAGTCTTGAGTTTTGCTACAAAACCAGTTCAGTCAGTAGAGTGAGACCTGTGCATACAACAGCGAGGAAGACGTATTGCTAACCAGTTGCGGTATATTTAAGTAATCTATGTGTGTGTTTATTTAAGCTTTTGAATTGGATTAGTATAAGTGCATTTATTTGTAAATAAAGTGTCATTCTTAACCCTAATTAGTACACTGGGGGTTTTTAAAGAATAAAAACGTAACAATATTCTCAATATACATAAAAAAACTTATTATCATATCAAAATACAACATACATATGTATATTACCAATAAATGTTCCAAATACATAGAACGAAATGGTTCTGCAGAGCTTTATGAAAATATTTCTTCCAAGAAAGTGTCCTCTCAAAAATTATAATCTTGCATGGATATAACAATATCACATTATTAAGTTTTAAAATTTATGTTGCCCCCTTGAGGCTATTTTTTTATACAACCGAATCATAGAAAATATTTTTATAAAACAACTATGAAATGAATGGAAACTAAATCCTGTGCCCCTCCAATTTTGAGGTATTTTTAAAGAATATGTACATATTTATATTTTAATATGGACAAAGCATTTTCGAACAAATATTATCCATTAAAAATGTAGTCTTTTAATAAGTACAAAATATTAAAAAAAGAAAAATCAGATACGTATGTAGTTTAATTCCGAGTACCTTTTGTTTTAGATTAACGGGTCTGTATCAGTGTTGGTATCTCTAGGAAGAGCAAAAGCACATTAAGCTGTTGCAAAAAGGGTAAAAAGCACAAAAAAAATACAAAAATAGGGTAATAAAAGCACCGAAATTTTTTTTTAATTTTAATACATTAAGCCGTTAAAAAAGTTAGAGTTTAGAGTGTAAAAGCTCAAAATATAATTCAAAATTTTTGTTCCAAAATAAACAAAAGATTTCAGATGTAATAACAGAATTTAACATTTTAATTAAAACAAAATCAATAAAATGTAAAAACAAATAATAAAAAACAGGGGTCAAATAATTTAAATTCATACATACTTACATACGAGTACATACAACATTGTCATGTTTCAAAAAGGTGAAAATTTTCAAAATTTGAAGCTTAGGCTTAGATTTAGATATGTATGTTACTGAAAAATCATTTACACATAAAAAATGCATAAAAAGCATCACTTTTTTCTTTAGTAACATAAAAGTTTTTGTTTTTGTGTGATATTCACTATTGTTCCAGTTGTCAACATTGACGTTACGTCAATACAATGCAAAAACTTGGGGCTTGCCTACCCGTTGTCTAAAACAACTGACTGCTATTAACAACCGCATGCTATTTTCTAGACCTTAGACAACAGAAATATACTGTCAATAGCACAAAATTATTCTGGGATGATTAAATATTTGTGTTAACTTTAACAATTGCTTATTGCGTACTACTTTCAATCAATTATTATGCAGAGAATTATGTGGTACTTTCCAGTTACTTCTGCTTTCTATTTTGCAAGAAAAATTTTAAATTGTTAATCCTATAGTTCCCGTTATTGTTATTAAAAACAAATTAAGAAGGCTCAGTCAAAAGATAATGCAAAATTTCTGATTGAAAGTACTATTAGCGCTTAAAAGTAATTAAGTTTTGTAATTTAAAAATATTTTTATTTTACAAAAAAGCACTATGATAAATTGTTAAAAAGCACTGTAAATACCCGTTTTTAAAAAAGGGTATTAACCAAAATTTCGCATCAAAATACCATCACTGGTCTGTATAACTTTAGAGGAAAACGTCGCACGGTGGAAGAAGTGGTCAAACAGACCTTAATAAAACAAATTTGAAAAAATTACGATTATTAAAAAGCGACACCAATAAATCCCATTCCTGTCTTCGGTAATGGATATCATTTTGTGTCATTTGATCTCCCAAAACACCCCAACAGTGTATGTTTGTTTAAAGCCATCCCGCTGAGTGCACTCGTTAAAAATTTTCACTTTTAGAAAATGAAATATTTCTTACCATGGCAACTTTAATTGTACCAAAATATGAAATAAATTTTTTTCAAATGATTTCACTGCACATTTTAAATTTACTTAAGGATGACCAAACAGATTCATCTTCAATCCGTTTTTGTTTACACCCTTTTCTGTAATAGGCTTGATGGAGAAAATTCTTCTAAACTTTTATATTTGAAGTTATAGATTGTTCTTTTGTGGTGAACAACAGTACACTTACTTTACCTTTTTTAATGTTAATTGTAGAATAAATTTGTTTTGTTTGTTTTAAAGTTGGCTACAAGAATATTGTTTATTCTTTGAATTGAAATATTCAAATATTCGTTTCGCCTGAATTTGGCGAGTACGAATACGAATATCTAAAAACGGCTGATTATTCGGGAATTCGAATACGAATATTCGCACATCACTAAGTACATAAAATTATAAATTTGATTCGTGTATATCCCTATAGTACAAACTTTTATTTTTATTATTTTGTTTACTTAAGAAAAATGTATTCTTTATACATGCAAAGCTTCAACTTCAGTTTCCTAATTTTACTTTTTTAATAAATTTGTTTTTTAATAAAAGTATAAAAACATATGTAGCAACAAATAAGTTTATATGTTAAAGTAAAGAAGTAATTTAATAAAAAAACAGACTTTTTGCTATGTCCACTGTCTCAACAAATAAATTCAGCATTAATATCTGTATACCGGTATTATAGACTCTTTAAGGGTAATATCCATAGCGAAATAAAAAAATACCGATACAGTTACCGATACCGAAATTTAAAAAATAATTGTACCGGTATCAATACCGATAGCGTTATTTATTTCGGTTTCCAACCTTGGCTAAAACTGAACAGCAAACCCTACTTTCGTGGATGCAGGAAGTGTATTTTTAATTAATCTTTCCATCCGAGTTGTTGATATGAAAGAAAAAGTTCTTGTATCAGTTTTTCGAAATTTGCAGCCCTTATATTTCCAGGAAAATTATGTCATACACTTTGAAACCAATCCATCCCATCCTCTTCTTTCATTATTGGCTAGCTTAGATTTGAACAATTCTTTAAATATTTCTCGTATTTGGGGACCAACCAATATGACTTCCTTCGATTTGGTCTCACTCACATGGAAATATACCTTTCACGTGGTTAAATGTCTCTCCACATATGTTCATAGCTTATAACAAATCGTTTATTAAGCTTCATTTGAAGCACAGTGCTGGCAAAAATATTTTTTGCCTGTCAACTAAAGGCGTATTTGCAGCTCATTGCATGTGAAAAAAAGCGACAATATTCCTTATATCCCAAATGCATAGCCATTTCTTTTAAACCGGCACATTCATATGTATATCCTACAAATGGCGCTCGCCCATGAATTCGATTGAGCAAAAATTACATGTTTTCACAGCTTTCTTTCATAGTTACTGCATGAGCTAATGGTATGGACCACTGATGTGCCGAATGTCTATTTTTGATATTCGCGAATACAAATACGAATATTTGAAATTATATCCGCTAATACGAATACGAATATTTTATATGAAATTTTTAGCCATTAAATTGCAGTCCTATATACTGCTGAAAAATTAAATATTAACAATTTTCTTATGAAAAATTATTTCATAGTCCTGTTCGCGTATATTAAAGTAAATAAACACTTTCCCAAATTTTAACGGCCGCCACACAGTGGCGTGAATTTAAAAAAAAGTGGTAAAAAGCCCGCAACTTTTGAACTAGTCAACCGATTTAGATGAAACCAACTGTTTTGGAAAGTAGAAGTGTTTTGAAAAAGCTTATTTTGAGGCACCCTGTTGTAAGACAGGGTAGCTCCAAAGAGCCTCAAATTGGGAAACTGCGGGTATCGAAATTCTTTCGGAGCTTGTAACTTTTGTAAATATGGACCGATGTCAATAATTTTTTCAGCGAGACAATCAACGCTAAGAAACAAAAATAAAACAAGGAATAATTTTGCAAATTTTATTTTCGAAAAAAATAGAGAAAACTTTATATATTTTGGGAAAAAAGTATTCTTAATTTTTTTGCAATATTTAAAAAAATTATTAAGTATTTGATTAAAACTTTGATTGTTTTTAAGAGACGAGGCATTATCAAAGGCTGTGAAATAAATTTTAGAGATTTTTGTTGGTGCACCCTACATGCAGCATTGGTCGAAAACTTGCAATGTTTAAAAAAAAAATCTTATTTTCGGATGTGGCAAAAAAATTGCACGGTCGTTTTTGTAATTTTTTTGGTTTTTTATTATAACTAAACTTCTTGTAAGTAACCTGTAAGAAACTCTGGACATCCTACACATAAATGTAGGCAGAAGAGGAGATTTTCAAAAAATACTAAAATTTTTCTAACACAATTTTTCCCAATAAAAAAAAGTATTATTAAGTTATATATTGCGAAACATTTTAATTTTTTCCAATAGTATACATTTAGCTTTGCAAGCTGAAAAAAAAAATATTCTCCTACCTTCAATACTTTTCGAAATATTCAAAATCAAATTTTGATAAAAAAATTTATTTTCTACATTTTTTATTTTTGTCTAAATTATTGATTTGATTTTCTTTATTTCAAATGTTTCTTAATTTTTTCTATGTTATCGAGATAGTAGATATAATTGTCTATTCAACGGTATATAATATGTATACCTTTGCCGTTATATCAGTCTTAAAATTTATACAAAAATATGACACCTCAGGTAACAATTTACGTGTTTTATCTGATATTCAAACAAACCCACACTTTTATGGCCTCTTGCTGTTATTAAATACTTTCTTTACTTAAATACGATAAAATATAAGAATTTATATACACACACAGTATATTTATATACCCACAAGGAAGAAGTAGGGGATTGCCAATACTGGGACAATTAAAATTGTAAAATTTTCAAATTTTAATTACCCAAATTTTTAAATTCTTGGAAATTTGTGAAATTTGATACCTACGAGGGTGTTTCAATAAGTCCGTCCAATTTTTTGTTTACATAAGGAGTTTTTTGTTTACATAAGGAGTTTTTTTATTACTACATACGAGGGCGGTTCAATAAGTCTGGTTTTTTATGACCGTGGGAACTTGTGAGCGGAATATTTTGTGGGAATACATTAAGTGGGTTTATTGGTCTAAGGCTTTTATATGTATATGATTTTTTAATGCCGACGGGAAAACATGTTTATTTTTTTTTAAATGACGACGGGAAAATCATGGAAATGATTTTTCCTAATGCCGACGGAAAATTTGTCGGTGTGTCTAGCTGTAGGAATTGAAGTCTGGCTGTTCTTGATGGAAGGCGGGGTGTGTCTAGATTGTGAGACCTTAAGCCTGACCGTGATTTGGGTAGGTGAGGGTGTTTTGTAATATGCAACCGTGGGAATTCAGTGGCGTTTATGCTTGTTGGAATTTAAGCCAAGCTGTGCTTGGTGGGGGCGAGGTGTATTTGAGGTAGATCGACTGGTGGAGTGCGGGGAATTGTTGTAATATGTATCCGTGGGAATCTGTGTACATGTATGTATGTATGTATGTCTGTAAGAGTTTAAGGCTGTCTGTGATTTATGAAAGGCGAGGTGAGAGTGTTCATGTAATACGTATCCGTGGGAATCTCTGTATATGTATGTTCGTAGGAGTTTAAGGCTGATGGTGATTTGAGGTGGGGGAGGGTGTTGTTTTGATAGATATATAGAATGTGCCTATGTGTGTGTGTATGTATGTATGTATATGTAGCAGTTTAAGGCTGTCCTTGATTTGAGGTAGGTGGAGGGTGTTATTGCAATATGTATCTAAAGGAATTTGGGTGTTTATATGTCTGTAGGAATTTTTGTGCATGTATGTCTATAGGAGTTTAAGGCTGATCGTGATTTGGATTGTTGAGATTGATCGATTGTATGTGACCTTGAGAATTTGTGTATGTATATCTGTACGAAATTTAAGGCTTATCGTGATTTATGAGGTGCGAAGTGTTCATGTAATATATAACCGCACAATTTGTGTGTATATCTGTAGGAGTTTAAGGCTGATCATGATTAATGAGAGGTGAGGTGAAGGTTTTCATGTATATGTATCCGTATTTGTGTGTATGTATGCCTATATGAGTTTAAGGCTGATCGTGATTTAGGTTGTTGAGATTGATAGATTGTATGCTACCTTGAGATTTTGTGTATGTATATCTATAAGAACTTTAGACTGACTGTGATTTCTGAGGGGAGGGGCGTTGTTGAAATAGGTTTAATTTTTCGTAGATGAATTTTAGTATGTGTGTGTATGTGATTTTCTCACCCTAGTATTTATATGTACGTAGAAATAAATTGTTTCTCATATGAACATTTTTTGATAGAAAATATTATCATATATCTGAACTTCCCTAATCCTGGTATGTTTTTCATATAGGAGGATGATATTGCTTTATATTTTATTATGCTTAAATTTGTCCAGTGTTAAAGCCTGTCAGTCAGAAATTTGTTTATATTTGTATAAATATTAATTTCAGATTTTGCAAAATTCTTGTGTACGATCGTGGCGATTTTGTGTGTGTATGTATGTGTGCGCGATAGAGTTTGACTGGTCTGTGATAAGTTTGTTTATTTAAGTACATTTGTCTTCTTCGACTTTCGTCTTCAAGCGTCAATAGCTTGGAGAACGGTTTGTATGTTTTCACGATGTAGATATGTAAGTGTGATTGTTAAAATCCAATAAATACTTGAGCAAGGGTAAGAAATTTGATAATATGTGTACATACGTACATATGGATCTACAAGTTGATTTTATTTATGTATGTATGTACATACAAATAAGTCTGTGGCTCCCTGTTTAAGTAAAAAAAATTTTTTTTGTCATGTCCGGTCTTTTATTGCTGTTGTAAATATTCGCCTGGTCTTTTGTGTAGAGATGTGAAATATCTCCATAGTTTTTTTATTTGAAATTAAAAGACGTTCTTTTAATTTTTAGATGTATTTACTCAAAAGTTTGTGAGGAGTTTCTGTTTTAAGTAAAATTGAATTCCTCTCTATTTGTAGTAACTATAGTAAAAATCTTTAATATATTTTATTTCCATTTGTTTAAAGTTGATGTAGACTATATAGTCACCATTAGAAATTTTTCGGTGTAAAATTTTTTTCAACCATCGTCTTTTTTCTTCACCTTTTACATATGTGTATTTAAGAACATCTTGCAATGGCTTTTAAAAAATGACAAACGCTTTGAAATGAAACTGATCCAGCAGTCCAGCTGAGGTGATTATAGTTTTTTGTTAACCACTCTCCTTCTCTTTCCTCTTTTATTGATAAACATTTAAAATCAAATGGTGGTTTTATAATGAAATTGTTATACTCATTATTGTTGAAAACATCCGCTACTTCTTTTTGTAATGAAACTCTTTCGAATTAGTTTTGAAACCTTACTCGTCTATTAAAACCATTTTTTTCATTCATATTAATTAATTTATAAGACTTTCCGGACTTTCTATTATTCGATCATCAGTAAAAATGCAGTAGCTGAGGTTCTTGCTTGCTGTTTTAAATTAAATTTCTATATCAATTGGCTCGCTATGGAATAAAAGGAGCTTTTATCTTAAACTCTGATGCAGTTACAAGCGCTTGAAATTCTTTCATATACGAGTAGTAGATACATACGGTCTAATTCATAAAATTATTTTAGGTTTATTACAGGTTTATTTGACAAATTTCCCATAGAAATATATCAAGTAAGTGCTTAATAAACCTGAATTATTTTTTATGAATAAGGCAGATATCATATAGATACATATCATATAGAACTGCATAACTTTCATGTTTTAATTTTATATTAAGATCATCATATGGGTATGAGACTGAATTTAAATGTACTTTTAAATTGGTCAAATCAGAATGAACAAACTTATTTTCTTCTTGAAAAGCGATCAACAGAAAACGACTTCGTTGTCTGTGAATTTAGGTCTATCCTCTCGACAGTTCCTCTAGTATACAAGATGACTTTGCATATCGGAATTTCTGGCTGTCCTTTGTCGGCGTTATGGGTAATTAAATTTTAAAATTTTAATTGCCCAAATTGTGTTACTTGATAATGCTACTATGCTTACATTAATACGCTATATGTTTATTTTATGACGGGTGATCACCTATCCCTTTTATTTGATGATCTAGATGATTTTTTTCATGATATTAAAATTTAGCGTATTGTATACATATTTCTCCTATGTTTAAGTATGCTTTGTCTTCATGTCAGACAGGTTGTATATATGAGTTGGTCAGTCAGTCTCTTGTTTTATTTATTTTTTTCTTCTGATGTATCACTACTTTTTTTGATTTTACTACTTAAAATAGAGAACAATAAAATAGTTTTTAAATCTATTATTTTTATTGAAAATATATACATATGTGAGTGTGTACATATGCAAATGTATTCATATCTACATACATATATGCGAATATATGTATGTATGTAGAAATTAGTTTACATACAAAGAAATACATGTTTAATAAACAAGTATTGCACCAAATCGATCTTCAAAAACTCAGTCACCTCCACCATGAATTCAGCCTAGGTGTTTTCATATAGTGTCAGAAACATTGGAATATCTACGTTTGAAGGAATTTTTGCTTCAAATATTTCTACATCAGATTTGCTGACTGACCCCTTGAAGTTATTGTTGGTGATGTAGTTTGAGTTGTATCGGATTCAGATATTATGATTTCTCACTTAAAAAAGATCCTCATCACCTTCTATCCGGTTTTTATATTTTTCTAAGAGGAATGTCTTAGCATAATTTTTTCCATAGTGACGCAAGCGTCCGAGATCTAGTGGTGTTTCAGTTAAAAATCTATACTATTAGAATTTACGATTTCGCTCTCCATAATATTTCTTTACTTACAAAACTATGTGACGTGAGGAATTCCTTTAAATTTGCATGCTTCGGCATGCTTTCAATATTGTTTCTGTAAATTTATTTAATACCCATACAGATACAGATATAAAGTAAGATCTGCTTACATTGCATTTTACAATTTATGTATGCTTCAGCATGATTCCAGTAGAAGTCCATTTTTATTCAGTAAGTTTGTTGATACTAATTCATACATATGTACATTCTTAAAGTATGGAAATCTAAGTCCAATTTCTATAGTTTATCTATATTTTCTAAAGATCTGATAGCTATAGAAATGAATAGAGTGAAGATCTATTATAATAGCCCATGGACATATTTTAAAATTTCAAATGTTAGAGCTTTCGAAATGGAAAATGTACAATTTTCACTATAAAAAGTGATAATATTATGTGTTACTGAATATTACACTGTGTTGTAATTTATTTCGAACGCTTAAGTTTTCACAATATTTCAACGCCAACAAGTTTAGAGAATTTCCAGTATATTAAGTTAATTATCTTTCCTAAGACCTATCATTCCTAATCACTCCTTCAAAAATACAAACCAAACTAGATTTTTCCTGTTTAATTTTATTTTACTTTCATTAAATTTCAACATTTTGTTCATCTTCAAATTACTATATTTAGCAGCTTTTTCTCATTTGTTGAGGTAACTTTAATCGGAAACATTTAAATAGTGAGATGAACTTTTATATTGTATACGAGTACATTAAGTAATTCTTTGTATATTTCAATACACTTATATGAACCATCATCACATAATTCCTTTGGATGATCTATTAAATCATTCTACTATTGATGCTTTCATATTAAGTAATGTTTAATCTTCTACTTATGCATGAATTTTCGAAAGTGTTTGTTGAAAAATTCTTTACCATCATCTGTTTGTAAGTTTTTTAGTACTCGTCCTAATTTAAAAATATTTTCCATCGCCTTGGTTGTTTCGAGTGCAGTTTTAGTTTTTACTGGTACTGCCCATGCAAATTTTGAAAATGTGTCAATTACAGTTAACAAAAATCGATAATATATGTTTTCTCTAGAATAGTTCCCCATTTCACCTAAATCAGCTCCATAAAAGATCAACTATTCCTTTCATTACATATCTACAATGCACAAACAATTTTAGAGATTTATTATAGAGTTCGTTTACTAAATTTCTTTTTAAAGATTTTTTGGAGAGTGTTGTGATCTACTTGATGCACTTTCAGCTATTTATACTATCATGTAGTTAATTTTCCAATCTATAAATTTTATCGTTCAGCTGTTCAATTTGTTTTTTCAAACGATGATTTAATTTTTAGTATGTGTTTTTTCAATTTTATAACTATCTTCTATCTATAATTGTATTTCATGTTGTACTCCATCAATTTGCATTTTAATATATTCTTGAATTATATTAATTCCTTAAGCTGTATTATTAATTTGTCCTATAGTTAGACGATTTGAGTTTCCAGAAACAATTTACTGATAACATCATTCTCCGTCAGTGAATGATGATGATTCTCTATCCATGTATTAGCAGAAATTATATATTTTATATAGTTTTCAAAATCAAATTTGTCATAGTATTTCCATGTTTTATTATCAATCATTAAAGAAAATAAAGCTACTATTACAGACTATATTTGACCATTAACTTGCATTTTATCTTCATTTAGTTTAAGGTTACTATCACCAAACTTCCATTCATTATTCAATTCTTGATGTATAGTTTCTATCTAATTCAATTCTTCTTTCCAAGACTGATAAATGAGTATAAATGTCTTCAGGATTGGTCAGGTCTATGAGTAAAAATCATCTTCATCACCCTCATCATTATTCTCAGTATTAGCATCATTAAATAAGATGATATCGTCAAATATTGTTCCATCTGAAAGTTTCTTTTGTGTACTTGTCTCTATATTGACTGGGGGCTTTAAACTTGTATTATTTTCAGCTTCTATCTTGATTTTACTTTCTTCTTTCTTGTAAATTCTTTCAATATTTCTAGAACTATTTATGAATTCTTTAAGAGGTTCTGTTATAGGTTTAAATGTATCTTTTGTTGCTCACATGTATCTATCTCACCAGTTTTTATACTACGAAGCTTTTTCTTCAAGACATTTCTTGTCAACACCAACTGTTTTAAAATTTTCTCATCCATGTTTAGCAAATTATCAGATCAGGTTATCAGTTAGCTGGTCTGGTTTTCAGATCAGGTTATCAGGACCTGGTCTAGTTTTCAGATCAGCTTATCATGACCTGGTCTTCAGATCAGCCTATTAGGACCTGATCTGGTTTTCAGATCAGCTTATCAGGACCTGGTCTGGTTTTCAAATCAGCTTATCAGGACCTGGTCTGGTTTTCAGATCAGCTTATCAGGACCTGGTCTGGTTTTCAGATCAGCTTATCAGGACCTGGTCTGGTTTTCAGATCAGCTTATCTGATTCAAATTGGGTTATCAGTTTACAAGTAGCTGGCCATTTATAACATTTAGATGAATGCAGTTTAAGGTCAGATGAAAAACGAAAAAGTAAACTTTTATGTAGTCAAATTCTCTTTATTTTTTTCTATAACGATCATCGTTTAATTCAATATCGTTGCTTATAATCAAAATACATATTTATCCTTCCAACATGCTTTATATTTGTCTTATCTTACTTAAAGATTATAATTACATTATGATTATCTATTATCAAATGTTTGGTGATTCTGGTATAAGTTTGACATCAGCAGAATGCATCAACATTCTTATCTCACTCCATACAAACATATGTTTCTCACATGCAACATCCCTAAATATCATATCGGAATTACTTTTAGCTTTGTTAGGAAAAATAACAGATTCAGTATCTGTAAATGTGTAATATCCCATTCCTTTAATTAATGAAATTATGTAATATCTTTAAGTATCCATATTTGGGTTGATAAAGAGATTTTGAGTATTAATATGTAGATGTTTTCAAATTTTACTCCATTAAGACTTTTTAGCAAGCCAATCATAACATATTATTTTTTATTTTTTTTTTTACAATTTGACAGATTTTGCGCAAATAGAATTTGGTAGAAGGGAACTATGATTTGTTTTTGAACTAACGTTTGATGAATCATCAAAATTTCGTACCATCCTATATTTAGGTTATTTTACTAACCACATTTGTGTAACTAAATGCAATTTATAAATATTATCTCTTATTATATTGAATTAAACGATGATCATTATAGAAAAAAAAATAAAGAGAATTTGACTACATAAAAGTTTACTTTTTCGTTTTTCATCTGACTTTAAACTCCATTCATCTAAATGTAATAAATGGCCAGCTACTTGTAAATTTTTTTTTTTTTCATGCGTATCTTTATTTATTGTATCTTCAAAAAATTAACTAACAATAAGTTTTCAAATCTTAAATCTAGATATAATAATTAGTCCCAACCAGTGTCAGGCATAAACTTAGTGATAGTAATCAAAAATACATAAATATCGTATTAAGCACAAAAATATTTTCAAGCTGTTTCATCTGGAGTGTAGAGTATTAGAGACATAGTGTCCCTCTTTTTTAAGCGGATGTGTCCAGTAAAATTGAAGATGTTACGAGCAAGTGGATTAGGATGAGACTCGAGTTTTGTTAAGTATTTGCCTGTGTATTTTTTAATTTCTTCAGTCACTAGTGGCATATTTAAATCACGATGTAAATTTTAATTTGTGATGTACCATGGAGTCGATGTTATTAGTCTTAAAATCTTGTTTTGCCTTCGTTGGATTCTCTCTATATTGGAAGCTAAAGCAGTGCCCAATAGCTGTATTCTGTAGGGTTTCAAAAGCGACTTGTATATTAAAAGTTAACAAACTAGACTGAGTGTTGAATTTCTACCAATCAGCCAATGTATCTGAGTTAATTTAAGTTTCATTTGTGTTAGCTTTGAGTCAATATGGTGTTTCCATGTAAGCCGTCGATCAAGGTGTTTACCAAGGTATTTTACATGTGAATGTTGTGGAACAACTTGATTGTTGATTCGAATTGGGGAACAAGTATCTCTTCGCAGGGTAAATGTTAGCTGAACACACTTTTGTTCGTTAACTTTAATTCGCCATAAGTGTAACCGTAGTTCCAACTGTGTAATATGTTCTTGTAGATATCGGGAAGCCTTGTGAGGGTTTTCGTGCATACTAAGGCATGCTGTATCATCGGCAAATGTAGATGTATGGATATTGCTGCTGAAAGGCATATCACAAGTATAAATCAAATACAAAACTGGCCCCAATATGCTCCCCTGTGGCACACCGGATGATATAGATTTGGGCACACTCATGAAGTCTCCTTCAACAACCGTGAACTTCCGGGTAGTAATATACTTTATCAAATACCTGAGAAACATCAATGAAGAGGGCAGAACAATATTTCTTTTCTTCAAATGTTCTTCTTATAAATTGAACCAATCTATGCATTTGTTCAATGGTGCTATGCTGACTCCGAAAACCAAACTGATGGTCTGGTATGCACGTATTATCAGTTAGAATTGGGGACAATTTTATCATAAGCAGTTTTTCGAAATGTTTAGACATTGTTGATAGTAGACTTATTGGCCAGTACGATTTAGCCTTGGTAAGGTCTTTGCCCGGCTATGGAATCATTTTGACCTTGGCAAGCTTCCAGAGGTTTGGATAATACTCTAGTCTTAATATGGCATTAAAAATAAATAGAAGGATTCTAATTAAATACGTGGCAAATTCATCAGCATCTTGTTACTAATTCCATCAATACCTGGAGCTTTCTTCGGGTGGAGTTCAGCAATTAGTTTCTGTACGTCACGCATCTTAAACTTTAAGGGTCGAGGGGGTAGAGCAACTACACTCGGTAAATCAACAGCAGCAGTACATCTGTTTGGGGTAAATACGAATTTTAAATGCTTTGTAAACAAGTTACCTTTTTCCGGATCACTTCTTGCCCAACCTCCGGTAGAAGTGCGCAGAGGTGGTTTAAACTCAACGGGTGTTTTAAGCTTTTTCGCAGCGCGCCACAAAGAGTAATAAGATGCTGGTGTGACATCGAGGTTTTCCAGATAATTTTTAAGAGATGCAGTTTTTTCATATGCAAGCAACTCTTGGAGTCGTTTAGTGCAATCTTTAAATCTGATTTTATGCTGGGGCGATCTGTGCTCTTGCTATTCCCGTCTAGCTCTTCTTTTTTTACATAAGAGACTTTCAATATCCGTAGAATAAGTTCTATTGAACCCAGTCTGCAGGTGGGAGGTAGAAGCATGTTCAGCAACCTGCTTTATATTTTCGTTAAGATTCGCAATGTTAGATTCGATATCATCGGATGTTCTTAGCATTATGTTTTCCGTGCAATGCCTACTAAGATATTTTTTAATCTCAGCCAATTAACACGATTGATTATCTTCACATATGGGTGAGGTAAATCACTTCTTAGTGGGTTACAGATTGTAACGATAGTCAGAGAGTGATCGGAGGAGAGATCTAAGGAAGCTTCGACATGAACTAAATCTCTAGAAATATTTTTCATGACTCCAAAATCTATAACATCCCGAATTTTTTGTATGTTTGTAGGCCAGTAAGTGGGCTCTCCACTTGAAATGACGTCCAAGCCCATTTTTGAAATTGTATTGAACAACGCTCTTCCTCTAAGTGTAATAAGGCGCGAACTCCAGAACGTATGTTTTGCATTGTAGTCTACAGCTGCTACGAAACAAGGCCCAAGAGATTTGTAGAAATCCTCGTATTCATCCTCAGTGATTGAGAATCTTGGAGGGGAGTAAATTGATGATATAACGAAATTTGTACAAAAATTGTCAATACAAATATTAGTTGCTTGTAAATGTTCTGCACAGATTTTATCAAGAATATAGTGCTTGAGTCTTGACTTTATTAAAATTGCTGATCCACCGCATGCTCTTCCTCTCGGGTCCTTAGTATCATATAAGGTGTAGCCATTCATTTTAAAAAGGCTTCTCGAAGTCAAATGAGTCTCAGAAACTAACATTACATCAATATTTTTTTCCGAAAGGAAGTGCTCGAGCTCATTTTTGTGTTGGCGAATGCCGTTTGCGTTCCAGAAACATATTTTTAACGTGTTAATGGATTGTTAATTAATGCTTGCAGCAGAGTATTCTGCATTCGCAGCATTTCTTGCATCATGCTAGTCATATTTGTAGTAAAGTTGATTATAGTTTGCACCAGATTATCAATAGTGGCTTCAAGGCGACTGAAATTAAAGTTTGTGTTAGCATTTGTTGAATTACTTGGTGGGGACACTTTCTGCGTGGGAAAAAAATTTGTCTTAACAGCATCGGCATATGATACACGTGAAGTACTTGGTTGGCTCATTGGAGGAAAATTGGCGGATAAAGCGTTTGCTGATTGGGCTGGAACTAATTTAGGTTTTTGTTCAATAGTATTTTTAAGGAAAGAATATACAAGACATCCTCTGTAGTTAGCAGTGTGATTACCTCCACAATTACTAAATTTTTTTTCAGCTTGATCTTTTGCCTTCGTACAGCTAGCAGAACCGTGCAATTCACCGCAGATAACACAAACTGTAGGTAATTTGCAGTAAGTTTTAGTATGGCCATATTCTTGGCAATTGTAGCACTGTACGGGACCTGAACGCTTACGTGGCTCTTCAACTGTGATTTTTCGGTCCAAGAGAAACTTTACGCTATAAATTGGATGGGTTTCATTTTTTTTTTCAATTGTATGTCATTCGGCTCGGGGTTGGGGGACCTTTTCTCTGTTAATTATATTAGTAACATTTTTTACCTTAAATCCTTTGTCGCTAAGAGCACATTTTACTTCTTCGTGGTCAACATATGAATCTATGCCCTTCAATACTATCTGTAGGCCTTTAGCACCCTTAAGGTGGTAAGTGTAGAAACTTGTTTTATTTTTTTTTCAAATTCACTAAGAATTTTTCGGAAATCTTTTTCATCATATATTTGGATCTTAGTTTCATCAATATTACCTCGTTTAATTGGAATGATGTGAAAAGTATTTTCACCAATGGCCGACAATGGTTTTTTTAAAAGCGCTTAAAAGACTTTAGCGATAATGCAGCGGGCTTGTCGTTATTCTCTTGCAATAGTGAACATCGATTTTGACGATAAGTAGATGATGCGCTGTTATCCCTAGACATCTTTGGAGCAGATGAAATTTTTGAAGAATTTGGGCTTCGCCCACGCTTTACCACAGTTATATACCTATCCATTCCGACTTGGACCTTGGGCTAAGTGCTACTGTTATCTGTAGTGATAACCTTGTTAAGTGATGTTTACGAGCCTGAAGGGGATGATACCGCTGACTTATATGAAGAAGTACTAGGCAATTGTAATGTTAACGAATAACTAGTTGGCATTGGAAAAAGCGAAGTTGATCGCTGATAACCCAAACTGAATCAGATAAGCTGATTTGAAAACCAGACCAGATCCTGATAAGCTGATCTGAAAACCAGATCAGGTCCTGATAAGCTGATCTGAAGACCAGGTCATGATAAGCTGATCTGAAAACCAGACCAGGTCCTGATAACCTGATCTGAAAACCAGACCACCTAACTGATAACCTGATCTGATACTTGATCTAATAGCTGATACCTCTTATTTGCTAAACATGGATGAGAAAATTTTAAAACAGTTGGTGTTGACAAGAAATGTCTTGAAGAAAAAACTTCGTAGTATAAAAACTGGTGAAATAGATATACGTGAACAACTAAGAGATACATTTAAACCTATAACAGATAAATAAATAAATAGTTCTAAAAAAATTAAAACAATTCACAAGAAAGAAGAAAGTAAAATCAAGATAGAAGCTGAAAATAATATAAGTTTAAAGCCCCCAGTCAATATAGAGACAAGTACACAAAAGAAACTTTCAGATGGAACAATATTTGACGATATCATCTTATTTAATGATGCTAATACTGAGAATAATGATGAGGGTGATGAAGATGATTTTTACTCATAGACCTGACCAATCCTGAAGACATTTATACTCATTTATCAGTCTTGGAAAGAAGAATTGAATTAAATAGAAACTATACATCAAGAATTGAATAATGAATGGAAGTTTGGTGATAGTAACCTTAAACTAAATGAAGATAAAATGCAAGTTAATGGACAAATATAGTCTGTAATAGTAGCTTTATTTTCTTTAATGATTGATAATAAAACATGGAAATACTATGACAAATTTGATTTTGAAAACTATATAAAATATATAATTTCTGCTAATACATGGATAGAGAATCATCATCATTCACTGACGGAGAATGATGTTATCAGTAAATTGTTTCTGGAAACTCAAATCGTCTAACTATAGGACAAATTAATAATACAGCTTAAGGAATTAATATAATTCAAGAATATATTAAAATGCAAATTGATGGAGTACAACGTGAAATACAATTATAGATAGAAGATAGTTATAAAATTGAAAAAACACATACTAAAAATTAAATCATCGTTTGAAAAAACAAATTGAACAGCTGAACGATAAAATTTATAGATTGGAAAATTAACTACATGATAGTATAAATAGCTGAAAGTGCATCAAGTAGATCACAACACTCTCCAAAAAATCTTTAAAAAGAAATTTAGTAAACGAACTCTATAATAAATCTCTAAAATTGTTTGTGCATTGTAGATATGTAATGAAAGGAATAGTTGATCTTTTATGGAGCTGATTTAGGTGAAATGGGGAACTATTCTAGAGAAAACATATATTATCGATTTTTGTTAACTGTAATTGACACATTTTCAAAATTTGCATGGGCAGTACCAGTAAAAACTAAAACTGCACTCGAAACAACCAAGGCGATGGAAAATATTTTTAACTTAGGACGAGTACTAACAAACTTACAACAGATGATGGTAAAGAATTTTTCAACAAACACTTTCGAAAATTCATGCATAAGTAGAAGATTAAACATTACTTAATATGAAAGCATCAATAGTAGAATGATTTAATAGATCATCCAAAGGAATTATGTGATGATGGTTCATATAAGTGTATTGAAATATACAAAGAATTACTTAATGTACTCGTATACAATATAAAAGTTCATCTCACTATTTAAATGTTTCCGATTAAAGTTACCTCAACAAATGAGAAAAAGCTGCTAAATATAGTAATTTGAAGATGAACAAAATGTTGAAATTTAATGAAAGTAAAAATAAAATTAAACAGGAAAAATCTAATTTGGTTTGTATTTTTGAAGGAATGATTAGGAATGATAGGTCTTAGGAAAGATAATTAATTTAATATACTGGAAATTCTCTAAACTTGTTGGCGTTGAAATATTGTGAAAACTTAAGCGTTCGAAATAAATTACAACACAGTGTAATATTCAGTAACACATAATATTATCACTTTTTATAGTGAAAATTGTACATTTTCCATTTCGAAAGCTCTAGCATTTGAAATTTTAAAATACATATGTCCATGGGCTATTATAATAGATCTTCACTCTATTCATTTCTATAGCTATCAGATCTTTAGAAAATATAGATAAACTATAGAAATTGGACTTAGATTTCCATACTTTAAGAATGTACATATGTATGAATTAGTATCAACAAACTTACTGAATAAAAATGGACTTCTACTGGAATCATGCTGAAGCATACATAAATTGTAAAATGCAATGTAAGCAGATCTTACTTTATATCTGTATCTGTATGGGTATTAAATAAATTTACAGAAACAATATTGAAAGCATGCCGAAGCATGCAAATTTAAAGGAATTCCTCACGTCACATAGTTTTGTAAGTAAAGAAATATTATGGAGAGCGAAATCGTAAATTCTAATAGTATAGATTTTTAACTGAAACACCACTAGATCTCGGACGCTTGCGTCACTATGGAAAAAATTATGCTAAGACATTCCTCTTAGAAAAATATAAAAACCGGATAGAAGGTGATGAGGATCTTTTTTAAGTGAGAAATCATAATATCTGAATCCGATACAACTCAAACTACATCACCAACAATAACTTCAAGGGGTCAGTCAGCAAATCTGATGTAGAAATATTTGAAGCAAAAATTCCTTCAAACGTAGATATTCCAATGTTTCTGACACTATATGAAAACACCTAGGCTGAATTCATGGTGGAGGTGACTGAGTTTTTGAAGATCGATTTGGTGCAATACTTGTTTATTAAACATGTATTTCTTTGTATGTAAAATAATTTCTACATACATACATATATTCGCATATATGTATGTAGATATGAATACATTTGCATATGTACACACTCACATATGTATATATTTTCAATAAAAATAATAGATTTAAAAACTATTTTATTGTTCTCTATTTTAAGTAGTAAAATCAAAAAAAGTAGTGATACATCAGAAGAAAAAAATAAATAAAACAAGAGGCTGACTGACCAACTCATATATACAACCTGTCTGACATGAAGACAAAGCATACTTAAACATAGGAGAAATATGTATACAATACGCTAAATTTTAATATCATGAAAAAAAATCATCTAGATCATCAAATAAAAGGGATAGGTGATCACCCGTCATAAAATAAACATATAGCGTATTAATGTAAGCATAGTAGCATTATCAAGTAACACAATTTGGGCAATTAAAATTTTAAAATTTAATTACCCATAACGCCGACAAAGGACAGCCAGAAATTCCGATATGCAAAGTCATCTTGTATACTAGAGGAACTGTCGAGAGGATAGACCTAAATTCACAGACAACGAAGTCGTTTTCTGTTGATCGCTTTTCAAGAAGAAAATAAGTTTGTTCATTCTGATTTGACCAATTTAAAAGTACATTTAAATTCAGTCTCATACCCATATGATGATCTTAATATAAAATTAAAACATGAAAGTTATGCAGTTCTATATGATATGTATCTATATGATATCTGCCTTATTCATAAAAAATAATTCAGGTTTATTAAGCACTTACTTGATATATTTCTATGGGAAATTTGTCAAATAAACCTGTAATAAACCTAAAATAATTTTATGAATTAGACCGTATGTATCTACTACTCGTATATGAAAGAATTTCAAGCGCTTGTAACTGCATCAGAGTTTAAGATAAAAGCTCCTTTTATTCCATAGCGAGCCAATTGATATAGAAATTTAATTTAAAACAGCAAGCAAGAACCTCAGCTACTGCATTTTTACTGATGATCGAATAATAGAAAGTCCGGAAAGTCTTATAAATTAATTAATATGAATGAAAAAAATGGTTTTAATAGACGAGTAAGGTTTCAAAACTAATTCGAAAGAGTTTCATTACAAAAAGAAGTAGCGGATGTTTTCAACAATAATGAGTATAACAATTTCATTATAAAACCACCATTTGATTTTAAATGTTTATCAATAAAAGAGGAAAGAGAAGGAGAGTGGTTAACAAAAAACTATAATCACCTCAGCTGGACTGCTGGATCAGTTTCATTTCAAAGCGTTTGTCATTTTTTAAAAGCCATTGCAAGATGTTCTTAAATACACATATGTAAAAGGTGAAGAAAAAAGACGATGGTTGAAAAAAATTTTACACCGAAAAATTTCTAATGGTGACTATATAGGCTACATCAACTTTAAACAAATGGAAATAAAATATATTAAAGATTTTTACTATAGTTACTACAAATAGAGAGGAATTCAATTTTACTTAAAACAGAAACTCCTCACAAACTTTTGAGTAAATACATCTAAAAATTAAAAGAACGTCTTTTAATTTCAAATAAAAAAACTATGGAGATATTTCACATCTATACACAAAAGACCAGGCGAATATTTACAACAGCAATAAAAGACCGGACATGACAAAAAAAATTTTTTTTACTTAAACAGGGAGCCACAGACTTATTTGTATGTACATACATACATAAATAAAATCAACTTGTAGATCCATATGTACGTATGTACACATATTATCAAATTTCTTACCCTTGCTCAAGTATTTATTGGATTTTAACAATCACACTTACATATCTACATCGTGAAAACATACAAACCGTTCTCCAAGCTATTGACGCTTGAAGACGAAAGTCGAAGAAGACAAATGTACTTAAATAAACAAACTTATCACAGACCAGTCAAACTCTATCGCGCACACATACATACACACACAAAATCGCCACGATCGTACACAAGAATTTTGCAAAATCTGAAATTAATATTTATACAAATATAAACAAATTTCTGACTGACAGGCTTTAACACTGGACAAATTTAAGCATAATGAAATATAAAGCAATATCATCCTCCTATATGAAAAACATACCAGGATTAGGGAAGTTCAGATATATGATAATATTTTCTATCAAAAAATGTTCATATGAGAAACAATTTATTTCTACGTACATATAAATACTAGGGTGAGAAAATCACATACACACACATACTAAAATTCATCTACGAAAAATTAAACCTATTTCAAGAACGCCCCTCCCCTCACAAATCACAGTCAGCCTAAAGTTCTTACAGATATACATACACAAAATCTCGAGGTAACATACAATCTCTCAATCTCAACAACCTAAATCACGATCAGCCTTAAACTAATATAGACATACATACACACAAATACGAATACATATACATGAACACCTTCACCTCACCTCTCATTAATCACGATCAGCCTTAAACTAGATATACACACAAATTGTGCGGTTATATATTACATGAACACTTCTCCCCTCATAAATCACGATAAACCTTAAATTTCGTACAGATATACATACACAAATTCTCAAGGTCACATACAATCGATCAATCTCAACAATTCAAATCACGATCAGCCTTAAACTCCTATAGACATACATGCACAAAAATTCCTACAGACATATAAACACGCAAATTCCTATAGATACATATTACAATAATACCCATCACCTACCTCAAATCAAGGACGAACATACATATACACAGATACACGGATACATATTACATGAACACTCTCACCTCGCCTTCACACACAGACAGCCTTAAACTCTTACAGACATACATACATACATGTACACAGATTCCCACGGATACATATTACAACAACTTCCCGCCCTCCACCAGTCGAACTACCTCCAATACACCCCGCCTCCCACAAAGCACAGCTTGGTATAAATTCCAACAAGCATAAACGCCACCGAATTCCTACGGTTACATATTACAAAACACCCTCACCTACCCAAATCACGGTCAGGCTTAAGGTCTCACAATCTAGACACACCTCGCGCTCCACCAAGCATAGCCAGACTTCAATTCCTACAGCTAGACACACCCACAAATTTTCCGTCGGCGATTGAAAAAAATAAACATGTTTTCCCGTAGGCATTAGAAAATCATATACATATAAAAGCTTCAAACCAATAAACCCCTTTAATGTATTCCCACCAAATATTCCGGGCACAAGTTCCCACGGTCATAAAAACCCAGACTTATTGAACTGCCCTCGTATGTAGTAATAAAAAAACTCCTTATGTAAACAAAAAATTGGACGGACTTATTGAACCACCCTCGTAGGTATCAAATTTTACAAATTTCCAAGAATTTTAAAATTTTACAAATTTATTTGTCCCAGTATTGGCAATCCCCTACTACTCAAAGACAAAGGCACCTGCGCGCACATCTGCATTCTGGGTATGGTTTTACCTTATATTTGTATCGCTTTTGTATTCGTAGCTTGTAAAATAGCTATATATTTAAGCTGCGATACGTTTAATGTAATTATTTCAGTTATACCTATCATGGAAATAACAATTAAAAATAAATCGCTCTGCAAATTAATGTGGGAAAACCTCACTGATGGGAGTACTCGGTCGGACAAGGTAGACCAAATGATGTACATATATCTACACCGATTTATCCAAAATACTTGAAAACTTTTTTAAATTATATGAAAAGAAGATACGTGAATGCAATAAATCAATTTCTAAATTTCAGAATAAAAATCAGGATTGGTTAGATATGGGACTATCTACGGAAATATACCCAAAGAAGTTTGGTCGACCAAATAAGGATTACGATAACGTTCGATGCAGGAGCAAAAGGATTAAACAAGAAGACTTGATAAATACGTATTCGGAAAATGAAATCAAAGATTCATTCAAATTGATTTTAGCGAAGACTCAACTAAAAGAAGCAGCCAAAATCGTGGATGTGCTACCAGTTGCATCTCCAAAAAGATTAAGACGGATGGTGGAAAGCATTCCATCGCCAAAATATAGTAAACATTTTACGGCGGAAGATGCACTAGCACTCATTCTTAATTTGGGCCTTTCAAGAAATAAATACGATATCTTAAGGAAGGTGCTTAAAGAAAAAAGTGGGCCTTTGCCATCAAGTACATTGTTATTAAAAAGAAAAGCGGAAATTTTGCCAAATCCGATAACACTGGATAACCGAAGTGTAGTCATTAGTTTATCAGACCTTCTTCATAATACAGCATCAAGACTCATCGCTACTTTTCACGAAAGAGACTTAGATACATGTAATAATTCTGAACTAACACTAATATACAAATGGGGATGTGATGGATCATCTGGATTTTCAGAATATGGACAGCCCAGTGCATACGATACTGCCTTCTCCAAAGTTTTAATGGCATCTTTAGTACCATTAAGGCTTCGACTACATAATGAAATGCCTTCAACAAGTAAAAATGCATTTAAAGATATGTGGGTAAATACTACTCCAGGCTCAAAGTTTTTATGCTAACCAATACGTTTTGAATACATCAAGGAAAACAAAGAAACAACTCAAAATCTGGTTGATGGTATAAAACATGAAATTTCTAATATGGAACCCATTGATGTTCATATATTAGGACGAGTAATAACAGTATCTTTTAGACGTTATTTGACAATGATAGATGGAAAAGTTGCAAATGCAATAACCGATACAAAATCTTATTTGATTTTTAACATATGCGAAAGGAAAAATTCTGATTTTAAATATATAGCTATTTTACAAGCTACGAATACAAAACCGATACAAATATCAGGTAAAACCATACCCATAATGGAGATGTGCGCGCAGGTGCCTTTGTCCTTGTGGGTATATAAATATACTGTGTGTGTATATAAATTCTTATATTTGATTGTATTTAAATAAAGAAAGTATTTGATAAGAGCAAGAGCACATAAAAATGTGGGTTTGTTTGAATATCAGATAAAACAGGTAAATTGTTACCTGAGGTGTTATATTTTTGTATAAATTTTAAGACTGATATAACGGCAAAGGTATACATATTATATACCGCTGAATAGACAATTATATCTAATATTGTGATAACATAGAAAAAATTAAGAAACGTTTGAAATAAAGAAAATAAGATCAATAATTTAGACATAAATAAAAAATTTAGAAAATTAAATTTTTTAATCAAAATTGGATTTATAATATTTCGAAAAGTATTGAAGGTAGGAGAATATTTTTTTTCAGTTTGCAAAGCTAAATGTAAACTATTGAAAAAAATTAAAATGTTTCGCAATATATAATTTAATAATACTTTTTTGTATTGGGAAAAATTGTGTTAGAAAAATTTTAGCATTTTTGGAAAATCTTCTCTCCTGCCTACATTTATGTGTAGGATGTCCAGAGTTTCTTACAAGTCACCTACAAGAAATTTATTTATAATAAAAAACAAAAAAAAATTACAAAAACGACCGTACAATTTTTTTGCCACATCCGAAAATCATATTTTTTGAAAAAAAATTGCTAGTTTTCGACCAATGCTGCATGTAGGGTGCACCAACAAAAATCTCTAAAATTTATTTCACAGCCTTTCTTAATGTCTCATCTTTAAAAAACAATCAAAGTTTTAATCAAATACTTAATAATTTTTTAAAATATTGCAAAAAAATCAAGAATACTTTTTTCCCAAAATATATAAGATTTTTCCATATTTTTCGAAAATCCAAATTGCAAAATTATTCCTTGCTATAATTTTTGAGATATCAAAATGATTTTTTTTGTATGAATTTGGATAAAGTTTTCTTTTAAAAATAATAAAACTAAACAATTTCTGCTAAGTAATAAAGAAGCTATGTACTAACGATTAAAGAAATTCATGGTCAAAAATTAAAAAAAAAATTTGAATGTCAAATATCTTGGAAACTGTAAGATATAAAATAGTGGTGTAAGATGTTTTATTTTTGTTTCTTAACGTTGATTGTCCCGCTGAAAAAATTATTGAAATCGGTCCATATTTACAAAAGTTACAAGCTCCGAAAGAATTTCGATACCCGCAGTTTCCCAATTTGAGGCTCTTTGGAGCTACCCTGTCTTACAACAAGGTGCCTCAAAATAAGCTTTTTCAAAATTTCAACACTTCTACTTTCCAAAACAGTTGGTTTCATCTAAATCGGTTGACTAGTTCTAAAGTTGCGGACTTTTTACCACTTTTTTTAATTTACGCCACTGTGCGATGGTTGGAAAAAATTTTATATCAAAATATTTCTAACGTTGACTATATAGGCTACATCAACTTTAAGCAAATGGAAATTAAATATATTAAATATTTCTATTATAGTTACTATAACTAGGGAGGAGTTGAATTTTACTTAAAACAGAAACTCCTCACCAAAAATTAAAACAACGCTTTTTAATTTTAAATAAAAAACTATAAATATATTTCACATCTATACATAAGACGAATATTTGCAACTACAACAAAAGACCGCACTTGACAAAAAATTTATTTGAACGGGGAGCCACACACTTATTTGTATGTACATACATACATACATAAAATCAATTTGTAGATATGTACATATGTACACATATTATCAAATTTCTTACCCAGGCTCAAGTATTTATTAGATCTTAACAATCACACTTACATATCTACATCATGAAAACATACAAACCGTCCACCAAGCCACTGACGCTTGAAAAGCTGTCCAGTCAAAAAAGACAAACATACTTAAATAAACAAACTTATCACAGCTAGCCAAACTCTATCGCACACACACAGATTCCTCTCGATCGCACATAAGAATTTCACAAAATCTGAAATTGATATCTCTCCAAATATAAACAAATTTCTGACAGACAGACTTTAACACTGGGAAAATTTAAGCTTGACAAAATATGAAGCAATCTCATCTTCAAATATAAAAAACATACTAGGATTAGGGAAGTTCAGATATATGATAATATTTTATATCACCAAATGTCGATAATAATAAAAAAATAATAATAATAATATAATGATTGATGAATTTGTAAAACGACTTAGGATTTCGTTTCAAATTAATTTTAACCATCGTTATGTAATTTTTGTAAAGTATGCTATTTAATTTTGTATATTCTTCACGACTCTCAGAATATCTAAGATAATAGACAGAAGAACCTGTTCTTTTAAATGTGTTGTAAAATTAAATTTTTTTATTCTTAGCACGACATAATTGTTTATTATTCCACTGAGGTCCAGATAATTGTTTAATTATATGCATCGGTATGCACAGAACCATAAAAAAATACATTTTGTGATAAAAAAAAAGTTCAAACGTGTCTTCCAAAGAAACATCTGAATTAATGGGAGGGATAAAATATCGCACTAGTTCGTATTTGAAATAAGCTCATTTAACAAAAAGTAGTTAGTGCGCTTAAAACAGTAAGATTTTACATTAATAATTAAATAGCAGGATGGTATCGATCTTCAGGGACTGAAATAGCTGTAGTACCTTTAACATAACAGTCATCAATATCATTTACAAAAATTAAATCAAGATTTTTTGGATAATCATTTATTATACCATTTATTTGAAAAAGGCTCATGTCTTATGAAATGTTGTAAAAGTCCTTCCAGCAGTTATTTAGTTTAGTTTGAACGTAATAATAGTCATCTGGACATAATTCCAAACTACACTATGCAACAAATTTTTGCCTTTTTTTCGCTGAACACTAATATGGCAATCATTTATTTTTCCTAAGAAGGGTTTTCGAGATATTCGCAAAAAACTTGTTTTTTTGCAGCTTACAAAGATATTTCCAAAAATTTTGAAGACTGTTTATTTAAATTGTGCAAATTTTCCACCGTCGAAAATATATGTTTTTCTTTTATCGCCCCATATTTATTGTGTGTTGATTGGATAAAAATTCACTCAGTTACGGCCTTTAGATTTAAAAAAATTTTAAATTTTTAGGTTTTTGTTTCTAAATTCACTATTTTAATTGCGCTCTCAAACCAAACTAAAATTCTAAAAATTTTTTAAGCATGTATCTTAAATAAAATTATGTACCAAACGTATAAAACGTTTAATTGTTATCATCGGAGCACAAATTAAAAATTCCGACACATTCAGTGAAAATATCATTGATGGGTGATTACTGCTGGATGCCACAAAAAAACAAACGTCTAAAAGATTTTTAAACTAAATTGTGTCTGCAGAAAATGAATATGACCCTCATTTATTTTTCTTGAGAAGCGTTTTCGAGATATTTGCGAAAAACGTGTTTTTGCAGCTTACAAAGATATTTCCAAAAATCTTGGGAACTGTTTATTTAAATTATGCAAATTTTACACCGTCGAAAAGATATGTGTTTCTTTTATCTCTCCACATTTAAAGTATGCTGACTGGATGAAAATTCACTGAGTTACGGTGTTCAAAAAAAGTAGTGATACATTAGAAGAAAAAATATATAAAACAAACAACTGACTGACCAACTGATACATACAGCCTGTCATCAAGAGCATCAAATAAAAGGCATAGGCGATGTAAACATAGTATCAGTATCAATTAACACAATTTGGGCAATAAGAATTTTAAAATTTAATTAGCCATAACGCCGAAGAAAGAACGGACAGAAATTCCGACATACAGAATCACCTTGTATACTAGAGGAACCGTGGAGAGGCTAAACCTAAATTCTCAGAAAATGACTTCGTTTTCTGTTGATCGCTTTTCAAGAAGAAAATATGTTTGTTGATTGCAGTGATGCCAAGTGGAGGGATTTTTCCCTTTTTGTAAGGATTTTTCTCAAAAATTTCACATGTAGGAAAAAAGGGAAAGATTTCTTACTTTTGTCGAATTGTAGGGATTTTTTTAAATTGCAGATTTTTTCTTTTTTTAACTACTTAAAAAAATATATTTTTCAGTTGTAAACTTAAAAATAAAAAATATATACTTTTCTTTAAGTGTATCATTAGAAATTCTTAAATCTGGTAATACCTCTATAATATGTAGTAAGTAAATATGTGGCATCTTTAATAACAATGACGAGTAAACACAAGGCCAATTCATAATTCGCCTTGAGTAAACACTTGTTTGATTTTGTGTAGTTTACATGTTTTGTGCAATTTGTTTTTTATATGTACATACGTACGTCATCCTTGCAAGTCTCTTCGATCTTAAATTTATTAATAAGCAAGTTTGTAAGTAATAATATTAAAATATTATAAATTAAAACATAATAAAACTAATTTTAGAAAAATGTTTGATTCGTCTTCCGATAATGATGAAAACACATCAAAAATATACAAAAGAAAACGATTTTGCTCAAGTTGGTTGAACGACAAGAAGCTAATGGGATGGCTGGAGCCGGTCAAAGATGACGAATTTAAATGCAGATGCACGGCGTGTGGCAAAATATTAAGTTGCGGTAAATCTGACCTGAATAAACATGCCGATACTCAAATTCACAAAAAAAAATCTTTCAAAAACAAAATCCAAAACAATGGATTCATTTTTTGACAAAAAAGTGCTGGAAAAAAACAATGATGTGGCTAATTTCGAGATTCGCTTAAGCCTTTTTTTTTGCTGAACACAATTTAGCGGTTCAAGCTATTGATTACTTAATACCATTATTGAAAGAAATTGTACCTGATTCTGCAATTATAAAAAAAATCCAATTAGGGCTAACCAAATGTTCGAAAATTATTTTAAATGTTTTAGCCAGAGAAGAAAAGGAAAGACTAATTAAAAAGCTTCAAATACATACATAAATTTTCTGTCCTGCTGGATGAAACCACTGATGTTTCTTCAAAAAAACTATGTGTCTTCTTGTAAGTTATTATGACGAGGAGCAAGAGAAGACTTTTATAAAGTTATTAGAATTAATTCATGTCGGCGTTGATTGTACTGCTGAAGCAATTTATGGCCTGTTTAAAAAATGTATTTTATCATACAATATTACCTTTGATAATAGCATTGGGCTGTGTTGTGTTGGCGCTAACGTTATGGTCGGACAAAACAATTCATTCGCGTCTAGACTTTTGGCAGATAGTTCCGACGTAATAACAATCAAATGTATAGGGTGTTTTTTTAGAGGTATAGAACTTTGAATTGAAATAAAACACAAGAAAATCGTTTTAATGTCCATCAATTTGGCTTTATTGGAAGTATAATTTTATGCCATTAACGTTTAAATATGATTTCGGGCATGTGGCCGCCGCGGCTGGCTCGAATAAAGCCAATTCTACAGGTCCAATTTTCAACCACTTTTTCGAGCATATGGGGCCGTATGTTGGCAATAACGCCACGAATGTTGGCTTCCAAGTCCCCTAACGTTTCTGGTTTGTTGGCGTAGACGAACGACTTCACATATCCCCAAAGAAAATAATCCAATGGTGTCAAATCACACGATCTTCGTGGCCAATTGACCGGTTAACCGAATTAATTGCTCTGATGGACGATTATGTCGACCATAAAATGGACGGAGCTTGCGGTAAACTTCGCGAACTGAACCATTATTTTCGAAATAAATTTGCACGATTTGCAAGCGTTGTTCTTTTGTCAACCTGTTCATGATGAAATGGCAAACCAAACTAAATATTAATCACTTGACAGCTGACAAAATGGCCGCCAGTTAAAAAAGTGATGCCAACTTAAAGTTCTATACCTCAATAAAAAACACCCTATACATATAAATACTAGCGTGAGAAAATCACATACACACATACTAGAATCCATCTACGAAAAATTCAAAATATTTCAACAACACCGTGCCCCTCACAAATCACGGTCAGCCTTAAATTCCCACAGACATACATACATACTCGTACATAAATTTCTACGGTCATATACAATCGATCAATCTCAACAACCCAAATCACGATCAGCCTACAGACATACATGCACACAGATTCCCGCGGCTACATATTACATGAACACCCTCAGCTCGCCCCTCATAAATCACGATCACCCTTAAATTCCCACAGACATACATACATGCACACAGATATATACACAAATTCCCTCGATTCATATGAGAATCGCGTAGTAGTTATCAAATCTATTTTCTCTGACGGTATAACGACAACACACCCACACACGGGCATTCACAAATTTTCACCAGTCTGCCAACACTTACAATTTTCCCGTCGGTATTAGAAAAACATAATTTTCACGTTTTCCCGTCGGCATTAGGAAAAATAATTTTCATGACTTTCCCGTCGGCATATAGACATAAAATACCCTCAAAGCTATGAAACCCCTTAATCCATTCCCAGAAAATAATAACCCGTTCACACACAATTAATGTAAACAAAACACACCTAATGTAAAAAAAACACCAAAGCGCACCGAAAACACAATTTCAAATTTTAATTACCCAAATTTTAAAATTTCAAAAAATTTTGAGCGGAAATTCTCAAATTTCAAATTTTAATTACCCAAATTTCACAATTTTAATTGTCCCAGAACTGGAAATGCACTACTACTCAGCTGGCTTAAACATAATCTTCCCTTCTTCTTTTTCTTTCGATTCAGTTTTTTTGCAGAATAACTTTTTTCGATCGATGTTTACGAATAAAATCGCGAATATTTGCATTTGATGACTGCTCGCCATTGAATGCTTTTATTAGAAATTTTCGATACATTTTAATCGATATCAAAAAGTGATACAACTCGCATGTTCGCGTAGTAACTCGCTCGCAATCGAATGCGGGAATTAGCTCCCAGGATAAATTTTTTTTGTATAAAAAACTGTTACGTCTGGCAACCGAGTTGCCAGTGTCGTGTTTATAGAGAGTATAGTATGCTTCCACCGGTACGATTTAGGCAAAGCATGTTAATTTATACATGATTTACCATACATTTTGCGTATGGATAAACTGCCTCAAAGTAGTAGATTTATTTTAAATCATTTCGAAAATACTATTATTCGAACTGGTGGTCTATTCTGTAATTCGAAACGAAAGAAAATACTTTCGAATTTGTATTTAATAGCATGCAAATTCGAAAGCATTTTCTTTCGTTTCGAATTACAGATTAGATCACCTGGATTTATCTATACTCGTACAACCCACACAGAAGTATTTGAGCCAAAAAGCTGGCCAATACTTTTTTTTAGAAAAATCGGAGAAAGAGGGAAAAAGTTACCCGTAGAAAACTAATCCTACCTCTGAAAAATGAAATTTTTTTTTTCAATTTTCCCATACTTTTGTTTAGCAAATGCAACTTTTAATGTCGACGAAAGTTCAAAACCCTAAACTTGGACCAAGGACCAATATTATTTGCAAAAATAATGCAAATATTAAAAAAATATACTACTTGTGCTTCAATATCAATATCAAAAAAATTAAAATTTTGAGCTTTCATGGGCAGGGGAAAGTTAATCTCCCACGGAGCTCCCCTGCCAAAAAAGTCCCTTACTCATATTTACCTATGCAAGATGAGCGAAAACAGAAAAAAGGTAAAAAAATCATCAAAAAATGGCGCAAACTTATTTTCTTGCGTCTAAAATAAGAGACTATGAATTTTATTGTGGTATAAAACATAATTTTAAATGTAACTTTTAAAAACCTTCTTATTTTGTTTTGCTTGCAAAAGATGTATAATATATTTTTAATTTTTAAACGAATTGTTTTACATTAATATTAAATTTTTTTTTCTTGTTTTATCAAATCTTTCAGCCAAAAAAAAATAAAAAATTACGTAATACCGTTATTTGTTTAGGCAAAAAAAAATATCTTATAAAAATGTTAAAACCGAAAAAAACATTAACAATTCATGTATCTTTCATCGCTTTCCTGACTTAAGCAGTATCTCAGAGATACAAATCACAACTTAGTCTTCAAAATTTACAATATGATGTAAAATTTTGTTGTGTATCGAGCTGCGTACTTAGTTCTTATGATTTCTTTAAATTAATTTATGCTTTTTTGGCCAGCTTTTTGGCTCAAATACTCCCCTGTGCAACCCTGCGTTGCTTTTAAAATTACAAGCTTAATCCCTGGCTCATCCATCAATAGTGATTGACAATTTCGAAAAAATTACATTAATAGTATGTTTCCACCGACTTTAAATCAAGTAGGTTTAAGTAAATCACTTCAAATTGTTTCCACTGGCCTTGTGAGTGATTTGTTGTTCGAATTTTCGTATTAAATTTATGCACGTGCTTTACAAAGCGCAGCAGCCGTAATGTGAATTTAATTTACATGTAGTTGACATTTAAAATTAATTAAATCATCTATTGATTGATGATCCAGGGATGGAGTTTGTAATTTTTAAAGCAAGGCAGGGTTGCACACATAAATTGAGTTCGAAAAATAGTAAAGTATTTAATCAATTTTAAATGTCAAATTCATGTCGTTAAAATTTACACTACAGCTGTTTCGCCCACCTTATAAAGTACGTTCATAGATTGTATACAAAGAATTCGAATTTGCAGTGATTTATTTAAACGTACTTAATTTCAAGTCGGTGAAAACATACTATAAAAGCAGAATTATGCCCACTTTTTGACTTGTTAATCATAAGTTCCGTTTAGATATGAAATGAAATTGGCCACTTTGGCACTTCACTGTATTGCAATTTAATATACTTTACTTTGTCAGTGCAGAAGCAAAAACAAGCAAACCAATATTTTATTGTATTTTCTTTGTAACTAACTGTAAGCATCAGCATAATTCGTGGGAAATTATTGACTACAAATTTATGCTAACTAGAATTAATTTTAGTATACTATATAAGCAGGCTATTTATTCAATAAAAATCAGAATTGACTTAGACTCCAAAAAGGAACGTCTTTTGATTCTCCAAAAACGGCATTTTAATGCTGGAATTAAGCGGCAGCAGTGCTAAGACAATACTGAACAAAAATATCAGCAATTCAATTTGCTTAGTCTCTTTTACAAACCTACTTCACTACATGGCGATCCTACCATAACATAATTGAAATTCGAAATTGTTGGCATAATTTAGACCCTAAATCGCTTAGAATTTTTTTCTTTGAAGGACAACAAAATTATAAAGAATATTTAAAAAAATTTCGGCAAGAAACAATAAAATACCAGCTAAAAAAAGAGGAGGCAGAAAACAAAAATTCCAGAAAAAGTGCATAGAACTGCAGAGAATTATAAACATCAGTAAGGGACCCCAAAAGAAAAAATTAATAGGAGAACTAAACACCATAAGACATGAAGGATGGAAGACTTTTAAATAATATACCTTGCCCCTGTAATGAATTTAAACCTACACTCTTTTGAAATAACTGAAGAAGACAGAATAAAAACTATATTAGAAGAACTCAAAATGGTTATAGATGAAGCTGAAGGTCCATACCTTCCGTCCCATGCGTTGTTGCGTTTTATGCATGTGTCAAAAAGTAGAATCAGTGTAATTGTATGTGGCAAGTTACAGAGCAAAACGCATAGAACGCATACGACGGATAAAGTAGGTTTACTTTCTACTTTTGTTTCTGTCTTATGCATCACGAAAAAAGGTCAGCTGTTTTTGATAGCCAAAGATGACAAATTATATTATGTTTTCAATGATATCGATAAAAATGTTCGTGTGGTGGATTTGAATTTAAAATTTTTTGGCATAAAAAAAATTTTTAATAAAAGAAAAAGCTTTTGTAATAAAGCTTATTACTATTTTTAAGAATAAAATACATTAAAATAAGTTTTTAACATAGTTATTTCACGAACGAAATTTGCATTTTAGTTATCGATTCCTTTTATGTACTGAGTGTCATCTCTGTTGTGTTTATTATTTTTTAAGAAAGCGCAATGTTGGAGAAGCTAATATAAGCTGTGGAAAATATTATGTATTATTTTTATTAAAAAATATTCCACAAATTTCACAAATTCTTTCAGTCATAATTTCACTTTCCAATTTTTACCAAAATTGTGTTTATTTGATCAAAATATTTACACTACATCTGATCAAAACAAAAGTACCTGGCGCATTAAACGTATTGCATGTAACTTGAATTTTGAATCGCATAGGACGTACAGAAATGCATTCAACGCATACGCATAGAACGGATGGTATGGACCTTCAGCTTGATGCAAAAGTTGAAGGACAGTCTAATTCATACGCCATTAATAGTAATAAAGTAGCTATTAGTCAAGATATCATTATAATTTTATTAAAGGTATTCACGTCAAAATTTGCAATGTTGCGGAAAAGCAAAATTGCAAAATGTTCAAAAAATATAACAACAGCCACAGGGTCTGAGTAAGTGCAAGATTATCAGAGTAAATTTTGCAAAGTTGTGCAACTTTTTATGGCATTGCCAATCCAAAAAAAAATTAAAAAAAGTACTAATAAAATCAACTCTACACAAAAATGCAACACAGAAATAACTCTTTAACGTATAAATTTTTTTTGAAATGCAAAATATTGTATGTAATTGGTTGAAGATGAGTTCCTTAAAAAAGAAAACAATAAATAAATTAAAAACATTTGAAAGAAATGGAAGAAGTGTGAAATTATAAAAATATAGACTTCTTGTCAGAAAATAGAAATTTCGAAGTAAGTAAATTACAAATTCGATTTGAGGATAAATAATAATTTAATGTTATTTTCAAGAAACCTACGGCTCAAAAAAATGGAAAGTTCGGTATTAAAAAAATTTTTTCTTAAAGGCTGAAAATTGGATTTTCGGATTCAATTTTTTTTAGAAAATGAGCCAGACGTAGCTTATTCTACAACTCAAATTTAAATTGTCCCAGAGTCTAATAGTGAAAATAATACCGGAATTATACCAGAAACTCCACTAGAAATACCAACACCACCTAAAGTATCTGCATTTGCAGACAAGCTTAAAAAACGCTCCGAAAGACTCCCTATCACAACTTGCTAAATTTCAAGCGGAAAGAAATGATACCCATCGCTTGAAAATAAATGTTGAAGAAAAGTTTGAAAAGGAGTTTCCGTCCCAAAAAGAAAAGTTTGACACTGAGATGAAATTAAAAAAGGAGGAACTAGATTTAAAAATAAAAAAAAGAATTAAAATACAAGAAATAATTACATATGTATAAGTTTATTAAAATAAAAAATATTGTTTGAAGCATTTCACATTTTTTTAATGTTAAAGTGATTAAAACATAATTTGATAAATAACCTGCCGCTTAATATCAAAGTTGTTTTGATCATTTCCTTCAGTGATTGTGTCGGGTATATCTTCCGTTGAGAAGCTACTTGTACTACTATAATCGATATCATCATCACTTAGTAATATATTATGAATAATACATGAGACCATTATCCACAAGCAACATAATTTCTTATGCTTTCTTGACATACGATTTCGTAACTCTTTCAAACTACAAAATCTTTCTTTCAATAGCCCTATGCAATGCTCTACTCGAACACGATACTTGCTGTGCCGTAAATTAAACTCTTTCCGTTTTGAGTAAGTCATGGCAGTAGAATTCGTTCTGTATGGAGTTATTACCGTATTCGACAAGCAATACGCAGAGTCTCCGGCAATCCATTAATTTTCAGAAAAATATTTTGATGAATTCAGTGCCAGTGAACAAGAAGAATAGATTCTGACATCATGACCACTTCAAGGTGCCCTACTGTGACATGAAGAATTCGCAGTTTATAATCACATGTGATTTGGGCTTCTATTGAGTAAATATATTTTCTGGAAAAGTATACCACAGGATTTTCTATTGGTGTATCTGCCAATTTTACCTACATACCCAATGCAATAAGGAAACTCGCCATATGCTTCCTTTACTATATTTTCTCTTTCTACTTGATCAGGCCAAAATATATAATTCTGTTTTAGTTCCAGAAATGCTCGGAATATTCTTTTTGTAATATTCTGTATAGTTGCTCCATCACCAATTCCAAATATTGTTGCTATTTTTCTTATACTAGCGCTTTCTCCATTTGTTACAAAATTATTTACTGCAGGATATTAGTGAAGATAGAAAAAAGAATTCTAATGTGCTGCAACGAAGCATTTGACGAAAACGATTGTCATCGAATTGGGTCAGGATGTCATCGCACCAAATTTTAGATTTGGGTACAAAATATTCAATTCCCCGTCGTAATGAAAATGTGATATCTAAGCTATCATAAAGAATTGTTAGCTCTTCTTCCACCAACTGTTCCAGCAGTTCATCCTCATCCAAACCATTGTGAGAAATTAGAGTTTCTAAAAAATGCATCGTTTTCTCATGTACATAATTATTTTATGTAAAATAGTATATTGTAACTTACCGCTTTCTTCATAAATGTTATCAATTTCTATTAACTTAAAATTAATTACAGAATTAATCAACAAATTTTTGACACTTTGTTGCGGCATATTTTAAATAATTTTATCAATCAAGCTTGTGGTTTGTTGTGTTTGACTTTGGCACCAACTAAATAAAATCGGTTGTTCACGCCAAAAAAATGCAAAATTTGCACAGTTGCAAGAGTAAAAAATTTGACGTGAATACCTTTATTAATTATTTTCATATTAGTAGCTTTATGGAAAATTTTCCAACAATATGTAAAAAAACAAATAGTAAATAGTAGTCAAAATGTGTAAAAATTACAAAAAAAAAACAAAAAAAAATTAAATAATGCAAATAAGAAATAACTACACCATATGGAACACTTAATTGGAGAGTTACAGCAACTAATTTTGAACGCGAGAAAGTCATCAGATCAATTAAGTAATAAATTTGGCAAACTAGTTGCACATTTACCTAATCCTACAAGAGACGAAAAAATTAATGAATTTAGGAACCTTAAGAGTTGAGCATTACAAATATTAAAGGAGCTCAAAAAGATAAGATCAAAATGTCTACCTTTAATAGTAAACAAGCATCAGACACAATTCCGACATTTGACGGTAAACAAAAACACCTTGACATATTTTTATCAATGGTAGAAATGGTTTCCGAAGAATTGAATGAACAAGGCAAAACAAATTTAATAAAATTCGTAATCGCAATGAAACTAAATGACAAAGTTAGAAATGTTCTCATGATAGAAAAAATACCGACTACATTTAAGGAGCTAAAAGCATCATTATCTAAAAACTTTAAAACCAGTTGGGTGAAAATCCAAATGAAGTGGCACGATCCACCTTAAAAATGATGAATGAAAAATTAGCATTAGAAACTTTTCAAAGAGGTTTAAATGAAAATATAAGAGTTACAGTAATAGCTGCACAACCTACTTCTCTTTCAGAGGCATATGAGATTACTTCTACGCAAGAACAATTAATTCGACCCTCTGACACAGCCAATTCCATAGAAACCACAAAGTAGACCAGAGTTGTAGAAAGTGACCTATGAAAAAACCTAAAATCCGCTGATTTGATCACTGTTAAAAAGGGACAAATATAGTGTGTTTGTTATTGAATATTTTTAGTACAATAATCAAAACAAACAGCAGAAATGTATACTAATTGAAATGAACAATTTAACATTTTTACAAAATTAAATGAAAGATTTTGCAGTGTTGAACTAAATAAAACAATGTGTAAAATATTATTAGTGTTATAAAAGTGATTAAAATTAGTTTCCAAATGCTTACAAACTAAATTTTAAACATTTTCCTTAAAAAATATTAATTTTTAACTTCAACTTGCAAGAACCAAACAACGAATGAGACCACAAAGCATAAATTGAAAATACACTTGAGCACATGAACATTTGCACAAAATTAAATGAAGGAATTTGTGGTATTGAATTAAAAAACACAATGCGAAAAGGATTATTAGTATTAAAAAAGTGATTAAAATTTGTTTTCAAATGATTAGAGACTTTGTTTTAAGTATTTTCGTTCGCAAATATTAATTTTTACCATTTATTTATAAAAACTAGGCTGCGAATGAGACCACAAGGAATAAAACGTAATTACTTTAAAATAATACCACGCGAAAGAAAAAGTAAAGAGGAGTTGATGACTGTGTGAGCGAGACCTCTAAAAACACCACAAAAACACAATTATCTTCCGTCCTGTGTCACCTCTGGTCTACTTTGTGAGAAACAGAAATCAAAATAGAAACAACAGGAATAATTACAATAATAACAACAGAAATAATATAAATTTCACACCTATCTCAAACGGTATCAGAACAAATTATAGAAATACCACTCAAAAACACAATAGTTATAACAAAAATCCAAGAAACATATACAGCAATGTTAACTTTAGTAACCGAAATAACAATCTTAATTACAATAGAAGAAATTATCAAAGCAACGCTAACAGTTTCACCCATAGAGACCAAAATTTTCACAGCAACAACTCCAGACATAAAAATAACCAAAGAAACAGACAAACTAACATTAACACAATTCGACAACAGGGAAACGATAAGCCCTGGAGATCCAAAACGATTCTCCAGGAAGGGAACAGTAAAATTATACGCTATTAATAAAAACGTATCAAACTTCATCTATCTTACAATCAAGAACATAGATTACAAATTGACATTTTTAATAGATACAGGATCATAAATCTCACTATGCAAAGAAGACATAATTTGCAATTAGGAAAAAGACACAAATGACATTTAGTTAATAAAGATTTTCCTATCAATATTTTAGGAATAGATTTCTTCCACAAGTATACAATAAGTATGTACATGAATGAAGAAAATATAATTCATCCAATAGAAACTGCACCAAGAAGATAAATATATAGTATAATATTACCACCAAGAAGTGAAAAAATAGTACCAATTAAAATTAATGTAAATGAAGACAATGTTGTATGTAGCAGAGAAATATCACAAGGAATATTCATAGCAAACACGATTATCCCCAAAAACGGCATAGGTCATATTAAGATTTTAAATACACTTGAAAACCCTTCACGTATATCTGATGTTAAAGTATCCACAATACCACGTGATAACTATAATTTAGTAGAGACATCAAAAACTGATGATTTTTCAGAACAAAGATTTAATAAGTTACTCGAGACAGTAAATTTTCATGACTTTGATGATAAAATCAAAGGTGAGATGTACGTTATATTAAGAAAATACCACACAGTATTCCATCTTGAAGGCGAAGACTTGACCACAAATAATTTTTATCGACAAACCATTCAACTTAATGACAAAATTCCAGTATATATTAAGAATTATCGCTTGCCGCAAACAAACATGAATGAAATAAACGACCAAGTCAAAGAGCTACTTAACAAAAAAAATAATTGAACCATCAACAAGCCCTACAACGCACCATTATTACTGGTACCCAAAAAGAATCAAAATGATATAAAAAATGGGGTTTAGTTGTTGATTATAGACAACTGAATAAAAAATTGTTAATGACAAATTTCCACTAACCAGACTGGAAGACGTATTGGACAGGCTTGGAAGAGCAAAATACTTTTCCACCTTAGATATGACTAGTTCATTTCATCAAATAGAAGTGGACGAAATATCCAGACCAGTCACAGCCTTTTCTACACCTAGTGGTCACTATCAGTACAACAGATTACCATTTGGACATAAAATATCTTCTAAAAGTTTTCAAAGAATGCTGACTAAAGCCTTATCTGGTTTAGACTCAAAAGCTTTTCTGTATGTTGATGACATCATTATTTTTGGTTGTAGTCCTAGACATCACAATAGTAACCTTGTTGAGGTATTTGAAAGACTTAAGCAATATAATTTAAAACTTAATGCGAAAAAATTTTGTTTCTTAAGACCGGAAGTCTTGTACTTGGGACATTTGATTACAAAAGATGGTATTAAGACTGATCCATCGAAACACAGAGTAATAGACAACTATCCAATCCCAAAAAATAGAGACGAAGTTAGAAGATTTGTAGCATTTTGTAACTACTACAGAAGATTTATTGGGAACTTCGCTGAAATAAGTGCATGTCTTAATAACCTGTTGAAAAAAAGTTACATTCTTGTAGACAGAAGAATGCCAATTAGCATTCGAAACACAAAAGAAAAACAATAAACCCTGCTATACTGCAGTATCCTGATTTTGAAAGACCATTCGTTCTAACCACAGATGCATCAGATATGGCTTTAGGAGCAGTACTCTCGCAAGGCGAAATAGGAAATGATTTACCAATATCTTATGCCAGTCGCACTTTAAACAAGCACAAAAAAATAAATAAATCTGTTATAGAAAAATAACTATTGGATTTACATTGGAGTATACACTTCTTTAGACCATATTTATATGGAAGAAAATTCACTGACGTCACAGACCACATACCTCTTATTGCTTTATTTACCCATAAAAACCCATCTTCGAAATTAACTAGGATAAGACTGGAGTTATCAGACTATGACTTGGACATAATATACAAAAAGGGGGCTAATAACACTAACGCAGATGCCCTATCTCGTATCGAGATAAAATCGAAAACATGATACCTCCCTATACCGATGAAAAAGAGAAGAAACCCTTGGCAATAGCAAGAAGTATGTTAAACAATGAAATTAATAATAAAGTTAATAATAAAATGAAAGTTAACAATAATAAGAACAATGAGAACGGCATATCCTATGAGGAGATTGATCACCTCCATATGTGGGAATGCACTTCAATAAACGAAATTAAGAAGCTTCAAAGATTAGTACTCATCTATGATAATAAGCTGCAGCAAAAATCAAAAGAAAAAAATTATAAAATAACGCGCATAATATGTAATAAAAGCGAAAATCCTATGTTTTCAGAAACATTTATGGAGAAACTTTTATTAAAATTAAAGAAATTCAAATTTAAAAAGTACGCACTATATGATAATAATGAAATTTTCAAATATATAATGGCCGAAAAATTGAAGGAAGAATACAATAAATTAATTAGAAATAATATTGATATAATTATATACAGAATGCCAAGAAGAATAAATGATAATATAGCACAGTATAGATTAATAGAGGAATTCATGACCACAAATAGAGAAGAATTATGTCAGAAAATGTGACCTATGCCAAAAAAACAAGAAAGTAAAACATACGAAAGAACCCTTTACCATAACAGATACACCACCACATGGTTTTGACACAATTGTAATTGATACAGTTGGTCCAATAAGACCATCCGGAAATTTTAAATACATACTTACCATGCAGTGTGAACTAACAAAATATATTGTTGCTTGTCCTATTGAATCAAAAAATGTCAAAACAGTTGCAAAATCTTTAGTAGAACATATTGTCTTAAAATACGGTTTATTTAACGCTCTCAAGACAGATAGAGGAACTGAATTCATCAATGAAGTAATGAGAGAAGTTTTATTAAAAATAAAACAGAATTTTTCAACACCTTACCATCATGAAACTTTAGGCACAATGGAACGAAATCATCGTGTTCTAAATGAATATTTTCTAAATTTTGTGGATGACAGTACACATTTGAACTAATTTTTGGTAGGCTTCCTAGACTACCAAAGGACATTTTGGTTAATGCTAGAAAAATTTATAATACTGATAATTACTTAAACGAACTAAAAATTAGACTTCATCACTCATTACAAAGAGCACGAGAAATAGTTCTCAGTCTTGTGTGTAGATGTTAGTCGCGCATAATTGTTTTTTCTAAGCAATCTAAAAGAATTTTAAAATGTTTATTTAGGGTGTCATGTTTTATTGGTCTGTCTATACTGAGACATTTATATGATTTTTCAAATTCTGTTTTAATATTTCTACATTTACTAAGGATAGTTTGCCAATCTATACAGACTTAAACTTTATCTAAATCATTTGCCCTACTAATGTACTGCTTTTTGAGCGATCTTTTATGTGCTAAGTAAATTTTAAGTAGTAGATTAAGAGCTGTTATTATTATATATTATAATTTCGTCCTTGTGGTCAATAATTTCTACGTTATTGACAACATTTGCGTTGGGATGATCTACTTTAGATTCTTTTGCTCCCATTATATTGTCCAAAAAAAAAATTTACCAATCTAGATATTTTTTCATTGCGAAAACCGAAAATTTCAAACAATAAAGGCCATTTACAAATTATTTTTACCAAAGAGTATTTGTTAATATGTACATATGTATATATTTTGTAGAATTATTTTTTTTAAACGAAAATAACAAAAAAATTTTACATAGAAAGCTTCAAATTGGTATTAAATTTTTTTTGTGTGAGTCAAATTTGGGTCCATTTAAGGAAAAAACTTGGCGAAAAATAGTGAACAGGATTAAAAATAAATTTGTTTTTCTATATGAAGGAATTTGTATTCGTGCGGCTATTTGTTGCGCTTATGCTAACTGAAGATGAGATGTTATTACTATTGGAATGTGAACTTTTGGTATGTGCTGGCAATGGTACCGCCGTAGTGGGTGTAACACTTAAGGCACTCTTCGATGTTAATGCTGCTGGTATGGCCGCTGGAGGATTTGTAGACAATACAATATTCGAAGTGACAACAATGTTTTCCTTCGTGCTGTGACTGTTTTAGCTTCTTTAGTGACACGCAAACCGACTCTTAGCTTACGCAGTCCCTTTTCGCGTTTCTTCAATTCGGCTGGTGTCAATTCTTTGATGGGCACATAAGGATGGGCTTCATCATCTTGGCGAAAAATAATGAATAGGAATCCAACTTAGCATAAGCTCTGTATGTTGGATCCTATTGTCCTTTCTTATTTTTAGATAAATATGGCAGGATCGCCATATAACCATTAAAAAAATTTACTTCAATTTAGTTGCAGTTTTATTTGTTGCAGCTCTAGCCCGCAGTAATTTCCAGATTAAAATTAAAATTAAATTACTATAGCTTATATACTACTTATGAGAATAAATCTTAACTCTACATATTGACATACTTATGTTGAAACATATGAACATGTATACACAAAAATAAAGTGAAATTAAATTTATTATTTACTGAAAATTAGTCCACATATTTTCGTGTGGAATCTGGCCGTAATATGATGCTTGTTTAAAATACAAATTCATTCTCACGATCGCGAGTGTTTTTGTGTAGCAGGTATGTGTGGCTGTTCAGGTGCCAACAATAAAAAACTCTTTCTTAAATTTGCCGTCGATGCACATTTGTACTTGGCCTTGAATAGTTGTCACTAGTACGACTTCAACATTAGTGAAATATTAGAATCTTTTAATTGTACGTGCAGACGATCAAAGTAATGCAAACATTAAATTAGATACTGCTGCAGTAGAAAGAAAGTTAGATTCGGAAAGGAAACAAAATAATATAGAGCTAAACATAGGAGATTTAGTTTTACTAAAAATAGCAAACAGAAAAAATGAGAATCTCCATACAAAGGTCCATATAAAGTTATAGATTTAGACGATTTGAATGTTACTATATAGATTGAAAAATCAAAATTTAAAAGCATACATAAAAACATGCTCAAAAAATATATATATATCGAAAACCCAATGAGTCATATACCCAATCATGATGTTACTGTTTTTGGTGTGTCTACTGATTTGAGTGATTTTAATTTACCAACCCATCTGGATATCTTGAGATATTAATTTTACTTTAGCGAACGTGCTAAAACAGACCAAAAAAAGTTTTCTTATAAATTATTCACTATTGAAGTATAAAATAAGTTGATTGGAATTTGGGAAAAACTTGGTATGGAAAGAGAAAAAAATTTTTCACATTGGAACATGTAAATGCGATTTGAAGGCAGATCCATGTGCATGCGGCTTGGTTCCAGAATGCCTCAAATAGTTTATGCACGATCAACATAATCATAGAAGACTAACAGTGGCTGCATTTATGATGGAAATTGAAGAGGTTCAAGAGGGTATGGATACAAGCACAAGTTCACAATACACAGAAAGATACGATTGTTTTAACTTTGAGTTGATATGTGGCAGATTTGGTGTGCCTGATAGAGTTACATCAGCATTAGGAACCGCTCTTTTCCAAGGTTTAAAAATGAAAGATAAGCATGGCGAACCTTTCATCACGGATAAATCGAAAGTTCGCAGAGAAATGCAGACAAGAAGTTCTTCGCAAACGGTTAGTGATACCAATTTGTTAGCGTTTTCATTCGATGGCAGAAAAGATGATACTTTAACGAGACATAAAATTGATGAGAATATCATACTAGGATGGTAACAGAACCTCATATTGTTATTTTGAGAGAATCGAATTCTGAATTGATTGGTTACGTAAGACTGGAACATGAAACCGGTGAATACAAAACAACCAAATTAAATGATTTTTTCAACGATAAAAATATATCACTGGATGCATTAATTGGCATATTCACTGACGGTAAGCCAACAAACAGTGGCCAACACTTTGGAATTATACGACGATTCGCATTGCTGTTAAAAAGACCATTGCATTGGTTCGTTTGCCTTCTAAACTTCAACGAACTTCCGTTTCGGCATTTGTTTGAAGCTTTGGATAAATCAACCAGCACTGGACCAAAATCGGCAAGCGGAAAACTAAGCCGTCAAACTTGTGAAACTCTTCCGGTAAGTTATTGCTATCACTCATTTATTGTAATTGTCAACCCTTTTTAATTCTTTTATTATTATATATTTCAGGTGGTGAACGGCTTTCAGAAAATTGAGTTGAAAAATATGCCCCTGCTCCAGAAAAAATTAAATTTTCCACCGATTCGAAGTACTTATGCGACATGGCTCATGCAAATTCTAGCGGCGTGGTTTCGGTGGATCTGGCTAACATCAAATCAAGGAAAATTGTACATTCTCGCTGGCTTACCAAGGCCGGTAGATTATTACGATTGTATGCGACAACGGAAAATCCATCCGAAAATTTACGGATTCTGGTTGAATTTATAATTAAATGTTATGTGCTAATGTACTTCAATATCAAGTATTACAGCTCTATCGTTTACGCTAGTGCATTATTTTTCAAGTTCATTAGTTGGTCACGGTTTCTACAACCTCAGTATTGTCAATAAAGTAATTAAAGATAATTCATATTATGCGCATTCGCAAAATATCTTACACGGAAATGATCAATTTGAATGATATAAATAACGTATTTCAACGACCATTCACGCGAAGCATTCCGTACGATATATTGAAAGAATATTTAAATCAAGATGATCCAAAAATTGCATCACACATACAGGGAACGGAACGACACGTTCAATTGCTAGCTAGCATTTCCAAACGAGTTATTCCGGGAAATATAGAGGCTGTTATGGCGACGACATTAGAGAGCCGTGCGAAATTGCCCAGACTTGAAAGCAAAAAAGACTTCAAACAATAATTTTTTTTTATTTCCTTCTATTACTAAGTAAAATTAATTTTTTCATTTCATTTTGATTAAATAAATCTCTAAAGAGAAAAATAAACTCCAAAAATAGAAAACATAGCCATTTCGCTGATTTTTTCTTGTAAAAAAAATTTTACTGTTCGGATCAAAAATCGGGACATCAAAATACATTTTAGAGGTATAGTTCCTTCGGCAAAGTTTCTTATTTTGATCCCTAGAATACGATTTTCCTTGTAATTTGAGCGATTTTTAAATCGACCCGCCCTAATATAATATATATATTTGAACACATTTATCTTTAATTATTTAACTTAATAAAAATATTTTAAGAAATTTCACTTAAAAGTAATAAACATTAAAATCCTAAGTAAACTACTTTAATATTATGATACATAATAATAAACATTTATTTTTTGTTAAGCCCAATAATCGAAATATTTTTTTAATAACGTGTCATTTTGATATTGTGTTCATTAAACCTACTCATAAAGCCCTTTTATGTGTGACCGATATTGATAGGTGTGTTTCTTGTCCAAAAGACAGGCCATTTTCTTCTAGTTATTTGAGAACCTCGTTATATAATTTTTATAAAGTACCAACCAAGTTCTTTTATTTGAAATCCATATTGATAGAGTGCACTTCTATGATAAGCACACTATTTCCTGGGATACTTTAGATGTTAATTCCTCAAATTTAATCGTTCACACCTTATATTTCAGACTCGTATTTGTAGGCTTGTTTTTTGCCCAAACATATCAAGTTTCACTCTCCATTTTCTTGTTGAGGTCGTCTCAGATTTTTTAAAATAATATTTGTATTGATGCACTTACCAAATCTTTTTTTTAAGACCCATATTGATAGGAATGTTTTTTCTCCAAAAATAATAATTATCCTTTGTCATTCTGTTGTTGTAATACCTACAAGCGATTTCTTTCATGTTGAAAATTTTTGTAGTTTTGGAATTTTTTCGTTTTAGTTTTTTTTGCTTTGGCAAAGTTTTCTGCTTTGGCTCTTTTGTTTAGGTGCGTTTTGAATTAATTTATTGTATGAAATGGGATTTGTATAGGAAAAGTAGCAAAAAGTGGCACTATTTTCACCACTTATTTGTGTAAATTTCCACTCATTTGGCTTACAGAGCGATACGAACTTTAGCCTAATTCTATTGATTTTACTTTGGAAGCTTTCCCCTTTTTTATTCACATTTAATTCAGTTGGAATTGTTATTCTATATTGATATAGCGTCACTGATCTTACTCGTGTTTTTCTATTTTTTAGACCTCAAACATTAAAATTTCCAAAAGTCAATTCTTAATACATCCGCAGAGAAAGATAAAAAAAAATTGAATTACTAATGTAATAGAAATTTTACCAATTTTTATTTTTACCAAAATTTTTATTTGTTCAAATTTGAAAAAAGTGCAATCATATGTATGAATATTCGAAATCTTTCCAAGGAAATTTGTACATAAATAAACTTTTCTAAAAGTACAATTATCAAAAAAGTACCAAACAACTGTCCGATGCTTTGCTTTAAACTGCAATATTACAATTGCTTACGTTACTAACCGTATGTTTTTGCCCAAATATTTTCACCACATGTTATGTTTCCTTCTCAAAAGTCCCTTTCATTTGATGCCATATCACGGGAGTAGATAAAAAGGAAGGGTCTGTCATTTTGGGGCGTCCGCCATAGTGTTTTTTACCGATTTCATTACTTGTTTCTTCTTGAAATTTTTTTTAGCAGTATTTACATGTTTTTGGAATTTGAGTCTATGTATTTGCTTTAGTTTCGGAAAAATTAGGTTACAGATTTTACCCATTTTTGCACCTGTTTAATCCTTTGCATTTGAACTTAAAAAAACCTGTTCTCAGTGGATTCACACAAGCTCTACCGCCACTGGCTTGGGCTAGGCGATGACCACCCAGTCATTCACGTTTCGCTTTTATATAATACAATAATAGCAATAAAAATAGCAATAAAAATTACGTATTTAGACTGGGTTTAATTTTTTTACATATCAATTAATTAATCGAAAAAGTCCTTTTTCAGAAAGGACCTGTTTCAACATTTTTTCATAAAGTACTTTTTCCAAGTACCTTTTTCAAAAAGTACTTTTTCAAAAAGTATCTTTCTTAAAAACCACCTTTTATAGAAAGTACGTTTTTCAATAAAGTATTATTTTTTTGTTTAAAAATACTCTTCTTATATACATGTGTAAGTACTTTTCACAAAAGATGTTTTTTTAAATGTATTTTTCTTAAAGCACATTTTTAAGTGCAAATAACTTTGCTTAAAGTACTTTTTTTGAAAAGCTACTTTTTTTTTATAAATTTAAAGTCTTTATTTGTTTATCATCGACCATTCTGGTTGATCATACTTTTATTAATATTTCTTTACTTCAAGTGTTGAAGTACCTCGACTTAAAACTAACTTAAAACTTATCGTGAGAAGATTCTTGGTCGGCATAAATACACGCCGACCAGCTGCCTTGTATGTGTGGGCATAAAATATTCAAATAAACAAGATGATCAAGTTACTTGCTGATAGCGAAATAACTGATGCAGTCAAACACATAAGTATGTGGACAAATATGAATTATTGGTACAGTCAAACAAATAAGTATGTGGACAGATATACCATTTTGCTCTTTTTTACCCCCTTAGCATTCGAGTTTCAAAAAATCCATTTTTAGTGAATCTATACATTGGAAGGGGAACCTACACAGCAAATTTCAGCTCTCTAGCTATAGTCGCTTGGGCTGTGCGTTGATACATCAGTCAGTCAGTCAGCCAGTCAGTAACGTTACTCTTTTATATATATAGATTTAATTTTTAATAATGCCCAAAACTAAAAGGGTGAGGGTGTAGTATATGCCCACTTTTTCACTTCACTGTATTGAAATTTAATATACTTTACTTTGTCAGTGCAGAAGTAAAAACAAACAAATCGATATTTTATTTTATTTTCTTTGTAACTAACTGTAAGCATCAGCATAATTCGTGGGAAATTATTGACTACAAATTCATGCTAACTAGAATTAATTTTAGTATATAAGCAGGCTATTTATTTAATAAAAATCAGAATTGATTTAGACTCCAAAAAGGAACCTTTTTAGATTCTCGAAAAACGGCATTTTAATGCTGGAATTAAGGGGCAGCAGTGCTAAGACAATGCTGAACAAAAATAGCATTAATTCAATTTGCGTAGTCTCTTTTACAAACCTACCTCACTACAATACAAAGATGCACAAAAGTACGGGAACCAGTGTTGTCAGATTAGGGATTTATCATCAAATCAGGAATTCTTTTTCGAAATGTGGATAAGAATTTTTGTTTGGGGATTGAGGAATTAATTGGGGATAAGTTTTATATTTTGGCGATCTTATGAGATTTTTTGGGGATTTGTATTTTACTTAATATTAATTGTTTTATTAATTTCTCGGAATATTTTAATTTCAATACATATTCCAATTGCTCTTTTTTTAGTTCATAAATAATATTAAATGATAAATGGTAACAATGAACTCGTCTTTAACATTTGTGTTAGCAAGTTTTAAATAAGGTTTATTACAAAACAAAAAGGTACTCGCATTGGGGAGATTGCTCATCAGCTAATTTTATTGTTTACACGTACATATGTACTATATATAATTAAAATTATTTGACAATTAGTTCTTTACCTTATTTGATGCTTACAATTTTATATACAAAAAACAAGCAACTTAAACATTTTTTGGGCATAAGCTTGTTCATATCAAGATGCCGCGGATCACGCCCGTTTAAAGAACTGGTATAGTATTATATATATTAAATTTACTTTATGTATCAACGAGCAACGCTTGCATTGAACGATTTTTTTTCGGCAAGGAATCAATAAAAAATAGAAACAGAGTTCAGTGCTAAAATCTCTGTTACGAATTAATTTACATTTTAAAAATAATTGAATTTGTTGTGACACTTCTGATCCATCTACAGAAGTGGAAAAATTAGTACAAATTGCCTTTTGTGGAATTTTGGGTATACAAATTTCAAAATTGGGGATGTCAGTCGAAATAAATCTGGAAACCCTGACGGGAACGCAAAAAACAAACACTTTTAACATAGAAAGAAATGTCAATACATTTACGCATAAACGTACAGTCGGGGTTAAGTGTCCCCAAGTCACCACTTTTGTCGACTATATTGGTGACATTGTCAAACGAGCGTCTACATATTAACATTGTTTTTGATGCGTAGAAAATATTTTGTCAGATACACACAACTATGCTTCTTCTTAATGTTTTATTGATTTGTTGAAAATACAAGTGGCTTCAAGCAAAATTCAAGTTTTTATGAAAATTAGTTTACGAAATCAATATAAAAGGCAAATAAAAAAATGTATTAAAAAATAATTCAAAAAAACAAATAAAAAGAAATTGCAAAAGACAAATAAAAAGCAATCCATTTTGTAATTATAAAAATAAAAATATTTTAAAATAAAATAATTATGGAATTTTTTAAGAGCCTGTAGAAGATTTTGTGGGATCAGTTAAGAAGTCCAGTCCAGTAAGTCCAGATTCATATTTAAGTGTTTGATTTTAATAATTCAACGGAACCTTGAATTTTTTATTTATATTTAATACAAACAGCAAACTAAATCCTTACTTGCTGAACGAATGTTCCCTTTTTTATGTATTTTTTTTTTATTAAAACAAAAATTTTTAATGAAATATTCAGTTTTATTATCACTACAATTACTAAAATGTACTAGTGACTATCTCTTTCCAATGTCTCGATATGGTCCAAAAAACATACCTACTCAGTAGTACGAACGTCAGTAGTTGCTTTTCAATGACACGTACATGCTAAATGTCTATAGCAAAAAGCATTGTCTGGGGTACAATTCGTCAGTAGTACTGGTGACAAAGTCACTAGTAAATCACTACAATTTTACTATTCGCATTTTCTGCAGGGTAGCGAATGTGTAGATATTTCGTTAACAACCAATCGTTACCACTAACTAGCAGCCTAACTACTAGCAATGCAAAATACTGGCAATTTTAACATGGGGATGAGATTGACGGTAGTCAATTGCCACCATATGCATAATTCTTAGTCAGTGATTTCGCTACTGAATACAATTAATTTTTCTATTGGTAAAACAAATAATTATTTACCCTTATCGGGAATATAAGGCGAACATTTTGTTCAGGTGAAATATTTTCCGTGAACAAAAAATGATGAACAAAATTAAAGAATAGTAACGCAAATATTGGCGATCACTATTTTAGGGAAAGGGAACACATTTCACGTGAACTTTTATCCCCGATTAGGGGATTAATACATTTTTCAATTAATTGTTCTCTTTTTTTATGCAACGTTTTAATTGACTTCTGCTGCTCATTTTAACTTTCTAAAAGAAAAGCACTTTTTTCACTAAAAATTACACGTTCACTGATCACTAACTTCCAATTGTAACCGACGCAATCACAAAATCAATATAATTGTGTACTTAAAATAATTTTTTTCTTGTTGATTTTCTTTGGAATAACGGTTTTTTTACAATCGCAAAAAATTTTCTTTGAGGTTAAAGGTATTAACATATCCATGAGTGAGAGAATCAAAAAACGAACTCTTGCATTACTTGTGGCTAGTATAGTAGCTAGTCGATTTTTCGTTAGGAAAATATCTAACGATTTGGAGTCAATTGCTACTTTTAAAATTGGAGGGATGATTCAGCATATATAGGTTTTTTGTCTACGGCAAACATCTATGGTGGGAATCGAACCCACGACCTCTGGACTAAGAGGCTAGCACCGCTGTTTATTGTTATTGTTTATTTTGCAAACAGCTTATTGATTTTCTATGTGCCTAAACTAGCACACACAAAAAGCATGGGCTGTTTCGTGCGAGAAGAAGCAGAACATTACTCTCGCAAAACCTCTCTCTTTTACCCAATTTTCGAATACGGGAACTCTTTTCGTGCAAATTGGGATAGCGCGGGATCCCAATGTAGAGTAAAAAAACACACCTAATATTTGTATATTTTTTTTGTGCTGCCGTACTTTCAATGTAATTTAATAAGAATTTTAATTAACCACTAAAAAAATGAAATCGTATATAAAAACAATTATATTTGAAGTAAAAATTAGATAATTACGTACTTAAATATTAAGTTAAAAACTAGGGGTTAGTAAAATCGCATCGTTATAGTTAACAGCTTGCCGTATGGTTCAGCTTTGTGTACAAGATATAAAAAATTTAACAGTTTGCACAACACATTATTTTTGTTTGGCTTTGAATGTGGCTGTTTTGACATTCGCTATAGAAAAATCAGCTTTCTTTTTATAACTACCCTGCGGAAATGTGAACAGTGAAATTGTAGTGATTTACTAGTGACATTGTCACTAGTACTACTGACCATTAACATTAGCTTGTCATTGAAAATCCACCAGTAGACTGTAATACTGCTGACTAAGTACATAGTTCTGAATCACCAATGATTCACTAGTAAATTTTAGGTGCTCTAGTCTACAATATCAATACTACCCCGCTCGATATCAGTAGTAGAATTATAGTGATTTACTAGTGACATTGTCAATAGTACTACTGATCAGGTGTACCCCAGCTAATGTCATCGCCTATTGACATATAACATAGGGTTATCATTGAAAATCTACCGGTAAACTTAAGCACTTTTGCCGAGGTAGTTATTTTAAGACCATATGTAGATATTTGAACCAAAGATTCACTGGCACATTTTAGATACCCTCGTCTAGAATTTTATAAGGGTTGGGGCAAACAATTATTTTTAAATTATTCATATTAATATAATTTTTTTTAAATGAAATAATTTATTTGGACTGAAATGTTTTTGATATTTTGTATATAAAACAAACTATTGACGCGTTCGTTGACAACGTAGCCAGAAATTCACTAGAACTGTTGTATCTAACGTATCTTTACTCTCGCACAAAATAAAAGTTGTCGACATTTTAACTAGTGCAATTGTCGCTACAGAAAAGAGTGCTTACATAGAGACATATGTTTCTAGGCTGACTAGAGGGTAGTATCATGCATTGCATATGGTACGGTTTTTGTCAGCAACTTCACTATACGACGTTACTAATTCTCTTTTAAGAAAATTAAATAGAACATCCCTTATTTATCTGGCTTCCTCCGCTATAACATTTCCTCCTTCTCTAATAATATAATCAATGCATATTAATAAGGTTGAATCATCGGAAAATTCCCTTCTTGTTGTATTGTCAAACTTTCTATGTTATTCATATACATATACATATATGTTTATGCATGGTTGTAAACTAATGTACTAAGGTATGTATGTTATTACAAATTTAACTTGTACATACATACTACATACCAGAGACGATAAATGAAAACTATATTTCTTTAGCCCCAATTGTAATAATTTTTTAACCGGTTTTTACAAATAATAACACAGATTCTGAAAACTTTTCTACTCTAATAGAAAAACTGAACTTCTTTTGATTTCAACATGTTCAGATTTTAGATATAGCGGTTTTTTATTTTGTTGTTTTAATTTTGTTTTTCTATAATAGATTTTATGAATATTATCTTTTAAATTATTTAATACAATATTATCTTTTGGATATAATTTTGTTGATGTATTTTTGAAACTGAAAGTTTCTTGATACTATACAATATACATACATACGAGTACATACATACACACATAAATATTTTTCTTCCTTATAAAAAAGTAAAAATATTTTCTTGTTTAAAATAAAATAAAATATTATGTACATTCATAGCCGGACAAAAATATTCACAAAGCACCCGTCTTTGATTTCGACCTCTTATATATTTTGAATAAAGACATTGCATTACGTTATCAAATAAAATTTAGAACAAATTAAAATTTTCTAGGGCACTCTTCCTTATTTATAATCTATACTAACATTCTTGAAATGCAATGAACCAGTTTTTCGTTGCACAAATTCCAATAACATGGCAGTATTTCCTCAGAAATTCTTGAAGTTATGATTAACTGGTGATATAACGCTTTTCCAGTCATCTGTCGAATTCATCCGAAAGATTTTTAATCGGGTTCATCTTCGGTGATGGCGGTGGAGATGGTAGAATTTAAAGGACCTTATGAATGATCGACAATCGATCGCATTTGGTTGAGAAGCTGTCCAACAGACTTTCTTTTAAGATATTGAAATCAATCGTTTTTCCATTGCTCCGCAATTGAAAATTAAATTCCTCATACATACTGCAGCCATACCTCCCCACATCATCACGGTGGGTGATGGTACTAATAACATTGTTTTTCTTCAATTCGGTATTCGTATTTTCCCATTCGTTTAAAATATATTAAATTTGCTTTCAACGGGAATTGGTACTCCATTTCAGAAGTCTTCAGGTGAATTTTGAAATCTTTTTTTCTGTTGGTCTTAATAACATCTGGATTTCTGCTTGTAACTCGAGAGCTGTAACCGGTACTGTACGAGGTTCTTCTTAAAGTTTTTGAGCGGATTCCCTTATTAATCTATTCTAGATACACTGTTGTCTATACAATAGACGTAATTTTCGGATATTTTTTATTTTGCTTGTAATCAAAATTTTTGTGTTTTGAGGTAAGCTTCCGAGATCGGTGAGTGCGATGAGAAGTTGAGACGCTTGAAAAGTCCTTAAATATTTTTATAATGCTGGCTACAGTAAATCAGCTTCTTTTCAATATTTTGCTTATTTCCACATATATTCTTTTATGTTCAAGGAGGTCTAAAATGATTTTTTTTCACCTTCTGTCATTTTCTTCAGTTTATGGACCGCTTTTCAAAACTGAGTCTTTTAAAAAACAGTTTGTTTAAATGAATTTGGCGCAAAATATCTTATAACATTTTTTAATATTATTCGATAAAAAATGTTGTCATATACATATAAAGAAAAAATTTAAATTTTTGTGTATTTAGTACTAATATTATCATTTGTGTGAATACTTTTGTCCACTTAGAATGGTACTTTAATTTATAACTTCATATATTTGATATACTTAACAAACAAAAGACTAGTTTCTCTCTGTTTTTAATAAGCAGTAAGTTAACAAATAATTTAGAGAACATCAGATTTCGCTAGGTCTTTTCGTCTGAAAAATATTAATGTTCAAAATTAAAGTGAGGAGCTGTGTGAATATTTTTGTCCGGCTTGTAAATGTAAATCTGAAAACATGACGTAGGATTAACAGGACAATTTGGCTTTTTTTAGTTGTCAAAACCCATATATGTATATAAATCATCATATGTTTAAAGCATTGAGACGTATTTCATTCACAAGTATTCTTACCAGCGATGCCAAATTGGTTCCTTTGTCACTATTTTTAGTGCTTTTTAAACAGTCAAAACGCCAAATTTTGAGTGTTAGTGCCAAACTAAGAAAAAACACTATGTAGTGCTTTTAAGAAGTTTGTGTATTTCTTAAAAATACTTTAATAAAAACTTGGTATGTTTATTTTTCAGTGTAAAGCACACCTTTTTCGACTGACTTATTTCATTAAAGATCATAATATTGCCTAAATAGAGAATAGCTTAGAAAATATTAAACATTACAGTGTAGAGAATTAATATATTGAAATGGTAAACAAAAAAAACATAATAGAAAATTTGTAAATTCTTTTTTTCGTTTGTTATAATTTTTTTCATTTTTCGTTGCGATTTCAAGTGTATCTATTTTTCTTCGAATTAATTGGTGTCAAATTTAATTGGAAAATAAATTAAACATATCTGTTGCTTAAAAACTAAACAAATCAATAATTAAAAAATTGTGAAAGTGTTTTTGGGTATGCATAAATATTGGTGTACTCTCTTGAGTACAATGGGAAAATGTATGTGATATTTTTTGTAAAGTTTTTAGTTTTCTGCAATGGATGTAAGAACATATTATGGTAAAAGATTTGAAAACATTACCATTATGCTACAAATCAAAGTCGTACAAATTTTGATTTTACTATAATTTCTCCAAATACTGACCGTGAAACAGATGAGAAGGAAATTGGTGATGATTTGCCACGGTATATTTCAAGTGAATTGGAACTACATCGCTGTAGCGAGAGCAAAGAAGACATCCCATTAGTAGATTTGAGAAAACTTGCAATAAAATGTATAAAAAGGACAATGAATATGAATATGCCTAGGAGCAACTTTTTTGAAACTTTGCAGTGGGAAATACATATATCACTGCAACGTAAAACACCTGTAGAAGTATTTGAAAAAAAATTTTTGATAATGATTTTGTGCAGCTATGTAATTGTCACGCAGACGATGAAATAGCCCTTTCAACATAACATGCATACCTTTCATTTCACCGAAGAAGAGCTCAAAGTGTTTATTATAATTCTTCTGTATGCCAAGGGGCGTATGTATTGGTAATTAGACGAGGATACGCACTTACCGCTTATTTTCAACAATATGTCGCGTAATCGTTTTCTCATTATTCCATTCGTGCAATGGAACGAAGCCGTTCTACTACATTGTACATAGCACCATCGGTACGACACTAATGAACTATAATGCAAAGTATGTAACAGTAGAATTCGATGGATTTGCAAGTTTTGCAACGTGACAAAGAACTATCTGAAAAAAATTTTATACGAAATTCAAATATTCTTAATAATAGGTAATTAGTTTGTTTTATTTATGCTCCAAAATGTTTCAAAATATTAATAAAATTTAGTTTCAATTAAAACCCAAATGCATTTAAAGTTAGCTTAATGTAGCAAATTTTGCAAATATTTTTTCCCATTGTACTCGTATGAGTACAGGCTATAAAACACTCTTCCAAAAACTTTTTTTAAATTTTGTTTTCATATTATTACTATTTGAGTCCTACTGAGATGAATATTACAAAAAATAATTAGACTTTTTGTTTTAAAAATGGTTGGGATCTAATATGTTAAACTTAAGTCGTTTGAACATTAACTCACTTTTCACGTTAGTGATTTTTACGTTTTTAGATCTCAAAATTACGTTTTTAGTGCTTTTTTTAATTTTGATGTGCATTTAGAGCAAAAAAAAGTTGGCATCACTGATTCTTACCCTCTTTAAATTAGTCGTCGATGAGACAGCGACGAATGCACATACGGCGGATGCTTAAAATTTTATGCTTAATATTTTTTTCAAGAATATTTATCCACCAAACACACGTGTTTCATCTCAAATTGCTAAATATGTGAAAAATACTTTATTATAAATAACGAATTTGGTAACATACAATGCCTTTTATGTTATCAAAGATTTAAGAAAAAATGGAATACGAGTATGTCTTAATCCTTAACCTTAAGTACAATTGTTAATTTTATTTTAATGCAATAACTTTGGTACAATATCTAGCTTCAAACTGTAAAATTCAATCTTAATAAAAAACTGTATCTCTTACATCACAACAGATTTAAAATAACCCTACGATTTTACTAAATCAATGTTACCGCAGTGTAATTTTTAAAAACCTTATTTTTCCAGCGTTTTACGCTGTAAATTTTTGTAAATGAGCAAGTCAATTATTGTTTTTATTGTTAGGATGTTATAAGTAAAGTTATTTCTAGTTTGGAATTTTTATTGCCAAGATATCTGACTTTCTTTCCTCGTAATTCTTTACCCTTTTTCACTCTAATAAATAAAATTAAAAAAAAAACTTGAACAAAATTTTTTACTTGTTCTACGAGCTCCTAGAATTTGTAGAAAAAAATATTTTCTCGATGTTGAGTCACAAAGGGTTAAAAAGACATTATGATGCTTTTCATAGCGATATTCGTAAGTTTAATGGTAGGGAAAGAGAAAACTTTTAAATAAGAATACAAACATTTATTTGGAAAAAATAAAAAAAACGGCTGCTATCAGTGGACAATATGACAGTGAAGTTTGAAAAAGTTTTTTAAAATTGACTGTTTGCTTAGAAAATGTTTTATTTTCAATTGATATTTTAACTGTGTGGCTTTGTGTTTGGTGGGTAGCTCGTGCTTTCAATAGATTGTCAATTCAACAATAAATTCGCAGCGCCCACCAATGGTTTAAACCTTAAAGCATTAGTGCACTTGAACAAGAACTCACTTTCAATATATGACAATAAAAATTAATTGAATGTTAATTATATATGTATATGGAAAGAAATCGGAGAGTTACACTGTAATATGATTCGAAATGCTAACTGTTCGGATTGGTGTATTATTTACATATAATTGGAAAGCTTGTTCCTTCGATTCGAACAACAGGGTGACCCTCGAGGGGGCAAAATAATAATTTTGATTTTGGAATTGAATCAACTTTTATCATCCCTGGAACATACATTTACATAATTGTATATAGTGTTGAACAGTGAGGCTCCCAAGCGTGAGTCCAGTGATGGGAAAGCTAATACAATCGTACTTTTCCTTATTCTATTCCATTTAAAAAAGTACCGTACTACGACCCTAACAAATTATTACTTTCGCACATATTTTCCCATTTCTTAATACATTTGTAATTGCATTTTGTCGTTTTCATTGTTGATTTTAAATTTGTTAAATTTTAAATTTACGGAACATTCTAAAAAAGCACTAATTTAAAATCCTACCAATTTCGCCTGAGCTAAAATAGAGTTTTCCTACTCATATTAACTTCGATTCTAAAACAATATGAGTTTAATAAATTTTACAGTTTAATAACACAAGTATTCAATTCTATAGAATTAAAAATATATAAAAACTTGGACTAGATAAACTGAAATTTTTTTCTTGAGTAATTTTATGTTCAAGACCGCTGCTTTATTTAAGGAAAAAAAAATTCGAAAACCTAACATAAAATTTTATTTTTCAACGGACTTCCAAAAAAGGAGGAGGTTATTAATTCGTTTGTACTTTTTTTGGGCATAGCTACTTCAAAGCTTGGTATATTTTAGACCGATTGTAAATTTGTTTTTAGTCTAACAGGGTATAGCTTCCAATTTGTCCCATTGTTAAAAAAAATTTTTAACAATGTAATAATTTTTTAATTTTTCCTAAATTTTGTGATCTTTCACTTATCCGATTACTGCGAAACCTTACAATCACTTTGAGTTCTTGCAATGACATAGCTTCAAATTTGAAAAATGAACGGAGTCATGCCCATTAAAATTTATTATTATATTTCACGTGCTTTAATTTGACCGATTTTTAGGAAGCCTAGATCACACCCTAAGCTCTAAAAGATACAACATATTGCATTTAAAAAAGTGGGCGGCCCACACCCATTACATTTTAATTATATATTTCATAAAACTAGGCACACAACTTGAGCTCTTAACAGGACACAATCTTGCATTCTAAGAAGTTGGTGAGGCCTAGCCAAATAAAATTAAATATTATATTCCACGTTTTTATACTCTACTGATTTTTACAAAACTTTGCACTAAGTTAAATGTACTTCAATTTATACGACTCCCACGAAACTTGGCACAGATTATTTGCATAAACGAATTAATTGATTAAAAATTATTGCTATATTTCACGTGCTTAAATAAGCACTAAAAAGGTAAAAAATAATTTAGATGCAGTTGAATAAAACATTTTTTTATATGCTATCTATAATGATACATATGTATTCAAAGTCGGTAACAGTAACAATGATAAATAAACGCATAACCATACATATGTATCGTATCGTATCGTCGCTGTTTTAACTAACGACCTAACTGAAATTTTTTTGAAAAATGAGTTAAGTCCTTTAATAAACTTTATGGGTCATAATACACCTTGTCTATAATTTTCATGACTGTAAGCATTACTGTTGTGCCTATATAAGTAAAAAGATTTCAGACGCAGCCATAAGAATGTTTTATAAAACAACCATAAAAGCTGCTCTCCTGTTAAATTGTTAAAATATTAGTTAGGTCAGTTAATGAAATCAGCGACGAATAAGTAAACATTGAATTTGCTTTTTTTTTGCAGCGCCTTCAAATAGCATTATAGATAAGAAAATTTTTTTTAATATACATATATGTGTTTATTTATTGTATCTTCAAAAAAAAAAAAAAAAAAATTAACTAACAATAAGTAATCAAATCTCTAGATATAATTAATGCGCCTGACCAGTGCCGAACACAAATTTAGTGATAGTAATTAGTAATAAAATAATGATGTACTAGCACAAAAATATTATCACAGTTTCATCTGCGGTATTGCCTTTTAGAACCTTGGTGTTCCTTTTTTTTAAGCGAATGTGCAGTAAAGTTCAAGATATTACGAGCTAGGGGATTTGAATGAGACTCGAGTTTTATTAAATATTTGCCTGAGTATTTTCCAATTTCTTCAGTCACTAGTGGCATATTTAAATGACGATGTAAATATGAATTTTTGATGTACCATGGAGCCCATGTTATCAAACGTAAAATTTTATTTTGCTTTCGTTGGATTTTCTCAACATTTGAAGCTGAAGCAGTGCCCATAACTGGATTCGGTAGCATTATATTGGCTTCAAAAGCGACTTGTACATTAACAGTTTGCAGTCTAGGCTGAGTGTTGGAATTCTGCCAATCAACCAATGTATTTGAGCTAAATTGATGTTGACATGTAAGCATTCGATCAAGGTGCATACCAAGGTATTTCACTTGAGAATGTTGAGGAATGTTTTGATTGTTGATTCGAATGGGAGAATAAGTATCTCTTCTTAGGGTAAATGTTATATAGACACACTTTTGTTCATTTAAAAAAGTAAATGATTGCACATACAAAAATATTTTATTATTTAAATAATTTTTTAATTTATAGTGCTTATTTTTTGAAGTCGCTTTAATTTTATTAAAGTTTTATTTTTAAGTGAATAAGTTTGCCTATGTGTTGGTTGTTGTCGGAAAGTTTAAGTGACGAACTCATAGTAAAGGTCAGTCAACAGTAACGGCTTCTGTGGATACTAAAGCTAATGTAGCATCAGAGCAACTCCCATCCTTGTAAAGGTAATGAACATTTCCTTTATTTTATCCTATCACCACCTGTCTTCTCTATCACTATCCCTTTCCTTAGTATTAGTAGTACGCAGTCATTGCCTGCGTTAATAAAACCAATTTCTACAAAAAAACACACTTTTTTCCCTTGAGGCCAAAAAAGTACTCTACAAATTGTCTTGATACTGAAATGTAAAACCCATCACTGCTTGAGTCCTTCAAGTAATTAAACTGCCTTTGATTAAAATAAGCATTTGGTGCGTGTTGATGTGCGTGTTTAGGCTGCTAAAAATATACAGTTTGTGTTGAGCTCTCACACTTACAAATGAAATAACATTGCTGACAAAATATAAGCAATATATACACAAAAAACTCATTTCGTATAAAGAAATTCTTGTAGTTTTTCACAAATTAACTACGTATCTATAAAAAAAGTATTGCAAAATACGTTTGTATGAGTGAAAATGAGAAAAAGTAATGATAGTAATGGTTCAGAAAATGATAAAAAACAACAGCAGAAACTACAAAAGCCGCATATTATGCTAGAATCCAGCCAGAATAATGAAAATAATCAACTTCCAGCTACAATAAAATCTCCAGTGGTTAAAAATAAAACCTTTTGCAAACAGAAACTTTATGGTTCGGATAAAAATGATGATAGTGATGGTTTGAAGGAAAAGCACCGATTTGATAAATTAAGTCAACAGCAACATCTCAAAAGATTACAACTACGCAAACTAAAAATAAAAAGTGGAATCGTTGGCCATGAATTACTTAACACCAATAAGAGTGTTAGAGAAATTATGCCACTTAACATGCCATCTGCTCCAAGATTGTCATCCTTTACCTCAACACCAGCGAATTCGTCATCGCCATCGGCATCATCGTTGTCGTCGGAATCATTGTCTTCTAATGCAACTGCATTCATAAATATCAATTTAAAAACTGATAAAAATATCAGTGTTAGTAACAACAATTATAACAATAAAATTACTCAACAACCCATACAATTACAAAGTCCCACTCAATACATACACAAAAATGAACTTAACTGCGTTAAGGAAATTCCTCAATCACAAGAAAATTCGAAAACAGTAAGGCCTACAACAGCAACAACAAGTGCTTCAATGACAGGAAACTTAATGCGAATTCCGTTACCACAAAACAAACAACAACGTCAAATACAATACAATCAACAAGTAAAATGCCATCAGGACAATGAGTGCAATACAAACAGAGACTTGCCGTAAGTTGTAATGAATATAAAAAAAAATGGTTTAGGCCTTTTTGTAGCCATACGAGTCAACATACACACATAGATATGTATTAGTATTTTGGAACAATTTAACACATGAACTTTAACTTAAATTAATTAAAATCTTCATTTTTTAATTCTCGACTGGTGAGGAATACTTAAATTTTTCATGAAAATTCAATTCATGGTGAAATCCCAAAATACAAATTTATATAAGTATGTACATATTTACGTACATATGCATGCATGTCTTTATGCATAAAATTTTATATTTATTTATATGGATGTGTGTATCTATGAATGTGCGTTTGAAAATATTTACTACATGAGGGTGTGTTAAAATTAATTACATTAAAATTGTGTCCTTATAATTTCTAAATGATTTAAAGTGTGTTAAATAATTTGCAGTTAATATGTTAAAAGCCATTGTAACCTTAATAATGCTCGAGTTCATTTCATTACTACAATATCGGTTATGGGCTGTTGTTAAAAAGGATTAGCTTCGAAAGTTTAAACTTAAATCAAAATATATGTATGTATACGCAGTATTGTTACTACTTCCCGATTCTTGTTCAGTGAACTATCATTTCAACGTGCCCGGCATCGTACGTATGTAACTACCCAAACTTGGTACCGGTAAGCAGAAAAAAACATCGGCCTTATGTATAAGAAAAAATTGGCATAAAGTTAGCATAAGTGACGAAATTGAATTAGGTGTTAACGAGTTCCTGCATACAATTTGACATTAAAAATGGATGCATTACGTAGCTTTACCCACTACTAAGTCATAGAGTGGTTTTTAATGTGAAGTTTTATGGCAAAACTCTTTAAGATCATGTTAAATTTTGCCACTTATGCTAACTTCTTGCCAGTTTTTTCTTATACATAAGGTCGTATGTATTTTCAATTAACTTCTCTGAAACGCAGCTGTGGATGTTATTCATAGAATCCAACCAACCATTTGTATATATTCCATACCAAGGCAGATTAAATACAGGTACTCGCGTTAGATGCAATTCTGCGCCTCTCACAAAGTAATTGTCAAATAAATTGTTCGGTATAAACTTGTAAAAAAATTAGCTGATGGAGTAATCTGGCTAATGCGTGTACCTGTTTGATATGCCTTGGATTATTTTTTATGAACTGCATTATCTCTCGCTTAAAAAGTTGCAATAAAGTAAGCTAGAGAGAGTCCCATACATTCAGCGTTACCATATGTGAAGATTTATCTTACTTTTGAAGTTTTCAGTTCTCGCTGAACCTTCATAGTGAACAGACGTCTTAGCGGCGTTTTTTTTTCATATATATATTAAACAAACAAAAAATCATACAAAAATTATTCGTAATACATAATAACAGTAATACATATTAACTTTGATAAATAAGCAAAGCAAATATTGCTGATATTTTTTTTACATAACGAGAAACAAGAAAACAAAAACCGCAAACAAAGTGCCCTTGTGGAATACTCTACATGAGTACCTCAAAAACAAAAAATTGTGAAGTGAGTTCAAACGGCAGAAATGCATATTTTACTGTGAGTTCTGAAGCTCTTAATGTGAACAATAAAAATAAAAAATCTGATGATAGTCTTTTTCTAACGGCAAAGCCACTTTTTCGTCAGCGATCAACTTCGCTTTGTCCAATGCCAACTAGTGATTCGTTAACATTACAATTGCCTAGTACTTCTTCATATAAGTCAGCGATATCATCCCTTCGGGCTCGTATACATCACTAAACAAGGTTATCACTACAGATAACAGTAGCACTAAAGCCAAGGTGCAAGTCGGAATGGATAGGTATATAACTGTGGTAAAGCGTGGGCGAAGCCCAAATTCTTAAAAAATTTCATCTGCTCCAAAGATGTCTAGGGATAACAGCGCATCGTCTACTTATCGTCAAAATCGGTTTTCGCTATTGCAAGACAATAACGACAAGCCCGCTGCATTATCGCTAAGGTCTTTTAAGCCACCACCTATCTATCTGAGAGAAAAAAACTCTAACACGCTTTTAAAAAAACTATTATCGGCCATTGGTGAAAATACTTTTCACATCATTCCAATTAAACGAGGTAATATTGATGAAACTAAGATCCAAATATATGATGAAAAAGATTTCCGGAAAATTATTAGTGAATTTGAAAAAAACAAAACACCTATAAACTTAAAAGAGCTAAAGGCCTACAAATAGTATTAAAGGGCATAGATTCATATGTTGACCCCGAAGAAGTAAAATGTGCTCTTATCGACAAAGGATTTAAGGTTCAATATGTTACTAATATAATTAACAGAGAAAAGGTCCCCCAACCCCTATTTCGGGTCGAACTGGAGCCGAATGACATACAATTGAAAAAAAAAAGAAACCCATCCAATTTATAGCGTAAAGTTTCTCTTGCACCGAAAAATCACAGTTGAAGAGCCACGTAAGCGTTCAGGTCCCGTACAGTGCCACAATTGCCAAGAATATGGCCATACTAAAACTTACTGCAAATTACCTACAGTTTGTGTTATCTGCGGTGAATTGCACGGTTCTGCTAGCTGTACGAAGGCAAAAGATCAAGCTGAAAAAAAATTTAGTAATTGTGGAGGTAATCACACTGCTAACTACAGAGGCTGTCCTGTATATTCTTTCGTTAAAAAGACCATGGGACAAAAACCTAAATTAGCTCCAGTTCAATCAGCAAATGCTTTCTCCGCCAATTTTCCTCCAATGAGCCAACCAAGTACTTCAAGTGTATCATATGCCGATGCTGTTAAGACAAATTCTTTTCCCACGCAGAAAGTGTCCCAACCAAGTAATTCAACAAATGCTAACACAAGCTTTAATTTCAGTCGCCTTGAAGCCACTATTGATAACCTGGTGCAAACTATAAACAACTTTACTACAAATATGACTAGCATGATGCAAGAAATGCTGCGAATGCTGAATACACTGCTTCAAGCATTAGCTAACAAACCATGAACACGTTAAAAATATGTTTCTGGAACGCAAACGGCATTCGCCAACATAAAAATGAACTTGAGCACTTCCTCACGGAAAAAAATATTGTTATAATGTAGGTCTCAGAGACACATTTGACTTCGAGAAGTCTTTTTAAAATTTCTGGCTACACCTTATATGATTCAAAGGACCCAAGAGGAAGAGCATGCGGTGGATCAGCAATTCTAATAAGGTCAAGACTCAAGCATTATATTATTGACAACATTTCTGAAGAACATCTAGAAGCAACGAATATTTGTATTGAAAATTTTTGCACTAATTTTGTAATATAATCAATTTACTCCCCTCCCAGATTCGCAATCACTGAAGATCAATACGAGGATTTCTTCAAATCTCTTGGCCCTTGTTTCGTAGCAGCTGGGGGTCTATAATGCCAAACATACGTTCTGGGGTTCGCGTCTTATCTCACCCAGAGGTCGAGCGTTGTTCAACACAATTTCAAAAATGGGCTTGGACGTCATTTCGAGTGGGGAGCCCACTTACTGGCCTACAGACATACAAAAAATTTCGGATGTTATAGATTTTGGCGTCATGAAAAATATCTCTAGGGATTTAATTCAAGTTGAAGCTTCTCTAGATCGCTCGTCCGACCACTCTCCCACGATCGTTTCAATTTATAGCCCATTAAGAAGTGACTTACCTCATCCTTATGTGAAGATGATAAATCGTGTTAATTGGCTGGGATTCAAAAAATATCTTAGTAGTCATTGCACAGAAAATATTACGCTAAGAACACCCGATGATATTGAATCTAACATTACCAACCTTAATGAAAATATTAAACAGGCTGCTGAACATGCCACTACCTCCCATCCGCAGACTGGGTTTAATAGAATTTATTCTACTGATATTGAACGTCTCATGTGTGAAAAAAGAAGAGCTAGAAGGGAATGGCAACAGCACAGATCACCTCAACATAAAACTAGGTTTAAAGAGTGCACTAAACGACTCCAAGAGTTGCTTGCATTTGAAAATGCTGCATCTCTTAAAAATTATCTGGAAGGTCTTGATGTCACACCAGCATCTAATTACTCTTTGTGGCGCGCTGCTAGAAAGCTTAAAACACCCGTCGAGTTTAAACCACCTCTGCGCACATCTACCGGAGATTGGGCAAGAAGCGACTCTGAAAAAGGTAAATTATTTGCTGAGCATTTAAAATCCGTATTTACCCCAAATTCATGTTCTGGTGCTGTTGATTTGCCGAGTGTAGTTGCGCTACCCCCTCGACCCATAAAATTTAAGACGCGTGATGTACAAAAACTAATTGCTGAACTCAACCCGAAAAAAGCTCCGGGTATTGATGAAATTAGTAACCAGATGCTGATGAAGTTGCCATGTATTGCAAATAGAATCCTGTTATTCATTTTTAATGCCATTTTACGTCTGGAGTATTACCCAAACAGCTGGAAGCTTGCCAAGGTTAAAATGATTCCAAAGCCGGGCAAAGATCTTACCAAGGCTGAGTCATATAGGCCAATAAGTTTACTGTCAACAATGTCAAAGCTCTTTGAAAAGTTACTCACGATAAAATTGTCCCCAATTCTAACTGATAATGAGTGCATACCGGACCATCAATTTGGTTTTAGAAGTCAGCATAGCACCATTGAACAAACTCATAGATTAGTTCAATTTATACGAAAAACTTTTGAAGAAAAGAAATATTGTTCTGCCCTCTTCATTGATGTTTCTCAGGCATTTGATAAAGTATGGCATGAAGGCCTTATTTTAAAATTGAAATCATATCTACCAATAAATTTTCTGAAGCTATTGGAAAGTTATATTACTACACGGAAGTTCACGGTAGTTGAAGGAGACTTCATGGGTGTGCCCAAATCTATGTCATCCGGTGTGCCACAGGGGAGCATATTGGGGCCAGTGTTGTATTTGATTTATACTTGTGATATGCCTTTGAGCAGCAATATCCATACATCTACATTTGCCGATGATATAGCATGCCTTAGTATGCACGAAAACCCTCACGAGGGTTCCCGATATCTACAAGAACATATTACACAGCTGGAACTATGGTTAAACTTATGGAGAAGTAAAGTTAACGAACAAAAGTGTGTTCAGCTAACATTTACCCTGCGAAGAGATACTTGTTCCCCAATTCGAATCAACAATCAAGTTGTTACTCAACATTCACATGTAAAATACCTTGGTATACACCTTGATCGACGGCTTACATGGAAACACCATATTGACTCAAAGCTAACACAAATGAAACTTAAATTAACTCAGATACATTGGCTGATTGGTAGAAATTCAACACTCAGTCTAGATTGTAAGTTTTTAATATACAAGTCGCTTTTGAAACCCATATGGTGCTACGGAATACAGCTATGGGGCACTGCTTTAGCTTCCAATATAGAGAGAATCCAACGGCTCCATGGTACATCACAAATTAAAATTTACACCGTGATTTAAATATGCCACTAGTGACTGAAGAAATTAAAAAATACGTAATCAAATACTTAACAAAACTCGAGTCTCATCCTAATCCACTTGCTCGTAACATCTTGAATTTTACTGGACACATCCGCTTAAAAAAGAGGGACACTATGGCTCTAATACTCAACACTCCAGATGAAACAGCTTGAAAATATTTTTGTGCTTAATACGATATTTATGTATTATTCATTACTATCACTAAGTTTATGCCTGACACTGGTTGGGCATAATTATTATTTCTACTTATTATCTACTTATTGTAATTAAAAATGACCGAAAGCAGCTGATAATGTTTATGTTTAAGAATAGATACCGATTGAAAGACTTTCAACTTAAAAATTCATGCAGCCGCAACAATAATAAAAAAATTGCGAAGAAACATAATCCTTTGGACGGAAAACAACGAAAATATTTTCAACGAACTCTGAGAAGTGAAAATCGACGTTATGACTGCCATCCACCTGCCGATAAAAAGGCATTTGTGCATATATTCTATGCAATAACTTGATTTCCAAGCACTTCTTCACTTTGTATTAGTAGTTCTATAATTTTAAAATGTTTATTTACAAAATATAAAATAACTTCCATTTTAGAGCGCATTGTGAAATTTGTGAGTTTTTCATACAAACAAAACCAGTTGTTGTACAGTTTGCCAAATAAGCGTTAAAAAAAGCAGGAATAAACACAGCAACAAATACATGCATTTCTACAGTAGATTTATTTTATTTTGGACAAATTTATTAGACAACCTCTGTCTATGTTCTGTAACTTTGGTGAGAAATTTTCCTGACGAAAAGTTTGTTATCATTCTGTGAAACACAGTATGAGTAAAAAAACCAAGTTCCTTGCTCATGTTTCTTGTAAGCTTATTTCACTTTTTATATGAATCAGCCTGTGGAAAACAGGACAACCAATATAATTGTTTTATTTCTCTCGACGCGAAAACTTCTCGCAAGTTACAAAACACGGGTACTGTTGTGTAAAACCTGAATTTATCAAACTTCCAGCGTTTATGGTTTTAACGTTAAAACCAGGTTTTAACTTTCGGTGTGAAAACAGTAATACACTACAACAGCATGCATGCGTAATCAAGTGTTTGTGCGAGTGGTTTGCTCGTGTATGGGAATTTTGTGTGCTGGTACGTTTTGCTGTTGTGATGTCAAATAGAGTTTGATATTTTGCTCATGCACAGTGGCGTCGAATAAGAAAAAGTGGTAAAAAGTCCACAACCTTTGAACTAGTCCACCGATTTCGAGGAGACCAACTGTTTTGAAAAGAAAAACTGTTGAACTTTTGAGGCAGTATGTTTGGAGGTACCCTGTTGTGGTACAAGGTAGCTCCAAAGAGCGGCAAAGTTGGAAACTGCGGGTGTCGAAATTCTTTCGGAGCTTGTAACTTTTTTAAATATCGACCGATCTTAATAATTTTTTTAGAGAAATAATCAACGTCAGGTAACAAAAATAAAACATGCTTTGAGCACTATTTTATCGCTTACAGTTTCCAAGATATTTGACTTAAAAAATTTAATTTTAATTTTTGACCATGACTTGGTCATAGCTTTTTTTATTACCTAGCAAAAATTGTTTGGTTTTATTGTTTTTAAAACTTCATTCAAATTCATATGCAAAATAATCTTTTTGAATAACTTTGCAATTTGGATTTTTGAAAAATATGAGAAAATTTTATATACGAGTTGACCTGATATTTTGGAAACTATACTTAAACTTTATGAATGTTGTGTTATTTGTTACTCACTGATAAGGTGATAAAAAATTAAAAAAAAAGAATAAAAAACCGGTCTTAAAACTGTTTAAACAATCAACCCTGAAACGAAAATTTCTCTAACCAGCCCAAATTATTTTTTTTTAAATCCAAACTAAATATAAAAAACCAATTTGGAACCAGGTAGAAAAATAATTTTTGTTTGATGCTGGTAATGTAGCTTTCTATTAATCAAAAAATTTTAAAAATCCGTTTAGCGGTTTGAAAATTCGTGGCAAATATAAAAAACGATTCCGAACCGGATTAAAAAATAGCCTATGTTTGACGCGGATAATGCACAGGGTGGGCCAAAAGTTACCTTGGGGTTTAAAAGTTTAATAACTTTTTCGTTTATTAATTTTTTTTATTTTTTTCTCAGATTATATAATATATAAAATGGAAAATTTTTTACACTAAGTATGAAAAATAATGTCTCTTAAATTACCACTGTTTTCAGCTTCGCACTGATGGGCTCGTTTTAGAGCATTTTCCATAATATCTTCCAAAATTTCTGCAACAATGTTTGCCTTGAGTTCAAGGATTGTCTCTGGCTTGTTCACATACACTCGCTACTTCAAATAACCGCAAAAAAAATAGTCGGGTGCTGTCAAAACTGGCGATCGCGCTGGGCCAAATTATTTCCGAATTTCTGGAAATTATTCGCTCTCCAAAAATTTGACTTAAAAGTGCCATTGTGTCTCGGGCAGTGCGGGCAGTGGCTCCGTCCTGCTGAAACCACATACCAGGTATGTTTTCAAGAGCAAGACGTAAAAAATTTTCTATCATAAACCGATACCGCTCTCCATTTACGGTTACAGCACTTCCATCTTTATTCTCCAAGAAGTAAGGCCCAATGATATTTTCAGATGTGATCCCACACCATATTGTACACCTAATGGGGTGCAATTGGCGTTTATGAATGGCTTTGGATTTTCAGAACCCCAGAACCTACAGTTCTGCTTATTAACAAAGCCATTCAAATGAAAATGAGCTTCATCACTCATAATAATAATCGCCCATCAGTGCGAAGCTGAAAACGGTGGTCATTTAAGAGACATTATTTTTCATACTTAGTGTAAAAAAATTTTCCATTTTGTATATTATATAATCTGAGAAAAAAAATTTAAAAAAATTAATAAACGAAAAAGTTATTAAACTTTTAAACCCCATGGTAACTTTTGGCCCACCCTGTAGTTTTCTATTGGTGAAATTACTTTCAAAAGCAGTGTAGTGGGTTGGGCGTGAAACTGCAGCAAACAAACAAACATACTCACTTTCACATTTATAATATTAAGTAAGGATTTTGTGAAAAATTTATTCTTAATTTTTTTTGTAATATATTAAAAAACAATTGATTACTTGATAAAAACTTTGATTGTTTCTAAGAGAAGAGGTATAAAGAAAAACTGTGGAATAAATCTTAGAGATTTTTAATCGAAAATTAGCATTTTCTTGGAAAAAATCTAATATTTGGATGTGTTTTTGTACACTGTTATTTATTTGTTGTATCTTCAATACTGAACGTAAAATAAATAATCAAATCTTAAGTCTAAATATAATTATTGGGTCCGACCAGTGTCGGACATAATCTTAGTGATAGTAATTAATAATACATAAATGTCATATTAAGCACAAAAATATTTTCAAGAAGTTTCATCTAGAGTGTTGCGTGTCAGAGCCGTAGTATCATCCTTTTTTAAGCGGATTTCTCCCGTAAAGTTCAAGATGTTACGACCAAGCGGATTAGAATAACACTCGGGTTTTGCTACATATTTCAGTCACTAGTGGCATATTTAAATCTCGATATTAATTCGAATTTTTGATGTACCATGGAGCCGATGTTATTAACCTTAGAATTTGGTTTTGCCCACGTTTGATTCTCTCTACATTGGAAGTTGAATCAGTGCCCCATAGTCCAATTCCGTAGTAACATATAGGTTTCAAAAGGTTGAATTTCTACCATCAGCTAATATATCTGAGTTAATTTTATTTTTATTTGCGTTAGCTTAGACTGAATGTAGTGTTTCCACGTAAGCCGTCGATCGATGTATATACCAAGTAGGCTTGCCAGATTGAGAGCAACAAAAAGCTGGACATTTTGAATTAAAATTTTCACTAAAAAAAAGTAATTTTTTGTTATACAAACAATTTTATTAAAAAACTAGATGACCTCGGCAAACGTTGTCTTACCCTCAATTAATTTTTTACCTACAAATTACTCCACATAGTGTGGTCACTTGTTGGGTCAAAACAAAACGAAAACCTACCCGGCTCCACAGGTCTTATAGTTCCAGAGATCATGCGTTAGGAACAAACACGCACTGCGATTTTATATATATATATAGCAAAATATAACTAAACTTAAATTAAATTTTTCAGTTCATTTATACATAGTATGTATGTATTTAAGAATTAAAACTAAATAACGAAAAAGAAATCATAATATAACTAAACTTAAATTCTTTCACTTCATTTATTCATATGTATATATCTGCAGCTACGATTAAAATAGTAGCAGCACAAAATAATATGGGCATCTAACGTTAAAATTCAAAAAAGCAAATCTTTAAAACAAAATCGAACATTACGGAAAAATAAAACGTGTTTTGTAGATAATTTATCTAGCTTTTGTTTTCGTCTATCTAGAACAGATTGTATAACGAGATTTGTCTTGTGACCTTCAACATTTTTGATAACTAAGGAAGTAGTTATAATTTTGTTATATCTTTGTTTAGAGTAATAAAAAAATAACCCAAAAAATATTTCCTTAGCTAATAAAAAGTTGAGGATCAAAAATTAAAAGGACTGAAAAACGGGTTTCCCTAACAATATAAATCTGGTCTGTAACTATTTTGTTCGTCGGTAGAAAAATTATATGATGACTGAAAATGAATTTGAAAAAAAGAGATTAAAAAAATGTACAAACCTTTATCTACAAAATATATTAAAATAATTTGATTTTCCAGTTCGACCATCTTAGCATATTCATTGATTATATATCGAAATTTGTTGGTGGGGACATTTTCTGCATGGGAACATAATTGATCTTCACAGCTTCGGCAAACGATACATGTGTAGTAATTGGTTGAGCGATTTGAGGATAATTGGAAGAGTACGTATTTCCTGTTTGAGCTGGGGTTACTTTAGGTTTTTGACCCATTGTCTGCTTAACAAACGAGTATACAGGACATCCTCTGTAGTTAGCAGTGTGATTACCAGTACCGTGTTATTCACCGCACACAACACAAACAGTCGGTAAATTGCAGTAAGTTTTTGTATGGCCATATTCTTGACAATTATGGCAATGTACGGGTCCTGAACGCGTGTGTGGTTCTTCAACTGTTATTTTTCAGAACGCGAAATAGAGATGGTGGTATCTTCTACTTATTTATTATGTTAGAGAAATTTTTTTGCCTTAATCCTTGGAAATTGAGTGCATCTTTTATTTAATTAAGAACAACATAAGAATCTATGCCCTTCAATACTAGGTTCGATCCCGTTTTTTTTTGGAAAAGTTTGGTAGAATGAGAACAAGCTATATTTTCTCTCAATAATACAATAAATGTACAAAAGTACGGGAACACGAAAAAACATACATTTTACCATAAAAGCCAACGACAATGCATGTTTGGATATGCACACGAATACACACAAGTAAATAAATACCCTGCAGGAAATGCGAATAGTGAAATTGTAGTGATTTACTAGTGAAATTCTCAGTATTACTACTGACCAGGTGTACCCCAGCCAATAGAATCATCTATTGACATTTAACATTAGCTTGTCATTGGAAATCCACCACTAGACTGTAGCACTATTCACTAAGTAGTTTTTTTGGGACCACATGGAGACGTTGGCACCAAAGATTCCCTAGTACATTTTAGTGACCCTTATCTACAATTTCATAATGTTAGGGTAACAAATTTAAACACATACAAACATGTGTATTTTAACAATATTGCACAGCATAATAAAAAAGAAAACCAAACTATTGACGCGTTCATTGACAATGTCTCTAACGTATCTCTACTCGCGCATAAAAGGAAAGTTGTCGACATTTCAACTAGTGCAATTGTCGCTATAGAAAAGAATGTTGACATAGAGACATATGGTGCTAGGCTGACTAGAGGGTACATGTTTAGTTTCTTAATTTTAGATAAAAACTCATAAAACTTAGTTCACCACTAGTTTATAAACCTTTTTGATAGAACTTTTCAATGTTTTGAGTGTTTAGGACAATTAATTTTGGGGATGGATGGCGATCCAATAATTGTAAATGAAGAATTTTATCTAACTTTATCAATGATTCCGAGTTTGTTGTACTCAACGACAATTCTCCTACACATTTAAACATGCATGGCAACTTCTCACATATAGACCTTTTTTTGCAGTCCATCCATTGCTATGCACACTGATCGCTGATGGCAGCGATCACTATCCGATTTTCATTTCTCTATTCCACAACACGATTCTAAGGAACAACTTCAGGCCTATATTTAAGATTGAGCTAGCTAATTGGGATCTCTATTAGGAAAAATATATTCACTATGACTCTAATCTTCCAATCAGTAACAATATGAACAAAGAAGTAGCAAACCTTGCAAAAATAGTTCGTCAGTCAGCAAATGTCTCTATCCCTCAAACCAAGATAGCCATTAATGAAAAGGTTCCATGGTGGAACAAAGAACTGGAGAATCTAAAAAACTTGAAGAACAGATATTGGGCAACGTATAAACGGCATATGTGTCAACATAATCTAATTAATTTTAAAAGAATTAGAGCCAAACTTAAAAGAGAAATTAAAATATCAAAGGCAAAATCTATAAATGATTTTGGCTCTACTATTAACCCTTCAACACCAATTGCGCAAATCTAGTCTAACATCAGAAACTTCACTGGTTACAAAATAACCAACGTGTTGAGTTGGTTATTGTATATATAAATCAGACAACCCAAATTTCAGGCTGACTGGCAATTCTAATATGGTAGAAGAATTCGCTGCATTTTGGTCTGGTAACTCTTCTGACACGAAATTTACTCAAAGTTTTAAAACACATAAAAAAAGAGTCTTAAGTACATCCCACCCGTTCATTCCGTCACAAAAGGCAATAGAAATTAAAGTTCCTATAAACACAATTGAGCTTTCTTCTGTTTTAGGAAAACTAATAGGTAAAACTCCCGGTATGCACAAAGTATCATACCCAATGTTAAAAAATATGCCTTTCTCTTTAAAACAGATACTACTAATTTTTTACAACAGAATCTTCACATCATATATTCCTCAACAGTATAAGAGCAGCGTTGTCATACCAATTTTTATATCTGGATCGGACAAAACACTATTAAAATCGTACAGACCAATTTTCCTGAACTTCTGCCTAGCTAAAGTGCTGGATAGAATAATTGCTAATCGACTATCGTGGTTTTTGGAAACAAACAAACCGTTAGACAACCGCCAATTTGGTTTCAGAAAAGGTAAATCTACACTTGACCTCCTTTTGTATATTGACTACAGTAGTAGGGAACTGCCAATTCTAGATCAATTAAAATTGTTAAATTGTGGGCTGAAATTGTTAAATTGTGGCTGAAATTGTTAAATTGTGGGCTGAAATTGTTAAATTGTGGCTGAAATTGTTAAATTTTGGCTGAAATTTTAAAATTCTTGGAAATTTGTTTACATTAGGAGTTTTTTGTTTATATTAACTTTTTTTGTTTATATTAAGTATATGTATGTATGTATGTATGTATGTATGTATGTATGACCGTGGGAACTTGTGCGTGGAATATTTTGTGGGAATACATTAAGGGGGTTTATAGCTTTAAGATTTTTATATTTGTATGATTTTTCCTAATGCCGACGGGAAAACATCTTTAATTTTTCTATTACCGACGGGGAAGTTATGATTGTTGTTAGACTGTGGAAATTTGTTGATGTCCGTGATTTGGGCAGGTGAGGTTTTTGTAACATGTAACCGTGGGAATTTGCGGGTGTATCTTTAAGGCAGCCTGTGTTTGGTGGGGGCGGGTGTTGTTGTAATATGTATCCGTGGGAATTTGTGTGCGGAATATTTTGTAGGAATACATTAAGGGGTTTATAGGTTTGAGGCTTTTATATGTGTATGATTTCCTGATGCCAACGGGAAAACATGTTTATTTTTTTCAAATGCCGACGGGAAAACATGTTTATTTTTTTCAAATGCCGACGGAAAATCTTGGAAATGATTTTTCCTAATGCCGACGGAAAATTTGTGGGTGTGTCTAGCTGTAGGATTTGAAGTCTGGCTATGATTCTTGGAGGACGAGGTGTGTATAGCTGTAGGAATTGAAGTCTGACTGTGCTTGGTGGAGGGCGGGGTGTGTCTAGCTGTAGGAATTGAAGTCTGGCTGTGCTTGGTGGAGGGCGGGGTGTGTCTAGTTGTAAGACCTTAAGGCTGACCGTGATTTGGGTAGGTGAGGGTGTTTTGTAATATGTAACCGCGGGAATTCGGTGAAGTTTATGTTTGTTGGAATTTAAACCAAGCTGTGCTCGTGGAGGGGCGGGATGTATTTGCGGCAGATCGACTGGTGTAGGGTGGGGAGTTGTTGTAATATGTATCCGTGGGAATCTGTGTACATGTATGTATGTATGTCTGTAAGAGTTTAAGGCTGTCTGTGATTTATCAAAGGTAAGGTGAGAGTGTTCATGTAATACGTATCCGTGGGAATCTGTGTATATGTATGTTCGTAGTAGTTTAAGGCTGATTGTGATTTGAGGTGGAGGAGGGTCTTGTTGTGATAGATAGATAGAATGTGCCTATGTGTGCATGTCAGTATATATGTGTGTATGTATATGTAGCAGTTTAAGTCTATCCTTGATTTGAGGTAGGCGGGGGGTGTTATTGTAATATGTATCTATAAGAATTTGGGTGTTTATATGTCTATAGGAATTTTTGTACATGTATGTCTGTACGAGTTTAAGGCTGATCGTGATTTGGATTGTTGAGATTGATCGATTGTATGTGACCTTGAGAATTTGTGTATGTATATCTGTAGGTAACTTAAGGCTTATCGTGATTTATGAGGGGCGAAGTGTTCATTAAATATATCATGATTAATGAGAGGTGAGGTGAAGGTGTTCATGTATATGTATACGTATTTGTGTGTATGTATGTCTATATGAGTATAAGGCTGATCGTGATTTAGGTTGTGAGATTGATAGATTGTATGTTACCTTGAGATTTTGTGTATGTATATCTGTAAGAACTTTAGGCTGACTGTGTTTTGTGAGGGGAGGGGCGTTGTTGAAATAGGTGTAATTTTTCGTAAATGAATTTTAGTATGTGTGTGTGTGTATGTGATTTTCTCACCATAGTATTTATATGTACGTAGAAATAAATTGTTTCTCATATGAACATTTTTTGCTAGAAAATATTATCATATATCTGAACTTCCCTAATCCTAGTATGTTTTTCATATTGGAGGATGAGATTGCTTTATATTTTATCAAGCTTAAATTTGTCCAGTGTTAAAGTCTGTCGGTCAGAAATTTGTTTATATTTGTATAAATATTAATTTCAGATTTTGCAAAATTCTTGCGTATGATCGTGGTGATTTTGTGTGTGTGCGTATGCGCGATAGAGTTTGACTGGTCTGTGATAAGTTTGTTTATTTAAGTACATTTGTCTTCTTCGACTTTCGTCTTCAAGCGTCAATAGCTTGGAGAACGGTTTGTATGTTTTCATGATGTAGATATGTAAGTGTGATTGTTAAAATCCAATAAATACTTGAGCATGGGTAAGAAATTTGATAATATGTGTACATATGTACATATGGATCTACAAATTGATTTTATGTATGTATGTATGTACATACAAATAAGTCTGGGGCTCCCTGTTTAAATACATTTTTTTTTTGTCATGTGCTGTTGTTGCTGTTGTAAATATTCGCCTGGTCTTTTGTGTATACATGTGAAATATCTCGATAGTTTTTTTATTTGAAATTAAAAAAACGTTCTTTTAATTTTTAGATGTATTTACTTAAAAGTTAGTGAGGAGTTTCTGTTTTAAGTAAAATTTAATTCCTCTCTAGTTGTAGTAACTATAGTATAAATATTTAATATATTTTATTTCCATTTGTTTAAAGTTGATGTAGCCTATATAGTCAACGTTAGAAATTTTTCGGTGTAAAATTTTTTCCAACTATCATCTTTTTTCTTCACCTGTTTCATATATTTTAGAACATCTTGCATTGGCTTTAAAAATAATAAACGCTTTGAAATGAAACTGATCTAGCAGTCCAGCTTTTTTTAACCACTTTGCTTCTCTTTCCTTTTTTATTGATAAACATTTAAAATCAAATGGTGGTTTTATAACGAAATTGTTATACTCATTATTGTTAAAAACATCCGCTACTTCTTTTTGTAATGAAAATCATTCGAAACCTTACTCGTCTATTAAAACCATTTTTTCATTCATATTACTTAATTTATAAGACTTTCAGGACTTTCTATTATTCGATCATTAATAAAAATGCAGTAGCTGAGGTCCTTGCTTACTGTTTCATATTAAATTTCTATATCAATTGGGCCGCTATTGAATAAAAGGAACTTTTATCTTAAACTTTAGTGCATTTGGAAGTGCTTGAGATTCTTTCATATAATAGCTTTGTTGGAATCTTAGATACGAGTACATATAATATAGAATTGCATAACGTTTATTTTTAATTTTTATGTTAAGATCATCATCATTTAGATATGAGACTAAATTTAAATGTACTTTTAAATTAGTTAAATCATAATGAGGAAACTTGTTTTCTTCTTGAATAGCGATCAACAGAAAACGAAATCGTTTTCTTACAATTTAGGTCTGGCCTCTCAACGGTTCCTCTAGTATACAAGATGACTTTCTATGTCAACATATCTGTCTACTCTTTGTCAGCGTTAAGGGACAATTAAATGTTAAAATTTTAATTCCTCAAATTGTGTTACTTCATACTGATAATATGTTTTCATTAATAAGGTATATGTTTATCTTATGAAGGTTACTCGCCTATGGCTTTTATTTGATGTTCTAGATGATTTTTTTTCTCATTTTATTAAAGTTCAGTGTATTGTACATATATTTCTGATATTTTTAAGCGCGCTTTATTTACCTGTCAGACAAAGTGTACGTATCAGTTGATCACTCAGTCTCTCTTTTTAATATTTTTTTTTTCTTTTAATGTATCACTACTATTTTTTCAGATTTTACTACTTGAAAAAGAGAATATTTGTATAATTTTTAAATGTGTTCATATATACATATAGGTAAATATATGTATGTATGTATAGAGAAATTACTTTATCTACAAAGAAATACATGTTTAATAATCAATTATTCTAGAAAATCGATCTCAAATAACGCAGTTACCTCCACCATCAATTCACCGTCGGTGTTTTTATAGTGTCAGAAACACTAGAATATCTATGTTTGAGAGAATTTTTACATCGAGTTTTTCTACATGAGGTTTGCTGGTTGACATCCTTGAAGTTATTGTTGACGTAGGCTGGGTTGTATCACATTCAGATGTAATCATTTCCTACTTAAAAAAGGTCCTCATTACTATCAACTATATCTGTATACATTTCATTCATGAGTTGGGTTGATCCAGATACAATTGCTGTCTACAGATTAATGATTAGAAACAAGTTTCTCATCACCTTCTAACAGATTTATATATTTTGCTAGCATGCATGCCTTAGCATGCTTCTATCGATAGTGACGCGAGAGTCCGACATGTAGTGGTGTTTCAATTAAAAATCTATACTATTAGATTTTACGATTTCGCTCTTTTTATTCTTTTACAAAGTAGATACATATTTATGTATTTCATTTAGCACAGAGTCATAAAATTTCTTTGCTTACAAAATTGTGTGACATTCTTTTTAATTTGCATGCTTAGGCATGCTTTCAATATTTTTTCTGTAAATTTATTTGATACTCATACAGATACAGATATAAAGTAAGATCTGCTTACATTGCATTTTACAATTTATGTATGCTTCAGCATGATTCCAGTTGAAGTCCATATTTATTCAGTAAGTTTGTTTGATACTAATTCATACACATATACATTCTTAAAGATTGGAAATCTAAGTCCAATTTATGTAGTTTATCTATATTTTCTAAAGATTTGATAGCTATAGAAATTAATAGAGTAAAGATCTATTATAATAGCCCATGGGCATATTTCAAAATTTCGCTTGCTAGAGCTTTCGAAATGGAAAATGTACAATTTTCACTATAAAAAGTGATAATATTAGGTGTTACTGAATATTACACTGTGTTGTAATTTATTTTAATCACTTAAGTTTTCACAATATTTCATACAGGCCAACAAGTTTAGAGAATTTCCAGTATATTAAGTTAATTATCTTTCTTAAGACCTATCATTCCTTCAAAAATACAAACCAAACTAGATTTTTCCTGTTTAATTTTATTTTTTACTTTCATTAAATTTCAACATTTTGTTCATCTTCAAATTATTATATTTAGCAGCTTTTTCTCATTTGTTGAGTTAACTTTAATCTTAAAAATTTAAATAGTGAGATGAACTTTTATATTGTATACGAGTACATTAAGTAATTCTTGGTATATTTCATTTATATGAACCATCATCACATAATTCCTTTGGATGATCTATTAAATCATTCTACTATTGATGCTTTCATATTAAGTAATGTTTAATATTCTACATATGCATGAATTTTCCAGTGTCTATTAAAAAATTCTTTACAATCATCCAATTGTAAGCTTTTTCGTACTCATAACATTTCAAAAATATTTTCCACAGCCTAGGTTTTTTCGAATGCAACTTTTATTTTCAACGGTATTGACCATAGAAACTTTGTGAATGAATCATTTACAGTCTACAATAATCAATAATTTCTATTTTCTGTAGAATAGTTTCCCATTTCACCTAAATCAGCTCCATAAAAGATCAACTATTCCTTTCATTACATATCTACAATGCACAAACAATTTTCGAGATTTATTATAGAGTTCGTCTACTAAATTTCTTTTTAAAGACATTGAGTTATTTTAAAGATTTTTTGGAGAGTGTTGTGATCTACTTGATGCACTTTCAGCTATTTATACTATCATGTAGTTCATTTTCCAATCTATAAAATTTATCGTTCACCTCTTCAATTTGTTTTTTCAAAAGATGATTTGATTTTTAGTATGTATTTTATCAATTTTATAACTATCTTCTATCTCTAATTGTATTTCACGTTGTACTCTATCAATTTGCATTTTAATATATTCTTGAATTATATTAATTCCTTAAGCTATATTATTAATTTGTCCTATAGTTTATCGTTTGGAGTTTCCAGAAACAATTTACTGATAACATCATTCTCTGTCAGTGAATGATGATGATGATTAGTAGAAATTATATATTTTATATATTTTTCAACATCAAATTTCTCATAGTATTTCCATGTTTTATTATCAATCATTAAAGAAAATAAAGCTACTATTAGGGCCTATATTTGACCATCAACTTGTATTTTATCTTCATTTAGTTTTAGCTTACTATCACCAAACTTTCATTCATTATTCAAATCTTGATGTGGGCCATAGTTTGTATCTAATTCAATTCTTCCTTCCAAGACTGATAAATGAGTATAAGTGTCTTCAGAATTGGATGTCTATGAGTAAAACTCATCTTCATCATCCTTATCATCATTCTCAGTATTAGCATCATTAAATAAGATGATATCATCAAATATTGTTCCTTCTGAAAGTTTCTTTGGTGTACTTGTATCTATATTGACTGATGGCTTTAAACTTGTATTATTTTCAGCTTCTATCTTGATTTTACTTTCTTCTTTCTTGCGAATTCTTTCAATATTTCTAGAACTATTTATGAATTCTTTGAGAGGTTCTGTGATAGGTTTAAATGTATCTTTTATTGCTCACATGTATCTATTTCACCAGTTTTTATACTACGAAGCTTTTTCTTCAAGACATTTCTTGTCAACACCAACTGTTTTAAAATTTTCTCATCCATGTTTAATAATAGTAAATAACAGGTATCAGCTATTAGATCAGGTATCAGCTATCAGATCAGGTTATCAGGTAACTGGTCTGGTTTTCAGATCAGCTTATCAGGACCTGGTCTGTTTTTCAGATCAGCTTATCATGACCTGGTCTGGTTTTCAGATCAGCTTATCAGGACCTGTTCTGGTTTTCAGATCAGCTTAATAGGACCTGGTCTGGTTTTCAGATCAGCTTATCAGGACCTGGTCTGGTTTTCAGATCAGCTTTTCAGGACCTGGTCTGGTTTTCAGATCAGCTTAATAGGACCTGTTCTGGTTTTCAGATCAGCTTATCAGGACCTGGTCTGGTTTTCAGATCAGCTTATCAGGACCTGGTATGGTTTTCAGATCAGCTTATCTGATTCAGATTGGGTTATCAGTTTACAAGTAGCTCCCCATTTATAACATTTAGATGAATGCAGTTTAAGGTCAGATGAAAAACGAAAAAGTAAACTTTTATGTAGTCAAATTCTCTTTTTTCTATAACGATCATCGTTCAATTCAATATCGTTGCTTATAATCAAAATCCATATTTATCCTTCCAACATGCTTTATATTTGTCTCATCTTACTTAAAAATTATAATTACATTATGATTATCTAGTATCAAATGTTTGGTGATTCTGGTATAAGTTTGACATCAGCAGAATGCATCAACATTCTTATCTCACTCCATACAAAAATATGTTTCTCACATCTAACATCGTTAAATATCATATCAGAATTACTTTTAGCTTTGTTAGGAGAAATAACAGATTCAGTATCTGTAAATGTGTATTATCCCATTCCTTTAATTAATGAAATTATGTAATATCTTTAAGTATCCATATTTGGGTTGATAGAGAGATTTTGAGTATTAATATGTAGATGTTTTAAAATTTTAGTTCATTAAGACTTTTTAGCAAGCCAATCATAACATATTATTTTTTATTTTATTTTTTTTACAATTTGACAGACCAACTATTTTTGCGCAAATAAAATTTGATAGAGGGGGAACTATGACTTGTTTTTGAACTAACGTTTGATGAATCATCAAAAATTTCGTACCATGCTATTTTTAGGTTGTTTCACTAACCACATTTGTGTAACTAAATGCATTTGATAAATATTATCTCTTATTAAAAAAATAAAATAATACAGCTATACGATATCAGAAAATATTTTCTGAAATCGTGTAGATGTATTATTTTATTTTTTTAATAAGAGATAATGATGTATACTCACATTCAAAACAACATAAAACTATCATTTGTTTTGATTATGAGTATACGTCAATATTTATGAAATGCAATTAGTTACACAAATGTGGTTAGTGAAACAAAGTATATTTTAATGCCTTATTTATAAAAATTATTAAGACTTTATAAAAACTTTTTTTGAAAAATTTTTTATGAAAATTTGTCTAAAAAAGCCTTTATAAAGTCTTAATAATTTTTATAAATAAGACTGTAAGAGTTTAAAATCAGTATTTTTATGATAATACTGGTTTTAAACTCTTAAATATACTTTGTTTTGACTATGAGTAGGGACCATTATCTCTTATATAGGAAAAATAAAATAATACAGCTATACGATACCAGAAAATATTTTCTGGTGTCGTATAGCTGTATTATTTTATTTTTTCTATATAAGAGACAATATTTATGAAACACATTTCATAAATATTGGTGCATACTCATAGTCAAAACAACCTAAAAATAGTATGGTACGAAATTTTTGATGATTCATCAAACGTTAGTTCAAAAACAAGTCATAGTTCCCTTCTACCAAATTTTATTTGCGCAAAAATAGTTGGTCTGTCAAATTGTAAAAAATAAAATAAAAAATATGTTATGATTGGCTTGCTAAAAAGTCTTAATGAACTAAAATTTTAAAACATCTACATATTAATACTCAAAATCTCTCTATCAACCCAAATATGGATACTTAAAGATATTACATAATTTCATTAATTAAAGGAATGGGATAATACACATTTACAGATACTGAATCTGTTATTTCTCCTAACAAAGCTAAAAGTAATTCCGATATGATATTTAACGATGTTAGATGTGAGAAACATATTTTTGTATGGAGTGAGATAAGAATGTTGATGCATTTTGCTGATGTCAAACTTATACCAGAATCACCAAACATTTTATATCAGATAATCATAATGTAATTATAATGTTTAAGTAAGATGAGACAAATAAAATACATGTTGGAAGGATAAATATGAATTTTGATTATAAGCAACGATATTGAATTAAACGATGATCTTTATAGAAAAAAGAGAATATGACTAAATAAAAGTTTACTTTTTCGTTTTTCATCTGACCTTAAACTGCATTCATCTAAATGTTATAAATGGGCAGCTACTTGTAAACTGATAACCCAATCTGAATCAGATAAGCTGATCTGAAAACCATACCAGGTCCTGATAAGCTGATCTGAAAACCAGACCAGGTCCTGAAAAGCTGATCTGAAAACCAGACCAGGTCCTGATAAGCTGATCCGAAAACCAGACCAGGTCCTATTAAGCTGATCTGAAAACCAGACCAGGTCCTGATAAGCTGATCTGAAAACCAGACCAGGTCCTGATAAGCTGATCTGAAAACCAGACCAGGTCCTATTAAGCTGATCTGAAAACCAGATCAGGTCCTGATAAGCTGATCTGAAAACCAGACCAGGTCATGATAAGCTGATCTGAAAAACAGACCAGGTCCTGATAAGCTGATCTGAAAACCAGACCAGTTACCTGATAACCTGATCTGATAGCTGATACCTGATCTAATAGCTGATACCTGTTATTTACTATTATTAAACATGGATGAGAAAATTTTAAAACAGTTGGTGTTGACAAGAAATGTCTTGAAGAAAAAGCTTCGTAGTATAAAAACTGGTGAAATAGATACATGTGAGCAATAAAAGATACATTTAAACCTATAACAGAACCTCTCAAAGAATTCATAAATAGTTCTAGAAATATTGAAAGAATTCACAAGAAAGAAGAAAGTAAAATCAAGATAGAAGCTGAAAATAATACAAGTTTAAAGCCATCAGTCAATATAGAGACAAGTACACCACAGAAACTTTCAGAAGGAACAATATTTGATGATATCAGCATCTTATTTAATGATGTTAATACTGAGAATGATGATAAGGATGATGAAGATGATTTTTACTCATAGACTTCCAATTCTGAAGACACTTATACTCATTTATCAGTCTTGGAAGGAAGAATTGAATTAGATACAAACTATGGCCCACATCAAGATTTGAATAATGAATGAAAGTTTGGTGATAGTAACCTAAAACTAAATGAAGATAAAATACAAGTTGATGGTCAAATATAGGCCCTAATAGTAGCTTTATTTTCTTTAATGATTGATAATAAAACATGGAAATACTATGAGAAATTTGATGTTGAAAAATATATAAAATATATAATTTCTACTAATCATCATCATCATTCACTGACAGAGAATGATGTTATCAGTAAATTGTTTCTGGAAACTCCAAACGATAAACTATAGGACAAATTAATAATATAGCTTAAGGAATTAATATAATTCAAGAATATATTAAAATGCAAATTGATAGAGTACAACGTGAAATACAATTAGAGATAGAAGATAGTTATAAAATTGATAAAATACATACTAAAAATCAAATCATCTTTTGAAAAAACAAATTGAAGAGGTGAACGATAAAATTTATAGATTGGAAAATGAACTACATGATAGTATAAATAGCTGAAAGTGCATCAAGTAGATCACAACACTCTCCAAAAAATCTTTAAAATAACTCAATGTCTTTAAAAAGAAATTTAGTAGACGAACTCTATAATAAATCTCGAAAATTGTTTGTGCATTGTAGATATGTAATGAAAGGAATAGTTGATCTTTTATGGAGCTGATTTAGGTGAAATGGGAAACTATTCTACAGAAAATAGAAATTATTGATTATTGTAGACTGTAAATGATTCATTCACAAAGTTTCTATGGTCAATACCGTTGAAAATAAAAGTTGCATTCGAAAAAACCTAGGCTGTGGAAAATATTTTTGAAATGTTATGAGTACGAAAAAGCTTACAATTGGATGATTGTAAAGAATTTTTTAATAGACACTGGAAAATTCATGCATATGTAGAATATTAAACATTACTTAATATGAAAGCATCAATAGTAGAATGATTTAATAGATCATCCAAAGGAATTATGTGATGATGGTTCATATAAATGAAATATACCAAGAATTATTTAATGTACTCGTATACAATATAAAAGTTCATCTCACTATTTAAATTTTTAAGATTAAAGTTAACTCAACAAATGAGAAAAAGCTGCTAAATATAATAATTTGAAGATGAACAAAATGTTGAAATTTAATGAAAGTAAAAAATAAAATTAAACAGGAAAAATCTAGTTTGGTTTGTATTTTTGAAGGAATGATAGGTCTTAAGAAAGATAATTAACTTAATATACTGGAAATTCTCTAAACTTGTTGGCCTGTATGAAATATTGTGAAAACTTAAGTGATTAAAATAAATTACAACACAGTGTAATATTCAGTAACACCTAATATTATCACTTTTTATAGTGAAAATTGTACATTTTCCATTTCGAAAGCTCTAGCAAGCGAAATTTTGAAATATGCCCATGGGCTATTATAATAGATCTTTACTCTATTAATTTCTATAGCTATCAAATCTTTAGAAAATATAGATAAACTACATAAATTGGACTTAGATTTCCAATCTTTAAGAATGTATATGTGTATGAATTAGTATCAAACAAACTTACTGAATAAATATGGACTTCAACTGGAATCATGCTGAAGCATACATAAATTGTAAAATGCAATGTAAGCAGATCTTACTTTATATCTGTATCTGTATGAGTATCAAATAAATTTACAGAAAAAATATTGAAAGCATGCCTAAGCATGCAAATTAAAAAGAATGTCACACAATTTTGTAAGCAAAGAAATTTTATGACTCTGTGCTAAATGAAATACATAAATATGTATCTACTTTGTAAAAGAATAAAAAGAGCGAAATCGTAAAATCTAATAGTATAGATTTTTAATTGAAACACCACTACATGTCGGACTCTCGCGTCACTATCGATAGAAGCATGCTAAGGCATGCATGCTAGCAAAATATATAAATCTGTTAGAAGGTGATGAGAAACTTGTTTCTAATCATTAATCTGTAGACAGCAATTGTATCTGGATCAACCCAACTCATGAATGAAATGTATACAGATATAGTTGATAGTAATGAGGACCTTTTTTAAGTAGGAAATGATTACATCTGAATGTGATACAACCCAGCCTACGTCAACAATAACTTCAAGGATGTCAACCAGCAAACCTCATGTAGAAAAACTCGATGTAAAAATTCTCTCAAACATAGATATTCTAGTGTTTCTGACACTATAAAAACACCGACGGTGAATTGATGGTGGAGGTAACTGCGTTATTTGAGATCGATTTTCTAGAATAATTGATTATTAAACATGTATTTCTTTGTAGATAAAGTAATTTCTCTATACATACATACATATATTTACCTATATGTATATATGAACACATTTAAAAATTATACAAATATTCTCTTTTTCAAGTAGTAAAATCTGAAAAAATAGTAGTGATACATTAAAAGAAAAAAAAAATATTAAAAAGAGAGACTGAGTGATCAACTGATACGTACACTTTGTCTGACAGGTAAATAAAGCGCGCTTAAAAATATCAGAAATATATGTACAATACACTGAACTTTAATAAAATGAGAAAAAAAATCATCTAGAACATCAAATAAAAGCCATAGGCGAGTAACCTTCATAAGATAAACATATACCTTATTAATGAAAACATATTATCAGTATGAAGTAACACAATTTGAGGAATTAAAATTTTAACATTTAATTGTCCCTTAACGCTGACAAAGAGTAGACAGATATGTTGACATAGAAAGTCATCTTGTATACTAGAGGAACCGTTGAGAGGCCAGACCTAAATTGTAAGAAAACGATTTCGTTTTCTGTTGATCGCTATTCAAGAAGAAAACAAGTTTCCTCATTATGATTTAACTAATTTAAAAGTACATTTAAATTTAGTCTCATATCTAAATGATGATGATCTTAACATAAAAATTAAAAATAAACGTTATGCAATTCTATATTATATGTACTCGTATCTAAGATTCCAACAAAGCTATTATATGAAAGAATCTCAAGCACTTCCAAATGCACTAAAGTTTAAGATAAAAGTTCCTTTTATTCAATAGCGGCCCAATTGATATAGAAATTTAATATGAAACAGTAAGCAAGGACCTCAGCTACTGCATTTTTATTAATGATCGAATAATAGAAAGTCCTGAAAGTCTTATAAATTAAGTAATATGAATGAAAAAATGGTTTTAATAGACGAGTAAGGTTTCGAATGATTTTCATTACAAAAAGAAGTAGCGGATGTTTTTAACAATAATGAGTATAACAATTTCGTTATAAAACCACCATTTGATTTTAAATGTTTATCAATAAAAAAGGAAAGAGAAGCAAAGTGGTTAAAAAAAGCTGGACTGCTAGATCAGTTTCATTTCAAAGCGTTTATTATTTTTAAAGCCAATGCAAGATGTTCTAAAATATATGAAACAGGTGAAGAAAAAAGATGATAGTTGGAAAAAATTTTACACCGAAAAATTTCTAACGTTGACTATATAGGCTACATCAACTTTAAACAAATGGAAATAAAATATATTAAATATTTATACTATAGTTACTACAACTAGAGAGGAATTAAATTTTACTTAAAACAGAAACTCCTCACTAACTTTTAAGTAAATACATCTAAAAATTAAAAGAACGTTTTTTTAATTTCAAATAAAAAAACTATCGAGATATTTCACATGTATACACAAAAGACCAGGCGAATATTTACAACAGCAACAACAGCACATGACAAAAAAAAAATGTATTTAAACAGGGAGCCCCAGACTTATTTGTATGTACATACATACATACATAAAATCAATTTGTAGATCCATATGTACATATGTACACATATTATCAAATTTCTTACCCATGCTCAAGTATTTATTGGATTTTAACAATCACACTTACATATCTACATCATGAAAACATACAAACCGTTCTCCAAGCTATTGACGCTTGAAGACGAAAGTCGAAGAAGACAAATGTACTTAAATAAACAAACTTATCACAGACCAGTCAAACTCTATCGCGCATACGCACACACACAAAATCACCACGATCATACGCAAGAATTTTGCAAAATCTGAAATTAATATTTATACAAATATAAACAAATTTCTGACCGACAGACTTTAACACTGGACAAATTTAAGCTTGATAAAATATAAAGCAATCTCATCCTCCAATATGAAAAACATACTAGGATTAGGGAAGTTCAGATATATGATAATATTTTCTAGCAAAAAATGTTCATATGAGAAACAATTTATTTCTACGTACATATAAATACTATGGTGAGAAAATCACATACACACACACACATACTAAAATTCATTTACGAAAAATTACACCTATTTCAACAACGCCCCTCCCCTCACAAAACACAGTCAGCCTAAAGTTCTTACAGATATACATACACAAAATCTCAAGGTAACATACAATCTATCAATCTCACAACCTAAATCACGATCAGCCTTATACTCATATAGACATACATACACACAAATACGTATACATATACATGAACACCTTCACCTCACCTCTCATTAATCATGATATATTTAAGAACACTTCGCCCCTCATAAATCACGATAAGCCTTAAGTTACCTACAGATATACATACACAAATTCTCAAGGTCACATACAATCGATCAATCTCAACAATCCAAATCACGATCAGCCTTAAACTCGTACAGACATACATGTACAAAAATTCCTATAGACATATAAACACCCAAATTCTTATAGATACATATTACAATAACACCCCCCGCCTACCTCAAATCAAGGATAGACTTAAACTGCTACATATACATACACACATATATACTGACATGCACACATAGGCACATTCTATCTATCTATCACAACAAGACCCTCCTCCACCTCAAATCACAATCAGCCTTAAACTACTACGAATATACATATACACAGATTCCCACGGATACGTATTACATGAACACTCTCACCTTACCTTTGATAAATCACAGACAGCCTTAAACTCTTACAGACATACATACATACATGTACACAGATTCCCACGGATACATATTACAACAACTCCCCACCCTACACCAGTCGATCTGCCGCAAATACATCCCGCCCCTCCACGAGCACAGCTTGGTTTAAATTCCAACAAACATAAACTTCACCGAATTCCCGCGGTTACATATTACAAAACACCCTCACCTACCCAAATCACGGTCAGCCTTAAGGTCTTACAACTAGACACACCCCGCCCTCCACCAAGCACAGCCAGACTTCAATTCCTACAGCTAGACACACCCCGCCCTCCACCAAGCACAGTCAGACTTCAATTCCTACAGCTATACACACCTCGTCCTCCAAGAATCATAGCCAGACTTCAAATCCTACAGCTAGACACACCCACAAATTTTCCGTCGGCATTAGGAAAAATCATTTCCAAGATTTTCCGTCGGCATTTGAAAAAAATAAACATGTTTTCCCGTCGGCATTTGAAAAAAATAAACATGTTTTCCCGTTGGCATCAGGAAATCATACACATATAAAAGCCTCAAACCTATAAACCCCTTAATGTATTCCTACAAAATATTCCGCACACAAATTCCCACGGATACATATTACAACAACACCCGCCCCCACCAAACACAGGCTGCCTTAAAGATACACCCGCAAATTCCCACGGTTACATGTTACAAAAACCTCACCTGCCCAAATCACGGACATCAACAAATTTCCACAGTCTAACAACAATCATAACTTCCCCGTCGGTAATAGAAAAATTAAAGATGTTTTCCCGTCGGCATTAGGAAAAATCATACAAATATAAAAATCTTAAAGCTATAAACCCCCTTAATGTATTCCCACAAAATATTCCACGCACAAGTTCCCACGGTCATACATACATACATACATACATACATACATACATATACTTAATATAAACAAAAAAAGTTAATATAAACAAAAAACTCCTAATGTAAACAAATTTCCAAGAATTTTAAAATTTCAGCCAAAATTTAACAATTTCAGCCACAATTTAACAATTTCAGCCCACAATTTAACAATTTCAGCCACAATTTAACAATTTCAGCCCACAATTTAACAATTTTAATTGATCTAGAATTGGCAGTTCCCTACTACTGACTACCAAATATATAGTAGCCTTTCAACTCGAAAACATCTGTCAATAATCTCATTGGATTTTGAGAGAGCATTCGATAGAATAGGTATTCATGCTACCGCTTGGAAAATGGGACACCCAATAATCAATTATATCAAATGTTTTATGACAAATAGAAAAATTATGGTTCGAATAGGTAACTCTTACTCTCGCGCTCGTCCATTATCTAATGGCATTCCTCAAGAGTCAACCTGTCAGCAGTCGTTTTCTTAATTGCCTGCAATAGATTATGATATACTATTTCCTTGCATAAGGAAATAGATTTTGTTGCTTACGGCGATAACTTCAATCTTATTTTAAAGTCAAATAATGATATAGATGAATGGGCCTCTGTTTTAGGTGCAGTTCTTTCAGGTAAGAAAGGAAAATCTTTACATGTATGTCGCAAGAAAAACTGTTCTTCCACAATAAATAGTTCCACATCTCTTACTGTAGTCAACAGCTTGAAAATACTTGGTGTTATCATAAATTCAAGATACCGATGGAATCAACATATAGAATACGTAGCCTCATCACTATCCAGTCGTTTAAATATAATAAAGTGCTTATGAAGTCCAAAAATTAATTGCAATACTCATACTATCACATCTGTCATCAACTAACTTCTTCTGTCTAAAACTAGCTATGCATTACCGATTTATGGAGTTGTCCCCACATCAAAATTAAATAAAATTAGGAGCAAAATTAATTCTGCAATAAGATTTTCAATTGGAGCATTTTTTACAACTCCAATTAATAACATGCTTTTTGAAACCAGCATTTTACCAATTGAAAAACACTCTACACTTCTAACTACAAGACTTTTAAAATCTCTAGCCTTTAGCACAAATACTCCTATATTAGGATTAGTCAAAAAATGCAAAAATTCCAGAAAGTTACCAAGAATACCATCAACAATCCACCGCACTATTATAAATTGTAAGAGATTAGATCTTATTCTCGAAACTATAAAACATAATTACAAACAATACCCACCATGGAATTTGAATAAAAGATTAATTAATACATCGTTACATAATTTGACAAATTCCATCTGTAGCTCAGATCAGTACCTACGACTATTCTATGAGTTAAAAGATATCAGACTACACATAATAAAGTATGAAATACTAAACCTTGGTCATTCCGAACTCACTCACGGACATCTTTTAAACCTCTCAACATCCCCTACCTGCAATTGTCCATTCCTTACTCTAAATCCTTCCCACATACTCCAACATTGTCCAAAATTTCACAACATAAGAAACAAATATTATAATAATATAAATCCGATCGAGTCTCTATCAAATTCCTCTCCTGTTAATGTTTCAAAAATTATAAACTTTATAAAAGAATCTAATTTGTACAATCTTATATAAAATTATAGTATTTATAATTAGTACGTGAGTTATAATATATTTAGAGCTGAAGGCCTTTGTAGCTATTGCTCTTGCCTTATATTATCTTATAATTTTGATTATAAGCGAATAAATAAATAAATTTTACTTTGTTATTGGTTATTTTTCAAACAACTGATTGTTTTTAGGCTTGCCCAAACTGGCCCAAAGAAAAATTACGGGCTGTTTCGTGCAAGAAGAAAAAGAACATTACTTTTTCAAAAGCTACTTTGCTTGCCCAAACTTTGAGTACAGGAACAGATTTCGGTAAAATTGGGATCCCGCGGGCTCCCAATGTGGAGTACGGGATCAAACCTACTATCTATAGGCCTTTAGCACTTTTAAGAGGGTATGTGTAGAAACTTGTTTTATTTTTTTCAAATCCATTAACCATTTTGCGAAAGCCTTTTTCTTCATAAATTTGATTTTTCATTTCATGAATGTTTTAAACGGGTTTGACGTTAAGTTGAGGCGGCATTGCTATCCCTTGATATCTTTGGATATTTTTTATGAATTTGGGATTCGCCCTCGCTTTACTACTGTAATATATCTGTCTATTATGACTTGCACCTTGTTACTGTTACCTGTAATAATAACTTGGTTAAGTGATGAGCACGAGACCGGAACGAATGATGTCGCTGACTTAAATTAAGAAGTACTAGGCAACGGTAAAGTTAAAGAATCACTAGCTTGCATTGGACAAAGCGAAGTTGATCGCTGACGAAAAAGTGGCTTTGCCGTTAGAAAAAGACTATCATTAGATTTTTTATTTTTATTGTTTTCATTAAGAGCTTCAGAACTCACAGTAAAATTTGCATTTCTGACGTTAGAACTCACTTCAGAATTTTTTGTATATGAGGTACCTATGTAGAGGATTCCCCAATGTCGCTTTGATTGTGGTTTTTTGTTTGTTTTTGTTTCTTTTTCAACCTTCATAATGAAGAGCTTTTCCTATATACATACGTACTAAACAAACAAAAAATCATTAAAAAAATATTCTTAGTACATAATATTCGTAGTACATATTAACTTTGATAAATAAAGTTTATTTGCTTTGCTAATATTTTTTACATATTTGGATGTGGCAAAAAAAAATTTAACGTTCAGTTTTCTAAATTTTTTGGTATTTTATTATAAATGAGTCTGTTTTTAGTAACTTGACATTCTAGACATAAATGTAGGCAGAAAAGGAGATTTTCTAAGAATGTTCAAACTTATCTAGCACAAGTGTTTAACAATAAAAAAAGTTTTATAAAATTATATATTAGGAAACATTTTAATTTAATTCAATAGGTTTCATTTAGTTTTGGTAACTAAGAAAAAAAGTATTCTGCTTGATAGGATAAAACATGAAATTTCTAACATGGAAACCATTGACGTTTATATAAAGGGTCCGCCAGATAATTTTTTTTTAAACAGGGCGCAAAACATCGAGTGTAGCTTCGGCTGTGTGGCACGTAGCGCCGTCCTGTTGAAACCAAATGTTGCCAATATCCTCCTCTTCAATTTTTGTGAACAAAAATTCGTTCAACATGGCCCGATAACGATCGCCATTGACTGTAACGGCCACTCCTTGCTCATTGGCCCAATTATACCTCTGGATCAAAATCCGCACCAAGCAGTGACTCGTTTTGGGTGCGTCGGCTTTTCAATGTATGCGTGCGGGTTTTCTGTGCCCCAAATGCGACATATTTGCTTGTTTACATACCCGCCAAGATCAAAATGAAAAGATGATTTTTTTTGGCAAAATCGGCATCTTCTGTAAGTCGATCGCAGGCAATATTTCCCAGCGTTGTTCAAGCGTATACACAACAATATTCGTTCAGCGGAAGGATAAAACTAATTATCTGTCAAATCAGACATGAGCTAAGTGTTACCATTCACGAAATAAGCACTAGTTGAAAAAAAACGTTAGATGGCGGACCCTATATTGGGACGAGTAATAACAGTATTTTCAAACTCCATTTAACAATGATAGATGGAAAGTTGCAAATATAATCACCGATACAAAATCTTGTTTGATTTATAATATATGCAGTAAGAAAACTTCAGATTTTAAGGACGTTTAGAATTGTACTCTAACTAAAAAATATGCTTTTAAGATTGGGTCTTCACTAAAATCAATTTGATTGAATCTTTGATTTCATTTTCCGAATACGTTTTTATCAAGACTTATTGTTTAATACTTTTGCTCCTGCACCGAACGCTTTCGTAATCCTTACTTGGCCGGCCAAAATTCTGTCGGTATATTTTCGTAGATAGTCCCACATCTAACCAATCCTTATTTTTATTCTGAAATTTTGAAATTGATTTATTTCATTCACTTTTTTTCATAAACCATATGAAGCAGTTATTAGGTTCAACATTTGGTTAACCTTGTCCGAACGAGTACTCCCATCAATAAGGTTTTCCGACATCAATTTACACGGCGATTTATTTTTAATTGCTATCTCCATGATAGTTTTAACTGAAATAATGGCATTGAACGCATCGCAACTTAAATATATGTATAGATATTTTACAATCAACATATGCATGAAACTAAATAATGATGTTCATGAAACTTTCGCTATAATTTTTTTATTCGTTTCATTTCTATTTCATACAGATGAATAACTATCAAACAAGAACAATGAACACTCAATAGTTAAGAACGCAGTAAAATGATGTTGGTTTGTTTACTTATACAAGAGCATACTAACATTTACAAATGTGAAAGAGAACATGTGTGTTGAGTAAATCTCGATTAAGTTCATGCAAAAAAAATATGCTTTTAAAGATCAGTGTTGCCAGTTGTAGGAAAAGGGATTAGAAAAGGAAATTAAAAATTTTTAACGAGCTCCAAATTAAATTAATTTTTTATTAGTGGGAGTGATCTGCAACTCTGGTAAAATATTTCATTTAGATAAAATTATTTAATTTTATACTATCTTTGGCTTTCACGAAATGGATTACATATAAACATAAATTAAAGGTACACATAATTTTCTTTATTTTAAATGCAATATTATTTTTTTTAAAATTTCGTATTTTTACATTAGAGTGATGATCAAATTTTTTGAGTTTTATTACAAATATTAATTTCTAAAATAATTTTTAGTTATATTTTTGCTTGAAAGTATATAAATAGTTATTTTCGCTTGGAAACGAGTACTTTTGTTGTGTTTTATTTAATTTTTGTCACACAACTAATAAACTATTATGAACTGGTTTAAGTTCTTATCTATATAAAGAGTTCGTACATAAAATTTTAAATATAATCATAAAATTAATAAAAAAATTTATAACTTCCAAACTTTTGGATCGATTTTCTTCAAACATTGCTCACAACACTCGATAAAGTTACCTCTCAAACAATAACAAACTAAATGGAAATTGGTACAGACGTTTGGGTTCTGCGAATGCGCAGGCTGACACAGATGCACACTTAAAATTTATAAAACTCCTCTTATTTGGACGGTGGTACCTGATTAATAAAGAAAATTATTATTTCGGGTCACTTTTACGTGAATATGTTGCCAAATAAAAAATGTAAGAAGTTCTCAAGAATCGATTATTTTAGTTTCACGCCTTGTTAAAATCATTAAGTTGGTATCCAGTAGGGAATTCCAAACCCGATTACATTTTTTTTTAATTTTTTGCTGGGCTATTACACATGTGCGTGGCATACAAAAAATTCCATGATTTCAGTATATTGGCAACATTGCTATTGCGTATTAATAACAAAAGATGAGATGAGAGAAAGCAGCATGAAACAAAAGTCGTTTCAATGAACAATCTCTTTCTGCTAACAGTATGAAGCGAAATGTTTTCACTCACAGTATGATAAAAGCAACCGTTTCAGTGTGGCGCCTTTTCCCAAAAACCGTGGCAAAAATACAAAATTTTGTAAAATGAATGAACACATCAGTAGTATGTTTACGTTCCCTCTGGACCACTTTTTCCATACAAAATGTTGGCTCATGCCGACCAGTGTTGCCACCCATGAAATTTAGTGGATGTGGGTCGGGTGTTGGTCAGTGTTGCCACCGTGCAAAGGAAAAAAAAAAAATGTGCATACCTTAACCCTTTAACGGTCGTTGGGGTTAAATTCGACTCTATGATATTTTGTGTTATGAGGCGGCAGCGTGTTCGGTTTTGCTTAAAGTGTATGAGGCGACAGCGTGTTCGGTTTTGCTTAAAGTGAAGTCGTGGTGGATGTTATTTTTGTTGAAGTGAAGTCGTAACATTTAATGTGTTCGTTAGAGGGTTAATACAATATGAATTAGACTACATTAGGGCGGTTTACGAAAGTCTGTGATTTTTTGCTAGTATTTAATAAATAAAATTCATTTACTGCGGTATATATTAATATCTCTAATACAACTCATAGTAATTTGTTTCAATTTAAAACAATTTTCAAAATGAACATAATTAAACTAATACATTACAATCAAGTGTAGGAGTAATTATAATGTTTTTACTATCTAACAAAAAAAATAAAATAATAACAAATATTTTTTTCTTTTTTTCACTTTTTGTGTGTAAAACGTTTTCTTTGAATGATGAAAATCAATTGTTTCATTAAAACTCATTAACAAATGTTCTTATATACTTTTTATTTTTGCTAAAAAATAAAACTTTGATAAAAAGTTGTGGTTAAGTGTATAAATAATAAAAAATGAACAAACAAACAAATAGTTAAATTAAAATTGCATTAACATTTTTATTTAAGTAAATATGTTATACTAAAAAAAGAAAATAAAAAAATTATAAAATCTGGATACTTCAAAGGGATCTGGCACACATTGTTTCGGTGGTTGCTGTTGTTGTTTTTGTCTTCAATACTCAATTTATTTCTCTGGTGTATCTTGAGCTTAAACGAAAATAATCAATTATTATTATATTTAATAATCAAAAAATAAAAATAAAAATTATTTTACCAGAAATTACCTGATGTTTCCGCAATAATGGTTAATTCATAGTATAACCCACTGCTTCCTTTCTTTATTTTGGAAATGTAGTATGTATTAACATTAACTTCTGAAATAGCATCATCGTCTATCGTCTCAATAAATATACTCGGGAGGTATATATAATGAGTTCCCTCTACCAGACACCGAATTTTCATTCCAAAGCGTGTCTGAACACGCTCCATCTTTATTATTTTATAATTATGATCAAAAACCATCTCCTTTATAGGGAGAATGGTTTTATTTTGTGATTGTTTAAAAATTTTTTTTAAATGTGATTCCATTTTTGATGATTTACTTAACTTGAATGACACTTAAAGTAAAATTGGTGGAGGTTTTTATACAAAATTCAGAAATGTAATTTTGTTTCTAAACAGGAAAAAATGTGGTTTCAATTTTAATGTTGTGTGTTTTAATTTTAAAAAGCTTCCGTTGCGGTTTTTCATTTTATAAGGTCCCAAATTTATCAAATACGTGAGAAATTTTAGATGTTGTAGGGTTTTTTTATTGATACATATGTTTTCATAATTTAAAAAAAGTTTCTATTTCGAGGTTTATTTAAAAATGTGTTTTTTCTTACTTATCTTGAATAACACTTAGAGTAAAACTAGAGGGGTTTTTTTTTTTTTATACAAAATTCTGAAATGTAATTTTGTTTCTAAACAGGAAAAAAATGTGGTTGCAATTTTAATGTTGTGCGTTTTAATTGTAAAAAAGTTTCTGTTGCGGTTTTTCCGTTTTTTATAAAGTTTCTATTTAATCAAATGTGAAAGAAATTTTAATGTATGCAGAGTTTTGTTGATATATATGATTTTAATTTTAAAAGGTTTCTGTTTCGTGGATTGTTTAAAATGTGTTTTCTATTTCATCATCATCGTCATCTTCTTCTTCTTCAGTACTGTCATACAAGTTGTTGTAGAATACAAATTGCTTCTTCTTTTTAAGGACTAGAGTATATGATCCCTTCACTTCTTTAACTTTCTTTAAAATGTGTGGAGTTGTGTTTAGATAATCCATCTGATTTTTAGTAATAATCAGAAATCGTTTAGGTAAATAAATGTAATATTCGTTATTTAGATCACATCTTATACTTTCACCATATTTTGTATCTACTCGATCTATCTTGTTGATTTCATATATAGTATTTTCTTCCATATTCTTTAAAGGTAAGTATGTAATATTAGAACTTTGAAACAATTTTCTTAAGCTTGCCCTCATTTTTTTTTGCTTTCAACTTTTTACCGTAAGACGAACTTTCAAACTGATTCTTTATATTCAATAATTGATAGTATAAGACGTTTTTAGATATTTCAATAACTTCTTATCAGTTGCGGTTAAGTATACGTGTATGCATACATATACATTATATATATATATATATATATATATATATATATATATATATATATATATATATATATATATATATGCATATATAAAAAGAGATTCAGTTAAATTAAAAACTTTGATAAATATGTATTGGGGTCAATTTTTAAAAACTGGTGATAAATATTGTACTTGTCATGCACAGTGGAAAACTTTTCAAATAATAAATGCAATAGTTTTGGATATTATAATGCAGGTGTTTCTAACCGCAGAAGGAGGAACTAGAACGCAAATTTTTTCTCTTAATAGAGGACAAGAAATGCCAACAAATATTCCAATATTTCAATTTAGTCACAATCAACATATAAAAATTGAGGTTATTGGTGGTATGATATCACTAGTCGGAACAGTCTATGAGGGTGGTTTTAAAGATATAAATGTATACTCATACAAACCATCATGTGTTTATAGTGAAATAGATGAATATGCAACTAAATCTTATAATGGTAAGACTGGTATCCATTCATTGAATAAAAATCAACAAAAACCTCCCCTCCCCCAGAAAATGGTTAATAATAGTATAGTTAAGAAAGCAGCTGGTGGTGCCAGCGGTGGTGATGACTCATTTCAATATGAAGATTATTAAATTACTATATAAATATAAGAAACAATTCTTATCATCTCATTCAAAAATATATTGCTAACCTAAGAACATATATATTAAAAAGAAAAACTAAAATGAAAAATATTTTTATCATATTGTTTTCATATATCTATATCATACAAGTGTTTTCAGCTTCATTACCTATTGATTTGAGTGAAAATGAACTTAAAAATACAGAATTTGCAATTAAATTACCAAATAATGATACTGTGAGCATACAACTAAATTTCAAACTTTTAAAGTTTACTAATGATTTAAATAAAAACATCGAGTCAACAACAACAACAAAAATAGAATATAAATCAAACGAAGAACAAGAAGACTCCTTACCACCACCATCTATAAATCAACCATTTACTGTCGAACAAGCTATTGAAGCATTTAGGCAAGATTTAGTAAAAAAAGAAAAAAATATTGCAGGAATAATTGAAAGTTCGGCTCCATTTTATAGACATTTTCAACTTCAATACAAAGATAATATAAAATTGAGAATCCGTTGTACATATGACAGCAATTACTTGAAACGTCGATTAAATATTTCATGTTTCGAATACCGTCAAGTTGAATACGAGAGAATTTTAAGTAATGGTGAAATTGAGACGGTTTCTGAGGATGATACTACATACCGATCCGATATGACATTAATCAACATTCAAGATTATACCCATGATTTGGATATGGAAATATTATAAATTAAGTAATATAATGAAATACATTTACTAACTACTACTTAACATAAAGTTTGTTATTGATGTGTTAAGAACATTTATTTAACATAAATAAAAAATTAAAATAAGAAAAATAATGAACAATCAGTTTTATTCGAAAATTGTACATGACTTCTTGAATGAAGAAAGGTTTTTGTGGTATGAACATGAGATTATTTTGAAGAAATTAAAAGCTCAATTCGATGAATATGCATTTTATAAGAAAAGTAAATCAAAATTTGGATATCATTATAACAATTGTGTGTGGTCCAACGATGAAACAACTTGTGGACCTGATACCTGTAAATGTTCCCTTATCGATAAAAGTTGGGATCAAGCATTATATATAATGAATTTTTATAATAATTTAAAAACATAGACTTTATAAACAGTTCTACAGTCGTCGTTGTGACTTGATTAGTACTAAACAATGTCGGAGGAGAGAATATTAGTTGTAGACGTACAAGGTTTTTATCTCAACAATAAATTCATTGTAAAAGAACTGAGTATTTCAATTGACGACTCACAAGTTCAAACATTTATTATTAAACCACCTTTTCCATATTCATCGTTGACAACAAAAGAAAAATATTCAATTAATTGGCTTTATAATCATCATCATGGATTAAAATGGAAAGATGGCGATTCATCCTTAACAAATATTGTGGAATATTATATTGCGTATGTTAAAGATAAAAATTATATTAATTATGCTAAAGGATTAGAAAAAATTAAGTGGATTCAAAATATTTTTAAGGATAAAATTAATTTTTATAACCTGGATGATTTAAATTGTCCAAATTTAAAAACATTATATCAAAATGATGAATCTGTAAATGTTTGTTCTTATCATAGAAAATATTGTATATGTGCTCAAAAAAATGTAATACTCTTAAGAAAGTTTATTAAATCAAATATTAATAAAGAAAACATAAAATTATAAAAGACATTTTTTCTTTTTTGGATTTATTATTTAACACTTAAATCAGATAGAATAATCATCAAACATCATCAGTTCATTCTGAATACTTGAAATGTCAATAACAATATCTTTAAACGGAAACAAATCAACTCTGGTTGGAGAATATTTTCCTCCAATTGAACTCCCTACAAAATATGTTTGTGGACTTATTGATTTTGTAACATTCAACTCCATACCTAATGTAGATGTTCACAACAATTTGTTTCATATAGGAAATCATATTATTACTATTCCGGTTGGTTCATATGAACTTGAGGATATTGATTTTTTCTTAAACTCAAGCTTAAAAGATATTGATGAATCAATTCATCTAGTAATTGAAGCTAACAATAACACACTTAAAACTGAAATAACCTCATCAATGGATATAGATTTTTCACAACCAAACAGTATAGGAAAGTTGCTCGGATTTAGCAAAAGTAAATTAGAAGTAAATTCAACTGAATATTATAACACTGATCAAAATCTTCAAAATGATAAATCTGTGGAAGTGATGATTGTAGATATTAATCAATTGAATACTACAAGGTTATTTGAATCTGACTTACCTGCACATATTACGAATGTTAATACAATACGCATTGAAAGCAACTTAACAACCGGATCATTTATTAATAATACTTCGAATCATGTTATTCATGAATTTCCTCTTGATGTTCCTCCAGGATATAAAATAAGCGAAAAACCTCGAAATGTTATTTATTTTCCCGTCAACTGTCAGCAAATAAACAACATAACGATTAGAATCTTAAATCAAGACGGTGAACTTATAAATTTTAGAGGAGAAAAAATCACTCTTAGACTCCACTTCAAACCAGAATAATGATAATTTACAATAAAAACGTAATGCAAAGAGGATTGCCATTCAATCCCTCATCAACTCGCATTCGAGAAAGTATAAAAAATAAAAAAAACCCGTTAACATCATATAATATAGAATACTTGAAATCATTAGGATTTAATCTTCAACAATGAATGAAATACTAAATGTCCTTCAAAAACCTATATATGATGAGAGTATTGTAAAAAGGGAATATCATAGTTACTCTCCATATCTAAAATCATTCAACAACAATGATGAAATTCGTATACCAATTCAAAATCAGGATCTCTTTGTCTTACCAAGTGAGAGTATGATTTACATTCATGGTTTTATAGTGAAGAAGGAAGCAAACAAAGAGGTTCCAGCTACAGATGTGAAATTTAAAAACAACTTTGTTTCATATTTGTTCGATGAAATTCGTTATGAAATTAATGGTTTTGAAGTTGATCGTACACGCAAACTTGGAATTTCATCTACCATGAAAAATTTTTTATCATTGAATAAGGCTGAAAGTGCTACACTAAAAAACGCTGGTTGGTGTCTTAAAGAAACTTTTGTTTTAGAAAAAAGTCATTTTAGCTGTTGTATACCTCTGAAAATGTGGATGGGTTTTGCTGAAGATTATAACAAAATACTATTAAATTCGAAACATGAGCTCATTCTTCAACGTTCGACATCCGATGAGAGATCATATTATTCTACAAATACAACTGATCAGTTGAAGTTAACAATTCTGGATATAACATGGAAAATGCCGCATATTCAACTATCAGACTTTGCAAAATTGGAAATGTTTAAGATAATCAACAACAAAAATTCTATACCAATTGCATTTCGTAGTTGGGATTGTCATGTAAATCCTGCACTACCAACGACTACAAAGGTTTTATGGAATGTAAAGCTTTCTCCACAAAACGAAAGACCACGATTTCTTATAATTGGTTTACAAAAAGTGAAAAGTAAAGAACAAGGAAATATATTTGACCATTGTAATATCTCTAATTTAAAAGTATATCTAAACTCAGAGTCATATCCATATGATGATTTACATAATCGTTTCGAAATGGGTCAGTATTCTGTTCTATATAATATGTATGCAAAATTTCAACAAGGCTTTTACATGCGAGAACCTGAACCATTGCTGGATGTTAATGATTACAAGTCTTACGCACCGCTTATTGTTGTTGATGTTTCACATCAAAATGAAACTGTTAAAATTGGACCTATTGATGTACGAATTGAATTTGATACTGAAGCAAACAAACCAATTCCAGAAAAAACATCAGCATACTGTTTAGTTATTCATGATCGCTTAATCGAATACTCACCTCTAACAAGTGAAATTAGAAAAATTATTTAATTCTAATATTTCTTTTAAAATTTTTAATAAATGAAAAAACAAAAAAAATGTTTATATATATATATATATATATATATAAATAAAACAAGATATTTTTAATTCTTAATCAATGTATTTTATTAAAAAACATTTATAGTTTCTTTTTAGTTTAGCTTCGAAAACAAAAATTTTAAACATAAATGACCACAATTTATTGTATTAAAATTTTGATATCTATCATAATTATAACTTATGTTTTTTCCTAAATATTTTATTAATTGTTTCGGCGGTTGCAAATTACCAAAGCTATCAAAATATTCAATTTGATTGTTGTTTTTCCAGTACGCTACCCAATGTGTGCCAGGTCCCTTTGAAGTATCCAGATTAATTATTCCACATTCTTTTTTAAATGGTTTGCTTGGAAGAGTGTTACACATAAACACACCTCTAAAATTTGGAATATGTTTTGCATATTTTCTCAAGTCTACATCAGAAAGGGCTCTTTTAGGTAGCTTCATTAAAAATTTTGTTGATAAGGCTTCAAATATAATCCAAAACCTTTTTTATATGGTTTTAAGAACATGCCTTTTCCCATCGCAATGGCTTCCATTGTATTATTGTGTCGTTTTGCTTCAGTCAGCTGTTCCTTTCCATTTTTAACTGCATTGATTGCTTTTGTAATACCAGATACACCACCAGCTAAACCACCAAGTGCACCCAGTGCAGCAAATATAGGGGCAAGTGGAAGAAAACCTCCAGATTTTGGTAGCGGTATTATTCGAGGTGTTTTTATTAACGATTTTTTCTTCCCCTTGAAAATATTGTTTACAACTTTTCGTGAAATCTTTATAGCATCTTTCAAGTTTTCACTTTTCTTTATATTCTTTCTTGCACTTTTCAATGCATGTGTAAATAGTTTGTGGGTATTTACTGGAGACGACTTTTTAGTTTTACTAATAACGTTACCCATACCGAATTTTGTTTTTGCTTTCATTGCAGTAGCAACAAACCAAGCGTTTGATTTTTCACTCAAACTACTATCGCTTGCTTTGACCCTTTGCCAAGCCTTTTCAGTTAAGATTCTATCAGCAATATGCCTTTTCTCTAAATCTTTATTGTTTGAGTATGCTATATCGTGCTCTCTGCAAGCAGTATCCAATGGATTGATTCCTTGATCACCTCTAGCTAATCGTTTCTTTAATTTTGTACCAGGTCCGCAAAATTGATAACCGGGTAGATGAAGTTCAATGGGAAGTTTATTAATTATTTTATTTAGAAAACCTTTACCAATGAAAGATGGATGGCGACTGAATAACTTTTTATAAATGATAGGCATATCTATTAATACTTTATCGATTAAAGATTGAAATTAAATTGATTGAAAACAAATAAAAGAGACTGGTTTATATATTATGTTATCATTAGATTTCAGAATGCGTTTTTTTAAACAACATAAAAGGATTGATGTAAAGAATATCGAATCAAAGTTTGATTCATCATCAAATAAAATTCGTCATAGTTCATTACTACCGAATTCTATTCGAGCTCTTATTGTGGGTCCATCAAATTGTGGAAAAACAAATGTGATGATCAGTCTTATTGAAAGTCCTCATGGATTGAAATTTAAAAATATTTACTTATATTCAAAGTCAACACAACAACCGAAATATAAGTACTTAGAAAGTCTAATTAAACCCATTAAGGAGTTAAATTTTTCATCATTTTCCAATAATAATGATGTTCTATCCCCAGACGAAGTTAAACCGAATTCAATATTTATATTCGATGATATAGCTTGTGAGAAACAAAATCATGTACGTGCCTACTTCTGTATGGGTCGTCATAAAGACATTGATAGTTTTTATTTATGTCAAACTTATACACGTATACCAAAACACTTGATTCGCGATAATGCAAATATGATTATAATTTTTAAACAGGATGTAATGAATATTAAGCATATTTACAATGATCATGTTGGTTCTGATATGTCTTTCAAAACATTTCATAAGTTATGTGCCGAGTGTTGGAAAGAAAAATATGGTTTTCTAGTTATTAACAAAGATGATTCTATGAATAATGGTCGATATAGAAAAGGTTTCGATATATTTATAAATCTATAAAAGAAATATTACAGATATTTTAAAATCAGTACAAGATTAATTATTAAACTGATAACTTCTCAACTATTAAACTGCTAACTGCTAAATTGCTATACTGCTATACTGCTAAACTGCTAAACTGATCTGTTTTGAATCTGTTTCTAATTCAACCTATAAATATGAACACAAATCTAGTTAATAATCTTATTAAAACTCGAAATATTTTAAAAAAGAAATATAAGAATATTTTGCTTGGAGAAATTGCAAATGATGAATTGTTGGAAAAGACATTGAAACCAATATCAAAACCATTAAAAGAATTAGTTCAATCAACTAATAATAATAATAATAATAATAATAATAATAATAATAACACCATTATAAAACATGAAAAATATCCGGATGGCTCTTTTAAACATGATCTTGAGAATAATAAAGTTGCCTTCAGTACACCATATAAAAAGAGTAAGCTTGATTATAACACGTTTTCTTCAAGCTCTAATAACAAGAAAATCGAGAAAAGTTCAAACACGTTTCAATCATTTGATGATGAAAATTATCATGATGATGACCATGATGATGATGATGATGATGATAATAATGATAATGTTGATAATGAGGATGATAACAATGATGATGATAACACCATTGCAATACATCCCAATCAAAGTATTCAATATAATTTATCAAAAGTTAACTTAAATATATATGATAAAACCTATGGTCCTCATAAGGATAAAAATCAAATATGGAGACTGGGTAATGAACCCATCGCTTTCAATTCAACCAATATTACTGTAGGTAATTTAAAATGGCCCTTCACATCAGGCTTATATGAATTGTTAGTTTATAAGAAACCAATCAGTTATAATAAAACAGATTTAAATAATTATAAACAAATATTGGAGATGACTAATGTCCATAAACGAAATAACAGTATTAATGGCCAGATTAAAGGAAATCGTTCAATTAAATATACAACGATTATTAAAAACCTATTTAAACAACAGAAAATTCATGAGGGAAAAGGTTTAATGAAATTGAATAGAAAAAAGCATAATTATGTTTATTGGGATGATCCTAATGAATTGGTTGATAGATTGCGTCTTTTGATTTCATCAACAACAGCTGGTCACTCAAATCATAATAATGAAATTGTATCAATTATTGAGGAATTGAGAGAAGCAAAAATTATTATATAAATAGACTTAAAAATGTACAAACAATTCATATTCATAAAATGCCTATCGATAAGTTTGGACATTATATTGAAAGATCTGTAAGATATCAAAATCAACATTTCAAGATTCATTTGGATAGTGATCGTAATTTCAACTTTAACTTGCGGAGAATAAAAAATATTGCTAGTCCTGTATTGGAAAACGATGCCGTAAACAAAATTTACATGAAAACTTATTTAAGTGAAATAAAGAAACAACTGGATACAATATATATGGAGAGAATTAAGGGAATGGAGGATCGTTTTAACGAAATAATACAACAACAAAACGTGTTGACTACAGAAAAATTTGATAATGTAGAAACACGTTTAAGTAAATTAATACATGATCAAAGTATAATACTAAATAATCTCAATCAATCACTAAATGAAATGAAATCATTATTTAATCACAAAATTGATTCAGTTGAAGAACGTCTAAATGAAAAAACGAAGCTCATTACAAAGCATTTAAAGATAGATATATAAATCGTTTTTGATTTAAATTCAATATCAACAGCATTTAAATTGATGTAATCTGTAAGATAGACGTTAGAAATGGAGCGACAAGAAGTGGTTCAGGAGCTTCATAAGCAAGCACGTAGAAATTTCATTCGACGTCGAGTGGTGGTCAAGGGAATTGATGATCTTTGGCAAGCAGATCTTGTTGAAATGGGTGCTTACTCAAAATATAACAAAGGCTATAGATTTATTTTAACAGTTATAGATACATTTTCAAAGTTTGCTTGGGCTGTACCTGTAAAATCTAAAAGTAGTGAAGATATAACCAATGCTATGCAATCTATTTTTTCGCTAAAGAGAATTCCAAAAAACTTGCAAACCGATAATGGTAAAGAGTTCTATAATAAAATATTTCAAAACTTGATGAAAAAACATAATATCAACCACTATTCTACATATAGTATCATGAAAGCGTCTATTGTAGAACGATTTAATAGAACTCTAAAAGGAATGATGTGGAAAAATTTTAGTCTACAAGGAAATTATCAATGGATACATATATGCAAGGATTTAATTAATCAATATAATAATAAAAAGCATAGAACAATTGGAATGACACCAAAGTCTGTTAACGCAGAAAATGAAAGTTCTATACTAAAACAAGTCTATAATCATCCCAAAATATATAAATCTGGTAAACTAAAAGTTGGAGATCACGTTCGAATTAGCAAATATAAACATATTTTTTCAAAAGGATATACTCCAAACTGGACAACTGAAATTTTTAAAATTCGTACTTTACAGAACACAAACCCCATTACCTATTTATTGGAAGACTATCAAAGGAATCCGATTGTTGGTGGATTCTATGAACATGAACTATTAAAGACACATTTTCCAAATACATACTTGATTGAAAAGGTTATCAAAACTAAGGGACACCAGGCGTACGTAAAATGGTTGGGATTTTCCAATCAACATAATTCTTGGATCAATAAAGATGAACTTCAATAATATTATATATATATACTTCAATATGAGATTTATTTTTATTATATTATAAAATTCTCAAAAAAATAAAATAATATCTAAAAAAGTTTTGTTTTGATTTTTTTTTTCTGAACGATTAAATTTTATATCAACTTAGTTGAGTAAGGTTAAGAACAAGCACGATTAAATTTTATTAACACAAAAACAAATTGTGGTTACTTGTGTTTAAAATTTCTATTCAATAGATGACTATAGTTTAAAATAAAAACAAACTAAAATATTTTAATGATATTCTTTATTTATTTATTTATTTATTGTTTTTCACGTTATATATATATTCACTTATAATCTAAAATCACTTAATACTATTGTACAATATTATCACTTGAAGATGATGTTAATACATTTTCATTGGGATATGATGATGATGATGATGATGATGATGATGGTTGTTGACTATTTATTGCATAATGTCCCCATGCATATGTATTAATACTATTATCTCTAATAAATCGCTTATCATCTAAATAACTTAATGCTAATTTACTAATGTGTTGAGTATATATTTCATGAATCTTTGATCTAAATACATACATAGAATCATAGTACATTTTTTTTTCAAATAAACATTTTCTAAAGTCATTAATGTTTAATCTAGCTGTTACACTACTCTTAACACCTTTAATTTTCTTAATTTCTTGATCTACCTTATCTATTTTTAAAGAATACATTTTAGCACGTAAACCAATGAACTCTCTAATTATTTTTCCATTACATTCATCCTTCATCATACCCAAAACCTTTTTATTTATCAGTGGAAAATGATAGACATTTTCTTTTGGATATGCAGATGTATCGAAATGTATTGGGAGATCATTTCGAATATCATCGTATATGTCATTTGTTGTGACATCATAAATAAATGAATCCGTATCCATATAGCAGAGATTAATATTTTCAAAGTATTTTGGTTTCATATACTCGTAATGGAAATTATACATTTTCCATTTCGATAGTTCTAAAACAGAAAAACCTATATAAATAGGTTTGTTGTATTCCGTTCGTACTCTTTTCATTTCAATGACAACCATTTCATCGTGAATTTTGAGACAACTGTGGAAGTTGGGTTTAGCAATAAGAGATCTAGCTCCTAATCGCTTACCTCTATTTTCCCATTCACATACTATTTTAACATCTTTTCTCTTGTCAACATTTTCCATAGTCTTCCCATATACAGCATTATTGAGCAATTTAAAAAAGTTTTGTTCAAATGTGTTTTTAGCCAATGTTCTGTGATAGTTATTTTCATCAATATATTTTTTCAACCAATTAGATTGCTTAAATTTAAGAATCCTATGAATTTTTCTCAGAATTAAACCATTTCGAATGCATTGTTGCAGATTGCGATAGTGTATTATATAATTGCTTTTATTGTTTAAATCTGTTACTAATTTTCTTTGCTTCATGCTTTCAGTTTTCTTGTTTTCTGCACAAAATGGAAAATCGTTATGGTAATCATGCAATGCGGTTGGATAGTCCAAATCTACCTCTAAGATGTAACCAAATTCGGAATCTTCTGCTATAATGTTTACATTAAAGTCTTCGCAGTTTTCAACCCATTCGAAATTTTTAAAGGGAAGATATTGTGACATTGCGTATCCATATAAGTTATTCACATCAAAATACATTATATAATTTTGATTCTCTTTTGTATAATTATAATCAGTAATATATTTATTGTTGGCTATCGCATGCCGTTTACTACATTGTACAATACCCCCCCTAATACCTCGTGCAACGAAATTGTACATGTTAATATCGGTCAACAATTCCAATTCTATTTCAGTTGTTTTTAACATAGCATCCCAGGACAATCCTGGGGTAGTATAATATTGACAAGGATCTAAATTATAAATGGTTTTACAAACTTTACGGAAATTTTCGAAAACATCACACAGCAGCATAACATCTACTTTCAAATATAATAGAAGATAATCTAAGAGTGTGTTACATTTAAACGTATTCCAAACTTTTTCAGCATGTTCATAATCATCCTCACTGCACAACTCATTCGTAAGTTTATTATAAAAGCATGAGCGGGGTGGTAGCTCTGTCTCTTCAAGACGAATCTCTGAATCTAGATAGTCATAGGGAAAAACACCTTTGCGTTTCATTAAACCGAATTCATTTGGTGTAGGGAAAATAGATCTTACGGTCGTCAGATCATCATCAGATAAGTATCCTGTCAGTTTTTCTAAACTTGATTGCATAAACCGACAAGAATCTAGAAAACGCAGTTCAATAGTACTTCTTTCATCGACGGCAATTCTTTTCGATATCGATATATATAACTCTTTGTTTATAGGAATTATATTTATATCACCTTCAATCGATGAAAGTTCTCTAACAAACAAATGACAGTCATATGACGAAAGATTGTGAAAAAATATGGGAATGAATTTTGCAATTTGATATTCTAGATTGCAACTGACATGTGCCGGTCCTCTATATTCGCCGGTTAAGTGACAATGATCAGCTACCCGATCTACAGCAGATAAAAACTTTGTACAAATGTGACATATTCTATCCTCTTTTTGTTTTAGTTGTTGAAGGGATGTTAGGACTGTCATTGGTTTTACTATACTTAAATAATTATGATATATATCTAGACAATCCTTGACTAAATTTGAAAAAAAGTGACTTGATGGGTTATCCCCACTATAAATTCTAAATATATCTAACGCACTATTATAGGAACATTTTATATAATAGCTATAAGCAACTGGATTGTGCCTTTGTGTGGACCTTACATTTACTGAATTTTGAATATCAATTGATTGTAAAATACACTCAAAATCCGCATAAACTACAAAAGGCACATCCATTTGCTTTTTATAGTTTTTAAAACTCACAATATTGTTGACTAGGGTCGGTAGTCTAGTTATAATTTTATTACACTCTTCTTTGTGTTTTAATAGTAAAGATTCCGATTGAAAATGAGTTAAACATGTATTGCATAAATACAAACATCTTCGATGTCTTGTCAGTTGGCTCCTTATTAATCTAAAATTAAAAAGTTAAAAAAACTATTATTATTAAGTGCGAAATGTAAAAATTTTAAGTTGAGATATACCTTGAAATATTTTTAATCCATACGTAGTGAAATTTCACACCATCTTCCAATAATAACAAGTTAATGTGTCTATCCTTTTCTTTTGAAGTAGAATAGTAGGGTCCGATTATATCATCCTTATCATCCAAACCAAATACATTCACACTAATTTCTGGATTGTTGATTTCAAAGATCTTAATTTTATGTGTTGATAGCGGAAAGTTTAGACTTTTAAAATTTATAACAATATTGTTTTCCAACGTTATAATGTCATCTTCAATATTTATAACTTTATAGGATGTGCATCGATTTGAATGATCATCGACTGGAAATAAGGCTGATATTATGGCCCACTTGAAACAATATTCATCATTATTTTGGACATTGATACATGCATGTTTTCTCTGTATTGCCGATGTTAGAGCAATATACGATGATCCCTTCATGCATTTATATTGATTAATGTTTATTTCTAAACGCAATATTTCTGTTAATGCCCATCCGCTATCACGCTCTTGAAATTCACTCATCTTTCTCACAATCTCTTCACAGTGTGCATTATAAATATTGCTAGACTCTTCTACCGTTGACGATGAGCAGTTTATTACAGTCATTTTGCTTTGATGTGACTTTATTTCAATGGTACACGATTCTTCTTCTTCCTTAACCAACATGTATTCACAAAATATTTCAAGATTAAATTTTATGCTAATAAATTTTTGTGTCATATTCCGTAACAGTTCAACCACTTTATATTTTATACCCGATAAAAAATTCTCTGGTATTAGATCCGATTTGTTATTGTTCTTAATTAAATATGTTATAATGCGATTGTTAAATACTGATTTGTCATATACTATTTCATCAATGTCACTATCATCATTAGATTTCTTAGCACAATTAATTTTGTGTTTATTTGTTCTTACATGATAGCACCAATTGGATTTAGCAACATATTGATTACAATCGAGACAATTAATATTATTACTTTCTCCTTCTCCAGTCTTAGAATGTTGTAGAAGATGAAGCTTGTAACTCGACTGATCTGAGAAATATCTGCTACATGGAATACATTTAATCGAAGACGATGGTTCTTCGTGATGTAGTCGATAATGTCTTCTTAATGATGAATTCAGCTTGTATGCTTTTGCACAAATATCACAAATAAATTTGCCACCCATTTTAATTTAATTTATTTTATTAATTTTTTTATTATTTTTTTTTTGTTAATAAATAACAAAAAGTATAATCACACCTTAGAGTTTAGTACAACAATGAATATATTTTATTAATTTGATTTTATTTTATTACCCACACACTTAATTAAATAATGTGGTTAACATTTTATACTGATATCAAATACGAATAGTATTAGGAATGTTATTATATACCGCAGTAAATAAATTTTATTTATTAAATACTAGTGTTTTGTTTTTAAATAATGTGGTTAACATTTTATACTGATAACAAATACGAGTAGTATTAGGGAGATTAATATATACCGCAGTAAATGAATTTTATTTATTAAATACTAGCAAAAAATCACAGACTTTCGTAAACCGCCCTAATGTAGTCTAATTCATATTGTATTAACCCTCTAACGAACACATTAAATGTTACGACTTCACTTCAACAAAAATAACATCCACCACGACTTCACTTTAAGCAAAACCGAACACGCTGTCGCCTCATACACTTTAAGCAAAACCGAACACGCTGCCGCCTCATAACACAAAATATCATAGAGTCGAATTTAACCCCAACGACCGTTAAAGGGTTAAGGTATGCACATTTTTTTTTTTTCCTTTGCACGGTGGCAACACTGACCAACACCCGACCCACATCCACTAAATTTCATGGGTGGCAACACTGGTCGGCATGAGCCAACATTTTGTATGGAAAAAGTGGTCCAGAGGGAACGTAAACATACTACTCACATCGTATAAAGACCATTTTACTGATCAGAATTAAAAAACGTTTTTCTTAATTGGATAAGAATTATAGCTGGTGGAGCTGCTTAAAGTCGACAGTTTTTTAGAAAGTCCAAAAAAATGTGATTTTGAGAAAAAAAAACATTTTAGAATTGAAGTGTCAGAAATATTGCCATGTGATCACTACTTTTTTGGTATTGTTTTAAAGGTATATTTATTGTTTATTAAAAAAAGTAAGAAAATGTCCACCAGATACCCTACTTTTTCGGCAGTTGCCGTTTTTCAGACACCCTATATTTAGGTACTTTTTACAAATAAAATAGAGAATATCTAAAAGTGGACAAATTTTAAAAGTGGACATATTTTTGTTAATGTATGCATATGTGCCTACTTATAAATATGTATGTAGCCTTATTTCATTGAAATATATATAATCGTATAGAAAGATAAATCTTAGTTTTCTTTTTTTACAAAAATAAGAGAAAAATAACTTGTACTTTATGTTATAAAATGTATTTTATTACTAAAAGATAAAAAATTATTTTATATATGTTACAAAGATGCGTTCCAAATATGAAAAGAAATTATTCTCTCTATAAAATTGTTTTCACTGCATCACTTGTTAATAATATTTATTGCTTCTCGTTAATATGAAATTTTCGCAGTAACTTTTTCCCTACATTTTTCTTTAATTCTCTTTTAAGTTGATAGCCTTTGTACACCATTCGTCAATAAAGTCTTCAAAAGTCGCCATAAAAAGTCATAGTATGAATCCCATGTAAATGATAAACAATATTTTGCTGTGTCAATCAGGTAGGCATAATTATTACTATTTGTTTATTTATTTCAATTAAAGAACACATTATGAAAATAGGCAGGTAGTCTTAAAACTTGGTTTTTATACTGAGTAAAATAAAAACTGCAGTTGTATATAATCAATCCAGTTAATTGTGGCCTTGATTTATGTTTCGCAATTAAGGTAGTTTGAAGCTTTTTATTTTTGGGTATAAATTAATCTGCAATTGTGTAATGCAATCATTTAAGGTTTACTTTGCAAAAGTAGTGATCAGTACCAGAACTCATAATGTCATTTCAAAATTCGGAATTGTTCGAGTTATTTAGAAAATCACATAACGAAAATGTATTTAATTTGGCTATTGTGGAAAAATTGCACGGTTTACCAGGATACCATGAAAAGGATGTTAAAAACAAAATTCACTTCGTTTTCTTGGATATTCGTAGAAAATGGCTTGCCTCAAACCGTACGACAAAAACCTTTATGGAAAAGTACTCAGACTGGCTAAATGGAGTAACAACTTTTGAAAACACCGAAGAACCGCATACATCCTTGGACAGCAGAAAAGGAAAGGCCTGCTAAAACTATAAACGAGTTTTCGGAGTACATAAAAAACGTAAACTTCAAAATGCTACAAAAGATATATCTACATCGAATCTGTCAGAAGCATTATGTCTTAAGTACGTAAAAGATAAAGATAAATCAAGGTCTGATATTACAAAAGCTGTGGAGCTTGCCAGCCCAGATCGACTACGAAGGATTAAAGAAAGTATTCCAACGCCTCCGAATGCATTACCCACAAAGTATAGCATAGAAGAAGCCTTAGCGTTATTTATGGACTTGGGATTTTCAAAGAAGAAATATAATATTTTACGAAGCTCTTTGAAGAATCATAATGTGAATGTTCTTACTGGATATAAAAAGGTTACCTCTGCCAAAAAAGAAGCAGTACCATCTAATGTAAAAGTTACTGAAGTATCAGCAGAAGTTGAACTGCAAGACTTAATGGATTTTGAAGAAAACTAACTATTAAAAAAATTAATAAAAATAACTCAATATCATATTATAATATATCATACTATAAAAAAATATTATAAATTAACATTAGTATTAAAAATATTTCAATAATTTTTATCTATAATATAAATAAAGAGTTATATTAATATAACATGTTATATTAGAGTAGCATTTTTTTCTAGACTTCCCTATGAGCATGTCATTTAAAGCACAAAAAGTTGTATTTTAAATGTTTGAGAAATTTTAAAAATATCATTACTTCAAAATATATGATTTTTGCGACAAGAAAGGTCAAAGGTGTCATCTTGTCCAATGCCTATCACAATAAGGGAGCACTTATTTTGATCCTAAAAGATTTAAAAATCAAGTGTTTTTTCTCCATTACAAATTTCTTGGTAACTTCAAAAATTATGATGTTATCAACAAAAAACCACTGTCCATAGTGCCTCCACAAAGCTATGGCCAATAATGATACTCATTTTTATTAAAATATTTTTCTTACCTTAAAAGTTATGATGTTTGTAATCAAAACAGTCGAAAGCAGACACTGTGCACAGTGCCGCGCCTAACCTATGACCGTGCAAATCATGTATGTTAAAGTTAAAGGAGTTTCCTTTCAAATGCTTTTTAAAATTTTTAAATATCTTTATCAGTTCAAAAGTTATGAATTTTGCAACGAAAAAAGTCAAAAGGCCCCACTGTGCGTTTGTTCAGTATTAACATATTTATTCGAAGTTGGGCTTTAGTAAACAAACATTTCAGTAGTTTCATGGATGGAATTGTTCATGCTACTCAAGCAACAGATGCAAAAGCGATCAAAATTTCAGGTAAAAACATACCCATAATAGGGGCATGCGTACAGGTGCTTGTGGTATGTATACTGTGTGTGTATATTAATTCATAATTCATATAAAAGTATTGAATTAAAAAAAAATATTAACAGCTTCAAGAGGTCATAAAAAATCTGGGTTTGTTGGAATAGCAAATGAAACACTTATATTTTCACCTGAGGTGTTATATGTATGTTATATTTATGTATTTTAAGATTGATGTAATGGCAAAGGTAAACATATTATACAGCGTTGAACAGACAATTACGTTTTCTATTGTGATTGCATAGAAAATATCAATGTTGGCAAACGGTATAGGAAAAATACCGATACCGATTCAAATACCGTTAAAATTAGATAGCGGTATCGTTACCGATACCGAAATTCATTTCGGTTAGAAAATACCTGTATCCAGAATACCATTTATGTCTGTACCGGTAAACCGATTCACACCAAAAATAAAATTGTAAAAATATATTTCTTTTATGAGCAGGTTTTTGTTCTCTTTAAGGAACGAAAAACGTGTGCTTAGCCATACATACATATAAATATTTTAAATTGGTGGAAAGAGCAAAGCCATTGCAAGACACAGATATTTGAAATCGCGAAAGTTATATTGGCTGTTCCAGCTACACATAGAGCTGGCAAACTATCGATAGTCACGCCATTCGATATTTTCGATAGTTTGTTGGAAAACTATTGATACTATCGATAGTATCGAGTTATTTTATTATTTTTATAATTTTGTACACACGGTCACAGAATACACAGAAGTGAAGAAAGTGAAAGGTAAAAAAAGCTTCTATTGTAGTGTATTACTACTTACCAATTAACAAAGCTACTAAAAAGCGATGCAGTTCTATTGCACTAGAAAGAAGAATCAAAACAAAATCGCCGACAAAATTCGAGGGAAAACGAGACAAACAGAAAAATACCCTTATCTTCCTTCTCGTGACACTTCTGTATATTTTGTGACACGGTAACCACTTTGTTCGGTTTCTGAATCACGATAGCAAATCGTGTCGTTCACACGACGCATTCGTAATTCGTTTTGATAATTCTTTTTGATTTATACAGATGGATAAAAAAAATTAGGTTAAAATTATAAATATTTAATTTTATGTTTAATTTTATTCTAATTTTTTAATTTTAAGCACGCATCTATTTTTTGTTTTGTTTTATGTTTACAACTGCATATTTATGTATGTAAAATTTTTGTTTTGATAGCCAATTCAGACAAATTAGCGGCAATTTGTTATCAAAAGATTCAGCAAGATTCAGAATGAAACAAAATTGGTTATCAATATTCACGCGAATAGTGAATGAGAGAGCAAACCTCGATATTTGCTATCGGTGTGAACATGCTATAGGAATGTTAAATTCCATTTTTTAATACATATGGCTCATTTATTTAAACAACGTCACAACTCAAAAAACTAGTTTTGAAAAAAAAAATGAGTTTAGTTTTCAATTTACATACAACTCAGTGGAGTTACGTTAAATTTTATCGAGTTTATTGCCGATTTGGTAATAAGTTTTTGCAACGATAGTATCGCTATCGAGAAAAAAATATCGATAGTCTAATAGAAACCAAACTATCGATAGTACTATCGATAGTTTGCTAGCTCTAGCTACACAAGTTTTTGTAGAAAGGGTGTGAGGTTTATAGTGAACCATTACCATAATAGACTCGAAGGTGATAGAGTAAATGCGGTTGTTCTCATCCGAGCTATTGCGTAGATTTAAAATTTTGAAGAGTACTTCTTTAATATATTTAGGTACTACTAATGCGCCGAATGTCAGTTTTTGATAATCGCGAATACGAATATTATATGTGAAAGTTATAGACATTTAATTTGTGCTCTTTTTACGTCTGAAAAATTAAATATGAAAAATTTTCTATGAAAAAGAGCTTCACACCCATGTTCGCGTACATTAAAGTTAAGCCTATACCAAAGGCTTTAGTAAAACCAAAAAATACAAATATAATAAATTAAATGGATTCCTACACAGTATAATAAATTTTCATTTTTAATTTTTTGCAGAAAAGTCACTTTATCCAAACAATATAGAGACACATTATGGTCAAACTTCTTACATGGTTTTCCTTTCCTCATCTCTTCTAATTTTACATATTTTAATTTCTTAATAAACATAAAAAACTTATTTTCATATCAAAATACAATATATATTACCAATAAATGTACCAAATACATTCGAAATGGTTCTGCAGAGCTTTATGAAATATTTCCTCCAATTCTCATGGTTAAGAAAGTGTCCTTTCTAAAAATATATTTTTCCATGGATGTGACAATATCAAATTATTAAGTTTTAAAATTTTTGTTGCCTCACTTGGAGCTACAACGTATAAGTTTTGAGCGATGTATTAAACTTTCATGGAATATTACTTTATTTTTTATACAACCGAACCTAAGAAAATATTTATATAAAACAACAATGCACTGTAGATGGGAACTAGATCCAATATCCAATTTTGAGGTATTTAAAAGAATATTTAATTATATTTTAATATGGACAAATTATTTTCGAACAAATATCTATTGAAAATGTAGTCCTTTAAGAAGTGACAAAAAAACGAAAATAGAAATCAGATACGCAGTTTAATTACCTTTTGTTCTGGATTAACGGGTCTGTATAACTTCAAAAGAAAAAGTCGCACGGTGGAGGAAGTGGTTCAACAGACCTTAATAAAACAAATTTGACAAAATTACGATTATTAATAGAGGTGTCTTTACATGGTAATACAGTGAATTACGACATGTCAAAAAATTCTGTAGAATGTACAAAATCTTATCATGTAAACGGATAATGTATCGAGTAGAAGAGAATACGGATAGAAAATTTGACAAGCGGTCGGTAAATGCTTCTTTTCTAAACCATTTTAGAAACTTAAGTATTCTCATCACACCAGATGTGCATTTTAAAGTAAATAATGGCAGCATTAATGGTTAACACTTTTACAAAAACAACCAAAATCAACTAAGGAAATTTTCATGTTGTTTTTGTAAATATTGTACGACTGCAACCATCAAGTAGCTGATGGTACAGCAAAAGCAAACAAACAATAAACAAGCCTATAAACAAATTATATCTTGTAGTAAAATTACATTGAAATAATAAAATGTTTTCTCCAATATTTACTTTTATTAGTACACATATTTTATTTTGCAATTTTCGAATTTTTGTTACTAAATCCGAAGTTTAAAATCTTTGCTTGCATTTTACTTCATTTTACTTATAGTATCTTTTTTTAACACAGAGAATTTCATAATATTTTGATTCTACAAAGTCGTAATACTTTGTATTACCATGTAAAGACACCTTAAGCAACAACATTAATTCACATTCTTGTTTTTGGTAATGTACATTATTTTGAGCCATTTGACCTCCCTATATATCCCAATATTGCATGCTTAAGGCCGTCCCAAAATATTTTTGACCATGGCAACCTTTATTGATCAAAATTTTGATATGCATTTTTTTAAAATGATTTCACTGCACATTTTAGATTATATTATTGTTTAAGCTATTGCTATTAGTTAACTAATGACTGTGAATTTAGGCCTTAATTGTACAAGAAGTTTGTTTTGTTTGTTTTTAAGTTAGCAACAAGAATATTTTTTATTCTTTAAATTGAAATAAATAAATTTTTTTAAATTATTGCAAATTTAAAAAAATTTAAATATTCGTTTTCCTCTGAATTTGGCGAGTACAAATAAGAATATCTAAAAACGTACGAATATTCGGGAGTTCGAATACAAATGTTCATTTGTACATCACTAAGTACTTACATTTTTTACATACAGTTCGTGTCATGATACAAGTTACTTGCACAAGCCCAGCCTGTTAATGTTTACAATGCATATAGTTGTCAAACTTTGTTTACAAGCTGTAAAAAGTATGTGTGTGAATAAAATGATTACAGTGTTGCCAATGAATTTGCATATGGCTGTGTCTCCAATTACACATTGAAGAAAATTACACTACACATCTTTCGTGTAGGTTAAAATTAAAACAAAAATAAATAAAAATAGAACCCAAGGTATAATTACACACAGATCATCTGCTTCTGACAATTATAGGTATGTTTCTACCAACAAAATATGTGTGTTTCTTGGTGTTGCAAAGTTGTTGTAGTCGTGCAAGTACCTTGTATAATTGTATCATGGTTCGTGTATATATTATACACTGTAGAGTACAAAACTTTTATTTTTATTATTTTGTGGAATTAACCAAAACATACACTTTATATACGTACATAGGTACGCAAGGTTTGAACTGCGGTTTCCGTACTTTAATTTTTTTTAAATTATTTTTTAATAAAAGTATAAAATCATAATATGTGACCCTGTCTATGAAAAGGTGGCTTATGACTCAAAATTATTTTTCACTTTTTTATATGTATATTTTTATATGTATATTTTTATATGAATATTTTATATGTATATACATATATGTTTTTGAGTCATAAGCCACCTTTTCATAGACCGGGTCACATATATAGAAACATATAAGTGTATATGTTTTTCATATGTTAATGTAAAATACTCCGTTTTTGAAGTAATTTAATACAAAAATGAGGCTTTGCTATGTCCACTGCCTGAATTAATTAGTTTAGCAGTAATATCGGTATACTGGTATTGTAGACTCGTTAAAGGCATGTACCGGTAATACCGATACCGAAATAATAAAAAATACCGATAGCGTTACCGAAATTTAAAAAATAATTGTACCGGTATCAATACCAATACCGTTATTCGTTTCGGTTTCCAACCTTGGAAAAAATTAAGAAACGTTTGAAGTAAATAAAATGAGATAAAAAATTTAGGCAGAAAGAAAAAATTTAGAAAATTTAGTTTTATAATCAAAATTTGATTTTAAATATTTCGAAAAGTCTTGAGTGTATGAAAATAATTTTTTCTTTTAGTTTGCAAAACTAATTGTATACTATTGAATTAAATTTAAATTTTTTTCTAATATATAATTTTATAAATATTTTTATTTGAAAAAAATCGTGTTAGAAAAATTTTAAAATTTCTGGAAAATCTTCTTTCCTGGCTACGTTTATGCGTAAGATGCAGAGACCTACGCCGAAGGAATTTCATCGGCGGCGGCGGTTGGCATGAAAATCGTCAGCGGCGGCTCAAATTCGGTTGTCAGCCGACAAATACATCGGCTATCCGCTTTTTGCACGGTTCTTACAAAAAGACGGCTAAGCCGGCTTAAATGCAGATAATTAAAATTTACTTACTATTACAATATTACAAAGTTACTATTACAATATTACAAAATTAAAATAATATTTGAAACGAAAATGCAAAATTATGAGAAATTTATTCAACGGCTTCTATCTGTATCCAAAAATTATTTGCGAAATTTTTAATTTTTGCAATATGTTCTCCTCTAACAATTTTAAGGCTTTGGAATTTATCTGCAAATTTTAACAAGTTTTGCAAATCAGGTAATTTTTAATACAACTTATTGCTCTTGTGAGTAATTTTAAAAAATTTTTTTGTCCGATAGAATTCTTTTTTCTTTGCAGCTTTTGCCCGTTTTCCAGTTCTGGCGACTTTTAATTAATATAACTTTGCTATCATTTTGATATGAGCAAGTTTTTGCAAACTTTCGTAATTTTTCCTAGTTTTTTGGATTAACTTATAATTTTATATATTTAAAAAAAATTAGGACTTGCTTGCAATTTTACAATTTGTCTCCAATATTCGCGATAAAAATGATTTTTAACCAAATCTTACACTTTTTACCATTTTACCGATTTTTAATCTACCTGTATATCTGATGTTAGCAAATTTGTGCGAATTTTCATCATTTTGCCAATTTTCTGCGACTTTTTGAATTTTTTTAGATATTTAGGTATTTGTAAGTAATTTTATGGCTTGTCTGCAATTTCGCAATTTATCGCGAATTTTTGCAATAAAAGTGATTGTTCCCAATTCTTTGTTTTTAGCAGTTTAAATATCAGACTTTTCGTAATTTTTGCGAATTTTTCCAAATTTTTTGCATTCTTTACAATTTAAACGTTTTTTAAATAAATTTTAAAGTTTTTTCAATTAAAAATTTTTTCGCGAAATTTTGCACATGAGATTATTTTTGATTCTTATATATTTATATGCTGCAAGCCTATTTTCGAGTTATTGCTTTTTTGCGGTCTATTTAGTCAGCTTTGGGAGATTTTTTCCGCTATTTTAATCACTTTCGTATTGTTATATTTTTTGCAATATATAACGTGTTTAGTAGAAATGTGCTAAAGAAAAACGCCACGTATATAAACATAAATGGACATTTTGTCGAAAAAGGAAAGTAAAAATCAAAATCATTAGTCATGACAGTAACAAATACATATGGTGAGAATAGTATTAATATAGTACACCTTTTATATGAAAGAAAATAAAAATAATTTTAAACTGTTTTAAAATGTTAGGACTTTATGACACTTAAGACGCTCGTGTGAATACCCCAATTATTAAAAGTGCATTTTTCTTTATTTATTTTTAAATAGGATAACAACACATTCATATGTATGTATATGTACTTACATACTGTCACAAAATTGTTACCAAATTGTGATAATTAATTACTTAATATTTCTGTATGTCGAATACCACAAAACGTGGCCAATAGGCAGCGTTTAAAAACTTCCCATTCGTGTATTTTCTTTTGTTTCTGCTCATACTCCTGCATCTGAAAATTCAAGTGTCGCTGTAGAAGGTGAACACAATAAACAAAACGAAGAGAATCCACATTCGTCATGTTCGAAAAGTTTTCTGTTTGTCTGAATGCTTTTTTAAATAAATTCTGAAGTTATCGTAGTAGAGATGTTGTGTGTTTTTTCTTTTCTTTTGATTTTGCAGTTTCAATTGCGTATTTAATCGCTTGCTGGAAGATATGTTGTTGTTGTTTTTTTAATATTATATTTGTACATACAGAAAAAGCACTCATACTAACATAAAACACACACATACACAAAAAAAATTTCTGCTTCGTTAACTTCGTATTTATTTAATGCAGTAGTCAGACCATGGTAAAATTATACAAGATACTTGCACGACTACAACAAAATTACAACTCCAAAAAACACACGCATTTTGTTGGTAGAAACAAAAAGAATTTAGTCAAAAACAGATGTCTTTTGTTGTTAAAAATAAAATTGCAGGGTAACTAAAGTACAATTGCAGACGCGGCATTCATGAATGATTATAGTCATTCAGTGTTGCCAATATGTGTGTAATACACAGAGTGTTTAATTTCTACTCACATGTGTAGGCCTATAATTAGATTCATCTGTGTGTAATTCTACTTTGAATTCTATTTTTGTTTAATTTTGTTTTAATTTTAACCCACACAAAGGATGTGTAGTATAATTTTCTTCAGTGTGTAATTAGAGACACATCCATATGCAAATTCATTGGCAACACTGTAATCATTTTATTCACACACATACACTAACATTTTTTCAGCTTGTAAACAAAGTTTGACAACTTTCTGCATTGTATACATTAACAGGCTGCGCTTGTGCAAGTACCTTGTATAATTGTATCATGAGTCAGACAAACAGAAAACTTTTCGAACATGACGAATGTTGATGCTCTTCGTTTTGTATAACTATTCGTTTATTTTGTTGAACTTCTACAACGACACTTGAATTTTCAGATGCAGGAGTATGAGCAACAGGTCGTGATTGGACAGTCAAAAAATAAAAAGGTCGAAGAAACAGCACAATTTTACGACTTTTGCTATTTCGACTGCAGTTTTTTAAACAATGCCTATAGCTTATAATATAGGTAAATTCAGCATAAACAAGTCAAACTAAAAAAATCGGCGGCTAATTTTAATCGTCCGACTTTAATCGGCGCTTTATTTTAAACCGATTTTTAGGCGAGAAATTAACCGCGGCGGCGGCTGCCAAAAATCATCGGCGGCGAGGCTTGAGCCGGCTAAGTAGTCACGGCGCAGGTCTGTTGTAAGATGTCAATAGTTTCTTACAGGTTACGCATGCAGAAACTCAATAAGAAGGAACTGGGGTCTGCAACCGAAGATAGTAAACTGGATGTACACATCGGTTGTCAGACCGGTTATTTCGTATGGTTGTGTAGTATGGTGGGAGGCATTGAGGAAGGAAAGTCACAGAAGATTACTACTAAGGTTCAGTGGTGTCCCTCGCTGAGCATCATAGGTGCTCAGAGGAGCACACCTCAGGCTGCTTTGGAAGTCGTTCTTCATCTGCTTCCTATAGAGGACTTTGTGGTGGGAACAGCAACTAGAAGTCTCCTTAGACCCGTAAAAGCAGGTTTGGTGTAGACTTGTGCCATTTAGTTCATTTCAGTGACCGGTCACGTTAGTTCATTTATAAATGAACTAGTTCGTTCATTTATTTCAATCGCTCTTTTAGTTCAATGAACTAATTAGGTCTTTTTAGTTGAATGATTTAACAATTCTACATGCAAATGTATGTATGTATGTAGATATGTTGTGGTCTTTGACAGATCTAAATAAATTTGCTTTATAAAGGGTTTTTAAAACAAATTAAGTTGAAAATCTTTTTCAAAAATCTCACAAATCCAAAATATTTTTTTGGAGTAGGGTAGTATAAGTGTTTACTTGTGTTTTCTTGTTTATTGCATTTGTGGCAGTAACCAGCGATGAACAATAACTAAATATACATACATATGAATGAGCATAGAAGCAAAGCACACAAACAGTAAAAAAGTAAAGCAAAACGTTGAAAACATTTAGTTCATGGCATCTGTGTTAGTTCATTTTGTGCTTAGTTCTTAGTTCAAAAATTGAACTAGTTCAAAAATTGAACTAGTGATCGTAAAACAATTGAACTAGTTCATTTAGTTCAAAGTACTGAATCGTTCATTTTAACTAGTTCGTTCATGAACTACACAAGACTAGTTTGGTGAGGATAGGAGTAACAGGTCACACATCAATCTAAAAAAGATCAGTTTTAGTGATCAGGGATCCGAAATCCCTGGGTTTACTGACTATAAGGTCGCTGAAATTGATTTTAGTAGAACACCTTCACTGGTAATGCCGAATGGGAACCATTGGGTAAAATCCGATAAGCTATATGAATGTAGTTTAGTCTTTACAGACGAGAGATCTTGGCAATCCTAAAGGCCACTGGTGGCTAGGAATGTAGCTGAAGGTACAGGCAGCGCTAAAAGACTTGAAGGATGTAACGTGGTTTTTCTTTCCAGCTGGGGTATGACTCAGTCTGTCCAGGTTCGATCCCAAAGGTCCACTAACTTTGAAATAAAAGATTTATTTTCCTCGGTGTTAAGAAAATACACAAAGCTTTATTTAACGAAACTTATGCTACTAGGATATCTTAAAACTACAGGGTATATTAATCAGTGAATTACAGGTGGTGACAGCTATAATCAATACCAACTAGTTACGGGAGTATTCGGTGGGCCTTGTGAGGCCGTTTAGTAAATGCGGGCGAGAGGAATTCGGTGGCTCTCGTAATTCAAAAAAAATGAGCTTCAAGATGAATTCGGTGGATCTTGAAACCAGTATAAAATAAACTATAATTAAATTCAAGATGTATTCGGGGGATCTCGAATATAAAAAGAGTTTTCAAGATGAATTCGGTAGATCTTGAAAACACGGCAAAGCAAAAAGAAATAAATTCAAGATGAATTGGATCTTGAATATATAAAAAATAAAATAAATTATTTCAAGATGAATTCGGTAGTCTTGAAATAAAATAAATTCAAGATGTATTCGGGGGATCTTGAATATATAAAACGAGTTTTCAAGATGAATTCGGTAGATCTTGAAAACAAGGCAAAGCAAAAGAAATAAACTCAAGATGAATTCGGGGGATCTTGAGTATATATAAAAAATAAATTATTTCAAGATGAATTCGGTAGATCTTGAAATAAAATAAACTAAAAATAAATTAAAGATGAATACGAAAGATCTTGAATACTAACTACTATTTATTATAGAAAGCCCAAGATGAATTCGTTAGATCTTGTATGCTTCCTTTCAAAAATTAGAACAAGTATTACTTTAAGCTTTTGAGAAGTATTTTCCCATTTGTATAGTTTGTTCGTTTTAAGTTACAATCTGTACAAAGCCTGCATATGTTTTATAGTATGCATGCTTACAAAAGCATGTACGCGGTTGTTGTTATTTTACTTCTGTTAGTACGATGTTATTTAGTCTGCATGACCGTGGTTGTTGTGTTTGTTGTGTACTTATAAAAACGGTTGTGTAGTTGTTGATATTATTTCTGTTGGTAAGCTTTCAAAAGCAAAAAAAAAAAATGTAAATTAAATAAAACAAATATACAGTGTTGGAAGAAAATGTAGAGTGATTTGTGACTAAATATTTGTAAACTAAAATAGACAATATACAGTATCGGGAAAAAGTACAGAGTCATTTGTGACGGAACGTTACAAGGAACACAATGTCAAATCGAAACTTGTTAGTGACTGTAGGAGAAACCTCAACTTACTTATGTATAAATATAGTGTCAGACTATGTTGGGTTCCTGGCCACAGCATTGTTGAGAGAAATTGCCGATGAGCTGTCAAGAACAGGGCCAGCGTTAGATGAAGGATTGTGTGACAGATCGGTGAAATTAACGATAGGTCATTACTGTAGGGAACTTAGTAATTGGCAAGAAAGCAGGACCAACAGTTCATGGCGAAGTACGGAGGGTTGTAGAGTCTCGAGGCCTTTATGACTCAGGAAGATGAAAACTGGTACTGGACATGAATGGAAAGGCATTTGGAAAACTGGCACTCCAGATTTCTGTAGGATCTGCAAGGATGAATAGGAACCAGAAACCATTGAACATGTTATATTTCACTACCCGAAGCTGCACCGTCATAGGCTTAGTGGCTGAGCAGACGTATCTATGAGAGCATTACTGATATCGGGAAGTATAAACTAGAGGACATCAGGGACTTCATCATAGGAATTCAGTGGCTTAATGACGGATAATAAGTCACTTTTGGGTACAAAAGGGAGGGGGGTAAATACCACTTTTTAATGGGCAATACAAGGGAATCACAATGGACCCAATTGGGTCTTCCTAACCTAACCTACAGGTTATTTACTGCAAGCTTATTTATAATAAAAGACCAAAAAACTTACAAAAAGATAGATCTAATAGAAAAAGATAGATGTGCCGTTGCGTTCGTAGAGTTGTGGCCGGTAATATTATCTGGTACGCCTCAGGTCGATTAAGAGATCATTATGATTTATAAAATCAGAATCTATTATAGTCGTCACATTGGCAATTTTAAATGACCAATAAAAATTTCGTTTTTACCCGAGGTCTAATTCAATACGCCTTTTGCCAATAACTTTTATCTGTGCACCATTTGCAGCACACAAGAAGAAGCACCAACACATCGGCACTACTATCAACTAAAAAATCTTTTTTTGAAAATTTGTCGGTTACTTGAAGGTTAAAAATTTGGCGCTTAGTGGAGGATTTTTCGCTGCAAATGCTCCACCGGCCTTAAAAGTAACAGTGTATACTTTGCGTTGTTTGTGACTGCACGGGCTGCTACATTTACGTGCATTGCGTCCAATAGGCCTTTTTATTTAATTCCGTTATTGCAGCACGTAGTTCTTTTATGTCGTTATAAGGTTCTTTTGTTACACTACATACCTGATATGGAGATATGGAATCGACATTGAGTCAGCTATTAAGTGAATTCTGCAGCTGTACCTGATGATACTGCAACTACAGGCGAATGTTGGCAAACATTTTGTCCACAAGCCTTTAAGTGCTGCTTTGCTTACGGAACTTCCGGCGACTTGCCTCATTTCGAAGAACAGCTCCGAAGGCTTCTCACCGCCCAGATGCATTTCTGATAAGAGCCTTTTAAGTCGTCGTTGCTCGCTGTCATCAAAGTGGTCGATGATTCGCTGGTTGACGTATTCAAAGCGGTCAGATGTTGGCAACGATGATTTAAGGTCGGTAAGTTGTGCGATAGTTCCTGGCTTTAATGCTGCAAGTACGGTGGCGGCTTTCTGTTTATACGAGGTTATACCCGAACCAGAAATCCATTATAACAAACCACGCTTCGATGTTGGAGCTACACATTTCTGGTTAAGACCGAGTCCAATAGCTCATTAGCAATGTTCATGTGATGCTTTTTGGTCGAAATTGAGCAATTTTGGTACGAATTTCGCGGCGACCTGTCTCATGCCCAAATCATTGATAAAAATCGAATGGCACGAGCCACGAGCACGATATGTCTAGTTCCACAGCCAGTTCTCTAATTGTGATTTGATGATTGGCCAATACCATTTTCTTCATTTCATAAATTTTTTAGCTGATAAGCCTTCCATGGTAGCTTCTCCGTATGCTACAGTCAACATTCGGAATGCATCCGCGCACTTAATTTCGTTTTTCACACAAAATTACACAGGTTCTTTGTTCCATTTTTTTAATTGGTAAAAATCGAAGAGGAGCGAAAACACGTGCAAGCAAAGCAGCTGTCAACAATTAACTGAACATTCAAAATGGCCGAAATTGTCGGCATTAGTGAGATACATAAATACCAACATAACGCCACAAAATAATCAAAATTCGAATATACGTAAGCCGCGAAAATTCAAAATTCGCGATACGTTTTGAACAGACTTCGTATGTATGTACATATATATATGGATTGTGCATGAGAGCCACTCCAATCGACTTCAAGAGCAGCAAGCTTTGTATTGTGAAATATGGACAAAGCACAATTTATCAACGCAAAGAATTAAACGTTAACCAACTGAACGTTCCGGTTAATGTTGAGTTAACAAATTAATGCAATGCACAGGTAAGAGGGTTTTTCGATTCTGGTTCACTTCCCTCCCTTCTTGGCGGAAGACAACATCTAGATATAGATGTTATAAAAATATGTGGTTTGTATGCCAATTCAAGCAAAATGTTTTTATGCCAAAATCAGTATTTAAAAAACTTCAGTCAAAATAGCAAAAGTTGTAAGATGGTGCTATTGCCTCGACTTTTTAAGTTTTGACTGGCTAAATACACAACGAAGCACTCCAGCAGTCGAGATGTCCAACAATTTTTAGTTTGACTGACTGCTGCTTAAATCAACTCATATCAAAACTCGAACACCACCCTCCCATTGAGCGTTACGTAATATGTGAGCACCTTATAAGGTATCGTAAAAATGCTTTATTATGTGTATCTAATAGTGATGTGCAGAATGTCAACTTCTGATATTCGCGAATACGAATATTTGAAACGATAATCACGAATACCAATACTATATGTGATATTTATAGACATAGAATTGGGATTCTATTTACGCCTACAAAATGAAATATGAAAAAGTTGTTATAAAAACGAACTTCATACTCCTGTTGGCGTACTTTAAAGTTAATAAGAACTGCCAAAAATGTTAATGATCGTCATTAAATAATATTTGATAAAAATTTATATAAAAAGTTTAATGGAGTCGTACACAGTACGAAAAATTTCAATTAAAAAAAAGTCACTTTATGCCAAACAATCTAGAGACAAGTTGCAGTTAAACTGTTTAAATATATTTAATACACATAAATAACTTATTTCCATATGAAACTACAACATTTATTATCAATAAAGGTAAAAAATACATAGAAGGAAATGGTCTTCCTGAGGATTATGAAAATGTTTACTCCAATTATCATGAACAAAAAAGGATAATTTTAAAAAATAAATTCGTACATGTATATGACATCGTATAAGTTTTGACAGATGTGTTAATGAAAACTTTCATATAAAGATGTATTTTCAAAGGGATATTATCTTAATTTTTATTTAACTTTCATATAAAGATGTATTTTCAAAGGGATATTATCTTAATTTTTATTTAAGGAACTAAAGAAAATATTTTTATAAAACAGCAGTTATATAGGAACCAGACAATTGGCCAATTCCATATATTTAAAAAATAGTTTATTATTTTTTAATATGGAGAAATAATTTTCGGACAAATATTGTACAAGAATTTTGCTTTATTTGTTTTTAAGTTCGGTACAAGAATTAAATTGAAATATATTTTCTTTAATTATTACAAACTAATATTTTTAGCCATTTATTTAAATTTCGTTTAGGATTTATGCATTTATTTATTTAATTTTTTGGAAAAATATTCGTATTCGATTGAAATTTTCGAACATGAGTACGAATATCTAAAAATGGCCGAATATTCGGCAATTCGAACAATTTAATATTTCTTCTGCTACTGAGCTTCTCCTCCAGTTCTCAATTCGCTTAGGAGAGAAAAATAAAAATTATATTGCACTAGAATTTCCCCGCAGCAGCGTTCTCAACCAGAAAGAAATTGAGTAGACTTTAAACCCTTGATGCGCGTTTCTTTGCACAATTGTGCTGAGAGAATTCTCACGTATTCTTACCCTCTTTAATTTAGTCGTCGATGAGACAGCGACGAATGCGCATGAGGCGGATGCCTACATATTTTTTTCTAGAATTTTTGTCCAGCTAACACACGTGTTGCCTTTCAAATTTATGATATGCGAAAAATATTTTATAAATAACGCATTTGGTAACATACAATGCCTTTTATGTTATCAAAGATTTAAGGAAAAAAAAAGAAATATGCTATTAAAATACATTATGATGCTTTTCATAGCGATATTCATAAGTTTAATGGTAGGGAAGGAGAGAAATTTTAGATAAAAATACAAATATTTAATTTGAAAAAATAAAAAATTAATAGTTTGTATCAGTGGACCATACCAAAATAAAGTTTGAAAAAGTTTTTTACAATTGACTGTTTGCTTAGAAAATGTTTTATTTTCAATTAATATTTTAACTGTGTGGATTTGTGTTTGGTGGGTAGCTCGCAACCTCAATACATTGACAGTTCACCAATCCATTCAAAGTGCCCACCAATGCTTTAAACCAATGATGCGTGTTTCTTTGTCCATATTTACACTATGCAAGTCTTATTGCTAAGCTGATTAGTTTGTTAGGAAAGTGAAACGAGGGGAAAAGAAACTCTACTGTTCTCCTCGTCTCTCTCTCCACAAACTAATCAGCTTAGCAATAAGACTTGCATAGTGTAAATATGGACTTTGCACAATTCTGCTGAACGCAACCACACGTATTCTTACGCTCATGATACAATAATACAGGTAGCCGCAAATCTACAACAAATTTACAATAAATAAAACAACAAGACTTTTTATTGCTGTTTTGTGATGACAACTGTCAAAAAACCAATAGAAAACAAGAGACACGTACTTCTGTTTTCTTGTGTCTTTGCAAAGCTTTATTTGTATTAGTACAGTTTTAATAGACACCATGCGCGTATATTGATTGCATGTTCTCTTGTATATGCAAAGCTGTACCCATGTTCTGTAACTCCCGCGTCGAGAAAGTTTTCGCTTGAAATGTGTGAAATGAAACAAAAATGCAATAAATTGAAACAAACAGCTGCTTTCTCTCTAAACTGTGTCTGTAACTTTTTTTGGCGAGTAACAGCTGTCACGTAAAGAAATTATTCGCCAATTTACAGAAAAAGTGTGTCTGTAAAAATTTTGCGAGAAAAGTTCTCGCTTTGAACTGTCAAATTCACTCACAAATAATAACTTGGTGAGAAATTATTTCGTAAAAATAAAAGATATATTAAAAAAGCAAAGTGCGATGGGTAATAACACGGAAAATGTTAGTATTTTGTTTTTATAAAGTGATTTTTTCATTATTAACTATTTTTCTTTTATAATTTTAGAAAACAATGCGAATTTCTAAGCAACAAAAAGACAAATTGGTAGACTATATGTCTTCGCGAGAAGACAATTTGATGGCATTAACTCTTTATATGTACCACTTCAACAATTTTGTTTTAATAATCACTTAATTACACCACAAAGCTATTTTTATTTTTTTTATTATTGGAAAATATTTAGTAAACAATAAACATTAAAGTCGCACTATACATTATTTGGTACAGCCGTCTGTTATATTTTCGCCGCCGTCGTTGAAAATTTTTCAATTTTAGTAAATTTTGGTCGCCGTCCACGAAATTTGTGATAAGCGTTCACAACGTCTGCGATGTCACGTCGGCTTCGACTATTATATTTTGACATATCTAACGTAATAACGTAATCACTTTTGATAGTTTTCGACATGACTTACAGACACACTTTTTTCTCACTTTTCGAGAAACGATGAAATATTTCGTTTCACATTTTTTCGATGCGAGAAGTTCTCACCAAAGTTACAGAACATGGGCACTGGTTTGTATTAGTGCAGTTTAATAGGAACTCTTACAGTTTAATAGGCACTATATAGGTAAAACGTAAACAACAATTGGCAGATCACATCACAAACAAACTCCATCAGCTGGCGCTTCGAGGTTACCTGTATTATTGTATCATGCTTACACTCTTTAATTTAGTCGTGGATGTCTCATCGACGAATGCACATCAGGCAGATGCTTACATATTTTTTATATTTTTTTCAAGAATATTTGTCCAGCAAACATACGTGTTTCATTTCAAATTGATGATGATATGCGAAAAATAGTTTGTTATAAATAATGCATTTGGTAACATACAATGCCTTTTATGTTATCAAAGCTTTAAGGAAAAAAAGGAATATGTTATTAAAAGACATTATGATGCTTTTCATAATGATATGAATAAGTTTAAGGGTAAGGCAAGGGAAAATCTTTTAAATAAAAATAAAAACCTTTATTTTGAAAAAATAAAAGAATGGATGCTATCAGTGGACGATACCAAACTAAAGTTTGAAAATAAAAAAATGCAATTGGAAGTATCAAATTTAATAAGTTTGGATATTGTTAGACAAGAAAGACCATTTTCTGATGGGATATTTTTTAAAAATTTGCTTAATAAAATTTTTCAAAAATTTAATTATAAAAATGAGATTTTACAATCTCTTTCCTTGTCTCGCCGCAGCGTAGTACGGCATATTACTAAATTAGGAGAATTAGTAGAGTCTGTTATTAGAGAAAAATTAATAAATTGCAAATTCGTTTCTTTTTGTTTAGCTGAAAGCACAGACATCAATGACCTTTGCCAACTTTTCATTTGTATTCGATGCGTAGATCATGACGACAATATTTTTGAAACAATGTTTTCTTTGGAAACATTTAGATAGAAACGTTACAGGCAAACTATTGTTCGATAGTGTCAGATATAAGCTTTTTTCCATAGTAGACATCAAAAAAATTTTGCTTGAGTCTGTACTGATGGACCAAATGTAATGACGGGAAAAAATTAAGGTCTCGTAGGACAATTCCAAAAAAGTGGGATTTCAGTTATCAGCTTTCACTGTATGATTCATCAGGCTGCTCCTGCATCCAAATTTATAAGTAATTTCTATGAGTAAGACTCATAGAAAATTCGTTAGTTTTTTAAAAAGTAAAAATGCTTCATACAACGATCTCAAAATATTTACTGAAGTCCGTAGGCTAAGCCGTGGTGACTGTTTAAATATATTATTTAACTTAAAGGAATATGTGCTGCTGTTCTTAGAAATGGAAAAAATAGAAGGCTATGAGATAGAGGCTTTAAAAAATAATGAATTCTATTCAGATCTCGCGTTTTTGGCAGATATAACCGAATCTGTATAAAGTTATCCCTGACGACTTCGAACAATAGCTTGTCTGTAATGTTTCAATCAAAGATTTCAAGAAAAAGCATTGTTTCCAAAACATTGTAGTCAATGTCTATGCATCTGATACATACAAATGACCAGTTGGCAAACATCGTTGATATATGTATATACTTTTATGTAGAAACAAAAATGAACGAATTTGCAATTTATTAATTTTTCTCTAATAACGGATTCTACTAATTGTCCTAATTTAGTAATACACTTAGTTTTATAAATTAGTCTGTGTAATATCTTATCAAAAATATTGTTGGCGACCCTTAAATTAAGTTCATCATAATTCTTCAACTCATTAAAATTAAATTCATAATCATCCAAACACATGTGTATGTATGTAAATGCATTTGCAATTGTTTGTTTATAAAAAAACACAAACAATAATTGCAATGCATTAATGATTAGTGACAGAAGAATCATATTGCAGTCACAGCATAACATACACACATGCATACACATGCGTAGTCATATTAATAATAAGTTTTTCTTTGTTTTATTAAACGCCTGTCAATGACCACAATAAAGAACATAAGTTCAATGTCTTCAATGGTCAGCGACTTTACAAATTCACCATTTCTACTTTTCTTACACCTTGCATTAATAATTGACCTAATTAATTAGCGTATAGGTTTAATTAGATATAATATTTTTGTATAAATATAGAAGAAAAATAAAGACATAGAGTAGTAGACAAATTGACTTGTTTTACTGCACTTTCTTACATGGTCCAAAGTAGCTTGTGATACCAAACAAATTCTTTGTTTATGTACCTAGAATTTAACATTAAACTTAACAGTGGTGACCGCAAACAGTTCTGAACTTCAAGTTCCCCCCCCCCCCCCGGCGGTAAGGATCTTGTAAGCACTCATTGCTGAATTCAACACGCTACCTGAGCGTTCAAGCACCATAACATTGGTGATACAAAACGTTTTTATCACAAATAATCCGGGTAAACGGTAAAAATGGAGACAATTCAAAAATTATTGGACCTTAAAATCTCAACGGGCGAAGATATCCAGAAGATAATAAGAAATTTCAAAACGGACCCAGCTGAAAGAAAATCAGCGGCTTACTTCGAGGAACGTTCGAGACGTCTTCAGGAGTGTTGGGATAAATTTCAAAACACGGATTCAGATATTCGGGAAGATTGCGATGACCCAATGAAATTAGACTACTTCACGGAGGGCTACTATGGCAAAATGAAAAAAATAACTGAGGAATACTTGGACATGTTTAATCAGGAAACTAAACGTCTTAGGGCTGAACCTAATGATCAAACTGAAGCTGCCACCAGGTCCAGCGGAATTTCGAAGGCTACAACTAAAGCACAAGGAGTTACACCTATTCCTGAAGATCCTAATAGTACTCCTGGCATCATCCGCAAATTAAATATGCGTTTAGCAGCTCGGAAACGGCTATGAAATGCATTGACATTCATAGAGGATAAGCCAAAACAGTTTTTTGACCTGAACATAAGAAATTATGGGAGAAAATAGAAATTCTATATGATGAAGTTCATGAGCAGTTTACAATTCCAGCTGCGTATGGACCTGATCAGAATGAATATGAAGCGTTATATGATTTGATGCAGCAAACTCTAGTCAATCTTTCCGTGCAGGCAGACAACCTTCAACCGAATGATATGCACACTCAAACAGCAGCACCAGAATTAATGACAAACAGTTGTAAAATCCAGTCGTTACAACTGCCAAATTTAACTATACCTCAATTTAGTGGGGATTACCTGAAATGGCGTCAATTCCATGACTTATTTTCTGAACCAATACCAGTTATTCAGAAAATGTGGTATTTGAAAAGTAACTTATCTGGCGAAGCTGAACGTCTAATAAGTCAGTTGTCATTATCAGAAACAAATTATGCCACTGCCTGGCAAACACTCAAGGACCGCTACAACAATAAAAGAGTTCTTGTGGCAAACCTGGTAGAGAAATTAATTGATCAGCCTGTAGCTACGTCATCTGCTTCAGCGATTAAGACGCTTCATGACACCACCAAGGAGTGTATGTTGGCTTTAAACAATTTAGGAATTGCAACAGCCTCTTGGGATGCAATTCTTATTCAGCTTCTGATGAGGAAACTTGATAGAAGCACACATGTAAGGTACATGCAATCGTTAACTAATCCAAGGAACGTGCCAGTTCTAGCTGAGTTATTATCATTCCTGGAATTTGAGTTTCAATCAATGGAATCAATCCGCCAAAGGAATAAGTCATCACGTAAAGTTGTGTCATCATCCGCAACCACTGCCAATGAACACTATGTTTCCTGTAAATTATGCACGGCCGGCGACTACGGACTCTTCCATTGCCAGAAATTTCTACAACTATCAGAAGCAAAGCGGCTAAGCTGGATACAACAACAAAGACTGTATGTTCAGAGCTGATCACAGTTCAAAAACCTGCACATCAAGACCTTGCAAAAAATGTAACAAAAAAAATAATACATTATTGCATTTAGGTTCAAATTCCAAACTACACAAATCATCAAAACATGGCAATCACGTCAAAACCGCAGATCAGCACTCAAATGAAATATGGAAAACAGATGTTGCACCTAACACTACTAATGTGACTGTTACATCAGCTGCCACAAACAAGCCGCCGTCGCGCCAGGGTTATGTACTACTTGCAACAGCAAGAGTAAGGTTAACAGCGGCCAACGGAAATTCAGGAGAATTTAAAGCAATATTGGATTCCGGGTCTCAGGTAAATCTAGTATACGAGCGTGTCGTAAAAAGATTGTCTTTATCGTCATCTGAAGCCTTTTTATGCATTGATGGTATTGGAAACGCACGAAGAAGGGCCACAAAGCGCATAAATCTTAAATTGCAAGCCAGAAATAACAATTTTACAACTAACTTAAACGCTTTTGTTCTTCCTACAATCATCCCTCCACAACCAAATCAACATATTGACATTTCAAATTGGCAAGCCCCAAATGTAGACTTAGCTGACCCATATTTCGACCAACCAGGACAGGTGGATATTCTGCTAAGTGCCAAATACTACTTCAGTCTTATGCAAAACGGGAAATAAGAGTTGGCCGATAATCTTCCAATATTGTTGAATACAAAACTTGGATGGATCGCCAGTGGCAGAGTATCGGAAGACAGCACAACTGAAGCGATATGCGCAGTTTTAAGTGACGATGATGTGTCAACTGACGAACTAATTGAAAAATTCTGGAAGGTTGAAGATGTTCCTACAGAAAGCAATTATACAGCCGCTGAACAAGCATGTGAAACTCACTTTATTCAAACCACAACCAGAAATCCCAATGGAAGATTTGTTGTTCGCTTACCTTTATCTGAAGACGCGGCAGCACTTGGCGAATCAGAACCAACAGCATATTCCAGATTCCGTGCTTTGGAACGACGATTCAGACGAGATGAAAAGCTCGAAACACAATACAAGGACTTCATGAAGTCATGTGAAGATCTTGGTCACATGACTCAAATTGACCCAAAAACTCTCTACGGCCCACGTTACTATATTCCAAATCATTGCATTCTGCGTTGAGAAAGTAGCACAACTAAGCTCAGAGTCGTTTTTGATGCATCGGCAAAAACGATCATTAAACGACATTTTACTTACAGGTCTAACCGTGCAGGGAGACCTCTTCGGAATGCTTCTACGTTTCCGTTTACCCAGATTTGTCTTTACTACAGACATTGAAAAAATTTACCGTCAGATCCTCATAGACGAAGGAGACAGGAACCTTCAACTAATTCTGTGGAGAGAGAATCCTGGCCAGCCTCTACGAAAGGCTAGCGGCCACTCGTATGGACAAATATCCGCTGGGTGCAACGATCTTACGCCAGGACTTCTACATTGATGACGGAATAAGCGGTTATAATAGTTTAGCAATAGCTAAGGAAATGCACTCCTAACTAACAAACTTGCTCAAGGAAGCTGGTTTCAAGTTACGTAAATGGTGTGCAAACCATCGCCATCTACTCCAAGATATACCACAAGAAGATCAAGAAGTCAACCTTGATTTCGAAAATGCATCAATCAAGGCACTGGGACTAATATGGAGCCCATCTTCGATCAATTTTGCCTAAAGGCAAATCTTCAGCCAACCTCAAGCATAACAAAAAGATCTGTCATCTCAGATGTGGCACGAATCTACGATCCTTTGGGTATTGCAGGCCAAGTCGTGGTTTTAGCCAAAATATTCATTCAACAACTGTGGGAAGGTAAAAGATCTTGGGATGAGGAACTCCCTAAGGATCTCACAACGAAATGGCATGATTTGCGTAAGTCACTAAACACGTTAGAAAAACTCTTATACCACGCCATGTTTTCAATGGTCAAATAGCATCGCACGTCCAATTGCACGTATTTGTAGACGCATCAGAAAGGGCTTATTGAGCAGCAGTCTATATTCGATCCAAGCTCAAAAATGGAGGAATAATAGTTCGACTGTTGTGCTCCAAGTCCAGAATTGCACCTCTCCAAAGGTTATCCCTACCAAGGCTAGAACTTTGCGCAGCACTTCTAGGAGCAGAACTAGCCAACAAGGTAAAAAGGGAGTTACGGTACGACAACAAACAGCTTTTCTTGTGGTCTGACTCAGAAATTGTCTTGTATTGGGTAAATTCAGCGTCTTCATCACTCAAGACTTTCGTGGCTAACCGAATCAGCAAGATACAAGACCTAACCATCAATAGTCAGTAGCGACACGTCAAATCAAAGGAAAACCCAGCTGACTTCATTTCGAGAGGAACTACCAAGCTTGAGATTTTGGTTTTATGGCCCTCCATTTTTGCATGGCCAAGAATGTATCTTGCCTGGACCATTTAAAAAGAGCGCTCAAAACGCTACAAATTTGGAGTTTAAGATGAAGACTCTAATCGTGACTGCTGCAGCATCATCCAACGTCGAAGACTACGTTTACAGCATCAACCACAGAAATTCATTTATTTTCCTTCAACGCACTGTAGCCTATGTACTAAGATTTGCTCAAAGGATCAGAAAAACTCAACCCAAACTGGAAGTCGCAAGTAGTAGGGAACTGGCGGTTCGGCCCCAATTAAAATTGTTAAATTGTGGCTGAAATTGTTAAATTGTGGCTGAAATTGTGGGGTGAAATTGTTAAATTGTGGCTGAAATTGTTAAATTTTGGCTGAAATTTTAAAATTCTTGGAAATTTGTGAAATTTGATACCTACGTGTGTGTGTCCGTCCGTCCGTCTGTGTTTTTTGTTTACATTAGGAGTTTTTTGTTTATATTAACTTTTTTTATTTATATTAAGTATATGTATGTATGTATGTATGTATGTATGTATGTATGTATAACCGTGGGAACTTGTGCGTGGAATATTTTGTGGGAATACATTAAGGGGGTTTATAGCTTTAAGATTTTTATATTTGTATGATTTTTCCTAATGCCGACGGGAAAACATCTTTATTTTTTCTAATGCCGACGGGAAAGTTATGATTGTTGTTAGACTGTGGAAATTTGTTGATGTCCGTGATTTGGGCAGGTGAGGTTTTTGTAACATGTAACCGTGGGAATTTGCGGGTGTATCTTTAAGGCAGCCTGTGTTTCGTGGGGGCGGGTGTTGTTGTAATATGTATCCGTGGGAATTTGTGTGCGTAATATTTTGTAGGAATACATTAAGGGGTTTATAGGTTTGAGGCTTTTATATGTGTATGATTTCCTGATGCCAACGGGAAAACATGTTTATTTTTTTCAAATGCCGACGGGAAAACATGTTTAGTTTTTTTCAAATGCCGACGGGAAAATCATGGAAATGATTTTTCCTAATGCCGACGGAAAATTTGAGGGTATGTCTAGCTGTAGGAATTGAAGTCTGGCTGTGATTGGTGGAGGGTGGGGTGTGTCTAGATTGTGAGACCTTAAGGCTGACCGTGATTTGGGTAGGTGAGGGTGTTTTGTAATATGTAACCATGAGAATTCGGTGACGTATATGCTTGTTGGAATTTAAATCAAGCTGGGCTTCGTGGGGGGGCGGGATGTATTTGAGGTAGATCGACTGGTGGAGGGCGGGGAGTTGTTGTAATATGTATCCGTGGGAATCTGTGTACATGTATGTATGTATATATGTATGTCTGTAAGAGTTTAAGGCTGTCTGTGATTTATCAAAGGTGAGGTGAGAGTGTTCATGTAATACGTATCCGTAGGAATCTGTGTATATGTATGTTCGTAGGAGTTTAAGACTGATTGTGATTTGAGGTGGGGGAGGGTCTTGTTGTGATAGATAGATAGAATGTGCCTATGTGTGTATGTGTATGTATGTATTTATATATAGCAGTTTAAGTCTGTCCTTGATTTGAGGTAGTCGGGGGTGTTATTGTAATATGTATCTATAGGAATTTGGGAGTTTATATGTTTGTAGAAATTATTGTGTATGTATGTCTGTAGGAAATTTAAGGCTTATCGTGATTTATGAGGGGCGAAGTGTTCATGAAATATATAACAGCGCAATTTGTGTGTATATCTGTAGGAGTTTAAGGCTGATCATGATTAATGAGAGGTGAGGTGAAGGTGTTCATGTATATGTCTACGTATCTGTGTGTATGTATGTCTATATGAGTTTAAGTCTGATCGTGATTTAGGTTGTGAGATTGATAGATTGTATGTTACCTTGAGATTTTGTGTATGTATATCTGTAAGAACTTTAGGCTGACTGTGATTTGTGAGGGGAGGGGCGTTGTTGAAATAGGTTTAATTTTTCGTAGATGAATTTTAGTATGTGTGTGTGTGTATGTGATTTTCTCACCCTAGTATTTATATGTACGTTGAAATAAATTATTTCTCATATGAAAATTTTTTGCTAGAAAATATTATCATATATCTGAACTTCCCTAATCCTAGTATGTTTTTCATATTGGAGGATGAGATTGCTTTATATTTTATCAAGCTTAAATTTGTCCAGTGTTAAAGTCTGTCGGTCAGAAATTTGTTTATATTTGTATAAATATTAATTTCAGATTTTGCAAAATTCTTGCGTACGATCGTGATGATTTTGTGTGGGTGTATGTGTGTATGCGCGATAGAGTTTGACTGGTCTGTGATAAGTTTGTTTATTTAAGTACATTTGTCTTCTTCGACTTTCGTCTTCAAGCGTCAATAGCTTGGAGAACGGTTTGTATGTTTTCATGATGTAGATATGTATGTGTGATTGTTAAAATCCAATAAATACTTGAGCATGGGTAAGAAATTTGATAATATGTATACATATGTACATATGGATCTACAAATTGATTTTATGTATGTATGTATGTACATACAAATAAGTCTGGGGCTCCCTGTTTAAATACATTTTTTTTGTCATGTGCTGTTGTTGCTGTTGTAAATATTCGCCTGGTCTTTTGTGTATAGATGTGAAATATCTAGATAGTTTTTTTATTTGAAATTAAAAAAACGTTCTTTTAATTTTTAGATGTATTTACTTAAAAGTTTGTGAGGAGTTTCTGTTTTAAGTAAAATTTAATTCCTCTCTAGTTGTAGTAAATATAGTATAAATATTTAATATATTTTATTTCCATTTGTTTAAAGTTGATGTAGCCTATATAGTCAACGTTAGAAATTTTTCGATGTAAAATTTTTTCCAACTATCATATTTTTTCTTCACCTTTTTCATATATTTTAGAACATCTTGCATTGGCTTTAAAAAATGATAAACGCTTTGAAATGAAACTGATCCAGCAGTCCAGCTTTTTTTAACCACATTGCTTCTCTTTCCTTTTTTATTGATAAACATTTAAAATCAAATGGTGGTTTTATAATGAAATTGTTATACTCATTATTGCTAAAAACATCCGCTACTTTTTTTTTTGTAATGAAAATCATTCGAAACCTTACTTAATTTATAAGACTTTCAGGACTTTCTATTATTCGATCCTTAGTAAAAATGCAGTAGCTGAGGTCATTGCTTACTGTTTCATATTAAATTTCTATATCAATTGAGCCGCTATTGAATAAAAGGAACTTTTATCTTAAACTTTAGTGCATTTGGAAGTGTTTGAGATTCTTTCATATAATAGCTTTGTTGGAATCTTAGATACGAGTACATATAATATAGAATTGTATAACGTTTATTTTTAATTTTTATGTTAAGATCATCATCATTTAGATATGAGACTAAATTTAAATGTACTTTTAAATTAGTTAAATCATAATGAGGAAACTTGTTTTCTTCTTGAACAGCGATCAACAGAAAACGAAATCGTTTTCTTACAATTTAGGTCTGGCCTCTCAACGGTTCCTCTAGTATACAAGATGACTTTCTATGTCAACATATCTGTCTACTCTTTGTCAGCGTTAAGGGACAATTAAATGTTAAAATTTTAATTCCTCAAATTGTGTTACTTCATACTGATAATATATTTTCATTAATAAGGTATATGTTTATCTTATGAAGGTTACTCGCCTATGGCTTTTATTTGATGTTCTAGATGATTTTTTTTCTCATTTTATTAAATTTCAGCGTATTGTGTATGTATTTCTGATATTTTTAAGCGCGCTTTATTTACCTGTCAGACAAAGTGTACGTATCAGTTGATCACTCAGTCTCTCTTTTTAATAATTTTTTTCTTTTAATATGCCACTACTATTTTTTCAGATTTTACTACTTGAAAAAGAGAATATTTATGTAATTTTTAAATGTATTCATATATACATATAGGTAAATATATGTATATATGTATAGAGAAATTACTTTATCTACAAAGAAATTAATGTTTAATAATCAACTATTCTAGAAAATCAACCTCAAATAACGCAGTTACCTCCACCATCAATTTACCGTCGGTGTTTTTATAGTGTCAGAAACACTAGAATATCTATGTTTGAGAGAATTTTTACATCGAGTTTTTCTACATGAGGTTTGCTGGTTGACATCCTTAAAGTTATTGTTGACGTAGGCTGGGTTGTATCACATTCAGATGTAATCATTTCCTACTTAAAAAAGGTCCTCATTACTATCAACTATATCTGTATACATTTCGTTCATGAGTTGGGTTGATCCAGATACAATTGCTGTCTACAGATTAATGATTAGAAACAAGTTTCTCATCACCTTCTAACAGATTTATATATTTTGCTAGCATGCATGCCTTAGCATGCTTCTATCGATAGTGACGCGAGAGTCCGACATGTAGTGGTGTTTCAATTAAAAATCTATACTATTAGATTTTACGATTTCGCTCTTTTTATTCTTTTACAAAGTAGATACATATTTATGTATTTCATTTAGCACAGAGTCATAAAATTTCTTTGCTTACAAAATTGTGTGACATTCTTTTAAATTTGCATGCTTAGGCATGCTTTCAATATTTTTTCTGTAAATTTATTTGATACTCATACAGATACAGATATAAAGTAAGATCTGCTTACATTGCATTTTACAATTTATGTATGCTTCAGCATGATTCCAGTTGAAGTCCATATTTATTCAGTAAGTTTGTTTGATACTAATTCATACACATATACATTCTTAAAGATTGGAAATCTAAGTCCAATTTATGTAGTTTATCTATATTTTCTAAAGATTTGATAGCTATAGAAATTAATAGAGTAAAGATCTATTATAATAGCCCATGGGCATATTTTAAAATTTCGCTTGCTAGAGCTTTCGAAATGGAAAATGTACAATTTTCACTATAAAAAGTGATAATATTAGGTGTTACTGAATATTACACTCTGTTGTAATTTATTTTGAACACTTAAGTTTTCACAATATTTCATACAGGCCAACAAGTTTAGAGAATTTCCAGTATATTAAGTTAATTATCTTTCTTAAGACCTATCATTCCTTCAAAAATACAAACCAAACTAGATTTTTCCTGTTTAATTTTATTTTTTACTTTCATTAAATTTCAACATTTTGTTCATCTTCAAATTATTATATTTAGCAGCTTTTTCTCATTTGTTGAGTTAACTTTAATCGGAAACATTTAAATAGTGAGATGAACTTTTATATTGTATGCGAGTACATTAAGTAATTCTTTGTATATTTCATTTATATGAACCATCATCACATAATTCCTTTGGATGATCTATTAAATCATTCTACTATTGATGCTTTCATATTAAGTAATGTTTAATATTCTACTTATGCATGAATTTTCCAGTGTCTATTAAAAAATTCTTTACAATCATCCATTTGTAAGCTTTTTGGTACTCATAACATTTCAAAAATATTTTCCACAGCCTAGGTTTTTTCGAATGCAACTTTTATTTTCAACGGTATTGACCATAGAAACTTTGTGAATGAATCATTTACAGTCTACAATAATCAATAATTTCTATTTTCTGTAGAATAGTTTCCCATTTCACCTAAATCAGCTCCATAAAAGATCAACTATTCCTTTCATTACATATCTACAATGCACAAAAAATTTTCGAGATTTATTATAGAGTTCGTCTACTAAATTTCTTTTTAAAGACATTGAGTTATTTTAAAGATTTTTTGGAGAGTGTTGTGATCTACTTGATGCACTTTCAGCTATTTATACTATCATGTAGTTCATTTTCCAATCTATAAATTTTATCGTTCAGCTGTTCAATTTGTTTTTTCAAAAGATGATTTGATTTTTAGTATGTATTTTATCAATTTTATAACTATCTTCTATCTCTAATTGTATTTCACGTTGTACTCTATCAATTTGCATTTTAATATATTCTTGAATTATATTAATTCCTTAAGCTATATTATTAATTTGTCCTATAGTTTATCGTTTGGAGTTTCCAGAAACAATTTACTGATAACATCATTCTCTGTCAGTGAATGATGATGATGATTAGTAGAAATTATATATTTTATATAGTTTTCAACATCAAATTTTTCATAGTATTTCCATGTTTTATTATCAATCATTAAAGAAAATAAAGCTACTATTAGGGCCTATATTTGACCATCAACTTGTATTTTATCTTCATTTAGTTTTAGGTTACTATCACCAAACTTTCATTCATTATTCAAATCTTGATGTGGGCCATAGTTTGTATCTAATTCAATTCTTCCTTCCAAGACTGATAAATGAGTATAAGTGTCTTCAGAATTGGAAGTCTATGAGTAAAACTCATCTTCATCATCCTTATCATCATTCTCAGTATTAGCATCATTAAATAAGATGATATCATCAAATATTGTTCCTTCTGAAAGTATCTTTGGTGTACTTGTATCTATATTGACTGATGGCTTTAAACTTGTATTATTTTCAGCTTCTATCTTGATTTTACTTTCTTCTTACTTGCGAATTCTTTCAATATTTCTAGAACTATTTATGAATTCTTTGAGAGGTTCTGTGATAGGTTTAAATGTATCTTTTATTGCTCACATGTATCTATTTCACCAGTTTTTATACTACGAAGCTTTTTCTTCAAGACATTTCTTGTCAACACCAACTGTTTTAAAATTTTCTCATCCATGTTTAATAATAGTAAATAACAGGTATCAGCTATTAGATCAGGTATCAGCTATCAGATCAGGTTATCAGGTAACTGGTCTGGTTTTCAGATCAGCTTATCAGGACCTGGTCTGTTTTTCAGATCAGCTTATCATGACCTGGTCTAGTTTTCAGATCAGCTTATCAGGACCTGTTCTGGTTTTCAGATCAGCTTAATAGGACCTGGTCTGGTTTTCAGATCAGCTTATCAGGACCTGGTCTGGTTTTCAGATCAGCTTATCAGGACCTGGTCTGGTTTTCAGATCAGCTTAATAGGACCTGGTCTGGTTTTCAGATCAGCTTATCAGGACCTGATCTGGTTTTCAGATCAGCTTAATAGGATCTGGTCTGGTTTTCAGATCAGCTTATCAGGACCTGGTCTGGTTTTTAGATCAACTTATCTGATTCAGATTGGGTTATCAGTTTACAAGTAGCTGCCTATTTATAACATTTAGATGAATGCAGTTTAAGGTCAGATGAAAAACGAAAAAGTAAACTTTTATTTAGTCAAATTCTCTTTTTTCTATACAGATCATCGTTTAATTCAATATCGTTGCTTATAATCAAAATTCATATTTATCCTTCCAACATGTATTTTATTTGTCTCATCTTACTTAAACATTATAATTACATTATGATTATCTGATATAAAATGTTTGGTGATTCTGGTATAAGTTTGACATCAGCAGAATGCATCAACATTCTTATCTCACTCCATACAAAAATATGTTTCTCACATCTAACATCGTTAAATATCATATCGGAATTACTTTTAGCTTTGTTAGGAGAAATAACAGATTCAGTATCTGTAAATGTGTATTATCCCATTCCTTTAATTAATGAAATTATGTAATATCTTTAAGTATCCATATTTAGGTTGATAGAGAGATTTTGAGTATTAATATGTAGATGTTTTAAAATTTTAGTTCATTAAGACTTTTTAGCAAGCCAATCATAACATATTATTTTTTATTTTATTTTTTTACAATTTGACAGACCAACTATTTTTGCGCAAATAAAATTTGATAGAGGGGGAACTATGACTTGTTTTTGAACTAACGTTTGATGAATCATCAAAAATTTCGTACCATGCTATTTTTAGGTTGTTTCACTAACCACATTTGTTGTGTAACTAAATGCATTTTATAAATATTATCTCTTATTAAAAAAATAAAATAATACAGCTATTCGATATCAGAAAATATTTTCTGAAATCGTGTAGATGTATTATTTTATTTTTTTAATAAGAGATAATGATGTATACTCACATTCAAAACAACATAAAACTATCATTTGTTTTGATTATGAGTATACGTCAATATTTATGAAATGGAATTAGTTACACAACAAATGTGGTTAGTGAAACAAAGTATATTTTAACAGCCTTATTTATAAAAATTATTAAGACTTTATAAAGGCTTTTTTAGAAAATTTTTTATGAAAATTTGTCTAAAAAAACCTTTATAAAGTCTTAATAATTTTTATAAATAAGACTGTAAGAGTTCAAAATCAGTATTTTTTATGATAATACTGGTTTTAAACTCTTAAAATATACTTTGTTTTGACTATGAGTAGGGACCATTATCTCTTATATAGGAAAAATAAAATAATATAGCTATACGATACCAGAAAATATTTTCTGGTGTCGTATAGCTGTATTATTTTATTTTTCCTATATAAGAGACAATATTTATGAAACACATTTCATAAATATTGGTGCATACTCATAGTCAAAACAACCTAAAAATAGTATGGTACGAAATTTTTCATGATTCATCAAACGTTAGTTCAAAAACAAGTCATAGTTCCCCCTCTATCAAATTTTATTTGCGTAAAAATAGTTGGTCTATCAAATTGTAAAAAAAATAAAATAAAAAATAATATGTTATGATTGGCTTGCTAAAAAGTCTTAATGAACTAAAATTTTAAAACATCTACATATTAATACTCAAAATCTCTCTATCAACCTAAATATGGATACTTAAAGATATTACATAATTTCATTAATTAAAGGAATGGGATAATACACATTTACAGATACTGAATCTGTTATTTCTCCTAAAAAAGCTAAAAGTAATTCCGATATGATATTTAACGATGTTAGATGTGAGAAACATATTTTTGTATGGAGTGAGATAAGAATGTTGATGCATTCTGCTGATGTCAAACTTATACCAGATTCACCAAACATTTGATACTAGATAATCATAATGTAATTATAATTTTTAAGTAAGATGAGACAAATATAAAGCATGTTGGAAGGATAAATATGGATTTTGATTATAAGCAACGATATTGAATTGAACGATGATCGTTATAGAAAAAAAGAGAATTTGACTACATAAAAGTTTACTTTTTCGTTTTTCATCTGACCTTAAACTGCATTCATCTAAATGTTATAAATGGGCAGCTACTTGTAAACTGATAACCCAATCTGAATCAGATAAGCTGATCTGAAAACCATACCAGGTCCTGATAAGCTGATCTGAAAACCAGACCAGGTCCTGAAAAGCTGATCTGAAAACCAGACCAGGTCCTGAAAAGCTGATCTGAAAACCAGACCAGGTCCTGAAAAGCTGATCTGAAAACCAGACCAGGTCCTGATAAGCTGATCTAAAAACCAGACCAGGTCCTGATAAGCTGATCTGAAAACCAGACCAGATCCTATTAAGCTGATCTGAAAACCAGACCAGGTCCTGATAAGCTGATCTGAAAACCAGACCAGGTCCTATTAAGCTGATCTGAAAACCAGAACAGGTCCTGATAAGCTGATCTGAAAACTAGACCAGGTCATGATAAGCTGATCTGAAAAACAGACCAGGTCCTGATAAGCTGATCTGAAAACCAGACCAGTTACCTGATAACCTGATCTGATAGCTGATACCTGATCTAATAGCTGATACCTGTTATTTACTATTATTAAACATGGATGAGAAAATTTTAAAACAGTTGGTGTTGACAAGAAATGTCTTGAAGAAAAAGCTTCGTAGTATAAAAACTGGTGAAATAGATACATGTGAGCAATAAAAGATACATTTAAACCTATCACAGAACCTCTCAAAGAATTCATAAATAGTTCTAGAAATATTGAAAGAATTCGCAAGTAAGAAGAAAGTAAAATCAAGATAGAAGCTGAAAATAATACAAGTTTAAAGCCATCAGTCAATATAGATACAAGTACACCAAAGATACTTTCAGAAGGAACAATATTTGATGATATCATCTTATTTAATGATGCTAATACTGAGAATGATGATAAGGATGATGAAGATGAGTTTTACTCATAGACTTCCAATTCTGAAGACACTTATACTCATTTATCAGTCTTGGAAGGAAGAATTGAATTAGATACAAACTATGGCCCACATCAAGATTTGAATAATGAATGAAAGTTTGGTGATAGTAACCTAAAACTAAATGAAGATAAAATACAAGTTGATGGTCAAATATAGGCCCTAATAGTAGCTTTATTTTCTTTAATGATTGATAATAAAACATGGAAATACTATGAAAAATTTGATGTTGAAAACTATATAAAATATATAATTTCTACTAATCATCATCATCATTCACTGACAGAGAATGATGTTATCAGTAAATTGTTTCTGGAAACTCCAAACGATAAACTATAGGACAAATTAATAATATAGCTTAAGGAATTAATATAATTCAAGAATATATTAAAATGCAAATTGATAGAGTACAACGTGAAATACAATTAGAGATAGAAGATAGTTATAAAATTGATAAAATACATACTAAAAATCAAATCATCTTTTGAAAAAACAAATTGAACAGCTGAACGATAAAATTTATAGATTGGAAAATGAACTACATGATAGTATAAATAGCTGAAAGTGCATCAAGTAGATCACAACACTCTCCAAAAAATCTTTAAAATAACTCAATGTCTTTAAAAAGAAATTTAGTAGACGAACTCTATAATAAATCTCGAAAATTTTTTGTGCATTGTAGATATGTAATGAAAGGAATAGTTGATCTTTTATGGAGCTGATTTAGGTGAAATGGGAAACTATTCTACAGAAAATAGAAATTATTGATTATTGTAGACTGTAAATGATTCATTCACAAAGTTTCTATGGTCAATACCGTTGAAAATAAAAGTTGCATTCGAAAAAACCTAGGCTGTGGAAAATATTTTTGAAATGTTATGAGTACCAAAAAGCTTACAAATGGATGATTGTAAAGAATTTTTTAATAGACACTGGAAAATTCATGCATAAGTAGAATATTAAACATTACTTAATATGAAAGCATCAATAGTAGAATGATTTAATAGATCATCCAAAGGAATTATGTGATGATGGTTCATATAAATGAAATATACAAAGAATTACTTAATGTACTCGCATACAATATAAAAGTTCATCTCACTATTTAAATGTTTCCGATTAAAGTTAACTCAACAAATGAGAAAAAGCTGCTAAATATAATAATTTGAAGATGAACAAAATGTTGAAATTTAATGAAAGTAAAAAATAAAATTAAACAGGAAAAATCTAGTTTGGTTTGTATTTTTGAAGGAATGATAGGTCTTAAGAAAGATAATTAACTTAATATACTGGAAATTCTCTAAACTTGTTGGCCTGTATGAAATATTGTGAAAACTTAAGTGTTCAAAATAAATTACAACAGAGTGTAATATTCAGTAACACCTAATATTATCACTTTTTATAGTGAAAATTGTACATTTTCCATTTCGAAAGCTCTAGCAAGCGAAATTTTAAAATATGCCCATGGGCTATTATAATAGATCTTTACTCTATTAATTTCTATAGCTATCAAATCTTTAGAAAATATGGATAAACTACATAAATTGGACTTAGATTTCCAATCTTTAAGAATGTATATGTGTATGAATTAGTATCAAACAAACTTACTGAATAAATATGGACTTCAACTGGAATCATGCTGAAGCATACATAAATTGTAAAATGCAATGTAAGCAGATCTTACTTTATATCTGTATCTGTATGAGTATCAAATAAATTTACAGAAAAAATATTGAAAGCATGCCTAAGCATGCAAATTTAAAAGAATGTCACACAATTTTGTAAGCAAAGAAATTTTATGACTCTGTGCTAAATGAAATACATAAATATGTATCTACTTTGTAAAAGAATAAAAAGAGCGAAATCGTAAAATCTAATAGTATAGATTTTTAATTGAAACACCACTACATGTCGGACTCTCGCGTCACTATCGATAGAAGCATGCTAAGGCATGCATGCTAGCAAAATATATAAATCTGTTAGAAGGTGATGAGAAACTTGTTTCTAATCATTAATCTGTAGACAGCAATTGTATCTGGATCAACCCAACTCATGAACGAAATGTATACAGATATAGTTGATAGTAATGACGACCTTTTTTAAGTAGGAAATGATTACATCTGAATGTGATACAACCCAGCCTACGTCAACAATAACTTCAAGGATGTCAACCAGCAAACCTCATGTAGAAAAACTCGATGTAAAAATTCTCTCAAACATAGATATTCTAGTGTTTCTGACACTATAAAAACACCGACGGTGAATTGATGGTGGAGGTAACTGCGTTATTTGAGATCGATTTTCTAGAATAGTTGATTATTAAACATTAATTTCTTTGTAGATAAAGTAATTTCTCTATACATATATACATATATTTACCTATATGTATATATGAATACATTTAAAAATTACATAAATATTCTCTTTTTCAAGTAGTAAAATCTGAAAAAATAGTAGTGGCATATTAAAAGAAAAAAATTATTAAAAAGAGAGACTGAGTGATCAACTGATACGTACACTTTGTCTGACAGGTAAATAAAGCGCGCTTAAAAATATCAGAAATATATACACAATACGCTGAAATTTAATAAAATGAGAAAAAAAATCATCTAGAACATCAAATAAAAGCCATAGGCGAGTAACCTTCATAAGATAAACATATACCTTATTAATGAAAATATATTATCAGTATGAAGTAACACAATTTGAGGAATTAAAATTTTAACATTTAATTGTCCCTTAACGCTGACAAAGAGTAGACAGATATGTTGACATAGAAAGTCATCTTGTATACTAGAGGAACCGTTGAGAGGCCAGACCTAAATTGTAAGAAAACGATTTCGTTTTCTGTTGATCGCTGTTCAAGAAGAAAACAAGTTTCCTCATTATGATTTAACTAATTTAAAAGTACATTTAAATTTAGTCTCATATCTAAATGATGATGATCTTAACATAAAAATTAAAAATAAACGTTATACAATTCTATATTATATGTACTCGTATCTAAGATTCCAACAAAGCTATTATATGAAAGAATCTCAAACACTTCCAAATGCACTAAAGTTTAAGATAAAAGTTCCTTTTATTCAATAGCGGCTCAATTGATATAGAAATTTAATATGAAACAGTAAGCAATGACCTCAGCTACTGCATTTTTACTAATGATCGAATAATAGAAAGTCCTGAAAGTCTTATAAATTAAGTAAGGTTTCGAATGATTTTCATTACAAAAAAAAAAGTAGCGGATGTTTTTAGCAATAATGAGTATAACAATTTCATTATAAAACCACCATTTGATTTTAAATGTTTATCAGGAAAGAGAAGCAATGTGGTTAAAAAAAGCTGGACTGCTGGATCAGTTTCATTTCAAAGCGTTTATCATTTTTTAAAGCCAATGCAAGATGTTCTAAAATATATGAAAAAGATGAAGAAAAAATATGATAGTTGGAAAAAATTTTACATCGAAAAATTTCTAACGTTGACTATATAGGCTACATCAACTTTAAACAAATGGAAATAAAATATATTAAATATTTATACTATATTTACTACAACTAGAGAGGAATTAAATTTTACTTAAAACAGAAACTCCTCACAAACTTTTAAGTAAATACATCTAAAAATTAAAAGAACGCTTTTTTAATTTCAAATAAAAAAACTATCGAGATATTTCACATCTATACATAAAAGACCAGGCGAATATTTACAACAGCAACAACAGCACATGACAAAAAAAATGTATTTAAACAGGGAGCCCCAGACTTATTTGTATGTACATATATACATACATAAAATCAATTTGTAGATCCATATGTACATATGTACACATATTTTCAAATTTCTTACCCATGCTCAAGTATTTATTGGATTTTAACAATCACACTTACATATCTACATCATGAAAACATACAAACCGTTCTCCAAGCTACTGACGCTTGAAGACGAAAGTCGAAGAAGACAAATGTACTTAAATAAACAAACTTATCACAGACCAGTCAAACTCTATCGCGCATACACACATACACACACACAAAATCATCACGATCGTTACGCAAGAATTTTGCAAAATCTGAAATTAATATTTATACAAATATAAACAAATTTCTGACCGACAGACTTTAACACTGGACAAATTTAAGCTTGATAAAATATAAAGCAATCTCATCCTCCAATATGAAAAACATACTAGGATTAGGGAAGTTCAGATATATGATAATATTTTCTAGCAAAAAATGTTCATATGAGAAATAATTTATTTCAACGTACATATAAATACTAGGGTGAGAAAATCACATACACACACACACATACTAAAATTCATCTACGAAAAATTAAACCTATTTCAACAACGCCCCTCCCCTCACAAATCACAGTCAGCCTAAAGTTCTTACAGATATACATACACAAAATCTCAAGGTAACATACAATCTATCAATCTCACAACCTAAATCACGATCAGACTTAAACTCATATAGACATACATACACACAGATACGTATACATATACATGAACACCTTCACCTCACCTCTCATTAATCATGATCAGCCTTAAACTCCTACAGATATACACACAAATTGCGCTGTTATATATTTCATGAACACTTCGCCCCTCATAAATCACGATAAGCCGTAAATTTCCTACAGACATACATACACAAAAATTTCTACAAACATATAAACTCCCAAATTCCTATAGATACATATTACAATAACACCCCCGACTACCTCAAATCAAGGACAGACTTAAACTGCTATATATAAATACATACATACACATACACACATAGGCACATTCTATCTATCTATCACAACAAGACCCTCCCCCACCTCAAATCACAATTAGTCTTAAACTCCTACGAACATACATATACACAGATTCCTACGGATACGTATTACATGAACACTCTCACCTCACCTTTGATAAATCACAGACAGCCTTAAACTCTTACAGACATACATATATACATACATACATGTACACAGATTCCCACGGATACATATTACAACAACTCCCCGCCCTCCACCAGTCGATCTACCTCAAATACATCCCGCCCCCCCCCCCCCCCCCCACGAAACCCAGCTTGATTTAAATTCCAACAAGCATATACGTCACCGAATTCTCATGGTTACATATTACAAAACACCCTCACCTACCCAAATCACGGTCAGCCTTAAGGTCTCACAATCTAGACACACCCCACCCTCCACCAATCACAGCCAGACTTCAATTCCTACAGCTAGACATACCCTCAAATTTTCCGTCGGCATTAGGAAAAATCATTTCCATGATTTTCCCGTCGGCATTTGAAAAAAACTAAACATGTTTTCCCGTCGGCATTTGAAAAAAATAAACATGTTTTCCCGTTGGCATCACGAAATCATACACATATAAAAGCCTCAAACCTATAAACCCCTTAATGTATTCCTACAAAATATTACGCACACAAATTCCCACGGATACATATTACAACAACACCCGCCCCCACGAAACACAGGCTGCCGTAAAGATACACCCGCAAATTCCCACGGTTACATGTTACAAAAACCTCACCTGCCCAAATCACGGACATCAACAAATTTCCACAGTCTAACAACAATCATAACTTTCCCGTCGGCATTAGAAAAAATAAAGATGTTTTCCCGTCGGCATTAGGAAAAATCATACAAATATAAAAATCTTAAAGCTATAAACCCCCTTAATGTATTCCCACAAAATATTCCACGCACAAGTTCCCACGGTCATACATACATACATACATACATATACTTAATATAAATAAAAAAAGTTAATATAAACAAAAAACTCCTAATGTAAACAAAAAACACAGACGGACGGACACACACACGTAGGTATAAAATTTCACAAATTTCCAAGAATTTTAAAATTTCAGCCAAAATTTAACAATTTCAGCCACAATTTAACAATTTCACCCCACAATTTCACAATTTCAGCCACAATTTAACAATTTCAGCCACAATTTAACAATTTTAATTGGGGCCGAACCGCCAGTTCCCTACTACTGTCGCATCACTGCCAATGAACTGGATAATGCTTTTCACATCATAGTGCGAGCAATGCAACAATTTGATTTCCCAGACGAATTGAAAACACTTCAACTGTCTCAGATAGTCAAAGTCCGCTTAGACTCAGCAGGATTAATAAGAGTATATGGGCGCTTAGAAGCATCAGAGCTGTCATACGACGCCAAACATCCGCTCGTGTTACCATATAACGATCCTATTGCAAGGCTGATCCTGGTAAACCTACATAATGAAAACCATCATTATGGACCACAGCAATTACTAGCTACAGCACGACAAAGGTTTTGGATTCTGAAAGGGAAAACAATGACAAGATCTGTGGTCCATCAGTGTATACGTTGCACAAGGGCTAAGCCACGAATGTTCAATCAAATAATGGGCAATTTACCAAGTTGCAGAATAAGCCCATGTCGACCATTCATCACAACTGGGGTAGATTACTGTGGCCCTTTCTGGGTACATTATAAGCTCAGAGGAAAACGCCCTCATAAGGTGTATATTGCAGTATTCTGTTGCTTTGCCACCAAGGCGATACCCTTGGAGGTAGTTACAGATTTGACCACTGATGCTCAATTCGACAGACAGGCAAAACAGCCAACATCATCACTCGCGAAAAGATGGAAACTAGTGTCTCACTTGAAACATGCTTTTTGGAATCGATGGTCAAAAGAATACCTTTCAGAATTACAACAACGACATAAGTGGAGAAAAGCTTCATCAAACGTTCAAGAAGGTCAACTTGTAATCATCAAAGAAGACAATGTGCCAGTCATGAAATGGCCCCTTGGTCGAATAGTAAGTATCTGCAAAGGTCATGATGGGTTCGTACGAGTGATCAAGGTCAAAACGTTATCAGGTATTAAGTCACTTGCTATTCATCGCTTGGCCCCTTTAATGAATGAGGAAACAGATGAGAAACCTGCAAACAAAACCTTAAAGAGGTCACCCGAACCAGACTTGTCTCCCACCAAGCGACCTAAATCTGTTGGCTGCAGCTTACTATACACAACCTTGCTCACCCTTCTCTTACTCCCTGCTGTTCTCGGCAAACCAATAAATTCTGGGGTATTCAGCAAGGATCCCGACCTGTATTTTGAAGGGATAGTCACAGCAAGAATAGAACAGGCATTTTCAACCGCATTGGAGACTTTTTCCAATCTCTGCAAAATCTATCCACAAGCCAGCATGTGTCCCGATTTCATAAGCAACCTAAAACAGCTTCTTGCCGATCTGATACAAGATCATGTCTGATCGAATGCGTAGAGGTGCCCTCAACATCAGCGGGAACGTAGCAAGAACCCTCTTCTCGACTCTGCTTATGCCACAGAAATGGAACACACGATACGCCAGGCAGAAAGCATCTTTACTCATTACTACGAAATCAAACATCCATAATTGATTCTACTCTTAACATTATCAAAGAAACAGAACTTTCGTTGCAGTCAAGGTTAAACGAAACACAAAATTAAATAACAAGGCTACAAAATCAAGTAACGGAGGACCAGCGTCAACTAAAGATCGCAAATTTAACAACATTTCTATCTAGTGAGCTGATTTTAACAGCAACGCGACTCCGCCGAATTGAAGCTGAAATAATAAACGTCTTAACGGACTCCCATCATGGTAGAATTAGTCCTTCTCTTTTATCACTAAATCAGCTTCAGAGAGAACTAACCGTGATCAAGGCACATTTACGAGTGTTGCGAATCCTATCTGTCAAAGAAGGCGACTTGATTCAACTTTACAAACTTATGCGAACTAAGGCAGGAGTCACAGAAAACAAGGTCATCTTTGAAGTCAAATTACCATTGATCGACCAACAACCCTTTGAACTCTTAAGGATATAAGGATATTTGGAGCCCCTCAAACAGGAACGACACACTTTTCGTCATAGTACCCGAGAAACCATATCTGGCAATTAATTCACTCAGAGATGAATAAATTCCACTGTCGAATGATGTTATAATAAATTCATTCCGGCTCAACGATGTGTTTATCTTCGACAACAAACAATCAACCTTCTTCATCCTGCAAAATTAACTTCTTTATTCAAAAACCTGCTAGAAATTGCAGGCTAGTTACATCAAGAGAACAAGGCGTTTGGATACAACTACACAAGGAAACCAAATGGATTTATTCCACAATAAATAGCACTGAAGTTTATGCTGTTTGTGGAACTGAAATAATGCAATTCACATTGCACGGTTCTGATATATTTCAGATTGAACCAACCTGTATCCTAAAGACAGCCGATATCACCATTCAGGGGCACTATGACGTATCCAGTAACATCCAAAAATATTAATGACCTGACCAACATAAGTGACCCTATAACAATATTCAACAGCACGCAGCAGGTTCTACAAACTCATACTAAGCCCAACTTCAGGAAGCCGACATGTCACATCAAGCAATAAGCTATTTTACGCTCAGCTTAGTTTTCCCCTTAGTTTTCCTTTATCTGGTCTGGAAAAACCGATCATCTTGTAGAAGGAAGGACCAACCCGAAGCAATACCTACTCCAACTCCTCGAGAAAGCTCACCATCCAAATACGTCATCGAACTTCAAGATACCTGAAGTGCATCGGCAGTACTTGAACATTACATGGTTCAACGGGGCGAGACTGTTGGCGACCCTTAAATTAAGTTCACCATAATTATTCAACTCATTAAAATTAAATTCATATTCATCCAAATACATGTGTATGTATGTAAATTCATTTGCTTATTAAGTTTGATATATCCCTTTGTTCTCCACCAAGCAACCATTCATTTATTTTTTTCTTGAATGGAAAACATGATAAATTATTGTCATATTTTTTTTAATTTTTTTATTTGACTGTTTACTTAGAAAAAGTTTTATTTTGAATTAATAATTTTACTTAATCAATGTTTTTTTTAAGATATAAAATATTTCTATTTATGTATAAATATTAATGCACCATTATCTTTCAAACGCTTGGCTTTGTGTTTGGTGGGTAGCTGGCAACCTCAACACAATTTACCAATACATTGACAGTGCCCACCATTGCTTTAAACTGAATTTATACCAATTTGATAAAAAGCAGAAAAATACTAACCGCAAAAATTTTTCCGTTCTGCGCGCGCAACTTTCTTAATTTTTTCTTTCATATTATTTTTCTCCAGACAATAACAAACAAAACCAAAAAAGAATGGGGTGTATTGGTCCAGCCATTCAAGCGTGATATCGTGCCTAAAAAATTTGATTAATTTTTATGTACATATATAGAGCAGGTGTGCCCAAAAGTTCCTTATGGAAGAGCAAACACCAATACATTTAAAGAAAAACTAATTTTTATTCAATGCCCTTTGTTCTAAAAACCAATACATACAATACCAATACCAACGAAGCATACGAAAGTGTTGGTACTTTGCCATTGCGTGCATACAGTGAAGAACGATACAAAACTAATAAGCCAAACTTGTTTTTTGCATTTCGTATTGCAAGTGCTGTATTTGTGTTTCGTATTGCTAGTGCTGAGTGTATGCTGTGAGTATTAAAACCATTGGTGTGCACTGTGAATGTATTGGTGAACTGTCAATGTATTGAGGTTGCGAGCTACCCACCAAACACAAATCCACACAGTTAAAATATTAATTGAAAATAAAACATTTTCTAAGCAAACAGTCAATTGTAAAAAACTTTTTCAAACTTTATTTTGGTATGGTCCACTGATACAAACTATTTATTTTTTATTTTTTCAAAATAAATATTTGTATTTTTATTTAAAATTTCTCTCCTTCCCTACCATTAAACTTATGAATATCGCTATGAAAAGCATCATAATGTCTTTTAATAGCATATTCGTTTTTTTTTTCATTAAATCTTTGATAACATAAAAGACATTGTGTGTTACCAAATGCGTTATTTATAATAAAATATTTTTCGCATTTCATAAATTTGAATGGCAACACGTGTGGTTGGTGGACAAATATTCTAAAAAAAATATGTAAGCATCCGCCTTATGCGCATTCGTCGCTGTCTCATCGACGACTAAATTAAAGAGGGTAAGATTACGTGTGAATTCTATCAGCACAATTGTGCAAACAAACGCTCATCAATGATTAAAACACACAGCCTATAGCTAAGCGCTTTTACAAAAACAAATAAGCACCAAGAGCATAGGGCTTAGGTACCCTTAATATAGAGAAATATAAAACTACCATAAAAAATAAAATATTTAGAAACACTACTGAAACAGTTTATTTTTTATTTTTTAGTAATCACTTACGGAAGCGAAAATTCTTTGCAGACAAATCTGACGACTTACAGAAAGCTGAAGCTCCATATATAGCATCTCGTCTTCAACGTCAGGCAAGCCAGCTAACTGTCGCTGAAGTACCAACATTTGAAAAAACCCGTTTTCCAAAAGACTATCATTCTCCGCTTTTCGAAGATTCTACATGTACCAAGGATATAAGTCTTAAGCTATTGACGCAAGTTGCAAAGGAAAACGCGAATAAATTTCCTGCTACTCCAATAAATGCCATAATTTTAGGTAACAATGTTAAATGCCAAATTTTTAACAATTCATTAAACACTGCATCTGCAATAAAAACTCTAACGCCAACAAAAACATATAATAACAATACCAAGAAACCCCACTTAGTAATCGCCAGCGATAAAAGATATAGTTTTAAGCAACAAAAACAGCTACCAAGTATTCTTAAAGAAGGCTCACGTGCTTCCCACATTAATGTCGACCAGATTACTTCGACAAACACAGATCTTAAACTTTTCAAAGATCTTACAGAGAAATCGAGCCATTGTGAAGAGTTCGATTCCGTACAGTCAAGTGAAAATCCTGAAAGACTTAGATCATTTCGAAGAAGTTCCACGAGAAAGTCATCGCCTTCCAGTAGTGGTGTAACAAACTCCTCACCTAAGTATTTAAAACGTAATAAGCCAAACTCGTCAACACAAACTTCTGAAGTTGATTTGATAGTTGAGCCAAATAAAAAACGATTTAGTTACTGCAGTAGTTGTAGCAGCAGCAGTAGTTGCCACTGCGACATAACAGGAGAAAACAGTAACACTCTTTATGAGGGTTTCGGTATTGGAATTGTTGTAAGTAGCAGTTATACAGACGACTGTGTAACTGACAGTGGTGAAACAGTCAGTCTAGCAAGCGTCACTAACGGTCAGGCTCATGTTTCGCCGTCATGCGGGGCACCTACAAGAGATGTTGAATGCCGTGAAAAGTTTTGTGACCTAGAAGATAACGATCAAACAGCAAACGCTTCTGATAATTGTAGTGATTTTGATGAAATCTGTAGCATACCACCGTCTCTGCTAGGTGATTCGCCCCGAAGTGAAACTGAAAATAAAATTCTAAGCAACAATTTAAGAAATTATTCCAAATTTCACGAAAAACTTAACAAACAAATACAAAATCAACTCTTCTCACACTCAAATAGACCCTGTGAACCAATTAGTAGCGATTCGGATACGCAAAACTATAAAACCCATTATTTTTTTTGCCGCGATAAAACTTTACATCACAAAGACTATTTACAGCACAAAATATTTTTAAGGTATAACAATAACAGCCTTAATTTCAATATGGTGGATTTTGATGTCGGTTATAAAAGCAATGCCCAGACTGAAGTTCTAACCCGTTCTGGGCTTGGAGCAAACAGCGGACGTGTGGGAGTACACAGTGGTGGAGGAAGTGGAGATGATGATCAAAATGTTCTTAATAATTTATATGGTAAGATTGCATATTTCAATATTTACACAATTATTCGATATGAACTGGTGAATCAATTATGGTTTTGGTTGTATTATTTGGTTGTACACTACCAAATTCATAATACATATACTGCATAATAGTGACGTGCGAATATTCGTAAAAGTACTCGAATTCCTGAATATTCAGCGGTTTTTAAATATTCGTTTTCGGCTAATGCAGATTAATTCGAATATATCTATTTTTTAATAAATGGCATACACTAGTGATGTAACGAATGTCAAATTGTGATATTAGCGAATACGAATATTTGAAATGATATTCGCTAATACGAATACGAATATTTGATATGAAATTTTTAGACATTAAATTGGGGTCCTATATATGGCTGAAAAATTAAATATGAAAAATTTTTTTACATTTAATTAAATAAAAACTATCCAAAATTGTAATGGTCGTCATTAAATTTAGTTTTAAAAATTCTGTAAGTTCATCAATACCGAAAACTATAGCAGACTATTTGGCGTAAAAACGGATATGAAATGACGTCGACCATCTAACATGATTAAAACTAAGTTGGATAAAGAACAGGATTTTTAGTCAGAGTTTTTGTTGCTCTTCTTTACACTCATCGTAATAGGCTTGATGGAGAAAAAGCTTCTTAACTTTTATAAATATAGAAACAAATGAAGTTCGAAAAATAATAATTAAAAAAAAAAAATTAGCTAAAAATTAAAAGTCATGGGCCAGTGGCAAAAATTAAAAATAAAAATATACTTATAGTATCAAACCAAAAAAGTTTGTCTTAAGTAGAACAAAAAATAAGCAAATTAACTAACATGTGCATAATTAGTAAAGAACAAACGACAATGGCCAGACTGTTGTAAATTTAGAGATGGTAAAAATTAGCTTTCATTACAAAAAACCTTTCAGTAAATTGTAATAAGATGAATCAAAAACAATTCACATATACCATTTGCAAAAAAGTTGCGTATATAAAGCAGAAATCTACATCAACTGACACCACACATAGTGAACCAAACACAAAAGAACGCTGATGAGGAAGGTTTAGTGGTCTTCGAAAACAGCCGGTTGTTCCGTTCAACTATGTGTTTGTCAGAATATTTACAACTAACTTTGGTGTTATTTGTTCATTAATAATTATCACATGTAATTTGGATTACAAAGCGATACGAACTTTAGCCTGATCAAATCATAAATATAGAAACAAATGAAGTTCGAACAATAATAATAAAAAAAAATTAGCTTCTTAACTTTTATTTTTGAAGTAAAACATTCCTCTCTTTAGGTGAAGAAAAGTACTTCAACTTTGTTAACGTTAATTGTACAAGAAGTTTGTTTTGTTTGGTTTGAGTTGCCTTGTTTGTTTTGAATTGTTTTGTTTGAATTGAAGTAAATTTCCTTTTTTAGTGAAATTTATTTGCTGGTGGTTAAGCGATGTCTATATGCATTTCATTTTTGATTTAACAAATCGTCAGTAGACTTCAACAATGAAATGCATATAGACATCGCTTAACCACCAGCAAATAAAATTCACTTACAATATAATTATGACAACATGTCGAATAATAAATTTCTTGAATGTTTATTTTTTTAGTTATTACAAAGTAATGTACAAATAATTTTATGCCATTTTCTTAAATTTCTCTTAGGATTTATGAATTTGCCTAAATTGGGCGAATACGAATGCAAATATCTAAAATTTTACGATTATTCGGAAAATCAAATACGAGTACATCACTAGCATACTCATTAGGGTTATGCCTTTTTTATTTTCTTTTTGCGGGCAATGTTGTTTTGATGATATAAAACAATTTTTTGATTCAATTTATTAACAAAAAACTTCATGCACCAAAAGCGATTTCTAAAATGCATTTAATAATTTATTTTGTAAAATAACTTTTTTTAATATGGTAAATATATATGTGTATGTGTGCACTACATACAGTTTTGGACTTAAGTAACAGCACAAACTGCACACTGAAACCAAATGTAAATTTGTATGTATTCTGAAACAGAACATATTTATTTTATGAACATATATTTAAGTAATAACAATAAAAATTAAACAGATTTTCTTCACAGATGAGACAATAAAGAAAAATATTCAAAAAGCTTAGTTTTCAGCGGAACAAAAGTATAGGCACACTTATTTGGTCCTCTTTTCCTCAAATGAAATTTTGCACATGTGGGAGTAGAGCTGATAAACTATTGATAGTCGCGCCATTCGATATTTTCGATAGTATGTTGGATAGTACCGAATGATTCTATCATTTTATTATTTTGTTCACACTTGTTTCGGTCTCTGAATCACGATTGCAAATGATGCCGTTCACACGACGCATTCGTGATTCGTTTGACAGTTCTTTTTGATGTATATAGATGGATAAAAAAATTAGGTAAGAATTATAAATATTGTATGTTTAATTTGATTCTAATTTTTTTAATTTTAAGCACACATTTATTTTTTGTTTTGTTTTATGTTTACAACTACAGGGTGTTTTGTAGAGGTATAGAACTTCGAATTGAAATAAAACACAAGAAAATCGTTTTAATGTCCATCAATTTGGCTTTATTGGAAGGATAATTTTATGCCATTAACGTTTAAATATGATTTCGGGCATGTGGCCGCCGCGGCTGGCTCGAATAAAGCCAATTCTACAGGTCCAATTTTCAACCACTTTTTCGAGCATATGGGGCCGTATGTTGGCAATAACGCCACGAATGTTGGCTTCCAAGTTCCCTAACGTTTCTGGTTTGTTGGCGTAGACGAGCGACTTCACATATCCCCAAAGAAAATAATCCAATGGTGTCAAATCACACGATCTTGGTGGCCAATTGACAGGTCCATTCCGCGAAATTATGCGCTCATCGAATGTTTCCTTCAATAAATCGATTGTGACGTGCGCTGTGTGGCATGTAGCGCCGTCTTGTTGGAACCACAACTCATCCACATTCATGCCATCCAAAATCTTCCATAAAGTTGATGGACAAAGCTCCAATTGCTGTGCACGGTGGCGAATCGATTCATTCGGGTCCTCTTCAACACTTTGCTCTACAGCGGCAATTGTTCCTTCGGTGCGCACTGTTCGACGTCTCTGCGGATGCGTATTATCACATAGAGTAAACGTAGTGCGAAAACGATCCATGGTTAACCGAATTAATTGCTCTGATGGACGATTATGTCGACCATAAAATGGACGGAGCTTGCGGTAAACTTCGCGAACTGAACCATTATTTTCGAAATAAATTTGCACGATTTGAAAGCGTTGTTCTTTTGTCAACCTGTTCATGATGAAATGGCAAACCAAACTAAATATTAATCACTTGACAGCTGACAAAATGGCCGCCAGTTAAAAAAGTGATGCCAAATTAAAGTTCTATACCTCAATAAAAAACACCCAATACATATTTATGTATATAATAATTTTGTTTTGATAGCCAGTTCAGATAAATTGCCGGTAATTTGTTATCAAAATATTTCACAATATTTAGAATGAAACAAAATTGTTTATAGTACGAGATTTTAAATTTGGTCCAAAAACATCGTCTGCACAGCTTACAGCAAATATAATATGAGGCTAGACGAGAACCATTGATATCTGGTACCAATTGGAAGAAACTAATGTCATATGAAAAACAGTTTTAAACGAACGAAGTAGTTTCTGAAATCAGGTGATGTTGTCATGTAAGAGCAAGTTTAAAATTTTTCAAACTAATGGGCATTTCAGAGCATGGCAAAAGCCAAACACTGCATATGAAGAAAATAATCTTACACCAACATGCAGAGAAATTTAATTTACCTGGTTCATTCACAGTAGATTAGTAATGGGGACTGACGACATGTTTTGGGAATTCAAAACCGGGGAAAAAAGATAAATACTGGCAACCCTGTTGCATATGGGAGATTTTGTTCATTCATGCTGAGATTTTCTTAGCTATGTGTGTGTGTGTGTATTAAAGTCTGATTCTCTGTTTATATGTATGTATGTATGTATATACATACTTGTGTGTACAGCTTTTGATGTGTTGTAGAGAAACTTTGTGCTTACAGTGGATTTATGGATGCATCTGTGAGTGTTTGTATATGTGTATGTATGTGTGTGTGTGCATATGTGTGTGTTTTTGTATTTACTTGCATGTTTGCGTGTATCCACTACTTTTGTTGTAGTGAGAGACAAACATTATACCCTGTAGGAAATGTTGATGTTGAAAATGTACTGACTCCCTTTTGACTTTGTAAGCAGTACTACTCTATAATTATTCCTTATGCAATGCTTCGTGCTATAGACATAGACTAGACATAGTGACTACTTAGTTCTTATGGGAAAATGGAAACATACCAACAAGACAGTTAGTTACTGGTACATTTCTGTAATTTACGTACATACAAATGTATGCATATTGACAAGTTGTTGACAATTCCACCACAAATACGTCATACCTGTTTTCTCTCTTTCTTTTATACTGACGGATAGAAGAAAACTTATTATACTACAATTGTCACTAGAATTTTAGTGTTGACACAAAGGCACTTGGTCCCAGTCTGACTGCAGGGTAGTAACAAGGGATCTGTGTGTTTCTGTGTATGTAGTGATCGTTATTTGATTGACTTTGGTTTGCTACTCTGAGTTTTCGTTGCTTTGCGTATGTATGCTTATTATTGTATGTATACATTTATTTTTGGGGTCTCTGGGGAAATAATATAAAAGCTGTAGGTAGTGGCAACCCTGATAGATGTTTAGAATGGAGGGGGATAGGGAATGCATTTGGTAATGTATGTATGCATGTTTATGTTGTTGGATTAATGTATGTGATCGTATCTATTTTTGCTTTGAAGAATATCATTGCTTGTGTGAATTACATCACCACTTCTTCATACATATTTACATATATGTGTATATATGTTTTCTATGCTATTGACATTGCTATTCTTATGGAGATAGAAAAATATTGTGTTGGCATAGGTTTTATATGTACAAGTGCATTTCAGATATTAAATATTTTAAGTCCCATCAGGTTGACAAAAAGAGTTTTATGAATAGGGGTAATTATATTTTTATTTTAGTATATTTTACTTTAACAAAAACTTATAGAGGGACCTGCACCTACGTCTTCCGATTCTCATATGAATTGTGGGGATGTGTGTAAGTGGGTATATGTGTGTGTGTGTGTGTGTATACGAATTTCATCATATGTCGTAATACCATCAGAGAAATTAGATTTGATGACTACTATGCGATTCTCATGTAACGTATATAAGTAGAAAACATAATGTAGATTGTCATCAGTTTACTTTGATATCTCAACAATTCACCACCTATTTTCCAAACCAAATTTTTAAAGTCTTTGAAAACAAAAAAAAACTACAAAAGTGCTAAAACTAATTATTGTTTGTTAAACAAGTTTATAGTGCATAAAACAATAATTAGATAAATTATTTATAATTAAAATAATTAAATAAATTGTTTATAAATAAAATAATTAAATAAATTGTTTATAAATAAAATAATTAAATAAATTATAAACAAATAAATAAATAATAAAAATAATTAAATAATATGAATACCGCAAGTTGTCCCATCTGCAATAAAGTCTTTATGACTCAAACAAAAGTAAATGAGCATATAGAAATACACACCTATGCTAGCCAGTCGAAGGCTATGTTGGGAATTAGTAAGCTAAATATTAACAACAAATATTGTGATGATTCCATCAAATGGTTGTATGGCTCACGTCAGAACCACAAAACACAAAAATAGCTGACATATATTCTCCTCAACAAAAATGTGGGCGTCTTGTTTCCGGAGGAGTTTCTCGCATCTGCAAAGAGCTCCATAGTAAAACAACTTAATGAACTTAGTAGGATACATACTACGTTTAAATTTAATATGGAGCTCACATGTGATTATATGAAAATGGTAAATGATGAGATGAATGTTGGTCAACTTGTGCACATCTCAAAGATGATGTTGGTGACCCTCTATGATGACATAGATGAGACCGATTGCTAAGAGCAAAAATGGAACAGTTTCAAGAGAGGGATAGCGGATGGACATTGATTTCAATAAATTCCCTTGAAGTTAATATAAACAAGGCGTCCATAATAAGAGGATCGAGCTTTATCCCTCTCCCAAAAAATATTGCAGTGAAATATGCATGCATAAATGTCGAGAACAATGATATTTATTGCTTTAAATGGTGTCTTATTGCGGCGTTGTACACAAATAGTACTTTAGATCGAAGACAACGGAAAAACTATAGAAACTATAGGGTGTTTTTTTAAGCCCGATATAACTTGAAATTGTAAAAAATAACACAAAAAATTAAATTGTAATCAAAATTTTTTTTTTATTCGAAAGATCAATACGTGACATTAACATTTGAAAATGATTTCGGGCATATGGGCACCGCGGCTGTTCTTGACGAAGCGCATTCTGGACGTCCAATTTTGGGCCACTTTTTCGAGCACTGCTGGCCGTATGTCACGAATAACACGAACAATTGGATCTTCTTCCACACTTTCGTTTACAGCGGGGATATTCTCTTCACTACGCACATTCCTTCGACGTGTTGGTGTTATTGCATCCTCTAGAGAGTATGTGGTACGAAATCTATCCACAGTTCGACGAATGGCTTGTTCAGATGGACGATTATTTACGCCATAAAAATGACGAAGTCGTCTATAAGTTGCGCGAATCGACGACTGATTTTCAAAGTAAATTTGGATAATTTCAAGCGTGAGTCTATTCATGATGATTTGTCAGAGTATACTGAAACAAATAAAAAAAAATGTTTTATCAAAATTTAATTTTTTGTGTTACTTTTTACAATTTAAAGTTCTATCTAGGTTAAAAAAACACCCTATATAATATAACAAACATTTCTGATGAGAATATTAATTAAGGAGCAATTGTGTTAAATTTTGAAGGCCTAGAGTTTCCACTCCCATTGAAGCAGATAAAATAATTCGAAAATCAAAATGATCTGAGCATCAATGTATTTGGCCATAATGGCACATCTTATAGGACCATACTACATAACAAAAGGAGAAAAACACATTCATATTAATCTCTTATTGCTCCAGTCCAATGAAAACTTCCACTATGTACTCATCAAGGATATATCAAAGTAAGTTTCATTTGTGCATTTATGAAAAATCTGCTTTCATCTCTATTTAAAAAGTTGCTTCTTATTGTTATATTTATTTATATCGTATTGGTATTTTCTATATTTTCTCCAGACTCCTTCGTTCCAGCATAACATCACATAGAAGTAAGATCATAATATACAACACCTGCCTATATTATACACATGATGATTATTTGTATAATCATCATAAAAATGTTTGTGGGAAAAAAGTCATCAGAATGCCAGAAGATGTTATTTTATTAATTGTAGTTTCAAGCGAGAAAATAATTTATATAGACATTATTTTCGTGAAGATTCGGCGAATATATTTATCAAAAAAAATTGTTGAAGATTGTACAGATATTTATTTAAATTATTTACTTAAAGTTAAGAAAATGTTCATAACCCCAATAGAAATAGCTCAATATAATAATGCAAAAGTTGTCATATATGTAAGAAAATATTAAATAACGATAAAGTTAGAGATCATTGTCATCTTAGGGGCAAATATCGTGAGGCAGCTCATAGCGAATGTAATTTGAATTATAAAACACCTCAGTTCATACCGGTTATCTTGCATAATCTTTCCACATATGATATACAACTATTTTTCAAAGAACTTTCTTCTATAAAATATTCTACAATAAAAGTGATTCCCCAGAACAAAGAGAATTATATTTCTCTTTCAATTTTCATCAGATTAGATGAAAAATATGGATTCGAAATAAGATTTATAGACTCGTTTAGATTTATGGCTTCGAGTTTAGATACGTTAGCGAAAAATCTATTTGCTGTAACCTCATCTGATACCTGATAAGCTGATCTGAAAACCAGACCAGGTCCTGATAAGCTGATCTGAAAACCAGACTAGGTCCTGATAAGCTGATCTGAAAACCAGACCAGGTCCTGATAAGCTGATCTGGAAACAGACCATGTCCTGATAAGCTGATCTGAAAACCAGACCAGATCCTGATAAGCTGATCTGAAAACCAGATCAAGTCCTGATAAGCTTATCTGGAAACAGACCAGGTCCTGATAAGCTGATTTGATAGCTGATACCTGATCTAATAGCTGATACCTGTTCTGCTATATGCTATTAGCAAACATGGATGAGATGGTCTTAAAGCAGTTGGTTTCGATAAGAAAGTATCTAATGAAATTTAATGGAATTTCATAATATTGTGAAATTCATTTCCTCTTGTGTAGAACCTTTTAAAGATAACAAAACTGTGCATGTTTAAGCGATATGAAAACAAACAACAAAAATTTGCAAATAAACAAAAAGAAAAATTTTTTGATCTAGTGAAGTAAAGCCAATAGATATGCAAATTTTGAAAAATGTAGACTTGATGGCGTAGAATTGACGGCACCCGGTCAAAAAATACTTGTGCGGCAACACTCTATTCTTGAATAGCTGTTGTTGAATTTGAAGCTGAAAAAAAGTCAGCCAATGTAGTAATGATGAAGTAAGAAAATAAAAAACATGTTGATTATTGAGTTCTTGTTTCAACTTTGTTATTTGTTGAGCTTTGTTTAACATATTAACTCTAGTTATTCTAAGAAATTTTTGGGTAAAGGTTCCCTGATGATCTGCATTAGCAACAGTGAAATGCGCATAGGATCCAGCTAAACCCCTCAATAATCAATTTCAATGTATGTATTTTTATTAAAAAAAATATTTTACTTAATAAGTAAAATAATAATTTGGGATTACTAGTGCGTTAACAAATTTTAAACTCAAATTGTAGACATTTGTAGTTAAAATTTATATTTAGTAAATTTAAGCTTAAATAAAAACCATTTACATATTTTATTATTTTTTCAATATTTTATTTAACAGTTTTTCTTAAAAATCTTAGTACTAATACAAATTCAACTCTATGTATAAATAAAAATATACAGATATAAAAAGAAAAAACATCATTAATCTAATATTTTATTTTTATTTTCAAATATTTAGGTATAGGTAAAAAGATAAAAGTTTTAAACCATTCAATTTTAACATGCTTTTGGGTGAATAAAATACTAGAATTAATAGATACATTCATAAACAAATATATAAAACAATAAATAAAGAAATAAATAAATTAATTAATTAATTAATAAATAAGTAAAGGAATAAATTAATAAATAAAATTAATAAACAAATAAGTAAATAATAAATAAATTAATAAATAATTAAATAAATACATTAATAAATAAATACAATTAGTACAAAATTAAATTCTCGTTGTCATTTTACATGCAATTTATTAGGAATCATTCTATTCTACATCCATTGTTTCATTGTTTCGGTCTATGTAATGTCTCCAAGCGCGCGTTTTTATTTTATCTTTCATTATATTTCTTTTATCATCAGAAAAGCTAAGTGCTATTTTATGTAGTTTTTGGGTATATAGTTGATGTGTTTTAGATCTAAACAAAAAGATTTCATTCGAGATAATTTTGGATTCGAATAAGCAACTTTTGTAATCATCAATGGACAGCTTTTTAATTATAGTCTTTTTGACCCCTTTTGATTTTTTAACAGCTTCCAAGCGAAGAGTCGACAGAGAATACATTTTTGCTCTTATATCAACAAACTCTGTGATCATATCCCCATTGTTTTCATCTTTCATCATTCCCAAAACCTTCTTATTGAGTAGCGACAAACCAAATTGATTATATATAGGATATTCTGACGTATCAAAATTCAAACTAATATCATTACGGATGTCATCGTAAAAATCATCAGTTTTAATTGAATAAATAAATGAGTCAGTATCCATATAGTTGAGAGAAATGTTCTCTCCAAATTTAGGCTTCATGAAGCCATAATGGAAGTCATACATTCTCCACTTCGATAACTCCAGTACTGTGAAACCAACATATATGGGTTTATCATATAGTGGTTCCATTTTTTCTAACTCTACCGCATACATATCATCAGAAAATTTTGTCAACCTAAATGATTCCTGTTTGTTGTTTCCCAATATGACGTAATTCTAATGTCCCTACGTTTTTCAATGTTTTCCATTGTCTTCCCGTAAACAGCATTGTTTAAAAGTTTGAAGAAATATTTTTCAAAATTATTTTTAGCATTTGTCCTATGAAATGTGTTTAAGTCAATATATTTTTTAAGCCATGGGGATTGCTTATATCTGAGTATTCATTGAATTTGTTTTAAGATGAGGCCATTTGAAATGGCTTGTTTTAAAACTCTATGTATGGTGTAATTAGTTTTTGAGCGTAAGTCCGCAACTAATTTTTTGATTTTGGATACACCCACTTCCAAAATGTACCCATACTCTGCAGTATCAGAAATTTTTTTAACATCAAAATCATTATCACATACCCACTCAAATTCACCGCAAGGAAGATATTCCGACATCGCCCGACCATACAAGTTGTTAGCGTCTAAATATACAAGAAATTCTGATGGTTTTGCTGCATCAAAATCTTCCAAATATTTGTTATTCGCCTTCGAATATCCTTGCGAGCATTGAACTAGTCCACCTCTAATTCCGTTTTGCATAAACATATAAACGATTGCCTGATTTCGCCCAACCTGTCGTGGCTGCTCCATCTGAGTTTACGAAAATCGCTGATTCTATAATAGACGCAATTGCTGCCAACCGTATTAACAAAATACAGCAACAACCGGCAAATGAAACTAATGAGCTACGTCACGCCATTGCAGAATTAAGCAGAAGATTTGACAAGCTCTCGGCAAAACCACGCTCTAGAAATTCTTCAAGACACCGAAGTCGCTCGCAAGTACGCCCCCCAAATTTCTTAAAACAAAATAGCAGTGAATGTTGGTAACATAAAACATTCGGCAAAAACGCTAAAAAGTGCCGTAGCCCATGTCGACTTAAGAAACAACAGGTGAACACAATGTCTACAACAGCATCATCGTCGTCAAATTGACTCAAAAGGTCGCCGAAGGAGCCTGGCGAAAGCCCTTTAAGCAAGTGCCATATATTTCGCCTCCAAATTAAAGATAAGTACACGCAAACAAATTTTTTAGTAGATAGCGGCGCAGATGTTTCTGTTTTGTCATTAAATTTTAAATCATCTAACATTCGTCCAACCGCCATTACATTATTTGCCGCTAATGGATCACCCATTAAAGTTATCGGTCAAAAACATTTAAAAATGGACTTCGGTCTACAACGCGACTTTAATTGGTCATTCGTAGTGGCCAACGTAACGTCACCAATAATCGGGTCGGATTTCATTAAACATTTTGATTTGTTAATTGACTTACGTCGTAATCGGCTTATCGATAGTAGCACCGGCTCAGTCTCGCAGCTTACAGCTATCAATTTCAATAAAACAACCGGCATTGAAACACTTGAAATTAACGAGCCATTTGCTACAATATTAAAACAATTTCCTGGCATCGCACAACTATCGCCATACGGTTCGGCAACAAAATCTACCATAGGTCACCGCATCGAAACATCAGGACAACTAGTTTTTTGTCGACCACGCCGTCTTTGCCCCGAAAAACTCGCCGCAGCAAAAAAAGAATTTAATTTTTTACAAAAAAGCGGTATATGCCAACCATCTAAAAGTAATTGGTCTAGCCCATTACATATGGTCAAAAAAAGTGACGGATCCTGGCGACCATGTGGTGATTATCGCGCTCTTAATTCGCGAACACTACCCGATCGCTACCCTCTACCGTTTTTGACGGATTTTACCACGAAATTGCGAGGTAAAAAGTTATTTTCGAAAATAGATTTACAAAAAGCGTTTCATCAGGTCCCAATTCACCCAGACGATGACCCGAAAACCGCCATAAGTACGCCGTTCGGTCTCTTCGAGTTCAGATATATGACGTTTGGACTTTGCAACGCCGCGCAAACATTCCAGCGACTAATAAATGAGGTACTGCGAGGGCTTGATTTTGTTTTCCTATATATCGACGACATTTGCGTAGCATGAAGTTCGCTCGAGCAGCATTGCTCCGACCTTGCACAAATTTTTCGTCGCTTACGCATTTGTTTTTTTTACGAACTTTGGAAAAAATCAAATAAAGTTTTTGGGCCATTTAGTTTATGCTGAGGGTATAAAAACCCTTCCTGAAAAATTGGCTACTATTAAAGATTTTCCAAAGCCGAAAATTGCGCAAGAGCTTAAAAGGTTCATAGCCATGGTGAACTTCTATAGAAAGTTCCTGCCTCACGCGATCGAGTATCAAATGCAACTTCAGAGCTTAATCACTGGCAACAAGAAAAACGACCGCACAGCAATAAAATGGTCTCCTAGTGCCGACGCCGCTTTCGAACGTTGCAAAAATGAGCTGGCCACTGCCACGCTCATCCAGCCCCCGAAGCACAGTTGGCCCTGTATGTTGATGCCTCGGACACTTCCGTAGGTGCTGCATTACATTAGCAAATTAACGGAAGTCTCCAGCCTCTGGGATTTTATTCAAAAAAATTAACAAAGTCCCAAACAAGGTATTCAGCATTTGACCGCGAACTTACAGCCATGTACCAAGCAGTCTGTTATTTTCGTTACATGATAGAGGGACGAATTTGTTACATAGTAACCGACCACAGACCTCTAATCTTCGCCTTCCGCCAGAAACTTGAAAAAGCTTCACCGCGTCGAATACGACAGCTCGATTTTATAAACCAGTTTACAGCTGACATACGCCACACACTCGACTTAGAGAACGCAGCAGCAGACGCCCTTTCGCGCATCGAAACAGTTAGTCAAGCGATCGCTTATGAACGTATAGCTTTTGCACAAAAAAATGACAACGAACTTCAGCAAATGGTCAAGACACCAGAAGATGAAAACTATTGGCTCAACACACCTGCGTACCACCCCGTATCACCCGCAATCGAATGGTATTATTGAAAGGTGGCACCGTTCATTAAAGGCTGCTATTTTGTGTCATGACCCGGCAAGATGGGTAGACCATCTACCAGCCATTTTACTAGGACTTCGTGTTGCATTTAAACCAGACATTGATGCTTCACCAGCAGAGATGGTTTATGGATCAACACTTACTATACCTGAAGAATTTCTTCAGCCAGCAAATTTGCGTATTACAAGCAGCAATTACTTATATGAGTTTCGCCAAGCAATGCAACAATTAAAGCCTACCGACACTGCCCACCATATAGCCCCACGTACTTTCATTACAAAGAGTCTGCAAAACTCAACACACGTTTTTATACGCAACGATTCTATCCGACCTTCGCTCACACACCCTAACGATGGACCTTTCTTAATAATAAAGCGTAATGAAAAATTTTACACCGTTTCCATCAGGGGTCGCCAAAGCAATATTAGCATTGATCGGCTGAAACCTGCTATCATATCAAATGAGGAGGCTTATACCAATTCGAATACTTCAAACTCATCAACAACAGCAAATAACTCGCCTGACGTTCCTTCAAATAGTTCAACACGACCAATACTTAATAAAAAGGATCTCAACTCTGATGGTACCCTCAATCAAACCGCTTACTCTTCGCCTAAAGCAATAAATCCTAAAACTACTTCAAGAGGCAGACGGGTTACAATACCTTTAAGGTTCAGGTGAACCTCCTCCAGCGGGGGATTGATGTGGCACCATATGTTAGAATAGCCAACTGGTTACTAATTATTTTTAATCAAATACTCACTTCAAAAAAAATGTTTTATGATTTTTTGTATCACTAAAAAAACTCTCTATTAATTTTTCTTTCCGCCAATACAGACGCGTTGCTGAATTATCACATCAATTTTTATAACTAAATTTAAGTAAACCTTTAAAAAATAAGTACTGAAGTACCTAAATAAAATACAAGGTTCAACTTTTTATTGGTAACATTTACCAAAAATATAATTACCCCTATTCATAAAACTCTTTTTGTTAACCTGATGGGACTTAAAATATTTAATATCTGAAATGCACTTGTACATATAAAACCTATGCCAACACAATATTTTTCTATCTCCATAAGAATAGCAATGTCAATAGCGTAGAAAACATATATACACATATATGTAAATATGTATGAAGAAGTGGTGATGTAATTCACACAAGCAATGATATTCTTCAAAGCAAAAATAGATACGATCACATACATTAATCCAACAACATAAACATGCATACATACATTACCAAATGCATTCCCTATCCCCCTCCATTCTAAACATCTATCAGGGTTGCCACTAGCTACAGCTTTTATATTATTTCCCCAGAGACCCCAAAAAGAAATGTATGCATACAATAATAATCATACATAAGCAAAGCAACGAAAACTCAGAGGAGCAAACCAAAGTCAATCAAATAACGATCACTACATACACAGAAACACTCAGATCCCTTGTTACTACCCTGCAGTCAGACTGGGACCAAGTTCCTTTGTGTCAACACTAAAATTCTAGTGACAATTGTAGTATAATAAGTTTTCTTCTATCCGTCAGTATAAAAGAAGGTATGACGTATTTGTGGTGGAATTGTCAACAACTTGTCAATATGCATACATTTGTATGTACGTAAATTATAGAAATGTACCAATTACTGGTTGGTATGTCTCCATTTTCCCATAAGAACTAAGTAGTCACTATGTCTAGTCTATTTTTATAACACGAAGCATTGCATGAGGAATAATTATAGAGTAGTACTGGTTACAAAGTCAAAAGGGAGTCAGTACATTTTCAACATCAACATTTCCTACAGGGTATAATGTGTGTCTCTCACTACAACAAAAGTAGTGGATACAGCCAAACATACAAGTAAATACAAAAACCCACACATATGCACACACACACATACATACACATATACAAACACTCACAGATACATACACAAATCCACTGTAAGCACAAAGTTTCTCTACAACACATCAAAAGCTGTACACACAAGTATGTATATACATACATACATACATATAAACAGAGAATCAAACTTTAACACACACACACACACACATAGCTAAGAAAATCTAAGCATGAATCCCCAAAATCCCCCATATGCAACAGGGTTGCCAGTATTTATCTTTTTTCTCCGGTTTTTAATTCCCAAAACATGTCGTCCGTCCCCATTACTAATCTACTATTCACATTCCGGCACTGCAATGGCCCCAACAATTCATCTCATGCCTTGAAGATCTGGCTTGCGGATAGCACCGCACACATCTTGCAACATCCTCCTCAGTCCCCAGACCTAAATCCTATCTTGCATTAGTGAGAGGAATTGGACCGAAAAGTTCGAAAACGCACCATTTTAAACAAATGTGACGTTAAAGCAGCGTCGTCTGAAAAATGGCTTAAAGTTGGCGAAAAGGTAACAAAAAAGTTAGCACACTCCACGCCAAATATATTTATTTAAGGCAGATATAAGTAAAAAAAGATTGCTTACTAAATATTAAGCCTACTAAATTTTAACCTTGTTTTTTGCTTTGATAAGAATGGTTGTGCCCTTACTTTTGTCCCCCAGAATACTGAGCTTTTTTAATATTTTTTGTTATTGTTTTACATGTAAAGAAAATTTTTTTAATTTTCATTATTATTGTTTAAATATAATTGTTTTATATCCAATATATGTTCATAAATAAATATTTTTTGTTTCAATGTGCAGTTTGTGGCTATACTGAAGTGCATACATACAGCAAACGTAAAAAGTTTAGTGAATTGGGATTAATTGGCCGACAAACATCAATCTGATTTTTGCATTCTACAATACTATATAATTATAACATATCTTTTCAGCTACCGACGGTGGTATTCCAAACATTCCTGAAACTATGAATGGTACTACGATATGTGGAGCAACTTCTGGTGGCGGAGCCAATCAACAAAAGACAACAGGTGGCACCACCCAAAAAAGACCACAACGCCGAGGCGGCAAACAACAACCCGATCGCCCAGAGAGGGCTCTTTTTTGTTTGACCTTGAAAAACCCTGTTCGTGCGTTCTGTATAAGAATTGTAGATTCAAAGTATCCTTTTTGAAAAATTTATTTTTTAAAGGGTTATTATCCACACATAAATTATAAAGAGGGCCATGCAGGTCTCTACGGTCAGAAAACCTCCATAAAAAATGTTTGGAATAGATTCAACTTCTTAAGGCCGGTGATAATTCTGAAGCGATTTGCTCGTCAATTATTATGGTGGCATTTGTGAAAATGAGCTTTTATGTGTTACACCGGCAATGATTATAGAAAAATAAAAAAACATTTGATTTTTGGCATAATTGGTGTCACTTTTTGATTTGTTACTTCTATATATTCATCAACCAAAAATACACGATTTAATTTGTTTCTTCTTTTAAAATTTTTTTTTAACCATACGAGCTGTGTTCAAAAAGTATCGCGAAAATTGTGTTTTTTCAAAAATTATTTATTTATTCATGAATATGTATTTGGTCCCCTTCAAAGTAATCCCCCTCAGATATAATGCACTTATGCCAACGTTTTCTCCAATCTTCGAAACACTTCAAAAAATCATATTTTTTATCATGTGCAGCTCCTCCTTCGATGCCGTCTTTATCTCGTCAATCGTAGCGTAGCGTCGTCCTTTCATGGACCTCTTCAGTTTCGTGAACAAGAAAAAGTTAAAAGGGGCGAGATCTGGGGAATACGCTGGCTGCGGCATAAGTGTGTTGTTTTTGGCCAAAAAGTGGTGCAAAAGCCAATTTCTGTTCTTCCACAAATCCGGACGTTTCTGGCAGATTGCTTCGCGCAAATTGAACTAGAAGTACTGAGTGATACTCATACATTCTTTAGTTTTTTAAGCATATGAACATATAGTCGTATACACTAAACTATTTTTTCCAATTTGGTTTTATAATTTTAGGCTAAAAATTTCCACCACAGTTTTAAGACCGATGCTATTGTATTAGCTGGTAACTAATTTTTGGGGCATCCGTCTTAATTAAGTTCAGTTTACTAAAAAGAACTCTTTGAACAGAAGCGTTTAAGTATAGTAATATCACAACTTTTAAATTTAGAAAGAGAATAACGCCAGCACAGTTTTTACTTTCAAAAATTGTAGACCAGTGAATTTCAAATCATCCAAATTATCGCATAGTTAAGGTCTTTATGGTCTAAAAGTGCATATCCACGCCACTCATTGGGTAGAGTGAATAAAAAAACATATGCTTTTTGTTATTCACACTACCCATTGTCTAATTTTTGATAATTTAACTTAACAAATGATTGGGCAAATTTTAGTTCTACTACATCAATTAATTATAAAGGTCATCATGAAAGTTGCTTTTTTTAATTTGTGTAATTATTTCAATATAAAAGTTACTAAAATCTTAATACATTACATTTGTTGTGCCTCGGAACAGTATTTTAGGCAGCTAAATTAACGTAAATTCCTTTTTGTTGTATAACAAATTTTCTCGTTTTTATTGGTCAACCAAAAATACCTCATTTTGTTAAAAAAGTCAGCTTTTAAGTAATTAGACAAAAAAATTTGCACAACTTTGATTACTTCAGCTTTTAATTTGTACAAAAGCAGGGATTCGCTTTAAAACATTAAATTAAAATTAGTTAAAAGTCCAAAAGAATATGAAAGGAACTCCAAATAATATTTTGTAAGTTTTTCATCTAATGAAGAATGCATTGATTCAGTTATTTTTGAATGATCTTCAAAAACTTCTAATCTTCAATATAATATCAATACTTCATATTGTTCCAGAGCTTTTGCAATGCAACAATGATAACAATTGCATTGGAATAGGTGATAAGATTGTATGGCTCTCTAGTGGGAAATATCGTAGAAATTCTCAGAGTTTGAATTACGTTTATAATAAGATCCAAGATTTCTCAGCAAATCTTCTAAATATGTTTAGTATAATTTGGGCTTTAATAAAAATTTTATTTGACTTTTATTAAGACTTACAGAAATATTTTTTGTTTATATCTTTATAATAAACTTTGTTAGAGAAATGGTGATTTCCCGCAGGCATGAAGTTTCGTCGTAAGTCAACTTATGATGTTATCGCTGTAAAACATATAAATACAAATGCCATTAAAGTCAAATAGTGCAAAATGACACAAAAAATTTATGGTGCAAAATTAGTGCAATGAACTTTAAATAGTACAGATTTTACACTATTACAGAGAAAGTGGCAACGCTGCTGGCAACCCTACTTCCAGCTACCACTCTGACATAATCCTTAGTAAAATTATTTACATCTAGAATATTTTTATCGCCAACGTCGCACAGTGGTACAGAATCATTTTTCATCGGCCAAAACTCTGTAACTTTTGAACTAATGAAGATTTTTTTTTCATTTTTTTTTCGTGGATAGATAACATCTTAAGCTTTTATCCAGTTTTAGTTTCATTAAAATCAGTACAGTGGTTGTGAGAAATTTAAGGTTAAAGTTGAACTTTCAAAATTTTTTTTAATTTGCTTAGAAATGCGCGCTTTTTATTTTTTATTTTTGTTGAAAAAAGGCCTTATAATGAAACTAAAATCATTTTTATAAAAACAACAAAGTAAGTTTTTGAAAATTAAATACATATGCCTAGTTTTTTCAGTCATAAATAGTTTATAGACTCTTGGTTATTTGAATATACTTGTATGTATAGGGTGTTTTTTATTGAGGTATAGAACTTTAAGTTGGCATCACTTTTTTAACTGGCGGCCATTTTGTCAGCTGTCAAGTGATTAATATTTAGTTTGGTTTGCCATTTCATCATGAACAGGTTGACAAAAGAACAACGCTTGCAAATCGTGCAAATTTATTTCGAAAATAATGGTTCAGTTCGCGAAGTTTACCGCAAGCTCCGTCCATTTTATGGTCGACATAATCGTCCATCAGAGCAATTAATTTGGTTAACCATGGATAACCTGTCAATTGGCCACCAAGATCGTGTGATTTGACACCATTGGATTATTTTCTTTGGGGATATGTGAAGTCGCTCGTCTACGCCAACAAACCAGAAACGTTAGGGGACTTGGAAGCCAACATTCGTGGCGTTATTGCCAACATACGGCCCCATATGCTCGAAAAAGTGGTTGAAAATTGGACCTGTAGAATTGGCTTTATTCGAGCCAGCCGCGGCGGCCACATGCCCGAAATCATATTTAAACGTTAATGGCATAAAATTATCCTTCCAATAAAGCCAAATTGATGGACATTAAAACGATTTTCTTGTGTTTTATTTCAATTCGAAGTTCTATACCTCTAAAAAACACCCTGTATATACATAAGTATGTAAGACATATGCAGGCATAAATAACTAAACCTTTTCTACTAGATGAATATCTGCAAGACACTGAATTAAAAAATATTACTTAAACACAACTTATAAGAATCATAAAACTAGTTTAAAATAATTAAGTATCAATAAAAGCACAAATTACCTGTTAATATTTAAAATATAATTAGGCATCATAAAGCCCTTACGCTGAGTATTATATAATGAGGGATTTTTTTTAAATCTGTGTTTTATATTTTTCCATGATGGGCTTATGAGAAACTTTAACCATAATTCAAAACTAAAAATTAGTACCTGAAGAAATATCAATCTATGGATATATCACAGATATTAATATTGTGACCTCTTTTTATACAATGGACAAAGCACGTTATTTCAATATGGTTATGTTATTAGCAGTCCCTTAGCTTCGGCATGCAAGTCCGAATGATCCAATTTCCATTGATTTCGAATGCTAGAGATGAAGAGATCTGACGTAGCCAATAATATATTAAACAAATATTCATTTGTACAGCTTCGTGAAATTTTTCTGGTATTATGTTCTCTGTAAAATCTGTAATCCTTATTTCTTTTTTCCTGGGCTTCTTCTTATAAATCTCCAATTGGTAATATATGGTACTTAATGACATCTTCTCCATGATAAAGAATCTTGTGCACTGTTGCAGACATATTTCTCCATGGGTATTTGGATGTATATATATTAGCGGTTTCCTTGGCATAATCACCAAATTTCCTAGCATTAATTTGCTCGTTACACACAAGTACTTCAACAATTGTTTTAAATCTTGAAATAAGGTCTTTATCAACACCTGTTATATTAGATGTAGTTTCGGGATCCAAAAAAAATCTTCTTGCGGTATTGCCATCATTTGTATTGCCTGATCCTTGTTTTGTTTAATCTATAATCAACCCATGTTTGAGAAATTCATCTTAAACATGTTTCTTTTTTAATTTCCTTAGCTCTGTTAGTGTGGTTATTTCTTAGATCCTGAAGATCCGAAGTACAAATCTTAGCTTATGTTCAGTATGTGTTCCATAAATCTTATTCTTGTATGTAGCGGTGATAATCCAAATTCATATGCATCAGTACTATATACTGACTTTGTCGGTTCTTGGTTTAACTGACTTGATGTTGCTTTGCATATAATATGGCTGGATGAAGCATTTGTCTCAGTCAAAGCCTGGGCAATTTTTCCATCTATCATTGAAAGCACTAATTGGTAGTTTATTTCAATAGTTTCTCCATCTATCTCCAATTCTAATGGCTGTAGTGTTGAAATTTGAGCACTTACTTCATTCTTAATGGTATCATGAGTTTCCTTTTTAAATTAAAATTTTATTGGTGTGCAGTATTTAGTAGAGGATGGTGTTTGATTTTTCCAAATATACCTTGTTTACATTGTACTGGTAGAAGGTTCTGACTCTTCTAAGTTCTTTATTAATCGCTATGGTACAAATGACACCATGAAGAGATTTGTATCCGAAATATCTTCACATAAAAATTGTTTATACTGCTTTTGTCCAGAAGATCCATCGTATCCCCATTTACAAAATAGAGTTAACTTGCAGTTTCCATATTTCTTCAACTCACTTCGTTTAAATGATTGTAACAACCGTTCGGCTGTATGGTGAAGTAGAGCTTGCAGTTGCACCTTTGAAGAAATTGGTGTGATTATAATAGATACGTTTAAAGGCCAACAGTCCTTTTTAGCTGCACTTATGTGATGATATGATGGGTATAAATTTGAGCCTTTTTCGATCGCACGCAATCTGAGCTGAGTATACTGCTCTTTTGTTAACTTCAAATCTATAAATAATGTAAGCACTTCCGCATTTGTGAACTATTTTTCCTCGTTTGGTGTTGGAATGCTTTTAAGGATCCGTTTTGTTCTCACTGGGCTAGCGGAAATAACTTTTTCAATGATGTCTACTTTAGTTAGTTGTTTTTGTGATCGCAATTGGTAAAGCAAACTATCTTTAATGTTTTCACATCCGATTTCTTCATTTATATTTTTCAGTTTTCGCCTCTTAGATCTATCGCTACATTTATCTACCGATTTTTGTGGTCTTCGTCCACTGTTTTTACTTGTAGTTTCAGAAGTTATCTGGATAGTAAGTTCACCTTGTAACCATTTTGCAAAGCACGTATTGAATTTACTTTTACTCCAATCAGCTTCCTTGTAGCGTTTTTTCAAATTTTTGACAAAAGCAGTTACATTTTTTGTAACTCCAATTCTGTTTCACTGCTGTAATAATTTAAGCTTAATTTTCTATGAAAGCATCGTGTTTCCTAAAACGCTATAAAGTAAAACTTGCAAAAATTTATCAATCTTTTAGAATCAAATATTTAAATGAAGCTTTTTTTATTTTCAAATTATTGTCCTTATATTCAATATAAAATTTTTAAATCTAATCTAGGTTACCTACTTAAATTCTCAATTTTCGAATAAAATTAATTCCTCCGCTCGCTCGCTCTCTCTCTCTCTTTTCTTTCTTAGTTTCTTTCAGGTAAGAAGGAAAAGACCTTCGAAATGAAGGTGAGTTTATAGCTATATCTTCACACCAACCTGTATACCTACCCTAATATTCAAAAATCAATTAACTATACAAAATTGCAGTAACACAATCACCCTAATACGTTTTCCCACCTGCGATTTGAACTTATAATTGTTTATTTGGAGTTTGCCGTATTCGGTTCTAAATATTAATCTCTATTTTTTTAATTCAAAGTTATGTGTATAAAACAAAATTTTCTATTGTTTTTTTATTTTGTTTAAGTAGAATGGCATTTACGTGATTTCTAAGGTAGATTTTTTAGCAATTTGTGTACAAATTTTTGTGTGTAATTGTTGAGTATTTTCATTAAAACAAAAAAAGTGTTCCACAGGCGGGTCGTGGCGGGTGCAAAAGTATATATACGCTTAAAGAAGACACTTTCGTCTTTCTCTATAGGGTTACGGTTTTTTGATCCCTTTTGATCTTCAAAAGTGATACACTACTAAACTTCAAGTTTTACGTAAATATGGGAGATTAAAATTTCTTACATCGCACTCTAACTACAAATTATACAGGGTGTGCACATATCGTTTCTTAAAAAAAACAGCTTACCCAACATAAAAAAAGACCGCAGCGCTTTATCGATAATAGTTTTCGAGGAATTTTAATTTATTTCGCATAAAATATGAGTAATTTTTGTTTTTTTTTAAATTAACATAAATTCGTTGTTTTTAGCAGCATGCCACGCCCACTACTGAGAATATTTTGACCAAATTTTTTGGCTACCTTAATTTTGATATGTTTTCTTTCGGATGGCGTAAAAATTTTACGAATCTATGTCAAGAAAAAATTTAGGTTTTGGTCTATGAAAATTGATTCTGAGCCACCGTGCGTCGTACACAATCAGGGTGAATAATTTATCCAAGTAATTACCGCATTCGGCTTCAACTTTTAATAATAAAAGGTATATGTTAATATTGTAATAACCCAGCTGGTGTATAAGCAACTAAACTATTAACGGTTGACTCCTCACAATTCATTTGTAGGTACGTTTCGTTGTTAAACAAATAATTAGTACTATTATGGAAGCCCAATCACTACACTGTGTATATAGTCGAAATTTCCACCCAGCATGTAGTCTAAGAGTTGGTATCTGGTCATGTGCCACAAAAGTTAAAAAAAAACTACAAGCCGCTGCAGTACAAGAAATTGTTTTTTTTTGGAAAAAGAGCGGCAAGTTCAGAAAATTTTCATACAAAGATATATTTATCGCTCCTACTTTTACTCCCACAAGAGAAATGAAAGTTAATCGTTAAACGTATTGCTCAGGAAACCAATTTAGCAAATTATTCTTATTAAAACATTCTTTCATGTTAGAGTAAGGTCATTATGAAATCCTTATAAAGGAAATATTTGTTTTTGCATTCCGATTATTGTTGTAAATTGTAAGTAAATTGCGCTTAGAATAAGCAATGTTTTAAGAAAGTCATCCGAATTGAAAATTATGGCGTAGAGCCCTTTTATTTAACAAAATTTTGTTATTTTTGGAACTCTTACAGTTTGAAATTCTAAAACGTTAAATCGGTAATCTGCGTGAACAGACACTGGAATTAAACGAACTTAACAATTTTTTTCTTTGTAGGCAGCAACTCTTCTTAGTGGAGGTAGGACAACGCATTCTGCATTTAAATTTAATCGCCAACTTGCTTTCAAGATGCAATTTGTAATTACACGTAGAGATTGGGGGTGTTCTTATTTGTATGGGAAAATTTTAAAAAGTGTTTTTTCTAGTTCGCCGGCACGATTCTTGTTCCCTTCTGTTAAAAAAGTAATCCTGTAAAATTTGGAGTCAATCCGATAATTTTTAGTGGACCCGGAAACGATTTGAAAATTTTCATGGGGTCTATATGGGCAAAATATCCATTTTTAACGAAAGTAGTTACATCAAATGAAATTTCATATTAAAAAATAATTGTGTTTTATATATAATAAATTTATTAATCATTACTATTTTATTTATCATGTTATTAAAGTAGCTTTGTTATATGATGGATATTTCATTCGATAAGCCTCAACAACCTTAAGCAACAATTGTTTTTCGTCTTCATCATTTGTCAAGATTCTATTATAGTCTTGAATAAACTTAACGCCTCTCTCTGCAATATCATTGACGACAAATAAGTCCTTACATGCGGTCCAACCTTCTTCAAATGCGTATGATGTTTCCCAACTTGAAGGCTCTAACAGTAAAAACTCCATTGGCAAACCAAATTTACTAAAGAAACATTTTGTTTTCTCTGACACGAAATCACACAACGAAATATTTTTAAAATCCAATAAATTCGAACATCTTCGACCATTTTCTAATTTTACTACTGGTTCCTTTAATTTGAGGTTTTTAAGCATTTTCTGTTTCTCTTCTGTGGGTATTTTCGAATCATAAAAAGCCAGAGCTACTACTTGCTCTGAAATGTACCATAAATGGTTGCTCATTTTTTTTAGAATTATTGCTGATATGTCCGTGTCTATTTCAGTATACTTTATGGCATCTTGAATAAAAGTTAAATCTTGAAGCGGTGCGTCTATAGCATTAGTGCATTTGAACCAAACTTTGATATAAAGAGTCACTATAAAAACGCAAATATCGCGTAAACCAATTAATTCCTTCTTCGTTAGTTTGAATTGATCACGGAACATAAATATTTTCAAGGAATATATAGCCTTTGCCATCCAGCGTGCATGGCTAGTTGGTCCAGGCGTTCGGAAATTATACTGCTCTGCACCGACAGACATCAAAGCCAACTGTAGTAATTCTTTATAGTCTTCTCGATTTTGAGATTTAGCCAGTTGAGCATAGCAAAAAGTTTTACAGTGTTCTAGTTCAGCTGCACTTATTTTTTCACAAATGGTCGAATCTTCAATGCCACTTTTGAAAGCTTGTTTATTTATATTTGGCCAAAATTTTCCAAATCTTTCAAAGATGGGAACTTCTGGTGCAGAGGTTGAAGAAAGTTTTGTTTCGAAAACACTTCGCAAAACGACCTCATAAATATGGTGGCGGCAAGGTAGATTGATAAGACTACGGCCAATTTTTTTTTCTAAAAGAACTGCAGCACCTGTTTTTATGCCAGTATTTGTTGACGTTGTATCATATGACAAGCCTTTGACTTGATCAACAATTTTCCATTCACGTAATTTTTCATACACTATATCAGCAATATTTTCACCACTCGAAGATGCTACTTTTGGTGCGCCGAGAAATTTTTATGTGCCGTTGAAACTAACAGAAATTGCGATTCGCTCAACCTTCGTGGGGCCGATCAAGTCTTTCATGAATTTTCCATCAAAATGAGCTACCAGCGATCCAGTTTTACTCACCTATAAATGATGAAAAGATTGTTACAATATCAAAAACCAACTCTTGCTGAAAATCACAATTTACATTATCAGTGAAATTAGCTGAAATTTCTTCAGATTCCCTTAAACGGTTCTCTTGGCGTAAACGATGAATAGTTGAACGATTGATTGCAAGTTCTTCTACACGTAGTCCAAATGCTTCACCTGCTGCTATGAGAATATGAACTGCCATTCCATCAGACACTTTGGCATTGTCAAGAGCTGCTATCAACCTTGCTGTTAAAAAATTTTTGCGCCCTCGTTTTTGACCATGATTACTTTCTGAGGTTACATGTGTTTCATCATTATGCATCTCGTTGCTTGATATGTCACTAATATCACCTTCATCATTACACTCCATTAATTGAGAAACATCTATAAAATATGAAAAATAAAACATTACAAGTTCGTCACCCTTACCTGTGCGGCTCATTTCCTCCTCATGCTTTCTTTTCCTTGCAGCTTCCTTATCTTTTCGTACTTGTGCTCTATTTTCCCGATCCCACAAAACCTTGTCAACACCAGCCATACAACCGGGACGTCCTTTTTTTCTTTGCATTTCAAGAAACTCTCTATCTTCTGCAATCCGAATTTTTTCTAGTGCATCAGCGGTAGCAATATCAAATAAGTCGTCTAGACTATTCAAAAATGACTCAGCAGCTTCTTTTTGGGAACTCGACCTTTTACCAGGAACTGTTTTCTGAATGATTTTCCATTTGTCGTATAATTTTACAAGCTTTTCAACGCATTTGTGCTCTTCTCGAATAGGTATACTTGCTTGCTGCCAAAATATTTCCACTGCACTAATTGCTAGCTTCGCACCAAGCATCGCAGTCATTTTTACAAACCGCATGTTGTAAAATAAAACTTGCAAGACCTGACGATTAGACGGTAGTTTTGCACCAGTAATTTGATGAGAAACATTTTCAATTAGATCGATTTTCTTCAAATTTTCAATGGCTTTACGCGTTCCAATAACTGAAGCACTCGACATTATTAATTTCTTTTATTATATAACAATAATTAAATAACAAATTAATCTAGAAAAATCTATTATTATTAAATTATTAATTCTTTTCGACTTCACTGATAAGAACTCACTCCACTGCAATCACAAATTACGATTTTAAGTAGAACTATGAACTGTTTGCTTCCAAAGCCAAAAACAAAGCGAAAATTAAAAACACAAGAGAAAATGTTCTCGAAAATGTCCCGTTATCAGCAGTATATGCAATTATTATTAGTAGCTCAAGAGTACACAATTTCTTGGAATATGTTCTGCGCCAAAAGTAAAGCGTGCGAAAATAAATTTATGTTTTTTTAAGTAGGTAACTGTTATTGCGACTTTAGAGAACTAAACAGTCAATATCATGCATTTGATATATATTTTTTATAATTTTAAGAGAAGAAAACCAAAAACAGTTATTGTTTCATTTCCTTTTGTGATGGATAAAATAAAGTTCAAAATTAAAATGTAACTACTTTCGTTAAAAATGGATATTTTGCCCATATAGACCCCATGAAAACTTTCAAATCGTTTCCGGGTCCACTAAAAATTATCGGATTGACTCCAAATTTTACAGGATTACATTTTTAACAGAAGAGAACAAGAATCGGGCCGGCGGTTGATAAATTTCAAAAATTTCAAAATAAGAACACCCTTAGTAGAGATGTGAGAGTTTTCCAAAGGTGCTAAAGCGAAAATACCAGGGATCGCAAATAACGATTATTTTTCCAAATTTTAACTGAAAAAATCACATTAATAAATAGGAAGTGCTACGTGCAGAAGGAATACACCAAGATAACCCATGTTACATGGACTTCCTATAGATACATTGATTTTTATTTCTTTGATTTTTATTAAAAAACTCAACTTTACCGATTATTTTTTGATTTTTATTTATTTTTCAGAAAATAACAGTTATCTTTTGAATTTAATTTTTTTTTCTACAAAAAATTTTAAAATTGTAAACTCAATAAAATATGAAAAAGTAAATTTATCCCTGTTTTTACAACCCAGACGGTCGACTTGAGTATACAATTTATATGGAAAGTACTAAATTTTTTGAGTAATTTCCATACAAATTTTCTAGACGAGTCGGCTGCCTGGCTTGTAGAAACTTCGCATTAGTTTAACATATAAGAGTTTTTTACAGACTTTGGCGATAAGCTCAATTTCAATTCAATATTAATTTTAACGCAAAAAACACGCTTTCTACAGTTTAAAAATTAAGGGGAAACATAAAATCAAAAAATAATTGTTATTTCGTGAGGAATAAATGAAACTCACAAAATAACTTTTATTTTGTGAGGGATAAATAAAAATCAAGGCACCGTTATGGTCCCTGGAAAATACAAATAAGAACAATATTTGTAGTTATAAATTATGAGGGGTTGCTCAGAGTAGACATATGTTTTTTTGTTATTATTTAAAAAAATATTAACTTATGACTATCATTTGAATACCCCAAATTTTTTTATTTTGTCCATGCCGGAGCATAAAAATACAAATCGTTGGGTTTTCCAATATGGAATCATGCAACGTAAATCTGCGCATGGGAGAAATATGGATTTGAAAAATTTATTTTTTTTATTAATTGGCAAATCTGTTGGTATCATGGGCATCGATTTTAATTTTTGAATAATCTTTATTTTATTTTATTTTATTTTTGGCTAAACATTTTATTAAATAATTTTTTAGTATTTAAACAAATACGTGTGGCACTCGGGGACTGCCACGGTAAAGCTATTGCTTAGCATTTTTTATCAACTTATGCAATTATAATTATTTATTTATTTTTTATTTATGCAGTCTTTTTTTTTCTTTGATATTAATTCAAGTTTTTTCTTTGATATTAATTCAAGTTACAGTTTTTGAGCGTGGTGACCGATAAGAACACAAATTTTTTTCTTTTATTGAATAAATGAGAAGTTAATATCGTTTAAAATATTTTTATTATCTTACAATACAGGTAGGTTATTCAGGAATTTTTATCATTGAAACTATAGGCTTATGGTAACTGAAATAAGAAACATAAGTTTAAGACTTGATATCCTCTAAATATCTGGAAAGTACCGAGTCAATGGTGGTCCCATATTTTGTAATGGATTCTTGTGGATCATTATTCATTTTCAAATTAAATTTTTCCGAAAGAAAAGTTGTCAATCGCTCTGATTTTTTATCAACGAAGTTGATGTTGAAATCGCCAACAAAGATAAATGGAAATTTATTACCATTTGTACCAAGTATTTTCGACCCTTCTTCAGTTTGTGTATATCATTTTTTGTCAACCACGATTGCTCATAAGTGTTTACCTATATGTAAAAATCTGTTCTGGCAATACTGTATGTCAATGAAATCAATAGCATACTTTGGGAGTTAACATACATTGGGCGATTCAAATACAAATAGTCTTAGGTTTTTTTATTTTCGTTACGGAATTTCTTGATTCGGTCGCCGCGCTCAAAGCCCGCGATTAAAGCTATGCAATAGCTTAAAAAAATTAGTGGACCCTCTCCATATGCAAAAAGAATTTTGAAAATTGGTTCACAAATGACGAAGTTATTTGATAACACTGTACTGAAAAAATATTGTTTTAAATAAAAATATGTGTTATACTCTTATAGCGACATTAATGCCCTGAATTCAAATCCGTTTTCAGTTTTATCTATCATATAATATGACTCCCTAAGCAAGGCGCTCACGCTTACTTATTTCAGTATAACTCGATAACGGTAGGTTAGATTTTAATAAATTAAACACTGAAAGGTACAAAATCAAACTACCTTAAAGCAAACATAGTTTTATATCATGTTTATATTTTTTTTTTAATTTTCAACGGGTTCGTAGTTATTCAGAAATTATTGGAGAAAAAATATTTATTTAATTATTTAAGAAATACTTTACAAAGTAAATTTGCAAAGTATTGTTGCACAAATATGGACGGGGTAGCTAGACCATATGCGCAAGATGTTATTTACAGTTTTTTAAAAAGGCTTTGTGACTGACTGTACACGACTTATGCCTCCACATAGGAAGTAGCAACGTGGTTGTTAAAGAAATTCCACAAAAGAACCGCAAGAATATACGGTTATCCGTGGCAGAAGGCCAATAAACAACAGTGATCTGGTTGCACTTAAGAGATAATTGCCAACGACGCTTGATGTTAACTCGCCCAGAGCTGCTTTACGACTGTGGAGAAAAAATATATTTTTAATGCAAAATTGAATTTTTGTTTTGTTTTAAAAAATTTATAACAAAATCAAAACTGCAGTATTTAATACTCTGTCTGTGCAAAAATGTTGATTTTATTCGCAATGTGTGACATTGTGTAATACATTTATACGTAACAAACTTGCACCTTGTGGTTCAATTGCAAAGTCATACCAAGTAAAGCAATTATTTTTTATGGTTCCTGGAATTATGATATGTATGTATTCAATGGGTCTGAAAGCAGTTTTTATCAATAGATTCAGTACAATCGCTATTTGTGGAATATACATATGAGCCAATTAAAAGAAATCGCTATGATAGGAGGCTATAAAATATTATTCCTTTTTTGTGAATTAGTCCTTAAAATCACATGCGATTCTGGGAAGCAAAAACATTGCAACTGAGACTTTAGTTGACAGGCAAAAAATATTTTTGCTAGCACTGTGCATCAAATTATGCTTAATACACGGTTCGTTTTAAGCTACGAACACAGATGGAGAGGCATTCAAACACGTGAAAAATATATTTATATTTATATTTATTAATCCATAAATATGAGAAATCTTCAAAGAAGTGTTAAAATATAAGTTATTCAATAAAGAACCAAGAACATAGGTAGCTTTCGAAAATGTATGTCACAATTTTCTTGGAAGTATGTATAAGGGCTGCAAATTAAGAAAAACTGGTACAAGAACTTCTGCTTTCATATCAGCAACTCTGTTCCAACATGTCATTTAAAATACACTGGGCCATATCCACAGTCGCAAACTAAAGTCGATTAGTTTTAGAAACAACTTAAAATTAAAAACCCGTTTTTAAATATTTGTCCACCATAGTCAAAAACAAAGTGTGGGTTACAGTTATCTGACACTGTGTTTTGAAAAAAAATAAAACAACCGAATAGAAAAAGAACTTAACAAATAATTAATATAGAGAAAGTAGAAAAGGTATTTGTATTTTGTGTTGTATACATATATTTGTTTTCTCTTAATCAGGCTCAAGGTCCTAATCATTTAAATAAAACTCTTTTTGTTTTATTAAATTATTGATTTTGTTTAATCTTTTATTTTTTTTCAATATTCCGAACACCTTCGGTGTCCTTCTTCAGGAAAAATTTTAGAGTAAGTAAATTCAAGAATTTGACTCTTTTTCAAAGGACACCGAAGGTGTTCGAAATATTGAAAAAAAATAAAATATTTAACAAAATTAATAATTTAATAAAACAAAAATGATTAAATGATTAGGACCTTGAGCCTGATTAAAAGAAAACAAGTATATAAAATTTCTATGGTCGAAGAAAAATTATCAACATATATTTTGTATTATTTTAAAAGTTTATTATTCTTTAATTGGATTTTACTTAACACTTTCTTGCACTTGTTGCTTGTATGCATCAACATTACTTGGGAAGATATTCCACATATCTAACATAATTTTTTTTAACAAAGCAATTTAAAAAGAAACTGAATGCCTTTTCCTTAGATTTGCTTGTCCTTGGGCACCAATTAAAATGTTTTCTTTTCCATATTCAATTTTTTGTTCGGTGAAGTCCATAGTTTATTTTAATAAAATTTTTATAAATATATAAGGGCCTTATTTTTTGTGAAAATTTTGAGATAATTCAGTAGCAATTTTTTCCAGTTTCAGTATTGAATACAGAAGCGAATTAAATGAATAAAACTTAAAAATAAATAGATAGTATTGCGGGGCAGTAATTTATCTGTTGTACTATACAACATGGTGCATAAGCAGTGCTTTTATTTTTTCTATTTCGTTTTATTTTTTTTTTGTACATATATTTATTTAAGTGTTCAAATCTTAAATTTAAATATAATTATTAAGCCCGACCAGTGTCGGACACAAACTTAGTGATAGTAAATTAATGATACATAAAATAAACTCAAAAAACAAAAAATAAACTCAAGAAACAAAAGTAAATTCAAGCAGTTACATCTGGAGTGCTGAGTATTAGAGCCGTAGTGTCCCTCTTTTTTTAAGCGGATGTGTCCAGTAAAATTCAAGATGTTACGAGCAAGGGGATTAGGATAGGATTCGAGTTTTGTTAAGTACTTGCCGGCGTATTTTGCAATTTCTTCAGTCACAAGTGCCATATTTAAATCACGATGTAAATTTGAATATTTAATGTACCATTGAGCCGATTTTATCAAACGTAAAATTTAGTTTTGTCTTCGTTGGATTCTCTTCACATTGGAAGGTGAAGCAGTGCCCCATAGCTGAATTGCGTAGCACCATATTGGTTTCAAAAGCGACTTGTATATTAAAAGTTTGCAGTCTAGGCTGAGTGTTGAATTTCTGCCAATCAACCAATGTATTTGAGTTAACTTAAGTTTCATTTGAGTTAGCTTGGAGTCAATATGATGTTTCCATGTAAGTCTTCGATCAAGGTGTATACCAAGCTATTTGACTTGAGAATGTTGAGGAATATATTGATTGTTGATTCAAATGGGGGAACAAGTATCTCTTCTTAAGGTAAAGGGTACATGGACACACTTATGTTCATTTACTTTAATTCTCCATAAGTTCAACCATATTTCCCGCTGAGTAATATGTTCTTGGAGATTGCGGGATGCCTCATAAGGGCTTTCATGCATACTCATACAGGCTGTATCATCGGCAAATGTAGAAGTATGGTTATAATTGCTCACAGGCATATCACAAGTATATATTAAATACAAGACTGGGCCCAGAATACTACCCTATAGGACACCGAAATATATAGATTGAGGCACACTCATGAAGTCTCCTTGCACAACAGTGAACTTCCTATCAGTAATATAACTTTCCAAAAGTATTTGTATGTTTATTGGCAGATATATCTTCAATTTTAAAACTAGGCCTTCGTGCCATACTTTGTCAAATGCCTAAAAAACATCAATGAAGAGGGCAGAACAATACTTCTTTTCTTCAAATTTCTTCCTTATAAATTGAACCAATCTAGTGCTGACTTCTAAAAGCAAATTGATGGTCAGGGATACCCATTATCAGCTAAGATTTTGGAAAATTTAGTCATAAGCAGCTTTTCGAAAAGCTTTGAGATTATTGATAGTAAGCTTATAGGCCTAAATGACCCAGCCTTGGTAGGATCTTTGATCGGCCTTGGAATCATTTTGATCTTCGCAATGGCATTAAAAATAAATAGCAGAATAGTTGAGCTCAGCTATTATTTTTTGTACTTCACGCAGCTTAAACCTTAAGGGACGAGGGTAGTGAAACTACACTCGGCAAATTAACAGCACCCGTGCATGAATAGGGAGTGTTAATAAGTTACCTTTCTCACTATCGCTTCTTGCTCATCCTCCGGTCGAAGTGCGCAATGGTGATTTTAGCTCAACGGGTCTTTGAAGATTTCTAGGAGCGCGCCATAAAGAGTAATTAGATGCTGACGTGACAACGAGACCTTCTAGATATTTTTCCAGTAATGCAGTTAGTGCATTCTTTAAGTCTGATTTTATTTAGAGCAGTGATCCGCAAAATAAAAAAAATAAAAATGACAGTAAAATAAAGTTACACTTGAAGAAAAGTTTTTTAACTTAAAAATCATGGTGTGGTTATTAATTGCTTGAATTTATTTTGTAAATAAGCAATTTAATAAAAACTTAGAAAAAAATTCGTACATGCATGCACAACTTCATTCGTCGCATTCTCATTGAAAGAGTATAAGCATGCGTGTGATTTTCTTGCCCACAATTGTGGTATGGCGTGCGGTTCATTTATTTAGAGGTAATCTGTGTTGTTGCCATTCTCTTCCAGCTCTCCTTTTTTCACATACAAGACGTTCAATATCCGTAAAATAAATTCTATTAAAGCCAGTCTGCGATTGGGAGGTAGTGGCATGTTCAGCAGCCTGTTTAATATTTTCGTTAAGATTTTTCTATTTCGTGTCGCAATTTTCGTTGCACCAATTTTGATTTAAGAATTTCGTCTGACATCGTAATTCACTTGAGGTTTTTTTTTGCAATTGGTGCACATCATTTGACAAAGGACCTCAGAAACAACGGTTAGATGGGTAATTAGCACGTTGACTACAGGACCTAAGGTCCTGGGTTCGAGCCCGGTTCTGACAGCCATCTAAAAATGATAACACCACGAATTTTTGTGATGTGCACTAGTGGCCCTTTTTTGTTTTTGTTGAAAAGTTCAAGGGATGAAGGCATAGACACTGGTCATTGAATGAACTACACCTGCTTCAACGGAAACTAAACTAATGTAACATCAGAGAGCCTTCCTTCGTCGGTATTGTGTGGCAGTGTAATGTATTAAAAGTGTAATACGCAAGCGTTTAGTGATCAAAGTATATTGATATTTGATTTAACAATTTCTTCAACTTATATACAAACTATATACTTTTCTTATTTTCACTTATTCTTATATACATACATTCATGCATTTTGAATTACATTGTATTATACATTGTACTAGCATGTGAGTGTGTTTTTGTATTTTTTAAGTTCGGTGCCATTTCGCTTTGGTCATAGTAGCAATTCATTCAAGTCAGCATAATTCAAACTATTTACCAATAGCGAGCGTTGACCGTAAATTATAAGGTTATTATGTTATCGAAATTCCAGCTTTTATGACTAAGTGTGTTTGCAATTAAAAATCTTTACTGACCTATCTCAAGAAGACGTTGACTTTAAGTTATTTTAATTTGGTTACATACTCATCAATATTATTGCTTATTATGAATATCATGTTGCTGTGAAGGTTTGGTGAGGTTCATGCATATGTCATACTATGTATACACTACAGCAGAATCATTGGCTAAATAAAATAACAATTAAAATTGCTAGTAAACATAGTTTTGAAAATTTAGTACACCTCATTGACACCAGAGGCGCTGCATCTCTGCATTATTAAAAACGTGCTAAAAGCAGAGTTGTAAAAGAATAAATAAGAATTGCCTGAGTGTTACTTCTCTTAAAAAAATAAAAAAACTGCATCACTGCGAATAAACCATTTAGGTTCAGTTCACGATATAAAAGCTCGTTAGTTTACGATATAAAATCGTTTGACAAAAAACACTACAGGTGTTGTCCACAGAGTATGGTATTGAACCAATTAAGGCTGCAAACCTACCGATGATATCGATAGTTTTGTTTTAAATGAAATATCGACACTTTTTTCGACTATCGAGAATAAAACAAGTAATTAAAAGTAAAAAAGCAGTTGCTTACGGCCTTCTGTATATGTACTTAAATACATACATACGTATGTATTTATATCAATGTATTTATTACTCGTGTGTTATTAATGTTATTCGACAAACAGTAGCCAAAAGTATTTTCATAAATTCGACGACTTCGACACAAAGATAAATTTCAGTGGTACTGACATCGCGACGCCCGCCAATCGTCTTGGATTTATTTTGACAAATCTCCGGTTAACATACCCAAGCATGTTTCTTTACAAATATTTTTTAATTATATCTACATTCATAATGTGGTATTTATATACTAATGAAGATGTTGAGGAGTGGATTTCTTGAGAGCCAATGAAAGATATTAAGTATGCTTAATATCGTTTATGTGGCAACATTTATAAAACCATTAGATTCTATCGATAGTTTTGCAGTTCTAGAACCAATATCTGTGTGCCGCCAGTGCAATCGAAAGGATAGGAATTCCAATTCCAAATGTTGATCAGCAATATAGTCGTTTCATGGCAGGTGTAGAGTTAGCAGATATTCTCTGTAAGTTACATAGGATAAGTCACCGATCCCGAAAAATATATATGCGAATTTTTTTTTCTGTGGTTACATCCGCAGTCGGAAATATATACTTGGCAATTATACAGGTGTCACTGTCAGCGATAAAGAAACGCTCTGAAAACTCTGATGTAATTCCAAACCAAAATTACAGTTGGCTTTATACACATATATGAATGCTTTCGGTCCTAGGAAACGACGCCGGTATCATATTCTCTACCAATTTTTACTTCAACTCCAAACAGTAGTTCACCCTCATCACAAGTTGCAGATGTCAGGTACGATGAACAGTGGCGTGAATTAAAAAAAAAGTGGTAAAAAGTCGGCAACTTTTGAACTAGTCAACCGCTTTAGATGAAACCAACTGCTTTAAAAAGTAGAAGTGTTGAAATTTTGAAAAAGCTTATTTTGAGGCACCCTGTTGTAAGACAGGGTAGCTCCAAAGAGCCTCAAAGTGGGAAACTGCGGGTATCGAAATTATTTCGGAGCTTGTAACTTTTGTAAATATGGACCGATTTCAATAGTTTTTTCAGCGGGATAATCAACGTTAAGAAACAAAAATAAAACATCTTACACCACTAGTTTATATCTTACAGTTTTCAAGATATTTGACATAAAATTTTTTATTTTTATTTTTGACCATGACTTTCTTTAATCGTTATTACATAGCTTCTTTATTGCTTAGCAGAAATTGTTTAGTTTTCTTGTTTTTAAAAGAAAACTTTATCCAAATTCATATAAAAAAATCATTTTGATATTTCAAAAATTATAGCAAGGAATAATTTTGCAATTTGGATTTTCGTAAATTATGAGAAAATTTTATATATTTTGGGAAAAAAGTATTCTTAATTTTTTTGCAATATTTTAAAAAATTACTAAGTATTTGATTAAAACTTTGATTGTTTTTAAGAGAAGAGGCATTAAGAAAGGCTGTGAAATAAATTTTGGAGATTTTTGTTGGTGCACCCTACATGCAGCATTGGTCAAAAACTAGCAATTTTTTTAAAAAAAATCTGATTTTCGGATGTGGCAAAAAACTTGCACGGTCTTTTTTATATTTTTTTTTTGGTTTTTATTATAAACAAACTTCTTATAAGTAACCTGTAGGCAGGAGAGGAGATTTTCTAAAAATGCTAAAATTTTTCAAACACAATTTTTCCCAATAAGAGAAAAGTATTGTGTAATTATATATTGCGAAACATTTTAATTTTTTTCAATAGTATACACTTAGCTTTGCAAACTGTGGGTATATAAATATACTGTGTGTGTATATAAATTCTTATATTTTATTGTATTTAAGTAAAGAAAGAATTTAATAGCAGCAAGAGGCCATAAAAATATGGGTTTGTTTGAATATCAGATAAAACAGGTAAATTGTTACCTGAGGTGTTATATTTTTGTATACATTTTGAGACTGATATAACGGCAAAGGTATACACATTATATACTGTTGAATAGACAATAATATCTTATATTGTGATAACATAGAAAAAATTAAGAAAGATTTCAAATAAAGAAAATAAGATCAATAATTTAGACAAAAATAAAAAATGTAGAAAATAAAATTTTTTAATCAAATTTGGATTTTGAATATTTCGAAAAGTATTGAAGGTAGGAGAATATTTTTTTTTCAGTTTGCAAAGCCAAATGTATACTATTGAAAAAAATTAAAATGTTTCGCAATATATAAGTTAATAATACTTTTTTGTATTGGGAAAAATTGTGTTAGAAAAATTTTAGCATTTTTGGAAAATCTCCTCTCCTGCCTACATTTATGTGTAGGATGTCCAGAGTTTCTTATAGGTTACTTACAAGAAGTTTAGTTATAATAAAAAACCAAAAGAATTACAAAAACGACCGTGCAATTTTTTACCACATCCGAAAATCAGATTTTTTTAAAAAAAATGCTAGTTTTCGAGCAATGCTGCATGTAGGGTGCACCAAGAAAAATCTCTAAAATTTATTTCACAGCCTTTCTTAATGCCTCGTCTCTTAAAAACAATCAAAGTTTTAATCAAATAGTTAATATTTTTTTAAAATATTGCAAAAAAATTAAGAATACTTTTTTCCAAAAATATATCAAATTTTCTCATATTTTTCGAAAATCCAAATTGCACAATTATTCCTTGCTATAATTTTTGAGATATCAAAATGATTTTTTTATATGAATTTGGATAAAGTTTTCTTTTAAAAACAAGAAAACTAAACAATTTCTGCTAAGTAATAAAGAAGCTATGTACTAACGATTAAAGAAAGTCAAGGAAAAAAAATAAAAAAAAAAAATTTGAATGTCAAATATCTTGGAAACTGTAAGATATCAAATAGTGGTGTAAGATGTTTTATTTTTGTTTCTTAACGTTGATTATCCCGCTGAAAAAATTATTGAAATCGGTCTATATTTACAAAAGTTACAAGCTCCGAAAGAATTTCGATACCCGCAGTTTCTGACTTTGAGGCGTTTTGGAGCTACCCTGTCTTACAACAAAGTGCCTCAAAATAAGCTTTTTCAAAATTTCAACACTTCTACTTTTCAAAACAGTTCGCTTCATCTAAATTGGTTGACTAGTTCAAAAGTTACGGACTTTTACCACTTTTTTTAATTCACGCCACTGTGCGATGGTATCGTCGATTTGCTGTGTTTCAAGCCAAAGCAGTCTCATTGCAAATTTTGTAAAAATGTCTTCACAACGGTTTCTTTCACTAAATGTACGATTACGAAAAATATAATATAATCTAAGTTTGTACCTGTTTGTTCTGTCAAAAAAGTTAAGATTTTTACTCCGTTTATGCACCATATTGTATTTGTACAACACTTTCTTAAAAACTGCACTTCGAATATAAATTAAATTTTTGTTTCGTTTTTGTCTTCCTTGACACCAATGTGGTAAGTAATTGTAACTGCCCTAACAAAGTTTGATGCATGAGAGCGTTAAATTGTACATTGAAAGAGATAAGCTATGTACAGACGATTGTAAGATCTTACAATATTGTGAGATCTGGCAATGTGCTGACAATGTACTGGCTATCAAAAATTGGCAGCAAAAGGTAGATTGTCTGTTCACACGGTTGTATGAAATTTGTCAGAAAATCTTACAATTTATTGCCAGACGGTTGTATGACAATAAATTCATCTGACAAAATCGTCAGTCGAAAAATTGTCAGTTCACACGGTTGTCATATACAAAAATTTTCAGATCTGTTGTTTTGCGTTGCAAGACTCAAAGAATTTATTAGAAATTGTTAAATATCAATCCCTTTTGGTTGTGTTAAATGTAAAAAGTGAAAATATAAATTATTATGAACCATAAAGAAGCAATTTCGATGATTTAGTGGGCATATATTTTTTTATTTATATTTTCTTTAAAATAAAGTGTATGCAGTGTTGCCCATAGAAAGAATTCTCTTACAATGACGCCATTTTCAGATGCATAAAGTTCGCACATCTGACAATATTAAAATGTCTGACAAATATCTGGCAATAATTTTACAATGTGTTCACACGATTGTAAGATGTCTGACAATTTGTTGTCAGCTGCTAGTCTTGCAATGAACTGACAATGCTTTTTCTGGCAATGATATCAGACAAAAATTGCCAGTTCACACGGTTGTAAGAAATTTTTAGCACATTTTACTAACAATATTGTAAGATCTGACAACCGTCTGTACATAGCTATAGAAAGTCAAACATACATACTCGTACATACGTATGTGTACATACATACATGCATATACATATGTACATAACATTGTTGCCATTTTGTCATTTTCACTGCTAGCATTCAACTTTTAAAAAAATCTGCTAAATGCTTTCTGGCAGAATTTGTTTAAAAAAAAATTTAATTTATTAAAACAGATTCTTCCCATAAATGTACACGTATTGCATTGATCAATTTAAATGTATTTTTAATAAAAAAATATTTTACCTACAAAAATATGTAGTAACATTACATAAAAATAATTATTTAAATTTGAGCCGATTACATCCACAGACATTACAAGGCCTTTTTCAATGCACAAGCTTTCTCAAAACAAATTGATAGGACTTCACATTCGGAAAGACTCGTATAAAAAATATAAAATTTTTAAATGAAAACAAGTATGTATATAACAACACTTTTCCGTTCCTATTTAAGTTTCGCTCCTTTACTGCAATACATATCAACATATTTCAAAAAATACGTGTTTGGAGTTAATAATACAGAGGAAATCGTTATGCATATTTAATCTTGTGTAAATTTAATATATAAAAGGCATGTACATGCACCTCATGAGAAAAGAGAATATTTTTAAACCTTTATTTACTTGTATGTAAATTGAAAAGTTTTCTTTTGAATAAAAAATTTCTAAAATATGTGCTTATTTTATTGTTTTTATTGCATATTTTTTTATGTTATATTTTAGGCGTCTAAAATGCCTGTTTTAAATACATGAATTCCTTGTCCCTGCTAATAAGTTTCTATAAACATGAGAATCAAAGCTTTTCCAATAAATTTTTTTAATTTAAATCTGGCATTATACTTGTCTTCCGCAGAACATTTTAGCAGAATTTTTTCACCGATTTAGCATTCTCTCATCATCAACATATGTATATACATGTGCACGTATATTGCAACAACTGTTGCAAGAAAATTTTAACAAAAATTGGCTAAAAAATCTGAAAAATAATTTAAAAAAATCGACAAAAAATCTGCAACAATAAAAACACCTCAATTTTGATTTGTTTTTCATTTTGTTTTCAAATTGATATATTTTCTTGCTATACAAAACCATATGCTGATATTACAAATTGTTCAATAAAAATAAATATTAACAAAAGGATATGGACAAATATGTGCAGAAGTTTTCGACATAAAACTTTAAAAAATTGTACATATACATAAAAAAGAAAAGAAATATACATACATATCGCACACTAAATCATAAAACGTCACAACTCCAAAAATCCCAGATTCTCAGGAGTGGCAAGAAACTGTTTAGGAAGACTTTTTCGCAAAAGAAGTTTTTGCGGTCCATGAAAAAACAAAACCATTTTCATAATTGTGAGTTGTGACTGTATATAATATATATATATATATATATATATATATATTTGCATAGAATTGTTAGTTTCTTTTTATTATTCTTATGTTAGTGGTATGGTTACTGCAAAATTAAAGTTAAAAACTACTTATTTATTAGCGTTTCTTATGTGTATGTTTCTGACAGTAACTTCATGGTTATTTCTTTTACGGAGTAAAAAAAACTCGAAATATTGATTTTATACAAGCATTTCAGAAAATCTGCAATTTGACAGTGAAAATCTGCAAATCTCACTTTATATTTTTTTCAATGAAAAATCAGCAAAATGCAGAGAAATCTTCAAATCTTGCAACAGATATTACGACAAAAATTTTGTTTGTTTTATTTTTATTCATTTAATAACTTTTGTTGCACTTATACACAACTCTTATTAATTTTTCTCTTTTATTTAAATGTGTTTAGTCTTGAAATAAAGCGCCAGAAGCAGCTGATGTCGGTGCTAATCTAGGTAGAAAGAGCATGTTTTAACTTTAGAACCGAATTTTACATTTAAAGTGAATTTTTTCTCGTTTATGGTAGACCGAAAGTTCATTTTTTAAAACTAAAAAAGTAGACTTTTTTGTTAACTGTTGTTATGGCCCACTTTCTTCAAGCTCATTTGGGTTATTTGTCGTGGTGTCGTGTCTGATGGACACGGTGAAAGGTTCTACCGAGTATTTTTATTGCGTACATGGAAGAAAGATATAACTGCAATGTTAATTGCCTATCTGCTAAATAGTATTTTTTTTTTATATAATATTAGTATTGAATTTCATTTTCGATTTGAATTTATATCATAGGAGCCATTTATCTGTAAGATTTATCATAATAAATAAATACGTATTTAATATTCCAATATCAGCATATTATATAAATAAGATCTATCCGTGATGGAATCAATCTGTGAGCAGATTTGGATTCAGCACACGTCAAGTCCATTTATGTCACACAATGAAGCTCTTACTCCCTACTTTTTTAATTTTTTGCATAGTAGTGTTATTGGCAAAAAGGAATGGACATGTTATTCCACGTTCTTGCTAAGTACGCGCACCAAAAATTTTAAGTCGTCCATTTCCAATTTTTTTTTTTTTTTTGCTAAACTCGGATGCTAGAATGCTAGTATTAATTTTTATTTTCTAAATTTTAACTTAAACAGGTGTAACATGTGTTTTAACATCCGAACTAACAAGAAAATATGTGAAAACGATTCTGAAGCTATATATATGAAGCATTTTAATATTAAATTTCTTAAAATAATTTTTTTTGAGATACGTTAAAACAACTACACTAAAAAGCTTTATCATTATATACTTTCGCTTTTATGAAGACATTGCCATTCAGGCACCTTATTGATGTAATAACGAGCAGACCACTATAGTTGAATCTTTTAGCCAATCTCCTGGTTTTCTTAACTCAATATGTACCACTCCCTTTAAAATAGAATATTTGAGTATTTTATTTTGTTAACCATATTTGCTAATTGTGTGGCCTTAGCTGTTTACACCCCTTATCCTTCTGGAGACTCAAATGTCACAAATCAAACTTTGGTAAGTTCAATTTTATTATAGTACTTAAGTAACTCGCATACATACACACATGCATACTTTTCCTGTCCCCTTTAAGGTGAAGGTACATAACACGCGGAAATGCGCTTTAAAAAGAGAAAGTTACACATCACGCCTTAAAAGTATAAAAAACCGCCACCCATCTGTCTAATGAGCTGTCAAAATGTAAACGCTTTTAACAGTTGTAAGTCAGAAGTATTGCAAATGTTTGTTGTAACTTGCTTTATGAAAAAACACTGTTTAAATTTTTTCGACAGTTTTTCGAGTGTTAAAAATACTGCAGTCAAAATAGCAAAAGTGGTAAAATTGTGCTATTTCTTCGACTTTTTATTTGTTGACTGCCCAACCACAACCTGTTGCTTATGCTTCTGCTTCTTAAAATGCAAGCATTCCTGGTCAAATTTAACACAATAAACGAATAGATATACACAACAAAGAGCTTTACTTCTTTAATTTAACAAAAATTACTTTTAACAAATTTGAATTTTTTTCGCTGATTTTTGTTTTTTTTTGTAAACAAAATAAAACACATGTATAATCATTGCAGTCAAATACATTAATTTTTTTGGCCCTATGAAATATATTTTTGTTCTTTTAAATCGTTAATTTGGTCCTATGCCAAAAAAAATCAAAATTTAACACTGATTTAAAGCAGTCATTCAAACTGTAAACAGTTCGAACATGTCGACAGCGGAAGTTCTTCGCTGTGTATAACTATACGTTTATTCTGTTAACTTCAACTACTGCAAATTTCAGAAGCAAAAGAAAATACAGAAATGATACGTTTTTAAACGCTGGACAGAAGTGTGCAACGCGTTGATAAGCTCTACGCGTGCTGTGTACCTTTACCTTTATGCACGCATTATCAGCTTTCTATATGCGATTATGTTATTTACAGCCTTTTTAACAATCTTAATTTAAATGTTGATTGGCACTATCACTGACACTTAGCTTAAGATGTATCTCACAATTTATGATTATCTCTTAACTGACAATATTAAAACAAACGGCGATTGTTATATATAACCGACAAAATTCTTTCGGTTAAGATATTAACTCACAATTGTAATAAATAAAAATGGATAGAAACATAAACAAGCACTTATATCTATGCAATACTTTATATATAAAATAAGCCATGCTGAAAAAAAAACTTAAACGTCGAGTCCCACACAACAACACAACAATGCCTGCAACTTAAAAATAAAGTCTTTCAAAATAATTTTTTCGGTCGTTAATTCCGATTCCACCGGCAGAACCCACTCGCTTTCACTGTCTTCTGCCATTACCTTTTATTAAAACAAACTTTACACAAATGAATAAACTTTTTTACCAGCTACAACCCTCAATAATCAATTTCAATGTATTTTTATAAAAAAAATATTTTATTTAATAAGTAAAATAATAATTTGGGGTTACAAGTGCGTTAAGAAATTTTAAACTTTTTTACTTTTTATTTGTTAAATTTTTGCACTGCGTCTTTTATTTTATTTGTTTTATTTCACTTCTTGTTAACGTATCGCTATCTAATATCATGAAAATGATACACGTTCAATATTTATCACGCGATCCGCCACTCGCGATCTGGATTCCATAATGTAGGCCATTTTGCAATATGCATCACGATCCATCAATACTGCATACTACACATTCAATAAATATCGCGATACTAGCTCGCGTTCAATATATATTGAACGTGTAGCAGCGCCCTACCTCACATATGTTACGATACATATTAAATAAACAGCAACATGTTTTATTTATGTTAAAGATTTTGTCAGCTGATTCGTAAACTCACAATACGAATCTAATAATTCTACCATAAATCCGGAAACATACATACAAGTGTACAATAAATTATAATTCTATTATGCTTATAAGATCCTACCTTCTACGCTTATTTTTTTGTGTGTGGAAACTAGTTTCATCAAGAAAATATACGAAAAAATATATCTTCTTCTTGCATCATGCTACAGGAGCTATGGCCATATATACTCGTATGTACATATACATATGTATGTTGAAAAAAAATTTTATCCAAATATACAAACGTACATGTTCTTATTTGCCTTCGTATCTTTATTATTAAGAAATAACATTTTATTTTTAAATTTATTTGAAAAATAGAAACTAAGAACAAAGTTTGTAACTTTTTTGACGTTTATAAGATCCCGCGTTCATAATGTTGATAAACAAACTAAGGGCAATTATTATAACTTGTCGTTAGTTAATTTTTTTATTTTATTCGACGCATAAACACTTTTTAATTATTACAACTTTACTTTAACCAAAAGTGAGCGATAACTTAAAAGCAATTTTACCCTACAGGTAGGAAGGTTTAGTCATTTGCAGTTGCCACATTATCATAAGTTGCCACACTTTCTACTTTATAAATTACAACCATTTATTTGCAAAAATATGACACAAAATAAAAACAATATAACACAAAATAAATAATAACACAAAAAAAAAACAAAAGAATTGACAAAAATGTTTTCGTTATGTTTGTAATTTGCAGATTAACAAAAGTAAATTGCCACTAAGTTTTTTTTAACAAACAATATACAAAGTATCTACAGAAATGATGCCATAAAAACAAAATTGTATATTTTACTTTATCGGAGAGTTGTAATAATGGAAAAATTTTAAAGGTCTCTTTATAGTTCAGTTTTGCTAAAGTTAAGATTAGCTATCCGAAACTTTATCGTCAAGTCATAATAATGACCCTAAGAGGATTGTATATATTTTCCTTAAAAATTATTGTTAAGTAACCCAATGAAGGAGAAACACAATTCATTAACTGTATGTTAGGGAGTTCTTGTTAAACAAACTGGCAGTTAGTTAATTTTTTTTCCTAAACTTAGTTTTTCATTCTTTAACGGCCTTTAACAGATTTGATTTAAATAAGCCCATGACATACATATGTACATATCAGTCAGGTAAAAGATATGTGAATTCAATGCAACATACACTGTCGCTCACTTGAAAAGGTTCACAATTTTCACTACATTCAAACTAATTTTTTACGAAAAATAACAAAGTTTATAACTATGTATATATATGAGACTTTAAATTGTAAAATTTTGCATAATATATGTTGAAAAGGAAAATTTTTTTAACACTAGTTAATAACTGATTTAAAAACAATTTATGAATATGTAATATGTTTTGAGCAATATTTTTTTGGCTCACTTCAATAAGTTTAACGCCATTAATTCAAAAACTCAACAAGAAAATATACCAAAAATTTTTATTAGAGCTTTGGTGTGTTTTTGCTCCAGTTTCTTTACTCGCTCTACTTGTAGTTCCACTTTAATAAATTCGGCCAGCCGTTTCCGGAGTTTCTCAACTGTACCTGTCGTTTATAGACTAAATTCTTCTGTATATTGTACCAGCTCTTGCTTTCGAAGACTGTAGATCCAGTTTATTTTTTACCATCCTGCTTCCTGGGATTTTTTTTAGCTTAAAATCGTTTACAATACTTCCTAACTAACATGTATCGAGATTACCCTGTATTGCCTCGCTAACAATATCTACTTATGGAGGCTCTACTGGCTCAATGTTTGTTAATATATATTTATTGAGGTTCTACTGTATTGTTTTACGACAAGGAAATCGCTAACAACGTTTGTTAATATGTATTTATTTATCGAGAATGTTTGTTAATATCTGTTTATCGAGGTTCTATTACATTGTTTCGCGACTTTATAATCGCTAACAATATTTATTAATATGTACTTGTCGAGGTTCTACTATATTGTTTCGCTACTAGATAATCACTAACAATGTTTATTAATATCTACTTATCGAGGTTCTACTGTATTGCTTTGCGACTAGGAAATCGCGAACAATATTTGTTAATGTTTATTCATCTATGGCGAGTTCCCGGTTTGGAGTATTACATTTTTTGCTCACTAAAGCGCTTTTTTTGAGTATAATAAAATATGCAAATATAGCAGTTTACTAAATTATTTATTTTCAGAAATTTTTTTTGGCAAACCAGAATGTGTGGTTTGTCAACAGGCATTGTCACGCATGAAAAAACATGACATGCAATGACATTTTCAAGCATATCACAAGGAATATGAAAATATTACTGGTGATGCAAGAGAAGCCCTTATTGTTCAGCTTAAGAAAGCTTTTTATGAAAAAAATGATTGCTGATTCTAGAAATTCAGACACAGAAGAGTAGTAGTGAACTGGGCATTCGGCGTCAATTAAAATTTCTGAAATTTGTGTGAAATTTCTAAAAATTCTGGACTGAAATTTTTGAAATTTTGCTGAAATTTATCTGAAATTTGACAAATTGTGTTTTTTGTTTACATTAAGTGTATGTGTGTATGCATGACCGTGGGAATTTTTACGTGGAATATTTTGTGGGAGTACATTAAGGGTGTTTATAGGTTTGAGGCTTTTATATGTATATGCTTTTCTAATGCCGACGGGAAAACATCTTTATTTTTTTCAAATGCCGACGGGAAAATCATGAAAATGATTTTTCCTAATGTTGACGGGAAATTTGTGGGTGTGTATAGCTGTAGGATTTGAAGTCTGGCTGTGCTTGGTGGGGGGCGGGGTGTGTCTAGCTGTAGGAATTTAAGCCAAGCGAGGATTTTCGGGGGGCGGCCCGTTGTTGTAATATGTATACGTGGGAATCTGTGTGTATATATGTATTTACGGTTTGTATGTTTTCATGATGTAGATATGTAAGTGTGATTGTTAAAATCCAATAAATACTTGAGTATGGGTAAGAAATTTGATAATATGTGTATATATGTACATATGGATCTACAAATTGATTTTATGTATGTATGTATGTACATACAAATAAGTCTGTGGCTCCCTGTTTAAGTAATTTTTTTTTGTCATGTGCGGTTTTTTATTGCTGTTGTAAATATTCGCCTTATCTTTTGTGTATTGATGTGAAATATTTCCATAGTTTTTTTATTTAAAATTAAAAAACTTTTTAGATATATTTACTTAAAAGTTTGTGAGGAGTTACTGTTTTAAGTAAAATTGAATTCCTCTCTAGTTGTAGTAACTATAGTAGAAATATTTAATACATTTTATTTCCATTTCTTTAAAGTTGATGTAGCCTATATAGTCAACGTTAGAAATTTTTCGGTGTAAAATTTTTTCCAAACATCGTCTTTTTTCTTCACCTTTTACATATATTTTAGAACATCTTGCATTGGCTTTTACAAAATGGAAAACGCTTTGAAATGAAACTGATCCAGCAGTCCAGCTTAGGTGATGATAGTTTTTTGTTAACCACTTTGCTTTTCTTTCCTTTTTTATTGATAAACATTTAAAATCAAATAGTGGTTTTTTTTTATTATTGTTGAAAACATCCGCTACTTCGTTTTGTAATGAAAATCATTTGAATTAATTTTGAAACCTTACACGTCTACTAAAACAATTTTTTTCATTCACATTACTTAATTTATCGATCATCAGTAAAAATGCAGTAGCTGAGGTCCTTGCTTGCTGTTTCAAATTAAATTTCTATATCAATTGGCCCGCTATTGAATAAAAGGAGCTTTTATCTTAAGGCCTGGCGCACGATGTCGACAACGTTCGACTTGTCGCACACTTACATTTGAAACAACAACAAAATCTTACAATTTGTTATTAGTTTGAATGTACGTGTGCGACCAGTCGAATGTTGTCGACATCGTGGGACAGGCCCTTAAACTCTGATGCACTTACAAGCGCTTGAAATTCTTTCATATACGAGTAGTAGATACATATCATATAGAAATGCATAACGTTCATGTTTTAATTTTATGTTAAGATGATCATATGTATATAAGACTGAATTTATATGTACTTTTAAAGTAGTCAAATCACAATGAACAAGATGACTTTGCATGTCCATATTTCTGGCTGTTATTTGTCGGCGTTATGGGTAATTAAATGTTAAATTTTAATTGCCCAAGTTGTGTTACTTTATAATGTTACTATGCTTACATTAATAGGCTATATGTTTATTCTATGCCTTTTATTTAATGATCTAGATGATATAAATATTTTTTGTTTTTCTCATGGTATTAAAGTTTAGTCTATTGTACACATATTTCTCCTATGTTTGACTATACTTTCGTGTCATACAGGCTGTATATATCAGTTGGTCAGTCAGTCTCTTGTTTTATTTATTTTTTTCTTCTGGTGTATCACTACTTTTTTTGATTTTACTACTTGAAATAGAGAACATTAATATAATTTTTAAATCCAGTATTTTTAGTGAAAATATATCAACATATGTGAGTGTGTACATATGCAAATGTATTCATATTTACATACATAAATATATGCGAATATATGTATTTATGTAGAAATTAGTTTACATACAAAGAAATACATGTTTAATAAACAAGTATTGCACCAAATCGATCTTCAAGCACTCAGTCACCTCCACCATGAATTCAGCCTAGGTGTTTTCATATAGTATCAGAAACATTGGAATATCTACGTTTGAAGGAATTTTTGCTTCAAATATTTCTACATGAGGTTTGCTGGTTGACCCCCTTGAAGTTGTTGTTTACGTAGGCTGGGTTGTATCACATTCAGATGTAATAATTTCTTACTTAAAAAAGGTCCTCATCACCATATATCTGTATACATTTCATTCATGAGTTGGGTTGATCCAGATACAATTGCTGTCTACAGATTAATGATTAGAAACAAGTTTCTCATCACCTTCTAACAGATTTATATATATTGCTAGCATACATGTCTTAGCATGCTTTTGTCGATAGTGACGCGAGCGTCCGACATATAGTGGTGTTTCAATTAAAAATCTATACTATTAGAATTTACAATTTCGTTCTTTTGAATCTTTTACAAAGTAGATACATATTTATGTGTTTCATTTCCCACAGTCATAAAATTTCTTTGCTTACAAAATTGTATAACGTGAGGAATTTTCTTAAATTATGCATGCTTCGGCATGCTTCCAATATTATTTCTCTAAATTTTTTGATACTCATTCAGATACAGATATGAAGTAAGATCTGCTTGCATTGCAGTTTGCAATTTATGTATACTTCAGCATGATTCCAGTTGAAGTCCATTTTTATTCAGTAAGTTTGCTTGATACTAATTCATACACATCTACATTCTTAAAGATTGGAAATCTAAGTCCAATTTCTGTAGTTTATCTATATTTTCTAAAGATCTGATAGCTATAGAAATGAATAGAGTGAAGATCTATTATAATAGCCCATTGGCATATTTTAAACTTTCGCTTGCTAGAGCTTTCGAAATGGAAAATGTACAACGTTCACTATAAAAACTGATAATTACACTGTGTTGTAATTTATGTTGAACGCTAAAATTTTCACAATATTTCATGCAGGCCAACAAGTTTAGAGAATTTTTAGTATATTAAGTTAATTATCTTTCTTAAGACCTAATCATTTCCTAATCATTCCTTCAAAAAAAAAAAAAAAAAAAAAACAAAACAAACTAGATTTTTCCTTTTTAATTTTATTTTTACTTTCATTCAATTTCAACATTTTGTTCATCTTCAAATTATTATATTTAGAAGATTTTTCTCATTTGTTGAGTTAATAAGCTAATCTGATACCTTATCTGGTTATCAGTTGATGACGACAAGAAATGATTTGCTGAAACTTTTGAAATAAATACATGTGAACAATTAAGAGATACATTTGAACCTATAGCAGAGCCTAAATGATAAATGGTTATAAATGTATTGAAACAATTTCGAAGAAAAAAGAAAGTAAAATGATGACAGAAGTTGAAAATAATCAAAGTTTAAAGTCTCAGAAACCATCAGCCAAGATAAAGGTAAGTACATTAACGAAATTTTTAGAAGGAACAAATAATGATGATGATTTTGAAGATGATTTTTACTCACAGACTTCTAAGTGGGAATACCTTTATACTGATTTTTCACTCTTGGAAGCGAGAAATGAAGTAGATATTCAATATGTTCTATACAGGAATCATAATAACAAATTGAAATTCGGTAGCAGTACCAATGATGGTAAAAATCAAGTTGACAGTCCTAAGGCTGGGTCTAACAGCGGGCTTATTGTCTTTAATATTTGATAAAACATAACAAAACTATAGCAAATTTTAATTTGAAATTTATTAAAAGTTATAATTTCCACTAATGTATACAGAATCATCATCGTTCTCTGAAAGATAACGATATTATCAATACATTTTTCTACTCAAATCGAAAAACTAAATGACAAATTAATAATATAATTGAAGAATATATTCAAATGTAAATTGATTTACTACAAAGTGAAATTAAATTACAAAATTGAGAAAGATATTCTAAAAATTAGTCATCTTTTGAAAAACAAATTGAACAGCTGAACGATAAAATTTATAGATTAAAAAATTAACTACATGTTAGTATAAATAGCTGAAGGTGCATCAAGTAAATCATAACACTCTCCAAAAAATCTGTAAAACAACTCAACGTCTCTAGAAAGACATTTAGTAAACGAACTCCATAAGCAATATCGAAAATTGTTTGTGTATTGTAGAAATATAATAAAAGAAATATATGCGACCTGCTCCACGAAAAGGGAAAAAAACTAAAAGACATAGAAACTTGCGGTTTGTGGCATTTGAAAGAGCGTTTTTTTCCTATAAGAATCACTCAAAAAGTAAAAAAAAAATTTTTCGGCGCAGAGGTCCCTTTTCGTGGAGCAGGTCACATATGGTATTTGGGAAGCTGATTTAGTAAAAATGGGGAGCTATTCTAAAGAAAGTATAAATTATTGATTTTTGTAGGCTATAATGGATACATTCTCAAAGTTTATATGGTTAGTACCGCTGAAAATAAAAGGTGCACTCGAAAATATTAAGGCAATGGAAAATACTTTTGAATTGGGATGAGTACCAAAAAACGTATAAACAGGTGGTCTCAGAGAATGTTTTAATAAGCACTTAAATTCATGTATAAATAGAAGAATAAATATTATTAATATGAAAGCACTTATAAAATTTGAAGATGATAATTTGAAGATGAACAAAATGTTGAAATTTAATGAAAGTAAAAAATAAAATTAAACAGGAAAAACATAGTTTGGTTTGTATTTTTGATGGAATGATAGGTCTTAAGAAAGATAATTAACTTAATATACTGAAAATTCTCTAAACTTGTTGGTCTGTATGAAATATTATGAAAACTTAAGCGTTCAAAATAAATTACAACACAGTGTAATATTCAGTAACATATAATATTATCACTTTTTATAGTGAAAATTGTACATTTTCCATTTCCAAAGATCTAGCAAGCAAAATTTTAAAATATGCCCTTGGGCTATTATAATAGATCTTCACTCTATTCATTTCTATAGCTATCAAATATTTAGAAAATATAGATAAACTACATAAATTGGACTTAGATTTCCAATCTTTAAGATTATGTTTATATATATGTGTATGAATTAGTACCAAACAAACTTACTGAATAAATATGGACTTCAACTGGAATCATGCTGAAGCATACATAAATTGTAAAATGCAATATAAGCAGATCTTACTTTATATCTGTATTTGTATGAGTATTAAATAAATTTACAGAAAAAATATTGAACGCATGCCGAAGCATACAAATTTAGAAGAATTCCTCACGTCACATAATTTTGTAAGCAAAGAAATATTATGACTCTATGCGAAATGAAATACATAAATATATATCTACTTTGTAAAAGAATACCAAGACTGAAATCGTAAATTCTAATCGTATAGATTTTTAACTGAAACACCACTACATCTCGGACGCTTGCGTCACTATGGACAAAAGAAATGCATGTTAGAAAAATATAAAAACCTAATAGAAGGTGATGAGGACCTTTTTTAAGTGAGAAATCATAATATCTGAATCCGATACAACTTAAACTACATCACCAACAATAACTTCAAGGGGGTCAACCAGCAAACCTCATGTAGAAATATTTGAAGCAAAAATTCCTTCAAACGTAGATATTCCAATGTTTCTGATACTATATGAAAACACCTAGGCTGAATTCATGGTGGAGGTGACTGAGTGCTTGAAGATCGATTTGGTGCAATACTTGTTTATTAAACATGTATTTCTTTGTATGTAAACTAATTTCTACATAAATACATATATTCGCATATATGTATGTATGTAAATATGAATACATTTGCATATGTACACAGTCACATATGTATATATTTTCATTAAAAATAATGGAATTAAAAATAATATTAATGTTCTCTATTTCAAGTAGTAAAATCAAAAAAAAGTAGTGATACATCAGAAGAAAAAAAAAAATAAATAAAAAAAGAGACTGACTGACCAACTGATATATACAGCCTGTCTCACAGGAAGAGAAAGCATACTTAAACATAGGAGAAATATGTATATAATACGCTAAACTTTAATACCATGAGAAAAACAAAAAACATATAATCTAGATCATCAAATAAAAGGCATAGGTGATCACCCTTCATAAAATAAACATATATATATATTAATGTAAGCATAGTAACATTATCAGGTAACATAATCTGGGGACTTTTTTTCTGTTGATCAAGAAGAAAATAAGTTTGTTCATTGTGATTTGACTAACTTAAACGTACATTTTAATTCAGTCTCATATCCATATGATGATCTTAACATAAAATTAAAACATTAAGGTTATGCAGTTCTATATGATATGTATCTATATAATATGTATCTACTACTCGTATATGAAAGAATTTCAAGCGCTTGTAACTGCATCAGAGTTTAAGATAAAAGCTCCTTTTATTCAATAGCGGGCCAATTGATATAGAAATTTAATATGAAACAGCAAGCAAGGACCTCAGCTACTGCATTTTTACTGATGATCGAATAATAGAAAGTCCGGAAAGTCTTATAAATGTAAAAGGTGAAGAAAAAGGATGATAGATGGAAAAAATTTTACACCGAAAAATTTCTAACTTTGACTATATAGGCTACATCAACTTTAAGCAAATGGAAATAAAATATATTAAATATTTATACTATAGTTTCTACAACTAGAGAGGAATTCAATTTTAGTTAAAATAGAAACTCCTCACAAACTTTTAAGTAAATACATCTAAAAATTAAAAGAACGTCTTTTTAATTTCAAATAAAAAAAACTATGGAGATATTTCACATCTATACACAAAAGACCAGGCGAATATTTACAACAGGAACAACAAAAGACCGCACAACACAAAAAAAATGTATTTAAACAGGGAGCCCCAGATTTATTTGTATGTACATAGATACATACATAAAATCAATTTGCAGATCCATATGTACATATGTACACATATTATCAAATTTTTTACGCATGGTCAAGTATTTATTGGATTTTAACAATCACACTTACATATCTACATCATGAAAACATACAAACCGTTCCCAAGCTATTGACGCTTGAAGACGAAAGTCGAAGAAGCCAAATGTACTTAAATAAACAAACTTATCACAGACCAGTCAAACTCTATCGCGCATACACACATACACACAAAATCGCCACGATCATACACAAGAATTTTGCAAAATCTGAAATTAATATTTATACAAATATAAACAAATTTCTGACCGACAGACTTTAACACTGGACAAATTTAAGCTTGATAAAATATAAAGCAATCTCATCCTCGAATATGAAAAACATACTAGGAATAGGGAAGTTCAGATATATGATAACATTTTCTAGCAAAAAATGTTAATATGAGAAATAATTTATTTCTACGTACATATAAATACTAGGGTGAGAAAATCAAATACACAGACATACTAATATTCATCTACGAAAAATTAAACCTATTTCAACAACGCCCCTCCCCTCACAGATCACAGTCAGTCTAAAGTTCTTATACAAAATCTCAAGGTAACATACAATCTATCAATCTCAACAACCGAAATCACGATCAGCCTTATGCCCTACAGACATACAAACACACAAATTCCTACAGATACATATTACAACAACACCTTCACCTACCCCAAATCAAGGACAGCCTTGCCCTACAGCCATACATACACACAAATTGCCACGGATACATATATATGAACACCTTCCCCCACCTCAAATCACGATCAGCCTTAAACTCCTGCAAACATACTTAGACACAGAGTCCCACGGATACGTATTACATGAACACTCTCGCTTCGCCTTTCATAAATCACAGCCAGCCTTAAACTCCTACATACATACATAGACAAAAATTCCTACAGACATAGAAACACACAAATTCCTATAGATATATATTACAACAACACCCTCACCTACCCAAAATCAAGGCGAACCTTACTCTAAAGACATAATACACACCCATACATACACACATTTTATCTATCCCAACAACACCCTCACCTACCTCAAATCACGATCAGCCTTAAACTCTTAAAAACATACATACACACAAATACGGATAAGTCTTAAATTTCCAAATACAGCACACATAAATACATATATACACACAGATTCCCATGTATATATATTACAACAACGCCCTGCCCCCCGCCAAACTCCGCTTGGCTTAAATTCCTACAGCTAGACACACCCCGCGCCCCACCAAGCACAGCCAGACTTCAAATCCTACAGCTATACACACCCACAAATTTCCCGTCAGCATTAGGACAAATCATTTTCATGATTTTCCCGTCGGCATTTAAAAATAATAATGTTGTTTTTCCGTCGGCATTTGAAAAATAATAAAATTAAACACGTTTTCCCGTCGGCATTTGAAAAAAATAAAGATGTGTTCCCGTCGGTATTAGAAAATCATATACATATAAAAGCCTCAAACCTATAAACCCCCTTAATGTATTCCCACAAAATATACCACGTACAAATTCCCACGGTCATACATACATACACTTAATATAAACAAAAAACAGTTAATGTAAACAAAAAAACTCCTAATGTAAACAAAAAACACAATTTCTCAAATTTCAGATAAATTTCAGCAAAATTTTAAAATTTCAGTCCCGAATTTTTAGAAATTTTACACAAATTTCACAAATTTTAATTGACGCCGAATGCCCAGTTCAATACTACTCAGAAGTAATCTAGTTTTCTATAAAAAGAAAGGCCTCTTTTGTTGTTGCTGCATCGCTTGCTAAACGTTGCCGTCCTTTTGAAGATAGCGAATTTTTCAAAGAGCTGAGCAATGATGTTTTAAAATGCTTTGGTGAAAAATCTGAAGAGATTCGCATGCTTATAAATGATATTCCCCTTTCTCCTCGTACAATTGTTCGACGTACTGAGCAAATCAGCGCATTTATCTTTTCTAATATTAAGAAAATAATGCTTAATTGCCAATTTTTTTCCATATGCCTTGATGTATGCAAAGATCTAAACTATATATCTCAGTTAATTATTTGTTTAAGAACTGTCAGTGAACATTTTGACGTACATGAAGAAATGTTTTCCCTACATGGCTTACAGTGTAAAAGGAAAACTTATTTTCGACATCATAAACGAAAATGTTCTTTCCTTTACTGATAAGAATAAGTTTTGCTCTGTATGTACTGATGGTGCCAATGTAATGGTGGGTAAAAAGGGGGTTTCATAGGACATTTTATTAAAAGTGGTTTAAATATATATGTTTTTCATTGCATTATTCACCAACAAGCATTATTTGTAAAAAGTTCGAATGTAATGAGTACAATGAAAATTGTGATTCAAATTGTTAACAAAATACGAGCTGGCCACAATGCCTTAAATCATAGAAAATTCAAAGAATTTCTTGATCTCGTACATGCCGAATATGGTGATTTGCTTTTGTATACAGAAGTAAGGTGGTTAAGCAAAGGTCGTTGTCTTCAAACACTTTTCAGCCTCCGTGAGGAAGTTATATCGTTTTTGGACCAAAATAAAACACCTGAAACCAAAGCATTGTCGGAGCATTTGAAAGATAATGTTTCTTTTTTATTAGATTTTGCGTTTTTGACAGACATAACTGAATTTGTTAATCAACTTAAAATACAGCTACAAGGAAACACCAAAACAATTTTTGAGCTATGCAATAAAACAATTTATAAGAAAAATTTAAATTTTAATACAAAACCTTAAAGATAAAAATGTAATAAGCTTAAAAAGGACATTTGAAGTTTATAGCAAAATTCCAACTAGCAAAAGCAAACTGCAGGAATATCTAAATGTGCTTCAGACTCTACTAATTAATTACAACAATCGTTTTCATGACTTTAAAAATATTGAGAATTTGATTGAAATGCATAACAATCCTTTGTTATGTAATATAGAACACCAAAATCAGGATATTAAAGCAGAGTTGATTAAAATGAGAGAAGATCTAGCTTTACCATTAACTAGTGGGATAGAGTTCTGGAAAAGTATTTCTGCAGATGCATACCCAAAGGCAAAAAATTAAATTTTAAAATTATATTCAATGTTTAGAGCTACTTATACAGGGTGGGCCAAAAGTTACCATGGGTTTTAAAAGTTGAATAACTTTTTCGTTTATTAATTTTTTTAAATTTTTTTTCTCAGATTATATAATATACAAAATGGAAAATTTTTTACACTAAGTATGAAAAATAATGTCTCTTAAATGACCACCGTTTTCAGCTTCGCACTGATGGGCGATTATTATTATGAGTGATGAAGCTCATTTTCATTTGAATGGCTTTGTTAATAAGCAGAACTGTAGGTTCTGGGGTTCTGAAAATCCAAGAGCCATTCATAAACGCCAATTGCACCCCATTAGGTGTACAATATGGTGTGGGATCACATCTGAAAATATCATTGGGCCTTACTTCTTCGAGAATGAAGATGGAAGTGCTGTAACCGTAAATGGAGAGCGGTATCGGTTTATGATAGAAAATTTTTTACGTCTTGCTCTTGAAAACATACCTGGTATGTGGTTTCAGCAGGACGGAGCCACTGCCCGCACTGCCCGAGACACAATGGCACTTTTAAGTCAAATTTTTGGAGAGCGAATAATTTCCAGAAATTCGGAAATAATTTGGCCCAGCGCGATCGCCAGTTTTGACAGCACCCGACTATTTTTTTGCGGTTATTTGAAGTAGCGAGTGTATGTGAACAAGCCAGAGACAATCCTTGAACTCAAGGCAAACATTGTTGCAGAAATTTTGGAAGATATTATGGAAAATGCTCTAAAACGAGCCCATCAGTGCGAAGCTGAAAACAGTGGTCATTTAAGAGACATTATTTTTCATACTTAGTGTAACAAATTTTCCATTTTATATATTATATAATCTGAGAAAAAAATAAAAAAAAATTAATAAACGAAAAAGTTATTAAACTTTTAAACCCCAAGGTAACTTTTGGCCCACCCTGTATTTGTGAGTCAACATTTTCTATATTAAAGCATATTCAAACTAAAAGCAGAAACCGTTTAATAGATAAACATTTAGAAAATTTAATACGCATAAAATGTTATCCGTATGAAATTAATATTGAAGATATAAATAGAATCAAATAAATTGTTTTATTGCAGAATATCGCTGGAATATCGAGATGGAGAAAATCTTTTAACTCTCTATGATTTATTTTCTTCAAAATTTTAACCACTATTTTCATTGTACTCATTGCATTCAAAGTTTTTTCAAATAACGCCTGTTGTTGAATAATGTAATGAAAAACAAATAGTTTTAAATTATTTTCAGCAAATTTCCTACGAAACCCTCTTTTGTACCCACCCCTACATTATCATAATCATTAGACACAGAGCAAAACCTATTACTATCAGTGAAAAAAAAAACATTTTCGTTTAATATATAGAAAATATTCTTTCATTTTGCATTGTTGTATGTATAAGCCATACAGGAAAAAATTCTTTGTGTACGTCAAAATTTTTATTTCCAGTTCTTATACAAATAATTGACCGAGTTATGTCGTTTACATCAGTGTATTCGTTTATGCATACGGAAAAAATTGGCAATAAAGCATAATTTTCTTAATATTTGAAAAGATAAATGCACTGATATGCTGAGTGCATCGAGCTATTTTATGAAGGGGCATTCAAACGTTATACAAAACCATCTTTTTATCCACCCTGACATTGACATAGCAACCACAAAAGATGAATTTCTTTATAAAAAAAACGTTAGTGTTTCTTCTGACTAAACTAAATTTAGTTTAAAAAAATCTTAATCTTGTGCAGTATTTGAAGTGGGTAGCTTCCTGTCCTATTTCTTTCCCGTCTTAGCAATGGCTGTCTAAATTTGGAAACCCTTGATGTACACTTGAAAAATAGCACAAGGTTAGTACTAGTGTTGTCATTCGAACAAACATTATCCGAATATTCGAACAACTTTTTTTAATTTTTGTTCGAATGAACAAAAACTTTCAATTTAGAATAAAAAATGATTCGAATTTTTTTTCTCGAATATTCGAACAATTTATTTAATTACTTTGTATAAAAACTATTTTTCATTTCATAACTTTTTAATTTGTTAAAAATAGGATGTTAATTAATCAAATAACTCTAAATTATAAATACTTGTGTAAGCTTGTTTGTATATGTTCGCTAAACGCGTCATTTGTTTTCTTGCTTTGAAAGGCTAATCCTTCTTTAATGGAATCATAAAGTGTCTTACAATTCCTGCTTTTCTACAGATTGAATCAAAAGCCCCATTGGCTCGGTTGGTTATTGTTATAAATAAATAATCAGAACGAGAAATTTCTTCCTTTTCCAATTAGAATTTTTTGTTTTCTCTATTACTTGCTATTAGTTGGAATAGTTCCCTGGGAACAATTTCTCGCGGAATTTTATTCATAATTACCCTCAATATTATTCATAAGCTTTCCAATAACAATTTTTTAAAATGTGCCACAAAAAGGGAATAAAAGAGTGCACAAATACTTTGATTTCACGATTATTTTGCAATAAAAATTTCGCAAATAATCTCAAGTACAATGAAGTAACTGACAATGTTTTATTATCTGATCTAAAAAATTGTATCAATAAAGTAAGAAATTGTACTAATATAAAAATCGCCAACAATTTTGAGGTTGAGTTGATTATTTGGAAATATCAAAGAAAAGAACACACAAACTGGATATGCCTTTTAATCCTTTTTTAACGGTATAACTAACAATAATAAAGGTATTTTTCTACTTGTTATTTTATCAAAAGTCTGCAAGCTAAAAAGTGGGGTTATCAGCTATTTTTAAATGACATATTAAATTTTTTTGTGAATATTTATAAAAAAGTAACTTTTTCAATTAACTTCCTTTCGGTTTTTAATATTATTTTTAAGTCTGTTATTAAAACTATTTGTTTTCTTTGTACAATGAATTATTTTTTGTGTTAATTAAAAAAAATATAAACTCATACACATGCGTGTAATTTTTTGCAAACTTCTTTAAAATTATTCGAATAAATTTTTATATTCTTGGTTTGTTCGAATATTCGAACAAAAGTTCCAAATTATTCCTCTGTTCGAACAATAAAAATTTCATGAAACTTCATTCGAAAAAATATAAAACACGAATAATTAACAACACTAGTTAATGCTCATACAATCAAAAATTACTACTATTATTAAATGGTTTCTCCGATGTGCGCTGTTCGTTCTTTTCTTCTTTCTGCTGCTACTTTTGTTATTACAGGTGAAATAAAACCTTTTACTATGTACGGGCCATCGTATTTTGGAGCCAATTTCGCAGCAAACCCCTCGACCACCTCTGATAAATGGTATTGTTTTATTAGTACTTGATCTTCTTTTTCAAGTTTCCAGTTTCTTCTTCTTAGATTGTAATATGTCCCTTGTTTTTGTGATGCTAATTTCAAATTTTATCGTACTAATTTATAAACATCTTGCAGCATTTGGGAGTGTGTTCCTATTTACTGATTCTCTGTGTCTGTTCCGCTAGCAACGTCGTCGTATATAGGCTTGGGTAATCTGGGCTATCTTCCTTGTGTAATGAAACTCGGGGTATAACCCGTTGATTCCAAGACACTTCATTGCAAGCATTATCTCTGGTAGCTTATCATCCCAAGTGCGTTGATTTTCCCCTGCTAGTTGTGAAAAAATTTTCTTGATTGTTGGCACGTTCCGTAAGATTTCCTGGCTGTTAGTTGTTGTTTTATCCCCAGTTGTTTTAGGAAGTTCATGAATCCGCGGCTGGTGAACTGCGTCCCATTATCGGTGATTAGAATCGTTGGTACTCTAAATCGACTCATTATACGCTCTAGAATATTTGTCGATAAATACCAATAGCATGGTGTTTCCGCGTTTAGATCGTTGTAACGGTCCTACAAAGTATTAGCAAATGATTGCCCACGGTTCTTCGGCGATCTAAGACAGTATCTTCCCTTCCGGCTTTTGTTGGCTTACTTTGTATCGTTAGCAGGATTCGAAACTTTTTACGTATTTCCCACATCTTTAGTCATTCCTGACCAGAAGTAGCGATTCGCAATTTTCGCAATAGCTTTTCGTATAACCATGTGTCTAGCGGTGGGGTTATCATGGTTTTCCATCAATACCCTTTTTCTTAGAAACTTTGGTATACACAACTTCCATAGTATGCAACCGTCAGCGTCGTCCGTACTAGAATTGTGGCGATATAACTGACCATTTTCGATTGTGAAGTAGGGGTATTTTCCAGGTTTGTCTCGTACTTGCTTGTATATTCGATCTTACCACGCCATGTAACATGTTTATGTTACATAATTTGCTTATTGGATCTCCTGTCAAAGCATCTGCTATCATATTATTTTTTCCTTTTCTGTATTCGATTTGGAATGACTGCTCTAATTCCAACTCCCATCTTGCAAATCTTCCCATTGGGCTATCTATACTATGACAGGTGATCGGTTATTATCTTAAAATGATATCCCTATATGCAGTGTCTCATTTTTCTTACTCCCCACACTATTGCCAAGCATTCCCTTTCTGTTGCTGAGTAGTTCTTTTCGGCTTTCTCCAACCACCTACTTGCATAGGATATTACACGTTTTTTGCCTTCAATACTGCTCCTAGTCCAAAATCACTGGCATGTTGCATTTGTAGCTTAAACTGTTTATTGAAACCGGGGCACGGCAATATTGGTGTTTCCTTTAAACTTTCCTTAATTCTTCGAATGCTCTTTGTTGCTCGGAATTCCATTTAAATTTTATATTTTTCTTAATAAGATTTATTATTGGTACCACTAGAGAGGAAATGTGTGGTACAAATCTACGATACCAGGATGCGATACCTATTATTCTCCTTACGCCTCTTAGGTTGGTTGGTGGCTGAATTTTTTTACTGCCACTACTTTTTCTGAGTCGTTTTTGATTCCTTTTTGTCCGATTACTTGGCCTAGATATCTTATTTATATTTTAATGAATGAAAATATTTCAGGGTTTATTTTTAAGTTGGCTAATTTGAACTTATGGACTGTTGTCCTTAAGTTCCTCATGTGTTTCGGTATTGTTCTTCCGTTGACGATGATGTCAGCTAGATAAGCAAATGCGTAGGGCTTTAGCTCTGGTCCTATAACTTTATCGAGGGTTCTTTGAAATGTAGGTGGTGCGGAATGTAGGGCAAAAAACATAACTTTCAATTGGTATAATACCTTTCCGGGTACCGTAAACGCAGTGTAATTTCTTCTGTTTATATCCAACTGGCATGCTATCTATCACTAGCATTTTAAACAACAAATATCTGTTTTGCGTTGCAATAACAGCCTTTAGCACGACAAGTTGAAAGAAAGTGAGTGCAAACGATAACGTCAATACAAAATTGTGCCCCACTAACAAGTTTTTCACTCATTTATGCGAACTCGAATGTCGAAAGTAGGCAATTGTATTTTTTAGCTGCTTCGGTGACAATGGATTTACTGCCTAACTGGCCTTTGGGCAGTCTTAATAATTTTCTCCTCACGTCTGGGTTTGTATTGTATAAGCGGTTTTGCCTAAGGCTCCTTTAGCCGGTCCCTGTGATATTCTCCTCTAGGTATGTTCGACAACAGCTTTCCATTAGTTATAATGCCAGTTGATTAGAATTGATTTATTTATTACTATCTGCTACATGAAATACCGAAGTATATTTATTTGACATAAAGTCTTTATTTAAATTGAAAATTTTGCTTGTTTTTATGGTTAAGTACTGTACATATGCATTTCGTTTCCGCTTATGGAAGACGTCAGTAGACTTTTACTTTTACCACAAAAACAAGCCAAATTTTTAGATATTATCTGATATTAAAAACAAACTAATTTTATTCCTAATGAACCTAATCAAGTGAGCGACGATTTAAAAAGAAATAATGACGCCTAAAATATAACAAATTGTATTATGTGGTTTCTCATCAAATGAAAGTCAGTTTGGATCTTATTACTTACATTATCTTTAATATAAATATCTAATGACAGATCCGAAAATGAATTTTTTTCGAGTGAATTTTGGGGGTTTGCTGGAAAACGCAAGATTTCTAATAGTAAACTCTTAAAAAAAAGCTTTTTAATTACTAAATTTTTAAAATGTTTTTTTTTTTGATGCCGGATGCGTAAAATATTCTGTCAACTAAGCTTACAATGCAGAAAATTGTCCAATTTCCTGCTTCTAAATATGGACCTTTATTGTATATAAACAATTATTTGTTTTGTTTCTCTTTCATTATACATATCGCTTAGAGTGTAAACCTGCTAAATCCACTTTTTATAACATATGACTTTTTAATGCCTTCCGAAATAGAAAGAGACTGGTTAAAATGTTTATTTTAATTTGAAACTCTACATGACGAAAAGACTTAGTCTATTAGGATAGTTTCTTAAACTATGTATGGAAAATGTTAACAGTTTTTTGTCTCTCCTGTGAAATTTGGTTGTAGTGAGATAGCAGGTTTACACTCAAAGCCGACGATATGTGTCTTTATAATATAAAGTTATATAATATGTAGTTGAATATACTAATAGTTTTATTTTCTTTCTTTTAGGAAAAAGTTGAATACATATTTTTAGTTATATTCACGTCAGAATGCGTTATGAAAATTATAGCTTATGGATTTGTTTTGCACGCTGGATCGTATTTAAGAAACGGTTGGAACTTTTTGGATTTTTTTATTGTTGTAATAGGGTTTGTATCGATAAAAATTATTAAATATTTTTACTAAACAAGTTTTGAAATTTGTTTGATTTTTTTTAGTATGATATCGACTGCTTTGTCAAATCTGGTTAAGGAAGGCTTTGATGTGAAGGCGCTGCGAGCATTTCGTGTCTTGCGTCCCCTGCGTTTGGTATCAGGTGTACCAAGTAGGAATGATGCCGTTGGTATATGAGCACAACATGGTAATTAAATTATTTGTCTTTTAGGTCTGCAAGTTGTTCTAAATTCGATTTTGAAAGCAATGATACCATTGTTGCACATTGCGCTGCTCGTTCTCTTTGTGATTATAATCTATGCCATAATTGGACTAGAACTATTTTCTGGTAAATTGCATAAAACGTGCAGGAATCCCACAACTGGCGAATATCTAGGAGATTTAGATGAATTACATCCATGTGGTGTGGGATTCCCTTGTCCTGAAAAGTTTTTATGCTTCGACGAGTGGGTTGGACCCAATTGGGGTATAACGAATTTTGATAATTTCGGCTTATCAATGTTAACAGTATTTCAATGCGTTACTCTCGAAGGCTGGACGGATGTTTTATACAATGTAAGTATAATATCGACCTTCATATAAACCCAATAGATTGAATTCAACCTAACTCAATAAAAATTTTGTTGTCAATATATAACAAGTAGAATTATTTATGAAGTATTGATTTTTTGGACCCTGAGTTGCCCGGCGTTTGATTACTTTGGGTCAGAGAAATATGCAGATATCTATAGAAATTATCTATGCAAAAACTCCTGCAGAAGTGGAAGAAAACACATACATATCAGACAACAGAACTCAAAAAAAAAATATACATAAGTAAACAGTCTTAATTTTATAATCCTGATTGTAGCGCAAACAATTTGTACGCTCACATATATTCTCTCAAGCAACTATGACTAAAGAAAATTCCAACATACAAGAGCATCTCTACTCACTTTATGCATATGCGTCGTATCAAACTAATTGAGTCGCTCTCATACTTTCAGTCTGGAAAAGTATACTTTGTTTCATGTACATGTAGTTCTTGTTGAATACGTCATTCTCGTCTCATTCTCATGAAATATATATGAGCAAATGTATTAAGCTGCAAAACAAAAACTTCACAGTGTGTGCACTTTCAAAAGAGAAATAAAAAATGTTTCGCAGCAAATATTTCAGTGTATAGACGAGGACTAATCAGTCAAAAACAAAAAAATAATTTGTGTACATAAAATTGAATGGTAAATGTAACGATTTGTTTAAATGAAAGTTTAACATAACAAGTTTAGTTGTTCTAAGGTATTTTTGGGTAAAGGTTCCCTAATGATCTGCATTAGCAATAGTGAAATGCGCATAGGATTCACCTAAACCCCTCAATAATCAATTTCAATGTATTTTTATTAAAAAAATATTTTACTTAATAAGTAAAATAATAATTTGGGATTACTAGTGCGTTAAAAAATGTTGAACTTAAATTGTAACAATTCCCACAAAAAACATTAAAAAAATATTTTATTATTATTTAGTGCGTTAACAAATTTGAAACTTAAATTGTAACAATTCCCATAAAACAACACCAAATATAAAAGCTTTTTAAATTGTATTTTTAATTTTGGTAATAATGTATAAAATTTTAAACAAAAAAGCTTAATATTAAAGCTAAAGAAAATAATAGCTGTTTCAAATACCTGTGACAAAAAATATGTGACTAAAAACAATTGAATTATAGCTATCATGAATTTGAGAATAGAACCGTTAAGTTTTCAAAAAAAAAATAAAAAAATATATATATATAAAATTGTAATCGATCTAAAGGTCGAATTAGTAAAATCGTATCGTGAAGTTGCGTGTCAGTTGACAAAAACCGTACCATATGCAATGCATGTTACTAGTTACAAAATATGTGCCGACGTAGAAATCTACAGAAAACAATTTTTTTGTTGCAAATGTCAGAAAAGCCGCATTAAAGCCGAACAAAAATAATGTGCTGTTACAAACTGTTACATTTTCTATAACTTGTACACAAAGCTGAACGATACGGTAAGCTGTAAAGTAGAACGATACGATTTTACTAAATCTACCTTGAGTAATAAAAAATAATGTTACGCGTAAAAATCCAATTCATTGAATTTAATTTAACAAAAAATACAGACGAACTGATAACCTCCTCATATTTTTGAAGTCGGTTAATGAAAATAAAAATTTTTCAATTAACATGACTATAACCATTTTTCAAATTAATCATTGTTATTAACTTGGCAACTAAAACAAACCTATTCCAACTTTGAATGCTGAAGGCAAACAGGATCTTAGCATTTTATACAAAAGTATGGATATACATTACTGCAATGCAATTAGAAATTTAAACGTCCTAAAGGCCTTCGCTGAAGTAGATAATGTACAAATAAATGTCAAATATGAGTTAAAAATATAGGTACTACTAATTGGACATGGATACTTCCTGCTTTTCCAATTCATTTCCGCTTTCATCTCCGCCTTGCGTTGCTATTTCAGTAAGATAAGCTTGTATCTCTTTCACATTCATCTTGAATGTAGCATTCACTTGCAATGTGATTAGGAGTAACCTTTGTAATTTTTTTAAAGGTTTTTTCAACTTCGCAACAATTCATTGTAATACACTGACTTCGATAACAAAAGCTTAGGAGCTACTTGATCAAATATTGAAAAATCAATCATTTTCTGAAACAGAAAATTATCTGTTTGTAGTTTCTATATACATAACGCATTGTATGTAATATATTAATTTGTAACTCTACAATCTCAGTATCCTTTAAAAAAAATAATAATAAAATTTTTTTCCTCTCGAAACAAAATTATTTTATCAAAGACTGATGTTTTACCATTTAAAGACACAATTTTGTACACTTGTTTGCGCCCTGGTTTTGGTTTTGTTTCATTTAAAACGGCTGCTGTATTTGCATTTAATTAGTTATTTATTTGCAAGCCTTTTTTTAATTTATATTTTTTATAAAATAAAAATTGTTCCTTATATATTTTATATATATATTTTTTTTATTTAAAATAATTACGTTTTATATAATGATTGCAGTTCAAAAGAAAACTTTTTAAAATTATAGAAAAATATAATTGACAATAAAATGATATATGTATGTATGTGAATACTCGTAAGTATATATTAATGATTTGGTAAACTATATTTTATATTTCGATTCATATTGTTATAAAAAAATATAATTAAAGGAATTAACATAAATATGATACATATACGCATATATAATTAATATATGTATAACTAAGATATAACTGGTTGCATAAATTGAGAAGTTTGCGATTTCGTCATATAAAAATAATCGGTTTCAATAAGAATTTCTTTAGCTTTTAATAAAGAAAAGGGATTTCTAGATTTCAAAATTAGTTTAGGTTCATTAGGTAATTTGTTAATGACAATTCTTAATACCATTTTTTCGTTATTTATGCAACTAAACCATTGTTCATTGCTTCTATCAACACTAGTTTTTAAATTAAGTTTTGTTTTTAAAGTTTCCATATAATCATAAAATTTGTTTACAGAGGTTTTTAACTCAGCTGTTTTTATTTTATTAATTATACTTTCAATACTATCTACTATACTAAAATGTATCCTTAATATTACCTTCATTTCTTCCCATTTTGTTGGATTATTGTTATTTATTAATGAGATATTTGCTTCTTCTATAATTTTGTTGCGTATCCTTAGATCAAATAGTTCAATATGTATTGATTCTTCATGTTTACGTATTCCTTCAATATTCATGATGAACATTTCCAGCTCTTTTGGTTTTCCACTAAATTTAAGCTTTTCACTAAATTATTCAGTTTTTATATAAGAAAAAATTTGCTATGGTTTTGTCTTTTATTGTTTAAATTCTTCGTTTAAATTTGATAATGCTTCTTGAGGTCGCTAATCCTTTAATGTTGAACCAAATATTGGAAAAAGTTGTGGCACTTTCTATTGTTGAAAAAAATCTTCTTTGTTTTATTTATCAATCAACAGCCAATTCAGGTATATTTTTCTCTCCAGACGTTAATGTATTTAATTTTGAGTACCACTACTATTTTGTCGTTGAAGGAAGAAAATCCTTTATCTCACAAATTTTTTTTATTGGTCAGTTTTTACTGGTAATAATAATTTGACTTTTTTTGTGGTTCGCAACCCCGACTGCGCCAATTAGTTATTTATTTGCAAGCCTTTTTTTAATTTATATTTTTTATAAAATAAAAATTGTTCCTTATATATTTTATACATATATTTTTTTTATTTAAAATAATTATGTTAATGATTTGTTAAAGTATATTTTATATTTCGATTCATATTGTTATAAAAAAATATAATTAAAGGCATTAACATAAATATGATACATATACGCATATAGAATTAATATATGTATAACTAAGATATAACTATTTGTTATAAAAAAGAACTTTACTCTGCCTGGCCAAGCCCAGGTGGTACTATGTTAGGTTAGGTTTTTCAGGCTGCCGATTTATAGTAAAACCAGCCCACTTGGGTCCATTTAAGTCCCGTTGTGCTGCCTGGGCAGATTGAGGTGGACTACCCATCCTCATTCCCTCTATTCACTATTTATGATTTGTTAGAACCAACCCGAAAGGCGTATGAATGAATTCACTTCGCCAATGTCACATTACGACAGGCTCTCCGAACCTTGCAGTATCGGAGCCTCCATACAGAGTGACCACTCCTCCGCAAGTGCTGGGCAGTGACAGAGAAAGTGCTCAATATTTTCCTCCTCTTCCTAGTCCTGACAGCTTCTGCAGAAGTCATTATATGGTAGATTCAATCTACCAGCATGTATACCGATATAGCAGTGTCCTGTTAAGACTGGAACCAAAGTACGGAGCTGTCCTCTTGGAATCCTCTCCAATATTCCGGATCTCATAACAGGGCCATGTGATTCTCGAAGCATAGCATGTTACCTCATTTGACCATCTTGCCTGTGCAACTGTGAGAAGGTCCTGCTGTATTTGCATTTTGCAGCAATTCATCTGAATACCCACCAGCCGATCAGTGTCCTCATCCTGCACTTGAGCTCCAGCCTTAGCCAGCTCATCTGCAGTATTATTTCCAAGATTATTCGCATGTCCTGGAAGCCATTGTAGCTCCAGATCAGCATGCAACTCTAGTTTGTTTAGAAACATTCGGCAATCATGTACCAGATTCGATGTTGTATAGACACCCGCAATATTTTTAATGGCAGCTTTGCTATCCGTGAAGATACGAATATCCCAGTTGTATATCCTGTAATCCCAAAACCATTTAGCCGCTCTACTTATCGCTGAAATTTCAGCCTGAAGTATGTTACGTCTGCTGTCTAGCTTAAAACTTATCCTCTTTTGAAAGCGAGGAATAAAGATTCCACCACCCATGCCTCTGTGTGACTTCGATCCATCTGTGTACACCTCAAGCACATCTTCCACTATTTCTATGGACACACCCGATGTGTTAGATTTGAATCTTCTGTCAGTCAGAGGTATGGGTGATCGGTAATCAATATTGGCCGGTAGATCATTCAATTGATCCCCTATTATAGAGTGACCACAAGTCAGCTTTTTCCACGCATTTACCGACTGTAATCTAGTTGGAGAGTTCATAGCAATTTGCTTTACCATGAGATCCGCTGTCAGCCAGTGCATCATCACGAAGTGCGAATTGGAAGGACTGGTTCGTGGTGCACCTGTAATAGTCAGGGCTGCAGATCGTAAATCCTTTCAATGGATGGACTTCTGCAAAGCACGCCACCATACTAACGCTCCATAGGTTAATATTGGCTTAATCATTGTATAGAAGAGCCATTTGGAATTCCTAGGGCTGATGCCCCATGTCGTTCCTATTGCCTTCTTACATGTATATAAAGCAATACCAGCCTTATTTGCCCTTTTCTGGACATTTCGTGTCCATGAGAGTTTGGCGTCTAGATAGATACCAAGATAGTTCACTCTGTCAGACAATTTAAGTTCAATTCCATTTAACCTTGGAAGTGGGAAGTGTGGAATCTTATATCTTCTCGAGAAAAGTACAAGACCAGTTTTTAGCGGATTTACATTCAGACCACTATTGATAATCCATCTACTAATAGTACCCTGTAATCTGTTTGATAAGGTATGTAGATGTTTACGCACTTGAACATCTTGACATCCAACTCCCTGAGAAGAGTTTAGAGAGAGGTTCCACAATAGTGGAGATAGAACTCCTTCTTGTGGGGTGACTCTATTAGCTATTAATCGAAGCTTGCCCTAGGTTGGATGAGATAATTCTATAAGTAAGAATTCTCCATACTAGATTAATTATTGACTGATGTATATTCAGTCTCGTCAGAGCCATTATTATGGTTTCACATTGTTAAAGGCAACTTCTATGTCAAGAAAGGCTACCAATGCGTATTCCTTTTGATCCAAAGATTTCTCAATTTAACCAATAAGAGTGTGTAATGTAGTCTCAACTGATTAACCCTTAGTATATGCATCTTGAGATGCTGATATATGTAAATCAGCCGCAATGATGCCATCCGGGCCATGTGACTTAAAAGGACTAAAGCTGTTTATTGCCCAGGTAAGTCTGTCCCTGTTGCTGGGCATTTGCATCAATTCAACGCTAGTTTCCAAGTCGGATTGTGCCCTATCTTCATAGACTGAGCAGCCAGGGAAATGTGCTTCCATGAGAACCTCGAGGGTTTCACGTCAGCTTGTTGTCCACATGCCACAAGGTTTCTTAATGAAACTTGGCACCGTGGGTGTTTTAGATAAGACTTAACGAAGTCTATTGGTGTCCGAGGCGCTTTCAACGCTACTACAAAAGGATTTCCAGGACTTACGCTTTGCATTTTTTATCAAGTTCTTAAAACGGTTTACAGAGGCCTTATAGGCCGACCATATTCCTATGTTCTTCACCTCATTAAAAACCCTTCTAGATTCTGAGCAAGCCCTTGCAATTTCGGGGCTCCACCAAGGTGGTTTTGTCCTACCAGTATAGACATTTGGTCTGCATGATTCTGATATCTCAAAACTTATCGCGCTTGTTAGTGTACCTACAGCTTTAATTATACCCTGTTGGTCTTGTATGACTAGGGGTTCTGGAAGAAGATCTGCCAGGGTGCTACGATGCACTACCCAGTTTGTCTTCCTCCTATTTGTTCTGGGCGCCGCTCTTTCTGACTGAATTCCTATCGTAAACTCAATATACCTATGATCCGAGTAGGAAGTCTTCTGAGACTCTCCATCCCCTGATCCAATTAGATTGCCTGGAGCTAACAAGAGTTATATCCAGAACTTCCTTTCTGTTAGCTGTTATAAAGGTGGGTTCTGACCCAATATTAGCTACATTTAGGTTACTGCAAATAATAATATCAAGTAAAGACTCACCCCTTGCGTTCATGTCAGAGCTTCCCTAAACAGTGTGGTGGGCGTTTGCATCCGCTCCAATAATAAGCGGCAAGCCTATACAGAATCGTATATTATCTGACCCATGTATATGAAAGAGCTTAAAGCCTTTCATGCTCAGTACGCGAACCTTGCCGTTGTAGCTCCTCTCTACATTTACTCATTTTGAGGAGCGCTGCAGCCGAGGCTGCCTTTGAGTGATGAAGGTTAGCTTGCGCTATCCTCATCATCACCCAAGTTTGTCTGTACGACAGTGACGTTGATATCCTCATGGTCTGAATCCAAGAGGGTATCCTCGTCAACCATTTCTTCAATATCACCAAAGAACTCTCCAACCAACTCTGAACTGGAAGGAGTGCTCTCTAGAGATATTGAGCTGGCAGATCCGTCTACAGACATGTTTTCTGGATCCGGGTGTGCCGAATCCATCTCCTCGCTATCTGTTACGATAGACATTTTCTCCTGCTCCTGAGCACTTTTGTTCTCAGTCGGGATGTGCTTGTCATCACCCTGGAAGATTCTAAGGGAGATTACGCCAAAACCGTAACACATCTCCCCCTTTCTCTCCCGAATCAACGAAAGCGATTCCCGGCTCAGAAGAATTGTGATCCTCTTGAAACTACCCGAAGGTTCGGAAACACTGGTAACTTGTCAGTTTTAGGTTGGCATCTCAGGGTTTCCTAACTTCAGAAGTGTTGTGAATCATAATTTAACAACCCTCGTACCCTTACATTGCACTAATTTGTTGACGCAGCAGCAACCAGTTCATTCACTTGGTTGCTTGCTATTTTCTTTACGCTGACATATTGTGCAATATCGATGTGTCGTAATTGGGTCAAAAGCTAAATAATATTTAAGAAATAAGTTATTGTCTTGTTAGCACAATAAAATTAATTGTAAGTATATTAATATTTGTATAAACAGCTAATCTTAAGAAACAAAAAAGACAGTTGTAACAAGTCAGTGGCAAGAGATTATTAATAATAATAAAGATTACCTGCGATTCCTCAGGGACCCTCCAGGTTATAAATAATATAATAAATATACACTTAACATAATTTGGCGCAGCCGGTAGGTAGGTTATAAATAATATAATAAAACAGGGGTTTCAGGATCTCCTCCTCATCCGGTACTCACGCGATAGCTCTAGGTCGGCGAAGTATCTCCGAAGCAGATACCACGTCACGCCTAGCCTCTTCCCATGGACTGCCCAGACGAGCTATCGCCAGCTTTAACAGCTTGACTGATCTCTCGTCTGCACAGGCCATGAGTTTGACTTCCCCGCGTAGCCATCCAGCCTTATTGCATCTGGGGTAGTCTCCTGGGCTGTCTTCCATGACTTTCCCTAGGACTCCCATCAGCAGCCTTCTAACTACGACCCAATTAGACTGTGTTATAGCATAGTCAGTGGTACCCCGATCAATTACAGCCATGACAAGGTTATCCTTAGCCACTTCGCTGTAAGGTCTATCCTTAGACAGATAGGGTATTGGACGCTTACTGGCGGGCTGCTGACGTTGCAGTTTAGCCTCCTCCTCAGAACGTTGCCGTTTAGGCCCGTCCGAAGACGTGAGGGATGTGATTTCTGATGGTTAGCTAAAACTGTTTTGCCTAGTTCAGTGATGAAGTTTCATCACCAGTTAGTATCTCAGCCGGCTTAGCACCTAGACGTGCCAAGATCTTGTTTGCAGATCGCCTCTGCATAAAAGACCGTCGTGCAGGAGTTACGTGCCTACTGGGTCCTTGTGTCTCCCGTACTACAGTCTTGGAGCCCGAACTAACATTCGCAGTTCCCAGGACTGCAGTGCCAGGATCAACTCGGTACGTGTCTTGGGAACCCGAAATCTTGTTCGCAGTTCCTTTACCAGCGACCTTACCACTTTTTAGAGATCCAGCTCCAGCACCTGAGCTGAACCTCGCGGTGCTTTGGCTGGCATAGAGATATGGCCTTCGGGTAGCCGAGTGTACACTCTTGCTACCCTTATCCATAATTGGCACTTGGGACACTGTAGCAGAGTTATTCTGGCTTGCAGTTCCAGAAGCAGGGACCTTAGCTATGAAGGCTCGGGCTTTGGTAGCTTTAGAGGTACTTTAGAGGTCTGAAGTCCACAGGTACCTCGCTGACTTTCTTATTGGTTTTTTCCGACACAATAATGTTTTTACATTTGGAAAGTTCAGGTTTCCGCAAAATTCCGCCTGCTTTAGGTTTGGTACCAGTCGTCCGTCTTGCAGTCTGGCCTGGTTCCATCATCATACTGATATTTTCAATCATTGTTCGATTATCACTGTCTTCGCGTATCGTAGCTGTCTGTCCTGGTCCGTCCGTTTGATTAGAGTTTTTGTTTTTTAGAGAGTTCATTTTGCTCCCACGAGTGTAGGGGAAGGGAGTCCACCACATCATAACCCCCGATAACGTGGAGGGGCAGTTTCTCTACTTGCTGAGGTGCCCAGGTATCAGCAACGCTCCGTTATAATACAGCCTAATACCCCTGACTGAAAAAATCCGATAGGCTTTACACCTCGGTTTAGGTGTTTGGATAACTTTTAGTATACAGACTTTTCAGTCAGGTGCCCAAGGGCCATTGCCTCGAGAGGTTCTACCAAAACTCGAAAGAGCTCCGGATCAAACACACATTGAAAGGTCCGTACTTAAGCCACCACACCACGCCAAAGTAGTTATCTCGGTGGTACTAATATGAACATAATTTTATTTTGGATAATTCCCATGCCCAGAATGTTGAATAACATATGATTTTTGTAGAGATCACTTTAGTTGAGGAATACATTAAGTTTTATTGTAATATTTTTAACATTTATATAAAAACTTTAAACAATTTTAGTATCCGTTTGATTTTTATTTAATTATATTTTACAAATATTATAATTTAAAATTGTCAATGTGCATGTACACTTCGACTTAGAGCTTTTTAATATTGGCGGACCTCCATCAAGTTGGCTGCAGTTACCAATCTTTGCAGGTATGGTTGTATTTTTTAGTAGTCAATTGACAAAAATTACTGCCAGCTCTTCAATCAATACAATCTCGACCTCGATTGTAGTCCCGTGCCTCTTCACGCAACTCCCTCATCATCCAAAAACTCATAGTGAGTACATTCATCATCTTAATCTATACATTGGTCCGCGTTGCCTTCCATTTCCAACGTGTCACGTCAGTATCCCCCACGGGTTCTAGCCATTTATTCAATCTAGTAAAGTCAATAATTCCCCTATAAGGCAACTGCATTATCTGGCAACTCTCAACGTCACCTACTTCATATCGATCATTGCCTAGAACCCTCCGAATGAAGTAGGACCCACAATATTTAGGAATCAGTTTCTTATTAGAGCAGCCTATAGTATCGACATTCTTTATAACCACCATGTCTCCCGCCCCAAATCTATTAAGTGCACCATGATGCTTTCTAAAATGCCCCTCATTCTACTCCTGAGCACACCCAATAGCCTCATATTCCGATTCCCTCAACTGGTTAGGATCAGTCCTCTCCCCCTCAATTACTCTGTCAACTCGTCGAAAACCTCATCTCGCTGCTCTACCCCAAACATCATACCAGGCGTCTGCTTGGTCGTGCGCTGTAACGTATTATTGAGAGCAAACTCCACCAGAGATAACTTGCCAACCCAGTCTGCATGCCCAATAGGCTCCGTAAGCTTGGAAAATATCGCCCTCAATTCCCGGTTCACACGCTCCACCTGACCATTCTATTAGGGCGAAGCAACCGACACCTTCACATGAGCGAAATTACGCCCCGCCAAAAATCGTGCAAACTCAGTAGAGGTAAGGCACAACCCCTGGTCACTAAGGATGCGCCTAGGCCTGCTGTAGTATTCAAAATAGTTTACCAAGACACAACACACCTCCTTACTAACTGGTGAGTTCACAGCATACAATTTAACAAACTTCGTAAACGAATCCACTACCTCCAGGACATGCTTCCTCTTAGAGGCTATGGACGGCAAATGGCTGAAATGGTCAACATGCAACGTATCGCATGGCACCGGTTTTTTCTCGAGAGTATACAAATTCCACAGATTACTGCGAGCAGGTACCAAATAATAAATACGTTTCAAACAGTTGCGAATGAACCGATTTAGCTTTCCCCTCATGTCGGGGAACCAGTAATGCTTCTGGATCTAATTAAAACACTTCTTAATGCCAACATGCCCATACTTTTCATATGTTAACCTTATGATAGTCTCCTCCATCTCCCCTGGTACATACAGCTGATCCTATCCCTGTACCCCTGTCGAAACACCAAACCGTTGCCTAAAATGAACCCCTAACCTCTCCCTCCTCCAGTCTCTCCTGAAAACCCCGAACTACCGGATCCCTGATCAGAGTCATCTGAATATTTAAATCAACCTCAGACTCATCAACAATCGCAGCAACAGGCGTACGGCTCAGGGCATCCACATATCCTATCCTCCTTCCGATGTCAAATCTCTTAATCATAATTCTGGCGTACACAATAACCAGGGTCTCCAGCTCGAAGATATGGTACCTAACCATTGGCTCTGAGGCTAACTTGGAATAATATGCCACCGGGTGAAACTTCCCATCTTCCTGTCTTTGCAGAAGTACCGCACCCTATCCCCGAGAACTGGCGTCAGTATGCAACTCAGTCTCGCGGAACGGACTATACACCGACAGAACAGGCGCCCTAACCAATCCGTCCCTCAGCCGGCAAAGCCTCCTGCATGGAGGCGGTTCATTCAAACACACTCTCCCTTCGGATGAGGTTGGTCAACGGACGAGCAATCCCCGCAAAACCCGGCAGGAATCGCTGGAAATAGGGAAACAGACCCAGACATCGCTGTACCTCCTTAGAACTCGTAGGGACAGGATAATCCCGTATTGTCGCTATGTGGTCACTATTGGGCCGAATTCCTTTAGCACTAACACTATAACCCAGGTAGTCAATCTCACTATACCCGAACCCGTCACAAACGCAGTGTACCTAATCGAATCGGGGTGCAGTCGAATCTGATGGCAACCATCCTTCAGGTCCAAAGTACTAAAGTACCTCTTAGCTCTCAAATACTCAAGGCAGTCCTCAATCACCGGCAAAGGAAAATTGTCCCTAACAGTTATCCTATTGAGTGCACGGTAATCGACGCACATGCGCATTCCCATCCTTCTTCTTAACGAGCACCAGTGGGGAAGCATAAAGTGAATCACTAGGTCTTACTATTCCCCACTGTAGCAAATCGTCCAACCTCGCCCCGTTGTCTATACGATAGCCGCCGCGGAGTAGAAAATACCGGAGTATCAGTAACCGTATTTCCATCGAGTAGTCCAACTCCGCCCGTTCAGAACCCATATTCCTAAGGTAACTCCTGCCAATTATCCTATTAACATCACCCGCATCACCCGGACCCAAAACAGGATCGATATTTACCCCATGCACCAAACTGGGCCCCACGTCCCCTCACCCACTGCCCCTACCATTTCCCCGAAAGGCAACCCCAGAATATCATACTTATCCCTAATAGCTGGATACCCGGTCCTCACCAACCAAGGGTCCCTATAGATACCACAAGACACAAGTGCACTCAAAACGGACTTATTAAATTCACCATTTTTTATTTTGAAATTCAATAATTCACATCTTTTATATTCTTTAATTATTCGACATAATCGAACGCCAATTTCAGACAATATGTCCCTTCCGATCAACAGGGGGCAATCGCCTCTTCATCAGGCAGCACCAGTAAACTACCGAGTACCACCCTCCCACCATATACCAGTTTGCACCTTACCGAGCCAAATGTGCTTATCCTATTCGGCCCCACACCACACAATGTCGAGACGGCTCTCTCTCCCTCGATCGATACGGACAGGCACCAGCGATCTCCGGATACAACTAACCGAACTACCGTTATCGAAAAGGGAAGCAAAAGACCTTATTTCAGTGCACTTGCCCTTAAGCATCCCCCGACTGTGCTGCCTACCCTTAAAAGCAAGAATTAGGTGGCCTCATAGGCTTAGGGCACTTACTCTGGTAGTGCCCAAACTGGGAATAATTGTAACATTACACGGCCCCCTCAGCAGGCACTGTAGCGTCCACTTGGCTTGACGGACCAGCCTTGGCCTTACCACTCACCTTCATTGCGACTGGAATTAACTTCACAGCCGCCATAACATGTTGTCACTGCTGTATAAAACGGTCCAGTCTTTAAATAAGTTCGTCCATAGACCTAGCACCATATAGCATAGACATGTGGCTACCTATGTCATGGATGCCCTCAATAATTAAATCAACCAGTTTTGCTTCCTCGATACTAGACTGGTTGGCTATGGACTGCATGTTTGTAATGTAGCACAAGCTGGTCTCATTCGGCCGTAGCTTGCGGGCCTGTAACTGACGATATACTTCCTGGCATGTTACCATACTTTTAAACACCCGCATCAGTCGCATTTTCATGGCACTGTAATCCATAGGGCCGCGATTTAAAACATATTTCCGTGCAGTGCCCGATAGCTGACGCCGCAGACCGAGACAGCGCTCCTGCTCAGTATACCCTCACATCTCAACATAATCCTCGAAGGTAGCCAGCCACTTCCCGATGTCATAGATATCGTCACTACTGAATGTTTGCCCCACCGCATCAATCTCGCTCTCATCAAGGTGTCGTCGCCGGCCCAGGTGAGAATTGGTAGCATTTAGCTCTAATGCCCTTACCATCCTTTTGGGCCCGCAGTATTTGTAAACGTAACTGTAATGTCTTTAGTTCTGTGTCTAATTCCTCATTGCCAGTGACCGTACTTGCCGCGTCACCTCTTTGTTTGGCTATTATTGAATTGCCCGACTGGTACTAATGTTTGCAGCCCCGTGACGCCGGTGGACACGGCCGGCATCGTCTTTTCATGAGTGACAGGAAATCTAGCTGAAGGTATAGCAGCAGTGTCATCTCCCGACATAGATAGCGGAGGGCCCAGCAGATGCGGGAGGTTTGGCAGCAGCTAGCATCGGTGTAGTAGATGCGGGAGCTTGGGCAGCAAGCTCATCTGCACCTCATATTTAAGTATAAATACATAGTTCAGTATTGCCACCTTCAAATATTTTGCATTTACAAAAATTAAATTACTCTTTCAAAATCTACTTATATGACGTAGAAGTATAAAATGAATCAATTTATGCTTTCTATCAATTTTTGGGTATTGTTTCTGTTAATTAATATGAAATAATTGTACGATATCATTCATTCAACATTTTGTATTATACTGGCGATACTGAATTTTCTCATTGTAGCCTAAGAAATAGAGATTAGTTTAATTGGAGTACAACGACAAAATCAGCATAGACAACAACCTGCGGCTTTGTTGCCTTGCTGTTTTCAAAAGAATCACTCTCATATGAACAATTGTATTCTATCCTTGACATTTTGTAGCCGGTAGCCTGCTGTGGTGAATGCGTTTAATGCAAGTGCCCACATCAGTGCAGCCTGTGACCTCAGTGCAGCGGACGAACTTAGTACCGCAGATTTTGACTCAACCTGCTGGCAGCGATGCCAATTTAGCGCATTTTAACTATGCCAAACGCGCTTTTTTCATCTTAGCGCGTTTAGTAAAAAAAATTTCTAAATAAGCGTGTTTTGAATAAAGTCATCATCATTTCAGTTCAATATTTTTTTCACTTTTTTGCATAAATTCAACAATTTTCTAGTATTCAAAATTCATAAAAGTTTTTAAATTTGTTAATGATTCAGATGTCGCAAATAAAATTCCCTTGACTGTGGTTAGAATTAAAAACGCATTTTAATACTGTAAACGGCATTTTTTTTGAAATTTCGCTACTAAAAATCGTGACCAAAAAAATTTATATAACTATGTGGCAATAAATAATAATGGCTGAAGTCAAAATTTCTTGTTCTGAGATATTAAGGGTTTTGTCTTATTTTGTGTTTAGTTTTTACATAATATGTTTCCATGTACAGACCAAACGGCTGGCCGGATTTTGGTTTATTTTCTTCTGTTTGAAAGGTGACTTGATTGAGAGGGTTCTTAGCTATGCTTTAAGAAAATCGGTCTAACCGTTTAGAAGATACATCTTTTCTAGATATATCGGGGGTTTTTAATATTTTAATTATTGTCATTAATAATAACATTTTATAATTGAAATTTAGCTAAGTGGTAGATCTTGAAGAAGAGAATAAGAATATGTAATAAAATGAAAAAGCAATTATGTCAACTTAAGCCATTATTATTTATTGTCACAGCACTTATTAAGTATCTATTCTAGCTGAAGTACATGATTTTAATGTAATGTTTAAAAAATCGTAGTTTTTATTGAATAACGTGTTGCTGATGGTACGAATGGTAAAGTTAGGAAGCGGCTTGAAAAATTTTTTCAGATGATGTACTTTTTTTAATATGTTGTCTTCGAACAAAATACGAAAATATGCAAAAAACTTCAAATATAGACCTTTTTTAGACACGGTCATCTTTAGACCCTTCAAATGCTTGGGAATCCACATTAAAAATAACAATCTTTGATTTGAGAGGAGTAACAAAAACGTTTTTTCAGTGAGTCGGTCTAATGTACTTACATCGTCTTTTATTAAAATTTACGCTGCCTGCTGGCCAGTTTCTTCCTCTTTTGCCTCAATGTCAGCAGCGGAGTTGATACTGGCTACGCAATCTACCTCAGGGAGATTGCTCTCAGCTAACTCCTTAGCCTCTAAATTGGCATACAATGTTCATAGTTGAGAAATAGTGCCAGATGCTGGGAACTCTACACCCTTATCCGTAAGCATCTCCTCTATTTGGTATCCCTTTGATTTTTATTTAATTATATTTTACAAATATCATAATTTAAAATTGGCAATGTGCATGTTCACTTCGACTTAAAGGTTTTTAATAATGCCAGACCTGCATGAAGTTGGTTGCAGTTACCAATCTTTGCAGGTACGGTTGTGTTTTTTTAGTAGTCAATTGACAAAAATTGCTGCTACCTCTTCAATCACTATACAATAAAAACTTAAAAAAAAATTAAACCTACTTTATGCACTAAAAAGTTAAAAATAACAAAAATATTATATGCGTTACCTACTTAACTATTTGCAGTCGGTGCAAACAAGGAAGAATCTATCATATTAGTTAACAAGCTACAAATTAATTTCTGGGCTTAGTTAACAACGTTCTTTGCACCGACTGCAAATAGTTAAGTAGTTAACGCATATAATACTTTTGTTATTTTTACCTTTTAAGTGCATAAAGTCGGCCTAATTTATTTTAAAGATTTTATTTTTTACTTCTTAGTGCATAAATTTAAACATAAGCACTTATACCTTCTAACAAATAAATTTATTTAAAAGAGTGAATGTTGTGGCAAGCACATAAAATTGATATATTGATACTATTTTTGTTTGCCGGGATGTCCTTCAAGCAGTTGAACTTGAAAAACGTAATAAAAGATCAATCAATAAAACACTTTAAATGCCTTAAGAAGATTGACAAATTCTTTATTTTAATTCTTGTTTTTATATTTAATTAATTTAATAATAACAAGAATAAATTGCTTAATTTAACTTACTAATAAGATGCTTAAATTAACTTTATAATAACAAAAAATAAAATGCTTAATCAACTATTGGTCAACGAGTTATTTTCTTATTGACGACCTATTTGTAACTATTGTGCTTAAATTGGCTGTATTGAAATATTTGTGTTTAAATAAATAATGACAAGTTCAATGACATAAATTTAATCCGGAAACTAAATGACCTACTTTTCATGTTAAAGTGTGTCCGATGCAACTCCTCCTTCCACTGCATCACTGTAAATTACATTTAATTAAAATATTTAAGTCATAAATATTAATAACATTTTTGTGGCATTTTATTGATTTTGGACACTGAATTTATTTACGGTGTATGATAAGTAGCCCTTCCCTTGCACCTACACCGCCGCTGTTATATTAGATTGTTTGAAGACTATCACTTATAAAGTATCCCAAATATTCGATAATTAAGAATTAATTTTTATGGCAAACACCCCTTCCTCTGCTCCTACAGCGCTTTCTACTGTGATATTGACTTTAAAGGAATTCAGAACAAGTTGGAAGACTATCATTGATAAAGCATACCAGATATGCGATAATTAGTAATTACTTTGTGTTGGAGATATCCATTCCCCGCTGTTACAAAACCACTTTTCTGCTGGATTGCGCGCATTTATTATAAAGGAATTCTTAAAAAGTTTGCAGACTCTCATTAATATAGTATTCGTAATAAGCGATAATTAATAATTACTTTGTATGAGAGGAAGCCTTCCCTTGCTCTTATACCACCACCTTGCTACTGCAATTTGGATATTAACTATAAAGTAATACACACCCAGTTTGTAGACGCTCACTAGTAGATAGGTAATGGGGGAGGGAAATAGCTGTCTCTTTCTAACACTATATCTATCTCTTTATATCTCTGTCTGTTGTGTAAAGTCATGGTTTGTGACGTCAGATATGAGTATGTATGTGTGTAATTGAGGGGGCGTTGACTTTTATATTTTGTTGTATTTGAGAGCTGGAGGAGTTGGCTTATAATTTCTGATATCCCGTCGTTATGGATTTAGAGGTTCGATATTTGGTATTAATAAATGTTATGATCATAGAAATTTGGTTCTCCAGTTTAATATGTGTCGCATCATAAGGGATTTTGAGGTTCGTCATTGCCTGCCTATCATCAATAAATAATATTGTAATCATAGAAATTTGTTTTCTGCAGTTACATACTGACTTAATAAGAATTTATGTAGTGTTTATGTGTGTAGTTTTTTTATTGTTGGATAAATGTATGTGTGCTCCTATCAGAGGAGTTGGTTCTTCAGTTGGGATACATGCTCGCTCTCCTACTACAAAAAATAATGTAGTGGGTGTGTAAATTTTTAGTGTTTCAGAGAGGTATAGATATAGTGTTAGAAAGAGATAGATTTTGCGGAACACTTATCAATAATTGATAGCGCTTAGTTGTATGTGTGCATATTTCTTATTTTTAATATTCTATGTATGGATACATTTTTTTTAGTGCTAAAATAGATGCTCGCAATACACAATACAATACATTAATATGCGTACTAGATAATTTTTGATTTTATGATTATACAAACATACATACATATGTACATACATATATACATAATTATGCAAATTTGCTTATATTGCTTTTTTGTCATTTTAAAATATTCCAGGGAACTTTTTAGCCGTTATGTAGCTTTATTTTTTATTTCTATCGTTCCTGCTATGTTTATTGAATACTCTTTTATGTTGTTTTTTTTCTAATACGCATGAACATGCATGTGTATATTTCGCTCTGTAAATTAAAGCTGGCTGGATCTTCTTAGAATTTGATGTTTTGCAAATTATAAGGAATAAAGCATAAAGTAAGAAATGAAAATAAGAAATATGGGATCACAGCATATTTTGTTATGATAGAACACATGTACTCCCAGGCGATCGTGTATGTGCAAGTCTGTTTGACTTTTTCAATAGTTTTGGCTTGAAGAAATGTCGTCATAGCTTTTGGGATTGCTTGGCACTTTTGTTGTGGAAGGTTATGGTTTTCAGTTGCTGTGCAAAGTGAAGCTACATACATATATACATACATACATATGTATATATCTGCTAATTCTTATTTGTTCGTTCATAGGTTTCGCGATTGTTTGACTCTTTTTGTTGGGGAAGGTTAGGGTTTTCAGTTTGCTGTGCAAAGTTTAATAATATAAAACAATTTATTCAATATGCGAAAATTGATCAACAAGCAAAATAAAACATTCAAAAATGACTGTTTTTTCACTTTATTTTAAACTATTTTATTTCACTTATGTATATCAAAAATTTCCTATTGCTTTGAAATTATAAAACTTTTAAAATTGTTTTATATTTATTTTTTGTTAATATCTATTATTTATTTATTTTAATAATATTTTATAATAAGTATCTACTAAATTACTCAGTACCATCTTTCGTATGTTGCACCTACAGTTGTCGGGACCTTCCGTACTATCTGCGTAGTACCAGGGACAGCATTTGAAGTGACTGTTATCTTTATCTTCGTCCTCCATAACTCCAAACTCCTCATTTTGCTCCAGCATGCTTATAAAAAATTTTATAAGTTCCAAGTGATCATAGAGCTGGAACCATTCATAATCTTTCAAAAACTGGTTTAGTTTGCACCTTATTCCACACATATTTTTATTTATATTATGAAGATGATAGTTCTGTGAGGGTGTCTTTGTTACTAATGGTATTTACAAATTTTGAAAGTTCTGATGTTTTAAAAACAGTGTACATATATAATCAAACTATTGTTACTCCCCTTTGAGCATACACTATCTCTCTCTCGCTCTATAACTTCTCCCACATAGACATATTCACTATTTGACAATAAATGTTTTCATGTAGGCTTCTTAGAGTCATCAAATCTACATTTAATATCAATTTTAGTAAAATACTCGAAGACAGAAGATATTAAAATGGATTCGCAAAATTTAATTAAAAAGTTTAGTTCGTTGAACAACAAGTCCTTGATCCATATCAAGGAGTTGGATATTACCAAGAAGTATAGAGTTGTTGGCACCCAAAGAACAACGACTAAATACGGTGCAACTGTGAAGATCGAGTTGGAGGACAACTTCATGTTTTTGCCAAACAGATATAACTCCCTATCGGATGCGGAGCTCAACCACCTCTCCGATGGAACTTTCCGAGTTCAAAGGCAAGGGGAACGGAATTTAGTTCTGGATAAGGATGAGGTGGATGAGTCTATTTTGTTTATTTATTTGTGTATATATTTTCTAATTAATAAAACAAAATTTTTTAAATTTTAATATTTTTATTTATTTATTTCATAAAGAAATTGAAGGCATAAATGACCACATTTAAATGTATTAAACTTTTGATATTGATTATAGTTGTATCTTATATCTTTACCCAGATATTTGATTACTTCTGCAGGAGGTTGTAAGCTTCCAAAGCTATCGAAGTATTCTATTTCTTTGTTGTTTTTAAAATATGCTACCCAATGTGTGCCGATTCCTGTTGATATGTCTAAATTAATTATTCCACATTCTTTTTTCCTCACACGTTTTGGTAGAGTGTTCGACATATAAACTCCTCTAAAGTATGGAATTTTTGATGAAAATTTTTGTAGATCAAGATCGGTCAATGGTCTAGTGGGCAGCATTTCTATTAGTTTTTTGTGTTTTCTTTACAAATCAACCATAACCTTTCTTATAAGGTTTGAGGAAAAGACGATATAGATTCTATCGCTCTATTATGTCTTGCTGCTTCCTCAAGTTGTCTTTTTGCATTTTTTGTTGCATTTACGGTCTTTGCTATAGTAGCACCTCCAGTCGCTAAACTGCCAATTGCACCCAAAGCAGTTAATATTGGAATCAATGGTAGAAAACCACCAATTTTTGGAACACGTATTATACGTGCTGCAATAATTTGTGATTTTTTTTCCCTTTAAAGAACTGTTAATAGTTTTTCGTGCAATTTTAATGGCTGAGTTAATATCCAGCGGTTTTTTCTCCTTCAACATTTTTGATGCAGCTCTAATTGATGTACTAAACAGCTTTTTAGCATTTAAATAATTTTTTTTATTTTTCTTTTTCTCCACACCCATACCAAACTTTGTTTTGGCTTTCATTGCTTTAGTAACCATATATGCAAATGATTTTTCTGTGAAAGTGCTATCTTTTGAAAGAACCGGTCCCAAGCTTTGTTCTAAAGTATTTTATCAGCTTTATGTCTAGTACTTAAATCCTTATTTTTAGAATAAGCAATATCGAGCTCTTTACAAGCAGAATCCAATAAATTAATTCCTTTATCACCTCTACCTAAACGCTTTTGTAGTTTTGTTCCAGGTCCGCAGTACTGATATCCAGGAAGATGAAGTTCAACAGGTAGGGAGTTTATTATATTGTTAACTAAACCTCCTCCAATGACAGTTTTTTTATGACTAAACGATTTCCGATATCGTATAACCATATTATTTTATTTTTTCTATAATTAAAGGTAGTATTTATAAATTGCATTTAGTTACAAAAATGCAGTTAGTAAAACAACATAAAAATATTTTAATCCGTAATATTGATGATTCATCAAACATCAGCTCAAAAATAAAGCATAGTTCCCTCTTACCACATTCTATTCGTGCTTTAATAGTTGGCCCATCAAATTGCGGAAAGACTAATATTATGATTAGCTTGATAGAAAGTCCTAATGGTCTAAGGTTTAGAAACATATATTTATATTCAAAATCCTTATACCAGCTGAAATATGAATACCTGAGAAACTTAATTTTACCAATAAAAGGAATGGGATATTACACATTTACAGATAATGAATCCGTTATTTCCCCTAACGAAGCTAAAAGCAATTCAATTATGATATTTGACGATGTTGCATGTGAGAAGCAAAATAATATACGTGCATATTTTTATATGGGGCGAAATAAGAATGTTGATTCATTTTACTTATGTCAAACTTATACCAGAATTCCAAAACATTTGATAAGAGACAACGCCAATGTAATTATAATGTTTAAACAAGATGAAAAAAATTTGAAGCATGTTTATAGTGATGATGTGGCAAGCGATATGAGTTTTGTAAAGTTTCAGGAAATATGTCGAGAGTGTTGGAAGGAAAAATATGGATTTTTGATGATCAGCAAAGATATCGAATTAAACAATGGTCGTTACAGAAAACAATTTGACTATTTCATAACAATATAAATTACTTTACATAAAAGGTATTCTTTAGTTCTTAATCTGGCTTTAAACTTCATACATCTATTTTTTATAATTAATCAGATGCCTAAAACCTGATTTGATAATCTGATCAGCATTAAATAATACCGATCTGATAACCTGTTCTGATACCTGATAACCGGATTGATAACCTGTTCTGTTACCTGATAACCGGTCTGATAACCTGTTCTGATACCTGATAACCGGTTTGACAACCTGTTTTGATAACTGATAACCTATTCTGATACCTGATAACCGGTCTGATACCTGAAAACTGGTCTGATAACCTGTTCTGATACCTGATAACCGGTCTGTTAACCTGTTCTGATACCTGATAACTGATCTGATAACCTGATCTCATACCTGCTAAGCAGATCTGATAGCTAATAAGCTGATCTGATATTTGACGCTACTAAAGATGGGTGAGAAAGTTTTAAAAGAGCTGATTACAAGAAGAAATGTCTTGAAGAAAAAGCTCTGTAGTATAAAAACTGGTGAAATAGACACACTTGAACAACTTAGAGATACATTTAAACATATAACAGACCCTCTCTTAGAATTTATAAATAGTTCTAAAAATATTGGAAGAATCCCCAAGAAAGAAGAAAGTAAATTCCAAACGAAAATTGAGAATAACAAAAGTTTAAAGCTCTTGAAGGCATTAATAAATTTAGAGACAAGTACACCAAAGAAACTTGTAGAAGGAACACTATTTGATAACATCATATTATTTAATGATGCTAATGACATGAGTGATAAGGATGAAGATGACTTTTACTCACAGACTTCCAATACTGAAGAGAGTTGTACAGACTTGTCACTTTTAGATGCGAGAAATGAATTAGATACTTACTATGGTCCACATAACAAATGGAAATTTAGTAATAGTAATATTGAGCGAAATGAAGATAAAATTCAAGTTGGCGGTCAAAGATGGGATCTAACACCTGGTTTGTTTTCTTTAATGTTTCATAAAACACCAAAAAACTATGACAAATTTGAACTTGAAATCTACAAAAAAATTTAATTACAACTAATGCATGCAGGAGAGACTATAAGCCTAATGGTCAGATCAAAGGGACTAGGGGATATAAATATAAGCATATAATTCAAAAAATGTTTAAAGAAAATATTGAGAAGAGTATATCTAATCACAATAACGAGTTTGTATTAATTATCGAAGAATTACGTGAAGCGAATATAATACATTAACTTTAATAAAGAACATACATATATACATATTTATGAAGTATGTCTGTTGACAAGTTTGGACATTATCTAAACGATACTAGTGATATAATTTCTATTAAAAATGCATCTAAACTGCTGGGGTTTTTTATGGATACGAACAACAACATTGATGTCCAAAACAAAAGAATAAAAAATGTTGCAAAAGCTCTGGAGGAAAACGATGTTATCAATAAATTGTTTCTGCAAACTCAAATCGAAAAACTCGAAGCCAAATTATTAAATTGCATTAAGCAAGTCAATACTATAATTCGAGAAGATATTCAAATGCAAATTGAGGAATTACAAAGCGAAATAAAATTACAGATAGAAGACAATTATAAAATTGAAAAAGAATTTCTAAAAATTAAATCATCTTTCGAAGAACAAATTGAACAGCTGAATGAGAAAATTTATAGATTGAAAAATTACATGTTCGCATCAATGGCTGAAAGTGCATCAAATAGTTCACAATACTCCCAAACAAATCCGTAAAACTACTCAATGTCTTCAAAAAGAAACTTAGTTGACGAACTCCATAAGCAAGCCCGAAAAACTTTTGTACGCCGTAGAGTTGTGATGAAAGGATTAGATGATCTTTGGCAAGCTGATTTAGTTGAAATAGGTAGTTATTCATCCAAAAATTTAAATCATCGATTTTTGTTGACTGTAATTGACACATTCTCTAAATTTGCATGGGCAGTACCGCTGAAAACAAAAACTGCACTCGAAACAAGCAAGGCAATGGAAAATATTTTTCAATTAGGACGTGTTCTAAAAAACTTGCAAACGGATGATGGTAAAGAACTTTTCAATACTCACTTCGGAAAATTAATGCATAAATACAGCATTAATCACTACTCAACATATAGCAGTATGAAAGCATCAATAGTAGAACGCTTTAATAGAATATTAAAAGGGATGATGTGGAAAGAATTTAGCTTTAATGGTTCATATAAGTGGATTGATATATACAAAGATTTACTTAATGCATACAATAGAAAAGTTCATCGCACCATTAAAATGTCTCCGATTAAAGTCAACTCAACAAATGAGCAAAAGCTACTAAGTATAGTATACAGTCATTTGCAGATGTATAAAATGTCAAAATTTAATGTTGGCGATCATGTACGCATAAGCAAATATAAGCATACTTTTGAAAAGGGCTATACACCAAATTGGACAACAGAAATTGTTACAATTAAAAGAGTTCAAAATACATATCCTACGACATACATATTAGAAGATTATCTCGGAAATCCTATTAAAGGTGTATTCTATGAAGAAGAACTTTCAAAAACTAGATATCCAAATACATATCTAGTTGAAAAGGTTCTTAAAACTAAAGGAGAACAGGCATATGTTAAATGGTTGGGGTTTTCTAGTCAACACAATTCTTGGATAAGTAAAGATGATATATCGTAGTTGCAGTAAAACAACAACAACAACAACATTACTTATATTTAACACATAATGTAATAATATATATTTATAATAAGAAATAAATCTTTTTTATAAACAATACTTTAGTAAGTTTTATTTATTTGCAATCAGATTGTCATAATGTCAATAACACTTACTTTGAGCTCTAACTCATCAGAGTTATCTGCAAGTTACTTCCCTCCTATCGAGTTAAATGTATCTTATGAGTACGCTCTAACTGCTTTTCATTTATACAATAGCATACCGAATGTAGATATCTATAACAATATGTTTCACATAGGAGACCTTATGAATTAAATGATATAGTTGATTATTTAGATAAACAATATAAAGACTGCAGTCCAACAAATAAAATTCGAATAGAAGCTAATAACAATACAATGCAAGTTAAAATTAACAGCTCTAAAGATCTAATAGATTTTAATAAAGAAAATACAATTGGAAAACTTCTGGGATTCAATACTAAAATCCTGGCTCCAAACCATGATCATTATTCAGATCTTCCAGTCAATATATTTAAGGTAAATTTTTTGCGATTTGAAAGCAGTATCGCTGTTAATGCATACATGAATAATTCCAAGGCACATACACTACATGAATTTCCGATTAATGTTCCTCCAGGGTATAAAATAAATGAAATCCCTAGAAATCTAATTTATTTACCAGTCAACTCCCAAGAGATTAGTTCACTTGCTCTACGCGTGGTTGATCAGCACGGTGACCTAATAAATTTCCAAGGAGAGGAAATAACCATTCGCATACATTTGAGACCAACTAATAAATAATTATTATATATAACACTAACATATCAAAGAATAAAGCTGAATATAATTCTTAAACTATATCAGAACCTAAGGGACAGTTGAAGACATCAGTCAAAGGAAAAAATCTAACCAAATCAAACCAAAACTTTCTCAAGTCCTTAAATTTAAAATTGAAAATGATGAAATGAATTAAATAATGGATGTACTAGATAAGCCATTATCTGATGAGAGTATAATAAAAAAAGATTATCAAACATATGTACCATATCTACAATCATACAACAATAATGATGAAATTCGTATTTGAGTACAAAATCAAGATTTGTACGTATTGCCGAGTGAAAGTTATATATATGTGGAAGGATTTGTTGAAGATGATAAAAGCTCAAAATCCTCTAATTTAAGCTTTAAATTAAAAAAACAACTTTGTAGCGTATCTCTTTGATGAAATCCGTTATGAACTTAATGGTATTGAAATTGATCATACAAGGTATTTAGGACAGACAAGCACCATAAAAAACCTGATTTCTTTATCACCAACGGAAAGCACTGTCATACAAAATGCTGGATGGAAAAAAATTGATAATTTTAATATTGAAAATGGATATTTTAATTTATATGTTCCACTTAAAATGCTCTTAGGATTTGCCGAAGACTATAATAAAATAACACTAAATGGTAAACATAAAGTAATACTCTTGCGTATCAAGAATGATGAAGATCTTGTACAATCGAGCATTTCTACTGACAAACCAAAACTTACAATTTCGTTCATCTCATGGAGAATTCCCCATGTGCATTTATCTGATCATAGTAAATTGAATATGATTAAAATTATAAATAATGCTGCTTCTATACCAATAGCATTCTGCAGTTGGGATTGTCATATCAATCCACACTTAAACACTGGAACTAGCCACATCTGGAATGTTAAGATGGCTGCAAGTAGAGAGCGACCCCGTTTTGTATTGATTGCATTTCAACAAGAAAAGAAGTTTGTTCATTGTGATCTCACTAATCTAAAAGTGCATTTGAATTCAGTGTCATATCCATATGATGATCTTAACATAAAATTTAAAAACGAACGCTACGCAATTCTGTATGATATGTATGTAAGATTTCAGCAAAACTATTATATGAAGGAGTCACAACCCCTTCTATCTTCTCAAGAGTTTAAGAATAACGCACCCATTGTGGTAGTAGATGTTAGTTATCAAAAGGAAACACTTGACAACGGACCAATTGACATAAAAATTGAATTTGAAACAGCAACAAATATTCCAGCCAAAACATCAGCTTACTGCATTCTTATTCATGATCGTCTAATTGAGTACATACCTGTAAGAGGTCAAGTTCGCAAAATCTTATAAATTAAAAAAGATGCAAAATAATATAGTTTTCATAGACTTACAAGGTTTCAAAAGTAATGCAAATGATTTTATCGCAAAAGAAGTAGCAAATAATTGTTTTCAACAAAAACCAACACATTAATTTTATCATAAAACCTCCTTTTGATTTTAAATGTTTATCAACAAAAAAACAAAGAGAAGCAAACTGGTTAACAAAACATTATCATCTTCATATATCTACGTTAAAGGTGAGGAAAAGAGGCAATGGTTAGAAAAAATTGTGCAAAAAAGTGTTTTTAATATTGAAGATATTGTTGTATCAACTTTAGTCAAGTAGGGATGAAGTATCCAGGACTATTTTATTGCAGCTATCACTCCAATGGTATTTGTGCTTTACGAAATGCAATCTTACTTGAAAAAGAAACATCAGAATGAAATCGAATTGATATGAGTTATTTTTTAGTATATTATTTGTTTTATTTTAAACATATATTTTAATATATATGTATATATACATTAATATGTTAAAATTTTAAATTTAATTAATGTGTAAAAATAAAATTTAAATAATTATATTTATGTTACAAATTTATATAGTTATGTATATATGAAAATAATATTTTAATAAAAAATATAAAAATAAATAATTAAAAGTGGATAGTGATTTTTTCTTAAAAGTAAATAAATGAATGTAGTAATGTAATACATAAACATTTAAAAAACATTTGGATTAAATATACATTCACAATTAAATATACATATTTAATTAATTTTTGTAATATACATCACTGTCATCTCATATATATAACTTTCAATAGATTAGTCAACTACCATATAGTCACTAACTCGATCTCTATAATGGCCCCAAGCTCGTGTTTTTACATGATCTTCCAAAATATTTCTTTTATCATCATTGTAGTTAAGGACTACTTTAAATAGCTTTCGTGTGTACAGTTTGTGAGTTTTTGATGTAATCAAATACATTTCATCTGATATCACTTTCTGATCAAATAAACAATTTTTGTAATCGCTTAGAGTTAACTTCTTGACAGCAGATTTTTTAACTCCTTTAGATTTTTTGACTTCTTCAGAGATATGAGTTAAAAATGAGTACATTTTAGATCTTAAACCTACAAACTCTGTCATTATATCACCCTTGTTCTCATCCTTCATCATTCCCAAAACTTTTTTTATTTGCTAGAGGTAAATTGAACTGATTCTCTTCATAATAATCCGATGTATCGAAATTGGAATCAATATCATTACGAATATCATCATAAAAATCATCAGTTTGAATCGTGTAGATGAAATAATCTGTATCCATATAGTTAAGAGAAATATTATCTTTAAACTTTTGTTTCATGTAGCCATAGTGGAAGTCGTACATCTTCCACTTAGATAATTCTAAAACTGCTAGACCTATGTATGTGGGTTTTTGGTAATATGGTTCCAGTTCTTTTAATTCAACTGCATACATATTATCACAAAATTTTTTAAACTTAAAAAATTCGGTTTAGAAATCAATGCCCTCAATCCTAAATGATTTCTGTTTGTAGTTTCCCACTGTGTCGCAATATGGATAACTTTTCTGTTATCTACATTTTCCATAGTCTTCCCATAAACCGCATTATTAAAAAGCTTAAAAAAGTCCTTCTCAAATGCATTTTTGGCATTCGCACGATATAAAGTATTTAGGTCAATGTATTTTTTAAGCCAAGGGGACTGCTTAAATCTTAATATTCTATGTATTTTATGCAATACAAGCCCGTTTGAAATACATTGAAGTAAGATTTTATGGTGAATAACATAATTCCTTTTGAATGTAAAGTCTGCTATTAACTTCTTACTATTATACTGTGATGTTCTTTTGTTTTGGGGACAAAAAGGAAGGTCATTATGTTCGTCATGAAGTGAGTCTGGATACTCAATATCTACTTTTAAAAAGTAACCAACTTCTGCTGTATTAGTAACTTCATTGATATTAAAGACTTCAATTTCTTCAGAACTTAACCATTCGAATCCTCCGTAAGGTAAAGGTTGAGACATTGCCCAACCATATAAATTATTTGCATCTAAGTACATCAAATATACTGAAGGCTTATTATTATCAAAGTCATTCATGTATTTGTTATTAGATTTTGAATATCTTCTTGAGCACTGCACTAGCCCACCCCTTATTCCATTTCGAACAAATGAATGCATTTCGCTGTCTGTAATTAGCTCTAAGCTTACTTCTGTAGTTCTCAACATGGCATCCCATAATAGTCCTGGTGCAGTATAATAACGAGCTGGATCTAGATTATAAATACTCTTACATATTTTTCGAAAATTTTCAAAAATATCTGTAAGAAGTAAGACATCAGTTTTGAGGTAAAGCTCAGTATAATCGAGAAGAGTTCTACAATCAAACTCACTCCACACTTTTTGTGCATGTTCATAGTCATCAACAGAACATTCGTCATTGCTTAAAATATTAAAAAAGTTGTCTCTACTTGGAAGTTCAATTTCATCAAACTTTAATATAGAGTCCATATAAGAGTATGGATACACTCCTTTTTTTTTTTTTTTCTTAATAATTGAAATTGGTTATCATTTGGAAATATTTCACGAACTGTATGAAAATCAGAAACGTCAAGATTTTTTGCCAAAGAATCTAAACTTGGGGTCATAAACCTGAAAGAGTCTATAAAGCGTATTTCGAATCCACGGTTCTTTTTTAAGGAAATATAAACTGAGAGCGAAATATAACGCTCTTTGTTTAGGGGTATAACTTTTATAGTAGCATTTTTTTTTATTGAGGAAAGATGATTAAAAAAGAGATGTAAATCATACGGAGAAAGATTGTGGAAAAGAACAGAGATAAAGTTAGGTACTCTATAATTTAAATTGCGTACATTATGAGCTGCACCACGATAACTACCCGTAAGATGACAGTGATCTATAACTTTATCATTAATCAATGCTTTTTTACAAATATGACACACTTGTGCCTTATTGTGGTCTTGTACATCTTTGCTAGTCATATTAATGCATATAATTTTTGATAAGTGCTCCTCAAATATGTTTGATGCATCTTCTACCATTTTTTTAACAAACACAATTGCTGCATCTTCCCCAAAGTAATACCTATGCCTATGCATATTATATTCTTTCTTAAAGCTACACTTAACATAGTAACTGAAAGCATAAGGAATATGCTTTTGAACATTTGTAGTATTACTACTTACTTTATCGTCAACTCTTTCTAAAATAGATTCGAAGTCAGCATAAACTATAAACGGAACATCCATCTATTTCTGAAAATTTTTGAAGTTCTTGAAGACATCTTCGGGCCTAGGCATTTTAACGACTTTCTTCAAACAAACGTTCTTGTGATGATTATATGTATATTCATCGTGAGTATGATATAAACAGGTGTTACAAATAAATATTTTACATGCGTCTGATGTAATGCTGGATCGTAAAAGTCTAAAATTTAAATATATAGATGATATCAAAGAAAAATTTATATACTATAAAAATAAAAATATTTGTGATTATTAGAAAAGACTAACTTTGAAATATCTTTGATGTACGCATAGTGGTAATTTTCATTTGAACTGAGCAAAAGTAAGTTAATATGATTTTCTTTTTCTCCACTGGTGACATAATATGGTCCTATTAGTGATGATTCGTTATGCCCAAAAACGTTTACGCTAATATCATTCTGCTCTTCAAACTTTTTTAGTTGTTTTAAAGGAAGTGGAAAATCTAATCCTTCAAAGTTGATTTCCTTGCCCCCTAAAACAATCCTCTCACTTCTTATATTTTCTATGTTATACGAGTAGTGGAGTTTTCTTTCTGTAGCACTTAGCATATCATCTTGATATAAAGCAGCAACTAAGCACCATTTGAAACAATAAATATCATCATTCTCGATATTGATGCATGCACCTTTATTAGCTATAGGTTTTGGCAAGGGGATGAAATATGAACCTCTTATAATTGATGACTTGTTAATGTTAATTTCAAGCAATTTTATACAGATTAACGTCCATCCACTGTCCCTCTCTTGAAATTCATGCATTTTTATAGCTATTTCATTCACATACTTGTTGTATAATTTGTCTACATTATCCGAAATGGTGACCAAGGTCTTTTTTGATATGTGCACCAGTGGAGAAACAATCATATTATCGTTCATCAGTTTCATATATTCACATGTTAGTTCAAATTTAAATGTAACATGCTTCCTGCTACATTAATTTAATTGACTAGTGACACTATTTCTTGTATTTGAAAAAAATTCCTCTGGAAACAATATCTCCTCATTTTTATTAATGGAGGAATATATTTCAATCCTCCCATTGAAGTCGCTGATTATCTTTGTCAGATTATTGCTAATTTTTACTTGCTCAGAATTTCTTTTATGCTTTGTGGTTCTAATATGAGCCGTCCATGATGATAAAGCTATTACATCATTGCAAGCTTTGCAATGTTTGAATAAAATATTCCTAGTGTTACAAGCAGCAACTGTGTTCTCCAGGCTGGCGGAAGAATGTGTTTTTATATGATCCTTCAGCTTACTATGCGACATGAATAACTTTTTGCAAACACTGCAATGTAGCTTCATATGCACATCCAGCATTTTGGAACTGCTAAGAGTCATCGAGCAAACTGAAAAAATTGTGGAATTCATTTCTCTTTAATTATTGTTGCTATTAGTTTTGAACACAATTTTAATAATACATAACTTTTACACTACTTTTTTATTTTAATTCACTATAAAAATTTTAGAAATTTTTAATAAATAAATGTATCAACTGATTAATGGACACAGCTTTAAATGGATTGTACGTAAGAGGAGTACTACAGCAAACTAATAAAAGTTGAAATATTACTTTTCATTAAGTGCGATCAGAACTGTTCACTGTGAAGTAATGGGATAAAAATTATAAGAAGAAGAAGAAATGAAATTTGTATAAATCTATATAAAATTTAAATTTATTAGAAAGCAATAGGAAGCAATGCTCTACAGACCTCCCCCCTTCTAACACGGATATTGTTTCAATTTGCACAGCAAACTGAAAACCCTAACCTTCCCCAACAAAAAGAGTCCAACAATCGCGAAACCTATGAAGGAACAAATAAGAATTAGCAGATATATACATATGTATGTATGTATATGTGTATGTAGCTTCACTTTGCACAGCAACTGAAAACCATAACCTTCCACAACAAAAGTGTCAAACAATCCCAAAAGCTATGACGACATTTCTTCAAGCCAAAACTATTGAAAAAGTCAAACAGACTTGCACATACACGATCGCCTGGGAGTACATGTGTTCTATCATAACAAAATATGCTGTGATCTCATATTTCTTATTTTCATTTCTTACTTTATGCTTTATTCCTTATAATTTGCAAAACATCAAATTCTAAGAAGATCCAGCCAGCTTTAATTTGCAGAGCGAAATATACACATGCATGTTCATGCGTATTAGAAAAAAAAGCAACATAAAAAAGTATTCAATAAACATACCAGGAACGATAAAAATAAAAAATAAAGCTACATAACGGCTAAGAAGTTCCCTTGAATATTTTAAAATGTCAAAAAATCAATATCAGCAAATTTGCATAATTATGTATATATGTATGTACATATGTATGTATGTTTGTATATTCATAAAATCGAAAATTGTCAAGTACGCATATTAATGTATTGTACATACATATGTACATATGTATGTACTCGTAAACCAATCGCTTCCGTTTGTTTAATAGAAGAAGAAAAAAATAACAACAGTAGAAGCAACCAGCATCAGCCAACAAATTTGAGCTAGGAGAACAGCTATCCCAGCACGTTAAACAATTTCTATGATCCCCAAAAATTATTGAACTACGCACACGCATTTGCAAATCGATACACATGCAAGTTAAGAAACAATGTTCTTATATTAATAAAAAATTATTAAATTTCAAGATACCTTTGTTTTCTTATGGACTGGCGAGCGAGAGTATTTACAGTGCTATTTACACTCTTCGTTCGTATAATGTTAAGGGATGATATTTTAGTGTTCTTTTGTTCTTACAAAGAGTTATAAACATTTGCGTCTTTGTTCTTATTTATCTAGAACTAGCTGATACTTCTTTGTGTATTAAAAACATGTTTTTTTCATGATCAATCTTATCTAATTTATTAGTGTTTACATCATTTTGTTTACAGTATTTTTACTCTTACAATAGATATATTTTATTTATGATTTGTTTCTTATCTTTATTACTTATGGTTAAAGGTTATTTGCGATATCAATTGCTTTATCGTTTATTAATGTTAGTATACCTGGGTTGACCTTAACTCTCCTCCTGCTTAAAATGAATCATCCCGATTCGTAATTTTCCCCTCATTTAAAATGAATCGTCTCGATTCATGCCTGATTAATGCTTATTTCATGTCTGATTCTTTCTAGTTCTGTGTCACTCAAACTTCTTGACAAGAAATAAATGGGGTTTTTATTTTGGCTTAACACGGCTCCAATAGCTATGTTGGATGCGTCCGTTGTTAACTGAAAAGGTTTTTCAAAGTCTGGTTGGAATAATTCCACCTGTTCTTTTAATTTTAATTTTAATTTTTCTACAGCTGCTATGGGTGCCTGGTCTAATTTAATTTCCTTATTTGTACTTTTATTCTTACCTACATTTGCGTTTTCTCCCTTCAAATGTATGGTTAGAGGTTTTGTAATTTGGGCGTAGTCTTTTACAAATCTACGATAGTGACCTGGTAGTCCTAAAAATCCTCTCAAGTCTTTCAGGGTTTTTGGAATGGCGAAATTTTCAATCGTCCTTATTTTCTCTGGGTCTGTTGTTATTTTATTGTGTTTGATGATGTGTCCTAAGTACTCGACTTCGGACATGAAGAATTTTGGTTTTTCATTCGAGACTTTTAGAGTAGCCTTTTTTAATGCATTAAAGACAATAGTTATATGTTTCATGTGCTCTTCTGATGTAATATGTCGTCTACACACCGTTGAAAAATTGAAGGTGCATTCTTCAAACCGAAAGGCATACGTATGAATTCATACTTGCCTCCATTTACACAAAAAGCTGTTTTTTCCTTGTCACTTTCTTTAATTCTAAATCTAAAGTTGTAAAGAATTTAACTTTTCCTAAGTTTTGTAAAGTTGTGTTTACATCGGGAATGATATATCTGTCTGTAACTGTATGTTCATTTAATTTACGGAAATCTATTACCATTCTTCTTTTAGGTTTTCCATTTTCGTCGACTCCTTTTTTATGTACCGTTAACATTGGAGAATTGTAGGAACTGAAGCTTCTTTGGATTATTATTAACGAATTCAATATCGTTCATATTTCCAGGATATTGTTTCGTCCAAATTGGGTCTTTGCAAGTTGTTCTAATACTTGCTTCTATCGTTGTGGTGAAAGGCAAAGGACCTATTCTATTATTTTCCTGCATTAAATTATTTATTTCTAATTCGTATTGTTTATCTCCTATAGAGTAATTTATTTTCTGCGATAATTCTGTGACAGTGAAAAATTTTCTTCCTACTTCTATGATTGCATTTAATTGTTTTAGCCCTTCAATTCCTAGCATTAGATCATAATCATCATTACTTTTGATTTCGAAAAATTCTAACTCTTGCTTAAATAATTTTATTTTCTGTTTATGATTTCAAATCGATTCACCGTGCATGGTGATCATTCTAAATGGTCTTGTTTTAATTCTAGATCCAATAATTACATTCTTATTAATATAATTATGGGTTGCACCACAATCTATAAAAATTTTATAATTTTTTTCATCTTCGTCTTTCATATATATGTAGAGCAACCCATTTATTAGTTTAAAGTCTTATAAATACTACCATTATATCGTGACTTACTACTTTTTTCTGTTGTGGTACTGCCGTTCTCATCTCTATCTTGTGTTGTTTCTATTCTATTGTTGCGCTGCAATTTGTTGTTGTTGTTAAAGTTCCCGCTTTGGTCTTTCATTCTTTTCCATGGTTGGCTGTGAAATCCTTGTGGGTTGTATTGGATTTGCCTGGTTTTGCCAGAAGAGATGTCCATTGGCTCTGGCTTCGGAAAATTTTGGTGTAGTTGACGTTGTTGTTGATTCTGTTGATGATGTTGATTTTGTTGATGATGTTGATTTGGTAAATGATAGGAGGGTCTTCTGAAGTGTTGATTACTTTCGCATCGTTGACGTGGTTGTTCTTTTTGCTGTACTTTTATATAATGGCCTCTGTTATTTCTGTGATGGATATTATGTTGGAAACTTCTGTGGTTATCATCATGTTCTATAGTTTGAGCGATGGCGTAGGCGTGTTCTAGATCTTTTATTGGGTTCCCGTAAAAGGTTGAACGTATGAAGTTATCATTTATGCCGTTCTTAAATGTGCGGACTGCATCTTCCATTGCATGTGCAGTCATACACTTGATTAACTCCGGGGGATCTCCAGACATTGCAATTTTGGATGTCATTGCTTTGCTAACTTCATCATGAAATTCTGACAGTGATGACTTGCCTTGTGTTAATTTTGTTAATTCGTCCTTAAGGACATACAGTGGCCGTTGATCACAATAAGTGTAGTCCAATCTATTTAAGATTGCTTCAAAATTAAAAATCGTATTGTGGTTCAAGAGGATATTTGCTGCGGGTCCAACTATTTTTGACTTGACAATGGATAGTGCCTCTACGTATTTGTTGGAATTGGAAAGTCTACTAATGCCATTCATTAGGCGTGTAGCATCCTCTCTCCATAATCGATAGTTGCTCTTTATTCCATCAAATGTGGATAATGATTTGAATATTTCGTCCGGTGTATTATATGCAGCTACCCTTGGCTCTAAGGCTACGGCATGTGGTTGATTTACAACTGAATTTATTGGGATTTGTTCCAATCTGCTGCGTAGCGTAGCATTTTCTTGTTGGACGGCTTCTAATGCTACTTGGAAGTTTGCCATCTGTTGCATCAATTGGTTTAGGTTTACTTGTTCCATGTTTCTGGTTGTATCGTATGTGTATCCTCTGGATGCTTTTCTCATTAAAAAACTTTATTATTTTATTTCAGTTTATACTTTACCTTCCTTTCTATGAGGAATTCCTTTTAAGTTTGAAATATCCTGTTTCTATGCTCAACTAGAGGATATCAATATAATCTCCTCCTGGCAGGATCGCCAGTTAAGAAACAATGTTCTTATATTAATAAAAAATTATTAAATTTCAAGATACCTTTTTATCTTGAAATATTCTTTATTTAATACTTATTTTAATTTTCTTACGAAACTATTAGTTTATTTATGAACTAGTTTTTTAAACTATGTTAAGTTTTTTGAGTTTTCTTATGGACTGGCGAGCGAGAGTATTTACAGTGCTATTTATACTCTTCGTTCGTATAATGTTAAGGGATTATATTTTAGTGTTCTTTTGTTCTTACAAAGAGTTATAAACATTTGCGTCTTTGTTCTTATTTATCTAGAACTAGCTGATACTTCTTTGTGTATTAAAAACATGTTTTTTTCATGATCAATCTTATCTAATTTATTAGTGTTTACATCATTTTGTTTACAGTATTTTTACTCTTACAATAGATATATTTTATTTATGATTTGTTTCTTATCTTTATTACTTATGGTTAAAGGTTATTTGCGATATCAATTGCTTTATCGTTTATTAATGTTAGTATACCTGTGCTTGGGTTGACCTTAACTTGCACGCATGCATACATACATACATGTATACAATTACCATCCAAGCAATTCAACTACATCAAACGCTAAAAAGTAAGCACACACGCCCAAAATATAAAAAATAAAGAACAAATAATAGAAGTCCCAGTTCACACTATACATGTACTGTCAATACATTTTGCTTACTCATTCATAATGTTAGAAAAAAGCGCACATGCATACACAAAACTATGCATAAAAAATATAAAACTTGTTTTGTGAGAGCGCCGATGAAAGTTCAAAGAAAAAGTGATAAGTTTAGCAATAAGGCTTGTGTAGTGTGAACGAGGACTAAGTATGTAGACCGATTAATACAGCAGCAAACAAATTTTTTACTGGGCGAGCATCTATTTTAGCACTAGAAAAAATTTATCCATATATAGAATATTAAAAATAAGAAATATGCACATATACAACTAAACGCTATCAATTATTGATAAGTGTCCCGTAAAATCTATCTCTTTTTAACACTATATCTATACCTCTCTGATACGGGCACACATAGATCCAACACTAAAAATGTACACACCCACTACATTATTTTTTGTAGTAGGAGAGCGAGCATGTATCCCAACTGAAGAACTAACTCCTCTGATACGAGCAAACATACATTTATCCAACAATAAAAAAACTACACACATACACACTACATAAATTCTTATTAAGTCAGTATGTAACTGCAGAAAACAAATTTCTATGATTACAATATTATTTATTGATGATAGGCAGGCAATGACGAACCTCAAAATCCCTTATGATGCGACACATATTAAACTGGAGAACCAAATTTTTATGAGCATAACATTTATTAATACCAAATATCGAACCTCTAAATCCATAACGATGGGATATCAGAAATTATAAGCCAACTCCTCCAGCTCTCAAATACAACAAAATATAAAAGTCAACGCCCCCTCTTTCTCAATTACAAACATACATACTCATATCTGACGTCACAAACCATGACCTTACACAACAGACAGAGATAGATATAGTGTTAGAAAGAGACAGCTATTTCCCTCCCCCATTACCTATCTAGTCTCACTAATATACTATTATTAATATGCAATAATTAGAGATTCCTTTGTATAAGAGGGAGCCCTTACCCTACTCTTACAGCACTACTTTTTCTTTGAATTACGCGCATTAGCTGTAAAGTAATTCCCACCATGTTTGAAGCCTGATATAGTATTCCATATATGCCATTATTAATACTTACTTTGTATGGAGAAATTAGTGAATACTTTATGTGGGAGGGAGCCCTTCCCTTCTCTAACACCATTTCTTTTCCGCTGGATTACGCGCATTAACTGCAAACTAATTCTCATCAAGTTTGGAGCTTCTCAATGATATAGTATTCCATGTATATATATTTAATTTATATGGGAGGTACACATTCTCCTGCTCCTATTGAATATTTCTGAAAATGGGACTACCTGTGGAGTATACAATTTCATATAAAAAAAGAGTTTTTTAAATCGCTTCACAAGCGGCGGAGAAATCGGTGAACATATAAAAAAAATTCATACATGACGAACACATAACTTCCTCCTTTTTTGAAGTCGGTTAAAAAGTAAAAAAATGCCTGGCCAAGGTTAATGGGATTAATACTGATATTGGAATATAAAATACGTATTTATTTCGATAAAGTTTAAAAGTCTTAAGCGGCCCACCCATTTGCAATATAATTGTGCAATTTTGCATATTGTATAATAATATCGTCAATGTGTATGTCATATTCGAAGGTGGCAAAATATATTGGCGAATATCAGAAAACTTTTAATTTTTATTTTACAATAAATTGTGTAATGTGGTGGCAGTGTTGTTCAATGTTATTTGCTTTTTCACTGTCAGGAAGAATGGGCAATATTTTCTTAGAAAATATTATGCCATTTATTGAATAGAATAGGTCAAAACGACAATAATATGTACAACAATATTTGCAATAATATTGTATAATGGATGGGCCGCTTAACACATAAATGGATTCTATGAAATAAATTAAAATCCAAAATGAAATTAAACACTAATATATAGCTAATAGGGTGATCGATTATTCGAATATTTGAAGTTATGAAAAACCGGGTTTCGCTTCTTAAAATTCAGGAAAAACTTGTCAACCTGTTTTATAGTGGAAAAATTATTATAAGAAAGTTTTGATTTTAAATTGCTTTATTAAAAAACGAGTTAACAGTTCATGTCAATACTACAAAATAATATAAAAATTAAAGGTAAAACATAGAAAATAACTTCATATACATATGTATATATGTAAAGTACATATCGCACACTAAATCATTAACAGTCACAACTGAAAATTATTAAAATGGTTTTGTTTTTATAAACCAGTTTACTGATCAAATATCTAATGACCGTTCGAGACTTTTAGAGTAGCCTTTTTTAATGCATTAAAGACAATATTTATATGTTTCATATGCTCTTCTGATGTAATATGTCGTCTACACACCGTTGAAAAATTGAAGGTGCATTCTTCAAACCGAAAGGCATACGTATGAATTCATACTTGCGTCCATTTACACAAAAAGCTGTTTTTTCCTTGTCACTTTCTTTAATTCTAAATTTAAAGTTGTAAAGAATTTAACTTTTCCTAAGTTTTGTAAAGTTGTGTTTACATCGGGAATGATATATCTGTCTGTAACTGTATGTTCATTTAATTTACGGAAATCTATTACCATTCTTCTTTTAGGTTTTCCATTTTCGTCGACTCCTTTTTTATGTACCGTTAACATTGGAGAATTGTAGGGACTGAAGCTTCTTTGGATTATCCCATCTTTTAATAATTTTTCAATTTCTTTATTAACGAATTCAATATCGTTCATATTTCCAGGATATTGTTTCGTCCAAATTGGGTCTTTGCAAGTTGTTCTAATACTTGCTTCTATCGTTGTGGTGAAAGGCAAAGGACCTATTCTATTATTTTCCTGCATTAAATTATTTATTTCTAATTCGTATTGTTTATCTCCTATAGAGTAATTTATTTTCTGCGATAATTCTGTGACAGTGAAAAATTTTCTTCCTACTTCTATGACTGCATTTAATTGTTTTAGCCCTTCAATTCCTAGCATTAGATCATAATCATCATTACTTTTGATTTCGAAAAATTCTAACTCTTGCTTAAATAATTTTATTTTCTGTTTATGATTTAAAATCGATTCACCGTGCATGGTGATCATTCTAAATGGTCTTGTTTTAATTCTAGATCCAATAATTAAATTCTTATTAATATAATTATGGGTTGCACCACAATCTATAAAAATTTTATAATTTTTTTCATCTTCGTCTTTCATATATATGTAGAGCAACCCATTTATTAGTTTAAAGTCTTATAAATACTACCATTATATCGTGACTTACTACTTTTTTCTGTTGTGGTACTGCCGTTCTCATCTCTATCTTGGGTTGTTTCTATTCTATTGTTGCGCTGCAATTTGTTGTTGTTGTTAAAGTTCCCGCTTTGGTCTTTCATTCTTTTCCATGGTTGGCTGTGAAATCCTTGTGGGTTGTATTGGATTTGCCTGGTTTTGCCAGAAGAGATGTCCATTGGCTCTGGCTTCGGAAAATTTTGGTGTAGTTGACGTTGTTGTTGATTCTGTTGATAATGTTGATTTTGTTGATGATGTTGATTTGGTAAATGATAGGAGGGTCTTCTGAAGTGTTGATTACTTTCGCATCGTTGACGTGGTTGTTCTTTTTGCTGTACTTTTATATAATGGCTTCTGTTATTTCTGTGATGGATATTATGTTGGAAACTTCTGTGGTTATCATCATGTTCTATAGTTTGAGCGATGGCGTAGGCGTGTTCTAGATCTTTTATTGGGTTCCCGTAAAAGGTTGAACGTATGAAGTTATCATTTATGCCGTTCTTAAATGTGCGGACTGCATCTTCCATTGCATGTGCAGTCATACACTTGATTAACTCCGGGGGATCTCCAGACATTGCAATTTTGGATGTTACCACTGTCATTGCTTTGCTAACTTCATCATGAAATTCTGACAGTGATGACTTGCCTTGTGTTAATTTTGTTAATTCGTCCTTAAGGACATACAGTGGCCGTTGATCACAATAAGTGTAGTCCAACCTATTTAAGATTGCTTCAAAATTAAAAATCGTATTGTGGTTCAAGAGGATATTTGCTGCGGGTCCAACTATTTTTGACTTGACAATGGATAGTGCCTCTACGTATTTGTTGGAATTGGAAAGTCTACTAATGCTATTCATTAGGCGTGTAGCATCCTCTCTCCATAATCGATAGTTGCTCTTTATTCCATCAAATGTGAATAATGATTTGAATATTTCGTCCGGTGTATTATATGCAGCTACCCTTGGCTCTAAGGCTACGGCATGTGGTTGATTTACAACTGAATTTATTGGGATTTGTTCCAATCTGCTGCGTAGCGTAGCATTTTCTTGTTGGACGGCTTCTAATGCTACTTGGAGGTTTGCCATCTGTTGCATCAATTGGTTTAGGTTTACTTGTTCCATGTTTCTGGTTGTATCGTATGTGTATCCTCTGGATGCTTTTCTCATTAAAAAACTTTATTATTTTATTTCAGTTTATACTTTACGTTCCTTTCTATGAGGAATTCCTTTTAAGTTTGAAATATCCTGTTTCTATGCAAGATTATTTGTTATCCTTGCTGCGACAAGGAATTTGGTCCGCTCAACTAGAGGATATCAATATAATATCCTCCTGGCAGGATCGCCAGTTAAGAAACAATGTTCTTATATTAATAAAAAATTATTAAATTTCAAGATACCTTTTTATCTTGAAATATTCTTTATTTAATACTTATTTTAAGTTTCTTACGAAACTATTAGTTTATTTATGAACTAGTTTTTTAAACTATGTTAAGTTTTTTGAGTTTTCTTATGGACTGGCGAGCGAGAGTATTTACAGTGCTATTTATACTCTTCGTTCGTATAATGTTAAGGGATTATATTTTAGTGTTCTTTTGTTCTTACAAAGAGTTATAAACATTTGCGTCTTTGTTCTTATTTATCTAGAACTAGCTGATACTTCTTTGTGTATTAAAAACATGTTTTTTTCATGATCAATCTTATCTAATTTATTAGTGTTTACATCATTTTGTTTACAGTATTTTTACTCTTACAATAGATATATTTTATTTATGATTTGTTTCTTATCTTTATTACTTATGGTTAAAGGTTATTTGCGATATCAATTGCTTTATCGTTTATTAATGTTAGTATACCTGTGCTTGGGTTGACCTTAACTTGCACGCATGCTTGCACAATTACCATCCAAGCAATTCAACTACATCAAACGCTAAAAAGTAAGCACACACGCCCAAAATATAAAAAATAAAGAACAAATAATAGAAGTCTCAGTTCACACTATACATGTACTGTCAATACATTTTGCTTACTCATTCATAATGTTAGAAAAAAGCGCACATGCATACACAAAACTATGCATAAAAAATATAAAACTTGTTTTGTGAGAGCGCCGATGAAAGTTCAAAGAAAAAGTGATAAGTTTAGCAATAAGGCTTGTGTAGTGTGAACGAGGACTAAGTATGTAGACCGATTAATACAGCAGCAAACAAATTTTTTACTGGGCGAGCATCTATTTTAGCACTAGAAAAAATTTATCCATATATAGAATATTAAAAATAAGAAATATGCACATATACAACTAAACGCTATCAATTATTGATAAGTGTCCCGTAAAATCTATCTCTTTTTAACACTATATCTATACCTCTCTGATACGGGCACACATAGATCCAACACTAAAAATGTACACACCCACTACATTATTTTTTGTAGTAGGAGAGCGAGCATGTATCCCAACTGAAGAACTAACTCCTCTGATACGAGCAAACATACATTTATCCAACAATAAAAAAACTACACACATACACACTACATAAATTCTTATTAAGTTAGTATGTAACTGCAGAAAACAAATTTCTATGATTACAATATTATTTATTGATGATAGGCAGGCAATGACGAACCTCAAAATCCCTTATGATGCGACACATATTAAACTGGAGAACCAAATTTTTATGAGCATAACATTTATTAATACCAAATATCGAACCTCTAAATCCATAACGATGGGATATCAGAAATTATAAGCCAACACCTCCAGCTCTCAAATACAACAAAATATAAAAGTCAACGCCCCCTCTTTCTCAATTACAAACATACATACTCATATCTAACGTCACAAACCATGACCTTACACAACAGACAGAGATAGATATAGTGTTAGAAAGAGACAGCTATTTCCCTCCCCCATTACCTATCTAGTCTCACTAATATACTATTATTAATATGCAATAATTAGAGATTCCTTTGTATAAGAGGGAGCCCTTACCCTACTCTTACAGCACTACTTTTTCTTTGAATTACGCGCATTAGCTGTAAAGTAATTCCCACCATGTTTGAAGCCTGATATAGTATTCCATATATGCCATTATTAATACTTACTTTGTATGGAGAAATTAGTGAATACTTTATGTGGGAGGGAGCCCTTCCCTTCTCTAACACCATTTCTTTTCCGCTGGATTACGCGCATTAACTGCAAACTAATTCTCATCAAGTTTGGAGCTTCTCAATGATATAGTATTCCATGTATATATATTTAATTTATATGGAAGGTACCCATTCTCCTGCTCCTATTGAATATTTCTGAAAATGGGACTACCTGTGGAGTATACAATTTCATATAAAAAAAGAGTTTTTTAAATCGCTTCACAAGCGGCGGAGAAATCGGTGAACATATAAAAAAAATTCATACATGACGAACACATAACTTCCTCCTTTTTTGAAGTCGGTTAAAAAGTAAAAAAATGCCTGGCCAAGGTTAATGGGATTAATACTGATATTGGAATATAAAATACGTATTTATTTCGATAAAGTTTAAAAGTCTTAAGCGGCCCACCCATTTGCAATATAATTGTGCAATTTTGCATATTGTATAATAATATCGTCAATGTGTATGTCATATTCGAAGGTGGCAAAATATATTGGCGAATATCAGAAAACTTTTAATTTTTATTTTACAATAAATTGTGTAATGTGGTGGCAGTGTTGTTCAATGTTATTTGCTTTTTCACTGTCAGGAAGAATGGGCAATATTTTCTTAGAAAATATTATGCCATTTATTGAATAGAATAGGTCAAAACGACAATAATATGTACAACAATATTTGCAATAATATTGTATAATGGATGGGCCGCTTAACACATAAATGGATTCTATGAAATAAATTAAAATCCAAAATGAAATTAAACACTAATATATAGCTAATAGGGTGATCGATTATTCGAATATTTGAAGTTATGAAAAACCGGGTTTCGCTTCTTAAAATTCAGGAAAAACTTGTCAACCTGTTTTATAGTGGAAAAATTATTATAAGAAAGTTTTGATTTTAAATTGCTTTATTAAAAAACGAGTTAACAGTTCATGTCAATACTATAAAATAATATCAAAATTAAAGGTAAAACATAGAAAATAACTTCATATACATATGTATATATGTAAAGTACATATCGCACACTAAATCATTAACAGTCACAACTGAAAATTATTACTGAACAAATATCTAATGACCGTAAAAATTTATTTTGCAACACAGTCTTCTTGAACAATATAAGATATCGTTATGTTTAATTTTATGTTATATACTTGTGTTATTTGTACAGTATCAACAGTTTTTTGCCACTTCTGAACATCTGAACACTTTATTGACATTCATTGTACTTACAATTCGCCTCTGCTACTACCTTATAGAATAGCTTTAGGCCCAACTATAATATGAATAAGCTGGCTTAAGTTAATATCAGAATTGAACGATAAGCCTGTCAAATGCTTAAACATTTCAGAGGTGATTTTTAGGTGGCCATAATGTAATTACATGAACTTAAGCACTCCTTAGCCATAGCTGCACATCTAGGTATTGTTCATAATTTTGCAGTAATTTTTCTTCTTCTCATAACTCCTAAATGAATACAATTCAATCTAATTAATTTGTTATAATGTGCCTATCTATTAAAAATTCACAAATAATTACATCTATCAATTTATTACATGTTTTATTATTTGCTTTGCCTACTAAAAAGTACAACAGTGAATATACATAAGCAAACACATGTGTATGTGTGTATATGTATGTTGTAAAAAAATAAGTGCAAATTAAAGTTTTGCTTTATTTTCTGAGTTTCAAATTAAAAATCAATAAAAAAAAATATTCAAAAGCAATGAATATTTTCTGCTGCTGTTTATTTGAGTTTAAAAAATGCACAAACCGTTGTTTCCGTACGGAACTTGCGTTCAGTTTGGCACTTTACTTAAGCAAATGACATTTGACGAAACTTGACGAAAAGTTTCATTAAGTACATTATAGTTGCACACATACGTATTGTATGTAATCGCAAAGTTGCTTAAGTTTGCTTATTCATATTATAGTTGGGCCTTTTAATTTCATGTTGCAGTAAGTGTTGCCAAGCCAAAAAAATGCCTAGAACCTTCTGCGTCTAAGTTTTAATATAGTAAAAACAAATGTTATTGCAAGATCTACAAATCGAGAAGTATTTGACTGACTATTCGACATTGAAAAAATCAACATTTTGAAAAAACCGACAACCGTATTTTAAAAAACAGGGTTTTAAACCGGTTGAAAACCGAATCGATCACCGTAATAACAATTCAACTACTAATTAGTAGATTGCTTCTTTTATAAGTTTTATATGCTGTTTCACGATTAATTTCCCAGCAAAAATCAGTTAATATTTGTGGGGACCACTTGCCGCCATATCTCTTTGCCATGTGCGCAATATCTCATGCTCACCATATGTAAGAAGTGTATTTTTAATGGCACGTTACATCCGAGTTGTTGATATGAAAGAAGTTTTTGTAGCAGTTCTTTGTAATTTGCAATCTTTATATTGTCAATAAAATTGTGACATACGTTTTCGAAATCCAAGCTGTTCTTTCTTTATTGGCCAATTTAGATTTGTGCAATTCATTAAAGATTTCTCATATTTGGAATCAACAAGTATGCCTTTTTACGATTTAGTCTCACTAACACGTGGAAATATACTTCTCACGTGTTTGAATGCATTTCCATCTATGTTAATGGCTTTTACTAAATCGTTTATTAAGCCTAATTTGATGAAAAGTGATGGCAAAAATATTTTTGGCTGTCAACTAAAGGCTTATTTGCAATGTTTTTGCTTCCCGGAATCACATGCGATCTTAAGGATGAATTCACAAAAAAGCAGCAACATTTTGTATATCATGTTTTCATAGCTCTCTTTCGTAGTTACTGCATGAGCTAATGCTACGGATGGATATTGATTTCCATTATGTAGCCACGTTGCCTACCGAGCCATTCGATATGTATATTCCTATTATTACTATATTTTTTAATTCCAGGAACCATAAAAAAATAATTCCTTTACTTGGTATGGCTGCAATTGAACCACAAGATGCAAATGTGTTATGGATAAATGTATTACACAATGTTTGCCGCAGTGGGCTGGCTAACTGCCTTAATTATCAATACAACACAAATTTCTGCACAGATTTTCCTTACTTTTAGCTTATTTTGTCCAACATACGAAGCTTTTCGATAGATAAAAAAAAATGTAAAATACTTGCCGTTTTAAATTTTTATAAAGTTTTGAAAACAAATAATAAATTAAATTTTGCAATAAATTTTTTTTCGCCACTAATTTTTGTGCAACTCCGAAACCGTAGAAAATTAAAAAAAAACTATATTTGTTTGGCTTAGCGATAATTTTATTTCGCATCTTTCAGTGTTTAATTTATCAAAATCAACAAAATGTTATCGAGTTATATTGAAATAACTTAGCGTGGCCGTCTTGTTTAGGGTTTACATTAGCCACGTATCTTAAAAAAATCTGTATGTCATAGACAAAAACTGAAAAGCGATTTGAATTCAGTACACCAATGCCCATATAATACGTTTATGTTTATTTAATCAAAACTTTTCCAGAAGAGTGTAATTAATTAATGACTCTAAATTTCTAATTTCTGGGACCTCTAACAGGTCCCAATATATTAAAACATACACGCAGTAAAATTTTATGCATAATAAACCTATTCGGACATAAAGGAATGTATGAAAAAATTGCTAATTGGTTCAGCTATTCTCAATTTTTACTCTTGGCAAAACATTAAGCGATTTTCTTTTATCCCTATAGTGGGCGCCTATTACGCATAATTTTAGTATGCGTAATAGGCGTAAATGGAACTTTAAATTTTTTGAAGCTTAAAAGTTATTCGTACAAAATGCAAAAGTAATAGCGCTTTTTCAAAGAAAAACAATTTATTTTATGGCAGCACCCTGTATTTTTTAAACTTTTTATTTTTCTGCTACATGACCGCTTGCCAAATGCTAAACTACATGCTCCGTTCAAATATCAACTCTCTTACCGCTCTTTTTCAAAGAAAATATAAGTGCTTTTTATATGAGAGCAGGTATATATGTTCATTAAAATGCCTAACCAATTTATATACGAATACCGTAGATATATACCCAAAAACCTTGGTATTGACTTCACCTTTTATATGAAGTTTCTATAAGATCGATTCTCACATTACGCCCTCTAGTCAGTCTAGAACCATATGTCTCTATGTTCAACACTTTTTTCTCTAGTGACAATTGCACTAGTTGAAATTTCGACAACTTTCCTTTTATACCCGAGTAGGGATACGTTAAGTGATTTTTCTTTTTTTATTATGCAGTGCAATAATGTTTAAAAAATACATGTGTATTTATTTGTTTAAGTTTGGTGCCCCAACCCTTATAAAATTGTTGACCAGGGTCACTAAAATGTACAAGTGAATTTGTGGTTCAAATGTCTCTATATGGTCGAAAGAAAACTGTGGTAAAGTCTACTGGTAGATTTTGAATGACAGGGGTACACCTGGTCAGTAGTTCTACTGACAATGTCACTAGTTAATCAGTACAATTTCACTATTCGCATTTCCTGCAGGGAGAGAACATCAATTACACACACAATGCAACTTATTTTTATATGTTCATACATTTGTATATTTTTTGACGATGAATTGAGTTGGATTGATTTCGCCTATGTACATACATATGTACATATGTATATACTAGCGTGACATTCTGTTATATGGAAAAATTTTTTTTATCAAATTTTTTAAGTCTCACCCCCCAAATCGGTTCTGTTTTATGAAAAAAAAAATTACAAACAAATTTCATAGCGATAAGTTAAGTTTTGGGCGTGCGGACGCCCTTCAAAGTTTTATATGAGCCTTACAGTACGAACTGTATTGATATTTTGGTCATATATTTTTAAAATGTCTTTTGAGCCTAAAATGGTATTATTATAAGTTGTACCTTTGATTTTTAAATTATTTAATTTAATAATAGTCAAAAGGCAGCAAGATTTCAAATCATTTATAGCCCCCTCCCCCCTAAAATAAACGTTATAAACGCGACTTGTATAAATGACGTCTGCCATTCAATGGAAAAAAATTTTGTGCAACACATGAAAAAAACAAAATTATTTTTATGTTAAATACGCAAAAAATGAGCAAGCAATAATGTTAACAAAAAGTAAGTACCGCTATTTTCCATCGAAGTAAAAGAAACGTAGCAAAAATTTTGATTTATTTCATGATTAATTCATTCGAGTTTATTCTTTCCTATTATTCTGACAAAATAAGATTACTAAAATGAGTGCAAGATCATTACGCGAAAAATATTATTTGATTGGCTATGCCTCTAATCAACTTACGGGTTCCAAGTTACCTACAAAAAAAGAAGTAATAAAGGTGTTGTTTTTTAATTGGCGTGTTGTAAATATGAGTTTACGAGAAAGTGCTAAGTTAGTTATTGAAGAACTTTTGATTTTTTGGGAAAAAGCGCGCATACCCACAAGAGAAAAGCAACATTGCATTGCAAAACTGGAAAAATTACATACAGAATGGACGAATTTAAAAAAAAGTTGTGGAAGAAATACAGATAACCAGAAAAATAAAGAAAAGACCTGGGTTGAAAGCTTAGAACAAATTTTTGACGTGGCGCATGCAAATACCTTAGAATTAATAACTGTGGAGGAAGATAAAGCATTCTTGATAAGCCAGAGGCAGGAAGGTCGACAAGGACATATGTACGGAATTAATTATAAGACACTTCAATTCATTCAATTCAGCTTGAATCTCCAGCTGAACACCGCGAACAGATTAAGTTAAAGCGAGTTGAACGTAATAAACGTGAATAAAATATTATAAGTAAGAATAATAATGAACTTAGATTATTAATGAACTTTTCTATAATAGAGGTAATTTTTTTTTATGTTCAAGGTGAAACCGTGCAATCTCAGTTATCATCTGAAAGTGATCAAAGTTTTCAAGCCACAGAGTCCCATGATGAAACTGTTAAAGTTCGCTCAAAAAATGCAAGAGTAAAACAAACAATTATTACTCCAAAATTAGCTATTGCATTAGATTATTGCAAAATAAGTAAGAGAAATGCTGTTCACATTATTTCTGCTGTATTGCAATCATTAGGAAAAGACATTGCTGACTACATCATTAATAGATCTTAAATTCATATGGCAAGAGAAAAAATGCGTAAGAAAAGAGCGTTGGAACTACAAAAGAATTTTAAATTGAATAAGCAAGACATTATAACATTACATTGGGATGGTAAACATTTACCAGCATTAACGGGCAATGCAAATGTTGATAGACTTCCTATAGTCATATCTAGTGGAGAGATGGAACAGTTGTTGGAAATACCTGCAATGAAATGTGGTTCAGGAACAGAACAAGCCGATGCTGTTTATAATTGAATTTCCAAATGGGGTCTACAAAGAGAAATTAAATGCATTGCGTTCGATACAACTGCGGTCAATACTGTGCGCTTGAAAGGTACATGCACGTTACTTGAAAAATCCTTAAATAGAGAACTTTTTTGGCTGCCTTGTAGACATCACATTTACGAAATTATATTAAAAAGTGTTTTTGAATCCAAATTTGACTGCAGTACAAGTCCCTTCGTAAAATTATTTGAAAATTTTTAAAAATCGTGGAACAATTTAAATATAAACAATTGGCAGGCTGGAATTCAAGATGAATTAGCTATGTATCATTTGCAAGGGTCAAAAACCAAAATAATAAATTTTGTAAATAATGTTTTGAGTGAGAAGCAGCCTAGAGAAGATTATAAATAGCTTTTGGAGCTTGTCCTGATGTTTCTTGGCGAAAAATTGAACAAGTCCCAAGCAAGCGTAATAATAAGATCACCAGGAGCTTTTCATCATGCACGGTGGATGGCAAAAGCCATTTATAGCTTGAAAATATTTTTGTTGCGGAAGGAATTTGCTTCCGCAACAAAATAATAATAATTAAAATAATAATTAAAATTAACTAAATAGATAGTCATGGGCCAGTGGCAAAAACTAAATAAAAAATATACTTATAGTATCAAACCAAAAAAGTTTGTCTTAAGTAGAACAAAAATAAGCAAATTAACTAACATGTGCATAATTATATAGTAATGAAAAAACGACAATGGTAAGACTGTTGTAAATATAGTGATGGTAAATTTGGGGCCTTCATTACAAAAACACATTTCAGCAAATTGAAATACGATGAATCAAACCAATTCACATATTCCATTTGCAGAAAAGTTTCGTATATAAGGCAGAAATCTACATCAACTGACACCACACACAGTGGACCAAACACAGAAGAACGCTGATGATGAAGGTTTAGTGGCCTTCGAAAACGGCTGGCTGTTCCGTTCAACTATGTGTTGTCAGAATATTTACAACTAACTTTGATGTTATTTGTTCATTAATAATTATCACATGTAATTTGGCTTACAAAGCGATACGAACTTTAGCCTGATTAAATCATAAATATATAAATAAAATGAAAGTTCGAACAATAATAATTAAAATTAACTAAAAATCAATATAGTTCATACGTTAAGGCTCGTATAAAACTTTGAAGGGCGGGCGCACGCCCAAATCTAAACTTATCGCTATGAAATTTTTTTGTATTTTTTTTTCATAAAACTGAACCGATTTGGGGGGTGAGACTTGGTAAAATCAAACTTTTGAAAATCAATGTCACCCTAGTATATACATGTCTGGTTTGTTTTAGGAATGTCAATTGATAAAAATCCACTATTTTCTTATTTTATGTCAGATACAAGATGCTATGGGCTCAAGTTGGGAATGGATTTATTTTGTGTCGATGGTAATATTGGGTGCCTTTTTCGTAATGAATCTTATTCTTGGTGTGTTGTCTGGTGAATTTTCAAAGGAACGCACAAAAGCAAAAAATCGCGGTGATTTCCAAAAGCTACGAGAAAAGCAACAAATCGAAGATGATTTGCGCGGCTATTTAGATTGGATAACTCAAGCTGAAGACATTGAGCCCGATACAGAGGGCCAGATAATATCGGATGTTAAAACGAAAATTGCAAATGAAATTGAATCATCAAATCAATTAGGAGAATATGAACATGGCTACGAAGTACAACAGACTGAATCATGGTATCGCAAAAAGAAAAAAGACATGGATCGCATTAATCGCCGTCTAAGAAGATCATGCCGCAAGGCAGTCAAATCGCAAGCATTCTATTGGTTAATTATAGTTTTGGTATTCCTCAATACGGGTGTGCTTGCAACAGAACATTATAGGCAACCAGCCTGGTTGGATCAATTCCAAGGTAAGCGCACTGCCAAATATTTTACGAAATGTTTAATAAAGATTTTTTGATTTCAGAATACACGAATATATTTTTTATTGCACTGTTTTCGTGTGAGATGATACTAAAAATGTACAGTCTCGGATTTGAAGGTTATTTTGTGTCCTTATTTAATCGCTTTGATTGCTTTGTGGTCATTGGAAGTATAACAGAAATGATATTAACTGGAAGTGAGCTAATGCCTCCTCTGGGTGTTTCAGTATTAAGATGCGTACGCTTGTTGCGTGTCTTTAAAGTGACAAAGTAAGTTAAAAGTTCTAGCCCACTTACATACTTATTTGGCACGAGTTCTGAATCACTAACCATCTATCGAGAATTGAATGTTTCGGGGTACATGGCCATGTTCAAGAATAATTGATACTATAAGAATTGAAAAGTCATTCAAAAACAAAAAAATTACAAAAACGACCGCGCAATTTTTTTGCCACGTCCGAAAATCAGATTATTTTTTTTAAAAATTGCTAGTTTTCGACCAATGCTGCATGTAGGGTGCACCAACAAAAATCTCCAAAATTTATTTCACAGCCTTTCTTAAAGCCTCTTCCCTTAAAAACAATCAAAGTTTTAATCAAATAATTAATAATTTTTTAAAAAAAATTAATAGTACTTTTTTCCCAAAATATATAAAATTTTCTCATATTTTTCGAAAATCCAAATTGCAAAATTATTCCTTGCGATAATTTTTGAGATATCAAAATGATTTTTTTTATGAATTTGGATAAAGGTTTCTTTTAAAAACAATAAAACTAAACAATTTCTGCTAAGTAATAAAGAGGCTATGTACTAACGATTAAAGAAAGTCATGGTCAAAAATTAAAAAAAAAAATTGAATGTTAAATATCTTGAAAACTGTAAGATATAAAACAGTGCTTTAAGATGTTTTATTTTTGTTTCTTGTCCCGCTGAAAAAATTATTGAAATCGGTCCATATTTACAAAAGTTACAAGCTCCGAAAGAATTTCGATACCCGCAGTTTGCCATTTTGAGGCTATTTGGAGCTACCCTGTCTTACAACAGGGTGCCTCAAAATATGCTTCCTAAAAATGTCAATACTTTCCAAAACAGTTGGCTTCATCTAAATCGGTTGACTAGTTCAAAAGGTGCGGACTTTTTACCACTGTTGCGTCCCTAATAAATAGCTAAAAAAACAAATTTATTCTTAGGTTGTTTCAAAAATTTTACGGTGAGTAGTAGTGAACTGGGGGTTCTGGCGCCGATTAAAATTGTAAAATTTTCAAATTTTAATTACTCAAATTTTAAAATTCTTGGAAATTTGTGAAATTTGATACCTACGAGGGTGGTTCAATAAGTCAGTCCAATTTTTTGTTTACATAAGGAGTTTTTTTTGTCTACATTAAATGTTTTTTTGTTTATATTAATTGTATGTATGTATGTATGTATGTATCACCGTGGGAACTTGTCCGCGGAATATTTTGTGGGAATACTTTAAGGGGTTTATAGGTTTGAAGCTTTTATATTTATATGATTTTCTAATGCCGACGGGATAACATCTTTATTTTTTTCAAATGCCGACGGGAAAACATTTTTATTTTTTTCGAATGGCGACGGGAAAACATGTTTATTTTTTTCAAATGCCGACGGGAAAATCATGGAAATGATTTTTCCTAATGCCGACGGAAAATTTGTGGGTGTGTCTAGCTGTAGGAATTGAAGTCTGGCTGTGATTGGTGGAGGTGGGCGTGTGTCTAGATTGTGAGACCTTAAGGCTGACCGTGATTTGGGTAGGTGAGGGTGTTTTGTAATATGTAACCTTGGGAATTCGGTGACGATTATGCTTGTTGGAATTTAAGCCAATCTGTGATTGGTGGGATATATATTTGAGGTAGATCGACTGGTGGAGGGCGGCGAGTTGTTATAATATGTATCGGTGGGAATCTGTGTACATGTATGTATGTATGTCTGTAATAGCTTAAGGCTGTCTGTGATTTATGAAAGGCGAGGTGAGAGTGTTCATGTAATAAGTATCCGTGGGAATCTGCGTATATGTATGTTCGTAGGAGTTTAAGGCTGATTGTGATTTGAGGTCGGGGAGGGTGTTGTTGTGATAGATAGATAGAATGTGCATATGTGTGTGTGTATGTATGTATGTATATGTAGCAGTTTAAGGCTGTCCTTGATTTCAGGTAGGCGGGGGGTGTTATTGTAATATGTATCTATAGGAATTTGGGTGTTTATATGTCTATAGGAATTTTTGTGCATGTATGTCTGTAGAAGTTTAAGGCTGATCGTGATTTGGATTATAGAGATTGATCGATTGTATGTGACCTTGAGAATTTGTGTATGTATATCTGTAGGAAATTTAAGGCTTATCGTGATTTATGAGGGGCGAAGTGTTCATGTAATATATAACCGCGCAATTTGTGTGTATATCTGTAGGAGTTTAAGGCTGATCATGATTAATGAGAGGTGAGGTGAAGGTGTTCATGTATATGTATCCGTATTTGTGTGTATGTATCTCTATATGAGTTTAAGGCTAATCGTGATTTAGGTTCTTGAGATTGATAGATTGTATGTTACCTCGAGATTTTGTGTATGTATATCTATAAGAACTTTAGACTGACTGTGATTTGCCCGTCCCCTGGGCGTTGTTGAAATAGGTTTAATTTTTCGTTAGATGAATTTTAGTATGTGTGTGTGTATGTAATTTTTTCACCATAGTATTTATATGTACGTAGAAATAAATTGTTTCTCATATGAAAATTTTTTGCTAGAAAATATTATCATATATCTGAACTTCCCTAATCCTAGTATGTTTTTCATATTGGAGGATGAGATTGCTTTATATTTTATCAAGCTTAAATTTGTCCAGTGTTAAAGTCTATCGGTCAGAAATTTGTTTATATTTGTATAAATATTAATTTCAGATTTTGCAAAATTGTGTGTATATGTGTATGCGCGTCAGAGTTTGATTGGTCTGTGATAAGTTTGTTTATTTAAGTACATTTGTCTTCTTCGACTTTCGTCTTCAAGCGTCAATAGCTTGGTGAACGGTTTGTATGTTTTCATGATGTAGATATGTATGTAAGTGTGATTGTTAAAATCCAATAAATACTTGAGCATGGATAAGAAATTTGATAATATGTGTACATATGTACATATGGATCTACAAATTGATTTTATGTATGTATGTATTTATGTACATACAAATAAGACTGTGGCTCCCTGTTTAAATACATTGTTTTTTGTCATGTGCGGTCTTTTGTTGTTGCTGATGTAAATATTCGCCTGGTCTTTTGTGTATAGATGTGAAATATCTCCATAGTTTTTTTATTTGAAATTAAAAAGACTTTTTTTTTAATTTTTAGATGTATTTACTCAAAAGTTTGTGAGGAGTTTCTTTTTTAAGTAAAATTTAATTCCTATCTAGTTGTAGTAACTATAGTATAAATATTTAATATATTTTATTTCCATTTGTTTAAAGTTGATGTAGCCTATATAGTCAACGTTAGAAACTTTTTGGTGTAACATTTTTTCTAACCATAGTCTTTTTTCTTCACCTTTTACATAAATTTTAGAACATTTTGCATTGGCTTTTAAAAAATTGCAAACGCTATGAAATGAAATTGATCCAGCAGTCCAGCTTAGGTGATGATAGTTTTTTCTTAGCCACTTTACATCTCTTTCCTTTTTATTGATAAACATTTAAAATCAAATGGTGGTTTTATAATGAATTGTTATACTCATTATTGTTGAAAACATCCGCTACTTCTTTTTGTTATGAAAATCATTCGAAA